>CM054058.1:462837501-464037501 GCA_028641055.1 Alopecurus myosuroides
ACCACCAGCCGGCGCGTTTGGTGGCCCTCCGCCACCAGAGGGACACAGCGCGGCCATGGCTACCACATCGACGAAGGATCTCGGACAAGAGGGGCACGCGGCACTTCGAACCGGCGGGGGAGACGGCGGTTGCGGCGAGGAAGACGATGGCTGCGGCGATGCAGATGGCGGCTGCGGGAGAGACCTAGGTCGAAGATGATCGGTTACGTCCTGCTTCCAGAGCCCATCGAGGAGATCACCCAAGTGGTCCCACGTGGCCCCAACGTAGGTGCGCAGCGTGGCCCCACCCGGTAGCGCAGAGAGAATTCGAAATTCGGATCCGAGCGCAATCCTCGGATCGACGAACTCGTCATCCTCAACCTCACCGCCAGCGATGGACCTCGTGCATCCCTACGCCTGGAACTGCAGGGGAAAGAAATCTCCCAAGCAAGATGGAGGCGTGATCCGCGGTCTTGGGATCGGACCGCCCCCCCCCCCCCCCCCCCCGTCACCGGCTTCGCCCGCAGACGACGGCGCTGTGAGGATCCATCGACCCCAGCCTCTCCGCCGGTGTCTCTGCCACCTCCAACTAGTGCGACGAGCCTCGAGAATGCGAACCTTCCTAACGGCGGCGAAGCGCCATTGCCCGTGCCGGTTCCAGCCGTGAGCATGACGGCAGCGTCAGGGTCATCACCACATGCTGCATCAGCGACAAGAGCTGGCGCCGCCATCCATGGATAATGAGCGCCAGATCCCCGTGGACCCGTCTCTCTGCTGCACCTCGGCATGGTGGCGGATCCAGACTCGCCGCTCTTAGGACTGTTTGTGCTCGCGGAGCTGGTGGCGCATCCTTCAGCCGCTCCGCCGGCCCACATTCGTCAGAGCCAGCCTCATCGCCCGTCCCCAGCGCCGCATCGAAGCGGTAAGAGCTCTCTGCTGCGCTCGCCCACCATGTCACCATGCCTTCCGGGGCACCCATGACGTTCTGGAGGATCGTGTCCCAAGCGGAGGGGAGGTCAAGTGTGGCGTGTTGTGCATGTTCATCGCGGGCTTCGCCAAGAAGAAGTTGGGCTTGCCCTCTGCTGCGGCCATCGTGCCGAGCATACAGATGCTGAGACGCAGAAGTCGGGGGGGGGGGGGGTGAGGATGGAGAGGCTCGTTGAGTCCCCCAAAACGGTCGGCTGTTGCTGTGCCAAATACTCCGTCGAAGTCGCTACTAGGTGTGTGACCCGCGGCCGCGGAGCGCTGGATTGTGCTCTGCCAGTGGCCGATGACCAACGCGCCGGTCTGCGACGCCACTACCAGCATCCACTACGAACCGCCTTCAACATGTTCCTACTACTCCGGTGCAAGCTCCGTTGCGGGCTCGTCGATACTTTCTCCGCTAATACTCTTACGCTACAATGTTGCCTGCAACCTGCTTCCATGCCGCTGGCGGAGCAAACAATAGCGTGCTTGCTGTCGGTGGCGGAGCAAAGTAAACGATGGCATGCTAGCACGCGGCTCCGGCTATATATCAAGAGAGAATTCATTATTTGGCCCTGGTTAAAGTTTGTCTTCCTCGGTAATTTTTTTCTTCCTTTTATGACACACAAAGTTTGGTTGGTTCCTTATTTAGCCCTTTAGTACTATTTAAGCACTAAGATGACAATTTTGCCCCTGCTGCACGAAAATGGCATTTCAAAAGATATGATATACTAGTTGGTTATCTATTATATATTATAAAAACAATATACGGAGGTCTAAATTGAGACACCACGTTGACACATATAACCAAAATTTGTGTATTGTCACGTTACAAAAAATCTGTTCCAGGGGCGGATGTACGTGAGAAGAAAGACCAGAAGAGATTGATGCAATAAAAAGGTTACGTGCGTGTCCTTCCTAAAGAAAAATCATGTACAACACTTGTGGCAAGGGCCAAGTCCTTTTCTATGGTAGTTTTTAAAAAAAGGCAGCATGCAGCAGCGCAGACACTCCACGATAGAAGAAAAAAAAAGTAATGAATCAGTCACACCTGCTCTGCTTGTCCCGATCGATCGGCCTTTTCGTCTGATCTCGGCGACCGGGGTCGCCACTGCCTAGCAAACTGTCGCGCTCACAGCTAGCTACACGGTCCGCTCACACGTACAGGCTACTCACATGTACATGGACTCCAGCACGACGGAACCTAGACGCCAGTAGCACCCTTTGTCGCGCCAACGCTCACACGTCACAAGTTTATCCTTTACGGGCCACTGTGATCAAATGACAACAAGAGCATAATTTTAGCGTAATCTATGAATTTTTTGTATTATGATGTCTACGTCGTACATGTAGAACCCGCTGATTGGGCACTGCGAGTTGTCGCGGGTGGGAAGCATGCTCTCGTAGACCGACTGCGTGGTGACCGAGCCCATGCCCTGCCGCGCCGAGAAGGCCCGCGCACACGGCGAGCGCATACCTCGTCATGCTGAATGAATCTGCTCGTGGTATATATAGCTTTGTACGATGTCTTTGTGATGGATCTGCTGGGTTTACAACAGTAACTGCAGTGTCACTGTTGTTTTGAATAACCAACTAGTATTTCATAACTTTTTAAGTGTTATTTTCGTCACATATTGCAACAGGGGCAAAAATGTCTTCTTAATGCTTAAATAGTACTAGAGTGTCAAATAAGGAACAAACGGAACTTTGTGTGTCATAAAAGCAAGAAAAAAATTAACAGGGCCGAAAAAGGAAGACAAACTTTAGCAAGGGCCAAATAAGGAATTCTCTCATATATCAAAGCGTGTTGAATTGTTCATCCACGACGAGGAGAACAACTACATGCTGCCACATGACGACGCGCGTGCGGCGGCGCTTCGGCTTGCACGAGGCGGAGCTGAAAGACATGTCCGTCCGTGTGATTAACGGTTTGTTTTGCCAGCTTGATACCGTGTCAACCAAGATAAGCGAGACTTTTGCGCTCACACACCCAAAGGCATTAACGGGTTCGTGCTGGATTTCTTTTTACAGTATAAAAGTAGTGTATTTCTTGTATATTTAAAATTTGACGAGTTAAGCTACGAACGAACCGCAGAGTCAGGTCGGCGTGCTCAATCCTACAATGATTTTTAGCTCATTTAACAGTTTGTACTTCCCACTGACAGGCGGGCCCGTATGGGTAAAGAGAGCAGCATGACGACAAGACAACACTACCTGCCACATGGATTATTTGACCGGTCAACTGTATGCCTAGTCAGCAAAATACGTAGAAAAAACCCACCAAGTGACCTAGACTACTTGGATGACCGTATTTAGGGTATCTTCAAATCCAATGACCAAAGTGAGACACCGGCTCAAGGTTGGTGAATTTTTCTCGAGTACTAATGATCAAATTTTCCCCACTCTTAAGAGTTCAAGTAACCTTAGAGCATCTCCGCTCGGACGCCCCAATTGGTGTCTGGAGCAAACACAATTCCGATAGTTACGGCGATGCCGACTCCCGCCACCCTGCTCCGCCGCACTGCTCGCAGGGGAAGAGCTGGGAGCTCCCGACGACGTAGCTCTAGCCTCCAGGAACGCAGAGGGCGCCTCCGCCCCCGACAAAGACGCCGAGGATGCCGGCACCGTGCCTCGCAGGCCACTGGGGAGCCGAACGCGCCAGGAGCGCGCCAGCTCCGTGGGAGAGCCATGGGCGACGAGCACGCGACATCGCCATGGGCGACGGGCACGCCAGCGCCGTGGGCGACGAGCACGCACCAACACCGTGGGCGACGTCACGACGAGCACCAGCCGTCGTGGGCGACGTCCAGCGTGACGGCACACGCGAGCGACCATGAGCGGGACGTCGTGGCCGTGCTGTGGCCGTGCCGGTCCGCCAGTGCGAGCAGGGCAGCCGCATCAGCGGTGGCCACCTCGACGCGCAAGATCTAGGTATGGAGCTGCAGCTGCGGATCCCGAGATCTTCCTCCCGCCGATCCATGCCAAGGCGAGGGCGACACCGGGACGTTGGCCCTCCCTGCTACGCCGACTCCCTCCTCGCGATGCGGGTGGCCTTGGTGCTCGAGGGGCTCCGGTTGCATCCGCCTGGGCACTTCCTCCTCCCTCACAGCATGCAGAGCGACGACGCGGAGGTCGGCGGCCACGCGGTGGCCAAGGGTGCGGAGCTCAACTTCCTGGCTGGAGCTCGTGGGTACAGCCGAGGAAGCGTGGGAGGCGGGGCCGGGAGCGGTGCGGCTTGGACGGCTGGCGGCGCTAGGTGGGGGAAAGAGAGAAGAGAGGAGAGAGGGCACCTTGAGGCGAATATGTGGCTATCTCTTTTGTCCGGACAACAAACACAACCCGAACACAACCCCCAGGCCAAGGGGTTTGCTTGGGGTTCCGAACGGGTAGCGGGGGTTGGTCCGGACGGGAATTCCCTTTGGGGGGCACGAGTTGGCGCTTGGGGGTTGGTCCGGACCAAAAAGCCTTTGGGGAGGGCCTTTGGGGCTCCGACCGGAGATGCTCTTAAATAATTAATGGCGTAGAATATGCTAGTATGCGAGTTCAATGTCAACTGCAGGAAAGAATGGGATTGGCTACGATAAGCCATGTTACGTGGACATGTGCAAACCGAAACAAGTTAGAGTTTTCTGAATATATCATGTCATATTCCCTAGTTTATTTATTTTTGAAATTTCCATATTCTTTAAGTTGAAATTGTATGTTTTCCTCATCATCCATTAAATATTAGTATGATGGCATAAGAAAGGACTAAACAATGGATATGAAAGCCTCATGCAATGGTGACTACGCTCAGAATCCTCCTATTCCTCTAGAATAAAAAGCTGGATGCACAGTGTTTCGAGATGTTGTTATCTTGTATACATCTTGGATCATGAACATTCCTTCACTCGAGCAACCTTAGCTGAGGGGCCAAGATTTTGGCGACTAGTTCAGAGGATCGCCGACTATGAGTTGTCGTAAGCGATGTAGATCCAACAACTCCATATGTCAAATAGAGTCCAAGCGGCTGTTGAAGCTGTCAGGAATCACCCACAAGAAGGCACCGCAATGATGGATATTGTTGGGGATGTTAACCGGTCACAAGATCTTTGAGTGGGGCAAATACTCCGGAAAACAGTAGAGCGAGGCCAAGAAACCAAAGTTGAGCATGATGGAATCAAGGAAGATCGATCACTAGTAGGGAAATGCTTATGAGCACCCGTTACTATTGGCGCCAAAATATTTCATGCTACTAGTATTTTCGCCATGCCACTAGCAACGATGTACTACTGGCGTGCCAAAATTTATCCACGTCACTATTTATTTGACCAAGGCCCTCTTCCGGACCAAATTTACAAGTGGTGTGTCAAAATTTGTCCACGCAACTAGTAGGAACGGGACTAGTGGCGTGTTGTTTCATGCACCATGTCACTGATATCTTACCAAATACCACTAGCATATTATTTCTGGTACACACCACTAGTTTTGGCCCTAAAATTTAACCCCCAAAAATTTCATCTCCTTACTCTCTCTCTCTCCTTCCTCTGACATGCTTCAACTCTGTTGTCAACTAGCTCTCCTCCCGACAGTGCCATCACACCCCTATCCTGATGCAGCACACCGTATTCCACCAAGCCCAACAACCAACGGACCCATGAAAAGATCACGAGGAAAGGCGATGCATGATAAGGTGAACTCAATCCTCTCTCTCTATGCATTTGATGACTTGGTGAATGGTGCACTACCTCATGGAAATACTCTATGTGTGATCAGTTACACATCGTCGAGTGGACCCTAGGAACATGCCAAGATCGGTCTAGACAGTGGCCAAAAGGATGCACAAGGAAGCCAAAGAGAAATCGCTCAAGAAGAAGCAGGGAAGAAGCCAGAGGCAGTGGTACTACCGGTGAAAGCACCGGTACTACAGCCGATTTCCAGGTAGCGGAGCAACCGGTGCCGCATACACCAAAACATCGCTCTGTGTGCATGTAACGGAGCCACCACCAGTACCTGCACCGGTACTAGCGGTGGAGAATCTTAGGAAACAGAGCTACCGGTGCCACCTCCGCCAAAACCTCGTTTGGTGTGCACATAACGGTACCACAACTAGAACCAAGGCCGGTACTACCGGTAAAACCTTAGGTACCTCCGATTGAGTGCACCGGTACTACCGGTAAAACCACCGGAACCTCTGCTGCTGCGCGGCCTGCGAGCCCACTTACGGGCCTTTGACCCTTGTATCTCCTCCTCCCACCTACCCCCTTTGTATTAGACTATAAATAGACTTCCCCATCTCAGATCTAGGGTTAGAGATGAATTTATACTGTTGATCTTTGCTCTTGTATCCCTCTTGTGAGGCTACTCCTATGGTTTGTACCTAGGACCGTATCAAGGCTACTCCTATGATGTGTATCTAGAATCATATCAAGATTCATCGGGTTTCCTATCCTTTCCCATTGGGATTAAGTTAGGGACTTTCCAATCTTCCTCAACTAACACTTGAGGTTCTATTGGCAAGATGGACCGGCCACTGGGTGTGAAGCGGTTTCTGAAAATGTGAGTTCGGTTGGATCGATCGTTCCGTAGGTGGCCGTTGCGGCTTAGTTGACGGGAGATTTGGTTTTTTTAGTTCTTGCTAGTTATTGTCCCTTTATTTTCCCCGCATATCCCTCATTCCCCCTCTCGTGTTCTTCGTGATCTTTGTTCATTCTTCATGCTCTTGGTCAATTCGTGAAGAAGATCGGGCCACCCAAGAGGTTTACCCCTCCATCATCTGGTATCGGAAGCTAGACTGACACGAATTCGAACCCCACAATCCCCCTTTCCACCAAAAAATTTCTTCCCCAACCCTAAATTCGAAAATTTCACAAAAAATAGCCAAAAATGGATTTCGACCGATCTATTGGTTTGTTGAGTTTTTTCATGGATTTGTTGCTTAAGACCATTCCCCACCTTTCTATTCAGCCACTTTTCTCAATTTTGTCCAAAAAATTTCTTGGATTTGAAGGAATTTCGAAATTGGGCAAAAATCCTGCTCTTCGATTCCTGGACAGATTTTCGAACGTGTTCTTTTTGTCGTTGTTGGACCGATTTGAGTGATTCAAGTTTCCACGCGAAGCCCGTAACATAATCTACGAAACTACATCAACTGATCGACATGACATCGACAACCCTCGGCCACAAGTCTGTGATCGTCCATCAAATAGGTATAACTTGCTTCGCTTGAACTAACCCATCCTTCGTGTACCTTGCCCATTCGGACTAGCTCTTTTATATTGCTTGGAGTTGCAATAGTGGCACCGAGAGTGCATGTTTTTCCCCTGTGAGAGCGTAGTTTGACTAGGCTTGGCATTTGTATCCCCATATAGCAAAAAGTGAAAAGAGAATATAAAAAATAAAAGAGAGAAAAAGAAGGAAAAGATCGATGCCAAGTCCTACCCCTTGTAGGAACGTGTAGCTTCGCGTTGCAAAAGGAAGAGAGTGATCGGTTGCCACGGTGCAAATCTTGTTGCCTCTTATAGTTTGCAATTTGATCTAGCGTCCTCCTTGTGTTGTGTGGCATTGAGCTTAGTCCTCGATAGGAACATTTCGTCTCCGCTCGTCCATTGGCCACACTAACCCCATTTATCACTTGTGTGTGTGTGTGTGTTCCATTTTTGTTTCCTCCACTAGGTTTGGTTCTTTTGCTAACATTTCATTTCTGTTATTCTCTACTTTTTACAAAAATAAATTATTCGGATTTTTTGATTTTCATTGCCACTTTCCTAACCCATTTGCCTTCCACATAAAGAGTGTGCGTTGTCGTTTGCGGTTTACTTTCGATCTTTTTGGACTCACTTTGGACATACCTCCCTACACCTAGGCTCGACCACTAGCCTCAGTACGACCAAAAAAAGGTAACGTTGGGTAAGTGAGACATCTATTCTTCATATCACACTTGCGTGTTTTTGAGATGGCTAGGAAGGAGTGTTCACAAGTCCAAGCTCGGAAGATGAAGGAAACCCTTTTCCCAACGACAACTACCACAACTTCGTCACCCACAACGATCATTTCCAACTCCGCCAACTTCTGAAGGACGGATTGGAGCGCTGTGAGCGTCGACTCCAAGCGCAAGAGGCTTGATTGAATGATCAAATGACAGTATGACACGCATCAACATCACCTTGTCTAACCTTGCCAACCGTCGTGGATCATCATCGTCCTCAAGGTCGAGACGTTCAAGCTACCTGATATGTCATAAATGTATCCTTAATTTCTGATGTTCCATGTTGTTTTCTTATTGTTTCCCACATGTTTGCTATACACTTTATGTCATTTTTATCGATTTTCCGAACTAACGTATTGACAAGATGCCATGGAGTGAGTTCCCTGTTTTCTGCTATTTTTAGTTTCAGGAAATTTGTTCTGGAAATACTCTCGGAATTGGAAAATTCGAAGCCCGGAAGTCTTAGAATTCCCGAAGGTTCCGCGAAGTCCCGAAGAGATCCGGAGGGGGCCCACATGGGGCCCACACCATAGGGCGGCGCGCCCCTGGCCGTGCCATGGGGTGGTGTGGACCCCTCGGCCTCCACCGCCTTTTCCCTTTCGCCTATTTATACCCCCCGAGACGTAAACCCTAAATATATACCACTTTGTCTTGAGAAACACCCGAGGTTGCCGTGATCGTCATCCCGAGATGGGGGGTTCTGGAGCTCTCCCATGCACCCTGTGGGAGGGGAATTCCTCACCGGAGGGGTCTACACCATCCTGCCCTCCTCCAAGTGATGCGTGAGTAATTCATCCATCGACTACAGGTCCATAGGAGTAGCTAGATGGTTGTTCTCTCCACTTTGTACCTGATGTTTAGATCTCGTGAGCTGCCTCACATGATCGAGATCATCTTTATGTAAGGCTACATGTTTTGTTTGCTGAGATCTGATGAATGTTGAATGCTATGTCTTCTGATTATCAATATATCATGTTATGTTCATGCTTATGTTATTTATGATCTTGCATGCTCTCCGTTATTAGTAGATGCTCTGGCCAAGTAGATGCTAGTAACTCCAAGAGGGAGTATTTATGCTCGATAGTGGGTTCATGCCTCCTTTGCATCTATGCTCGAGTAATAGAAACGTAACGAATGAAGGATGTGTTGTTTCCATTAGGGAGAAAACAACGGTGTTTACCTAGTTTACATTGTTTACATTACACACTTTGCTTACTGCGATAATCTGTTGCTAGCAACTTAATACCCAACCTTTGTTTGGATGATATTCGGAGGGTGGATTATTAGACATAGATACAGTTGGATGATGGTCTATGTATTTTGTTGTAATGCCCGTATGAATCACATAGCAATCTTTATGTCTTGCATATGCACTACGGTGCAGCCTTCATTTCTTTCAATTGCCGAGCTGTAATTTGTTCACCACACATGTTATTTATCTTTCACAGAGAGACACCACTAGTGAACTGTGGACCCCGGTCCATTTTCCTCATACTGATAAAACACCTACTGCCACTACCGCTTTCATACTATTTTCCTGCTGTTTTCCACACCATATGTTTAACCTATTTGTGTTCAGCGAAACCGGTGAGATTGACAACCTCACTGCTACGTTGGGGCAAAGTGATTTCATCGTGTTGTGTAGGTTCCACGTTGCTGCTGAACCGGTAGTGCGCCCTGCCACCTCAGCTGCATCAAGCTTCAGAGATTCCTTGTCCTCCTACTGGTAGATTCAACCTCTGTTTCTTTTCTGAGGGAAAACTTACCGCTACACTCTTCACAACCTTCCACTTGGGGTTTACCAACGTTTGCATCAAAGTTTTCTGGCGCCATTGCCGGGGAGGAAGAGAATTTCTGCAAGGGGAGTCTCTCACCTCCAACCATTTTTATTTTTTTAGTGTTTTGCTTTTTACTTGCTTTATCATGCTTGCTACCAATGGGTGATTTCTTTGGCTTCATGGAATAACAACAAAAATATTATAAGGAACACCGCTTGTCACCAAAAGGGATACACTTATGGGAGCAAATCAATAAATTGCATGAGTATGCTAGAAACTTATGCTCTACTTATAATGTTACTTATTATTTTGATAAATCTTGTTGCTATAGGAGGTATAAACACCTCCTTTTTCAATGTGAGTATAATGATAATGTTACCATATCTTCTTATGTTAAGGGAAATTATGAATTTTATGATGTGGAACAAATTGAAGAATTTATCGTTTGGAAGGGTGCATTCAAAATTGCCTATTTGCTTGAAAGTATTGATGATGCACCTTATAAATATGAATTTTATGCTATACTTGAACATTGCTTTGATAATTACAAGGATTGTAATTACTACATAATGGAATATCTTAATATATGCTATCAACCTAAGGAAGAGACTAATGCCTTGCAGGAACTTGTGGAAGAAGAAATTGCTGAAACTGGAAGCTCATTGGATGAAAAAGAGGAGGAGAGTGATGATCAAGAGGAGGAATAATGGAGCTACCATGTCTATCTCCCAATGATAGTAACTGTTTAACTCATAATTGTGATGATCCTATTGATTCTTTTGAAATATCCCTTTTTTATGAAATTGATACTTGCTATACTTGTTACCTTGATACTACTATGAATGAAACTTGTGAGAAGGATATTGCTACTGTTATTCATGATAATCCATGTTACTTTGATAAATCCTATGAGAATCCTCTATTTATTCCAACTATTGATATGCATGATAACGAGGAAATTTGTTTAGAAAATTTATATGATAATGCTATAGATGATTGTCCTAGGTTACTTGATGTTGTAAATTATAATGCTACTGAAAATATGATTGCTATAATGTGTCCCATACCTTTTGTGAGTGATCAATCATCCTGTTTTTCTATTGCTAAAAGTGGGGGAAAAGGAGCTGATTTTAAAGTTTGATCCCACTATTTTTGAGCTTGATATGAATTGTGTGCTTTCAGACCATAACAAACATGCTTTATGTAATAATTATGTTGTTGAGTTTTTTCATGGTGCTACTGAAAATTATTACGAGAGAGGAAAATATGGTTGAAGGAATTTTCATGTTACTAAAACACCTCTCTTTTTGTTGAAAGTCTTGAAATTGCTCTTGTTCTACCTTCCCATGATTTCTAGTTTGATCTTCGTTAATTTATTTATTTACAAGATTCCTATGCATAGGAAGTGGGGTAGACTTAAATTTTTCATATTTTCTTCTTGATGTTCTCTTTTTCTTAATTCATATTTCTTATGTGAGCATCTTCTTCACTTGAAAACACGTGAATCCACTTTTCTGGGCCTAGCTAAAAGGCGTTAAAGAAGAGCACTTCTTGGGAGATAACCCATAGTTTTATTTTTGTTTTGTTTTTATCTGTTTTATTTGAGTCAAGGGGATGTATACTCCTATAGAAACTCCTTTGTATCTTTATTTTCATGTATCAGTTGTGCCAAGTAAATTTTCTGACGAAAGTTGGAGTTGGTTTTGGGATTTCCGCGCAGGAAACAGATTTCTGCTGTCCACCGTAAAAAATCGTAAAAATCACAGAATAATCATAATGACCTTATATTTCTTGTGCTTATTCCTCGGCTAATGGCGCAACTTTTTCGTTCTTTAAGTTTTTCGATCTGAGCAACACAAGTGCCTTGAACAAATTCGTCTTTATAGAGTTCTGGTTTTGACAGTCTGCCATTTTTCTTACATTTTCTCATTTGCGATGTCAAGTGGATTTCTTTGCTTCACGAAACATCATTGGCTGTAGATTATGTTTAAAATTCTTAATATCACTTCTTCCATACAGAACCAATGGATTTTTAATTGTTGCACTAACCCTCTAATGTGAATTACTCTTTGAGTGTGGTGTGAAGGAAGTTTTCAAGGGTCAAAAGAAGAGGGTGTGATCAAGAAGAGTGCAAGGTCAAATCTTGGGGATGCCCCCGTGGTTCATCCAAGCATATTTTTAGAAGACTCAAGGATCTCAGCTTGGGATTCCCAAGGCATCCCCTTCTTCATCAACAATCTATCAGATCACTTCTAGTGAAACTATATTTTTATTCGGTCACATCATATGAAGTTTACTTGGAGCGTCTGTTTGTTTTTCCTTTATTTTTGTTCTGTTTTCCTTGCTTAAATAATATAGTTGGACCCTAGCATTCTTTTTTTGGGAGAGAGACACGCTCCGCTTTTTCGTTTGAATACCTGCTATGCTAGTATTATTAGTTTTTCTTCTAGTTGCTGCAAAAATTCCCGTTTAGCTCTTGTTTTCATTGCATCTTTTGTTCAAAGATGTTAGTTTTATTAGTGTTATGTGAGTACTATCATGTTTTCTTGCTTTAGAATTTAGAGAGTTTTTGTTAAACCATGTTTTGTATGATGCTTGTTGGGAAAATAAACTACTGCTTGAACTAGAATCTTTTAACGATGCAAGTAGAAGCTTGTCGGATATTCTATCTAGCCTAGTAAGTTTATCCTGTCATGATCTTTGCGCACCCTCAATCACGTGATTTATTTATCCATTATTTCGTTTTTGGATTGTGCCGAGTGCTTCCACGTTAGTTTAGACAAAAGAGAATGACTTGAACTGAACCTTTGTCTGTGATATAGTTGACCAAGCGTTACTTTTCGAAAATATTTGAGCCAAATTCCTAGTATTTTTTCCCCAAATTCTGGTGGCTCACGACCATTTAGGAATTTCATGAAGACCTCAATGGATAAAGAGTAATTCTCTGATGTGGTCATATCTGATATGGGCCAAGAAGGGTAACCATGCTTTAGCATATCAAAGTTTTTAGCGATTACTATTTGGACATACAAACCTACATAAGTCTAGAAGAATTCAGAACAATATCATTACACCCACATGATTTTCAGAGCAGAAACGATGCACAACTACAGATCTTAAGAAGCCGAACAGAAAATTCAAGACGTATCCCTCCAAACATCAGGCATAGAGCAATTTAATACCAACCTGTTCAATAATAATATTGCGGACTGGGCGCTTACAGAAATACCACGCTCGGGGGCGAGGTATACGTGGACAAACAGGCAGCGAGACCCGGTGCACTGCGTCCTCGACCGGGTCTTCTTAGCACCTACGCTCGACGCACTCTTCCCCCTTTCCTCGCTATCGGCGGATCCGATCTTAGGTTCAGACCATACACCACTTATTTTGGACACGAGAGGGGGGTCTCCGGTCCGGTCCAACAGATTCTTTTTTGAGCTGGGATGGTTCGAGCTAGCAGAGTTCCCTGCTATGTTACAGAATCAGTGGACGAGACTTGTGTCGATCGCCGCAGGGCGTGACATTGTGGACTGGTGGAAGCACATGGCCGGGGGGCTGCGACGTTACTTGAGGGGCTGGAGTGCGAACATGGGCAGGGATACCCGAACTCGCAAGGCTAACCTGCTTAACCAGATCAAGCTCCTGGACGACAAGGCTGACGGAGTGGGACTGGACGAGGAGGAATGGGCCTTCCGGTACCACTTGGAGGATCAGCTCCTGGACATTTATCGCATCGAGGAGGAGTATTGGCGGCAACGGGGTAGAGTGAGGTGGGCTTTGCAAGGGGATGCAAACACCGCCTATTTCCATGCCGTGGCAAATGGAAAGCGTAGACGGTGCAACATCTCGACCCTTATCTCCCCGTCGGGTCCTATCAGCAACCCGCAGCTTATTCAGGAACACGTGTATGACTTCTATCGGGGCCTTCTGGGGGCAGACGCCCCCCGCCACTTAGGACTCCTACCATCCATCTGGCCTGTTGAGGACCGGGTTCTCGAGGCAGAAAATGAGAGACTCCTTTTGACCTTTACGGAGGCAGAACTGGAGGCAGTAGTACATGACATGAAGACCAACACCGCGCCAGGCCCGGATGGGTATCCGGTGGCCTTCTTCAAACGATGTTGGCCCCTTTGAAAATTGGGAGTCTTACACATCCTCAATGACTTTATCTGGGCCGGGTAGATGTGTCTCGCCTTAAATTTGGTATTATCTCGCTGATTCCGAAGGTCCAAGGGGCTGATATGATTACTCAATTCAGACCTATCGCGCTGATCAACGTCATCTTCAAGATCATCGCCAAGGCCATTGCAACACCTGGGGTGTTTCCCTAAGTTAGAAAATTGGTTGTTTTTGTTTTTTGCATTGCATCACAAGCATCATATGCATTGCACCCTGTTTTCCAAACAACTCAAAAAATTCACACCAATTTAAACTTTCAAACATGTCCAAATTTCTCATTTAAAAATTGCAAACTAAACAACTCCAATTGTTTTCAATAGTTTTGAAGTTGGTTTATTTAAATTGCTTGTTAATAAAACTCCCTTTAATAAACACCCTAATGGTAAATTCAAATTCAAATCAAATCATTCATAATTGGCATGTTCCAAT
The DNA here is from genome assembly GCA_028641055.1 of Alopecurus myosuroides. Lineage (NCBI taxonomy): Eukaryota > Viridiplantae > Streptophyta > Magnoliopsida > Poales > Poaceae > Alopecurus > Alopecurus myosuroides. The sequence continues at coordinate 462,851,800 of CM054058.1, forward strand.
TGTTGGTTTAAAAATTAAAATCTTGCAAACAAATTAAATTCAATAAGCTTTCATAATTGTTTGAGTTAATGGAATAAAATTGTTTAAAAAAATCAAATCCTTATGAAATACTATTGGAAATTCAAATAGCAACTTAAAAAAATCAAATTAATATTTCAAATATTTGCGCATAATGTTAATATTGCTTTGACTTGCTGTTTTGCAAATTAATAAAATTTATTCATAAACTAAAAACCACAAACCCTATTCTCTCTCTATATATATATCTCTCTCTCTCTCTCTCTCTCTCTTTTCTACAAAAAATGTGTGCAAACAAAAATTAAAAACAACAAAGAGGGGCAGGCCAGCCCACAGCCCATTCCCCTTTTCCCCCAGCCCACCCCAGTCCACCTAGTGGCACAGCTCCCCTCTGTTTCTATTTTTGGCCTGGTACCCCTTCGAGGAGATCTTCTTCCTCCTTGACGTCACATGTGTACGAACCATCCCATCACCGTGTGATCTCCTCTCCCCCCCTCCGATGTGCTGCCGTACGAGCTCGAGCCTCCATAAAACCGCCACCCCTCCTGCTAGCCCTAAGCCCTAGCCCTACTCCTTCTCTCTGCCGCCGCCCTCCTTTTCCTTCCATCCCCCCCTCTCTGCTTCTTCTCTGAAACCTCCACCGAGCAGCAGCCGCCGTTAGACAGTGGCCGCTCGCCGTCGCCACGGTCCACCTCGAGCAGCGCCGACCGCGGGAACGGAGCTGCCGCGAGGACGGCTAGCTCTACATCCGCAGGGACGGCCGCGTGCTTCCACGGACAGCCGCCGGCGAGCATTTTTTCCCCGACGCGGACTGACCATGCCGATCGGTCCACGGCCGTCGTCGCTTTTCCTCGCCATCTCCCCGCGCCTCCCTGCGTCGTTGAAGCCCCGCTGGTGAGCCCCGACAACCCTGGATCCCTCTCCCTCTGTCCCCTTCCTCTGCTCTGTGAGGCCTCCATCGCGTTGTCTGTTTGCTGCCGCGATCGCTGCCTTGTTTCCGTCAGGTTCAGAGAACCTCTCTGTCAAAATTCAGTTAGCAGTTGTAGATACCACTTCCTCCGTCAGAAGCGCCTAGCACCACAACGAGCAGTGCAGCGCAGTGGTACTGCATCACCGCGCACAGCCGTGAGGGCGTGGGATCGATCCCCGCTCGCGCGCTTCTTTTTCGCGGAATTAACCGCGGTGGCCAGGACCCACTGGTCATTGACCGTGGTGGCCTGCGTGGCTTCCACCCGCGCCCGCGTGTGCGCCAGCGTGGCCAGGGCCCGCGCGTCAGCCGCAGGGGGTGGCTGCAGCCCGATGGATCCTGCCACCAGATCCAGATCCGCGCCAGTTTTTCACACAGACCCTGTCTCCACAGTTTCCTTCACATCTAAGTCCCTGTAAAATCACAGATCAATCCCTGAACTTCAAACACACATAGAAATTGCAGACAAACTCCAAATTTAAAATGTAAAATATGTTTTCCAGTCAAAATTCAATGAACTTCCTGTTTATCACCTTTGTTTTGCAATTTGGACAATTAAAATTAAGGTTATTTAATAATCCTTAAAAATGACAAACTATATGGCATCATTAATAACTTTCACATGGTTGCTCCAAATTAAATACTCAAAACATGAACTCCATCCAAAATTAAATGCCACACTTGAATATCAACTTTTTTTTTGGGTTTGCAACAATTAAATTGGATAATTGTTTCACCTCTTATTTAATGCATTTAAATTGGTAATATGCTTACCCAAGTCATTTAAAATTGTTTCCTAACAAATAAAATATGTTTTCCATCCAAACTTCAATGTTCTTCTGTTTATAAAATAATATCCTAGTTTTCTATAATTAAAAGTGGTGAACAAATTAATGCTTTACTTAAACCATTTAAAATTTAATAATTCATAACTAAATAATTACAATTCCAAAAATGACAAATGAATTACCAACTTGAAGCTAAACTTGTTTTCTTGCTGTTTTCATGTTGCATCTTGCCATTTAATCACTTGAACAGAAAGTTTTCTATTAGTTTATTAACATTAACTATGTATGCACCATGGACTTTGCCATATGCATCTCAAATGCATATGGGTTCATTTAAATTGATTCCTTATGTCAACTAGTTTATCTCTGATGCATCTTTAAACTTGTCAATGCATCCATATCTTGATCATGCTGGATCTTTTGCCGTAGAAGTAATTGTTGCATCCGGTATTTGTTCTAGTTCGTTGCTTCTTCGCGGATAGGACGCTGAGATGATGTGAGCAACGACAAGTTCTGCGGATGTACCTCTACTTGCTGGATCTCAGGCAAGTATACTCACTTGCTATCCGTGTTGCCTTTCCTCACTTGTTACCGATTCTTTCCGTTGTCTTTATGCTAGCCTTATGATTCGATGCTTGTGTCTCGATCCTATCATATGTTTACCTTGCAGCCATGATATAGCTTTTCCTTCCACTTCCTACTAACTGTTGCTTGTTTACCTTGTTGGCCCTGTGTCGTAGTTGCATGCTTAGTGTTGTTTGCGCTCGAGTCTTGTTGTCCTTTGTTCTATCACCTGTTTAGTTGATAGTTGGGTTTCAATTTAATCAACAACATGTTAATGTTTTGGGGTAATAATAATTTGATGATAAGGCACCGGCAGGAGGCCCGGGTTAGGGTTTTGAATCCTGCTAGTGTCGACCCTAATTAGGAAAAGGGTCTTGTCCTCTGATCCATGATGAGCGTGCTCACCGCATCCGGGAGGTAGTATGGGACCCCCCTCGACTTAGACATGATTTGCAGCTTGTCCGAAGAGCCACACTTAGTTCGGGTGTTCCATTTTCTCCTTTGCATAATGGGAGGCGCCCCCATGGTTACTGGTGATGATGATGATGATGATGATGCATATAGGGCGAGGCCTGTAGTGCCGGGGTGTTGCGTCCTGCGGGAGTTTTGCACACCCGCGCTGAGTATTCGGCTGCGTGGCTGGGACCTTATAACTCCATGGCTCCTAGGATGGGTTGTAGAGACGGTTTGGGTCGTGTCGAGCCAACCTGAGTTTTAGTTGGTGGCTTGAGTGTGTACGGGTACTGGAGCACCCCCTGCAGGGATAAATCTTCTCGAGAAGCCGTGTTGTCCGCGGTTATGTGACGACTTGGTGAAAGTGCTGCCTAACAAGTACTCAGACAACTTACACCTAATTAATAATAAGTTGACTAGTAATAGGAATATTGTCACAATAACCTGAACTTCACCTTAATCAACAGTGTGAGTTTCCTTGGGTTGCTTCCTTAGTAGGGGTAACATTGGATGGGTTTGTTTGAAGTTAGTTGTAGTTGGTTACGATACGCTATCTTATCTTCTTTCTGTTAGCCGGAAGTTGTAGCGTGTTTCTGTAGTTGGTTAGTGCAGCCCGCTGTCCCTTCTTTGCAATAATCCCTTCCTTTCCGTTGTAACCAAAGTATTTGTACCTTGTGATGATTGGTTACGCTGGTATCATGTGAGTATGACTTGCCAGTACTTAAATAGTACTGACCCACGAATCCTTTTCGTGGCTGCATATTCAACATTGCAGTCAACAGGTTTGAAGTCTGACGACGTTAGCTTGGGAATCCCTCCGGCTTGGCCTGGGCAGGGATTGGACGCTCTCGGTTATCTTCAGGACTCTTAGTCCAATTTGTATCTTGTCCGTAGTCGGACACTATGTTGTTTCTTCCGCTGTTATTTGGATCTTTGTATTGTATCAGTTGTATCCTTGGCTCGTTTGAGTCGTCTTGTATACATCTGTTCTGTTGTTGTTGTGGAATATTCGTGAACTGTTGTAATGTTATCACAAGTGGCAACCTGGAATCGGTTATTATGCGGATTTGGCGGGAATGGTGAAATCTGCATAGTTGTCGCACCCTGACTTCTAAGGGATACTCACCGCACGAACTGGATAGCAGATGCTTGGATTATGGGGCATAACTGCTCCCACGTCCCAGCTTCCTGGTAGGCCTGCGCTTATGCGCGACAACACAAGCTCTGCTATTCCACCGTCGATGTAAACTATCCACTAGAAATCACAGGCACTACCATTGACGTACTTCATAACAAACACGCACTGTACGTCAACAGTTTTGAACGAATGATAATCACAACATATCTCTAAGACACAAAAGATTGAAATAAAGTTGCAACTGGCCTTCATTAAGGCAGAAATAGCAAATACAATCATCCAGAGGACACATGTCCCAACATGTCATTCATTACATCAGCGGAAGCAAACAAAGGTGTCTGAGTACAGACAAAACTGAAGGCTTAAGAAGCCGGAGGAAATGAAACAAACGAAGCCCATCCACGAAGGTTCTGGATCCTGCCCTGGTCCAGCTATCTACTCGTCTGCAGCGTCGTCAAACTCCACGAAGTAGCCGTCCTGGGAAGCATCGTAGCCGTAGTCGTACTCTGCGTAAACCACAGCCCCAACGGGGTCAGTACATCCAAGTACTGGCAAGCAAGACTCACAGTTCATCAAAGAGTTACCCGTCAACACAAGCATAGATGCTTGGGATCAACGGAAGGAAGGGGTGATATAAAAGTTGCTGCTGGCTGCGCTAACCAACTACAGAAGATAACTACAAGTTCCGGCTAACAGAATAAGATGAGATCGAGGATTATAACCAACTGAAAGATAACTTCAACCAAACCCATCCTGGATCTCGCCCCTTATCCAAAGAAGCAATCCGAGGATAACTCACACAGTTATGATAAGGTGAATCAAGTTATTGTGTGACTAACCTATTACTAGTCAGGTTATTAAACAGTGGGTGAATCATGATGGATCATTAAGTTGAAGTTGTCCTGAGTACTTGTTAGCCAGTACTTTCACCAAGTAATCCATAACCGCGGAAAACACGGCTTCTCGAGAAGATTATCCCTGCAGGGTTGCACCAATTTGGCCGTACACTCATGAATAACCCGCCAGATGGGATGCCTCCCACCAAGCGGGGCACTCAACACAACCAACCATTCCTCGCATCAAGCCCAAAGCACCTTGGGCGCACGGCTAATCAAGCCCCGAAGAAAAGGGACCCTCATAGCACTCTAAGACCGTGTCCCCCTATATGCCGACTACAAAAGTTCCACCCTGCGCTGGGCTCGCAAAAACATGCATGCGGCAAATAGAAAGCACGAACTAAATGAGATGATTTGGACGAGATGCGAATCAGGTCAAGTTGAGGGGGGCGCCCATACTCGCTTCCCAAATGCGGGTAGTGCGCTCATCATGGATCAGTAGACAAGACCCTTTTCCTATTAGGGTCGACACTAGCAGGCTTCAAAACCTCTCATGGGCCTCCTGCCGGTGCCTTATCATCAAATTATTATTATTACCATTAGCAATTAACAGGATTGATTGATTAACATCGAGCCCCGGTACAGATAATAAGATAATAAAAGTAATAACCGACAACAGACTCGAGTAAAGCAACCCTAAGCATGCTAGGTAGAACAGGCACAAGCAAAGGCTGTAGGTATGGAGGTGAGGCAGTATCATTGGTTCAGGGTATCATGTGATAGGTTCGGAGAACAAGCAACGATACATATGGCTAGCAATAATAGACAAAAGGATAGTATCGACAACAAGTGTGGAAAGGAAACTCGATGATTCATGTGAGTGATAACTTGCCTGGCAGCTCAGTATCGTACTGGGCTAGGTCCTGAGAAGTGGTGTCGTAAGGATCGTCGGTCTCAACGTAGTCGTCGTCTAACCGGGAAGAAGCAAACAAACAAAACAGGTATGTAAACAAACATTGACATGGCATTGTGCACAATCAATTATGATGCATGACAATTTAATATATGCAACAAAATAAACTATTTGATATGATAACACAATTTAAATGGACTGATATGCAACTGTGAGTTGCATATGAAAAGCCCATGGAATTTGATTAGATTATTTGTTTTCCAACTGATCAACAGGTGATAACGGATTAGTATGATGCATGCAACAGAATAACAGCAGAATAACAACATTAGAACCAAATTAGAAAAGGTGGTAGCAATTTAGAAGTTTGTTATTGTTTTAAGAAAATTTTGGGTGCATTAAAGGTATCACACATGTAGTTGTTGTTTTCAACCATTTAAAATGTTCAAAACAAATAACAAAGTTGATATTTGAAAAGAACATCAAATTCTGGTTGGATTACATGTTTCACAATTTGAAATTGGACTTTGGATTATTTAGTTATGAATTAAACAAAATTAAACAATTTTTAATTGAATTAAACATGGTTTAAATAGGTTAGGCAATTTAAATTGTTCAAACCAGAAAACAAAATTTATATTGAATAGAGCATTCAAAAAGGTGTGAAAAACATATTTTAGTTGAATTATTTGAAACCAGTATGAATTAGTTATGAATTATTTCAAATTGCATTTGAATTATTTGGATTTGAATTTAAATTGCATTTTGAAAATTCAAAACATTACACAAATGTTACCAATGGGTAGAGAATTAAATTTAGAGTAGTGTGCATATTTTATTTTCATTATTTGAGTTTATAAAATAAAAGTTATAAGGTTTTTTTAAAACCAGGGACCAATCTGTTAATTGAAAGGACCAGATTTGAAAACAGAAACTGTTGAAACCAATTTATACCGCGCTGGAACCTAGCCACTGCCACTGCAGCGTGGGCCTGGGGCCAGCGTGGCAGGCACGCGCGTGCGTGGCAGCTAGGGACGCTGACGGGTGGGGCTAGGCTGTCAGGTACGGGCGCAAAAAGTGTGGGTTTTTAACCCGCGGAGCCGCGGCTCGAACTCGAGACCCGCGGGCGCGCTAGCTAGTGTGCTGCCACTACGGTGGCTTCGTCAGTTTCGACAGAAACAACGACGCAGCAAGGTTGTACTTCAACAACGTGGTTAACTGAACTTCGCTGACGACCAAAACCATCCGCGACTGAACAGAGGCGGAGCGGCGCCGTCGACGATCACCGTGGGGAACTGCTAGTGGGTGCTGCTGGACGTGCGCAAGCAGGAGAGGAAGAGAGGGAGGAGAAAACGGTGAGCTCACCACCGTTGCAAAGGGAAGCAGAGGGGCGAGGTAGCGGCCGGCGGCGATGTAGCAGACGGCGGCGGTGATCCTCGACGTCCACGGGCCCGCGGCGGTGTCCAAACGCTAGCTGGGAGGGTGGCGGCTTGAATTCTGGGTTTAGGTAGGATGGTGGAGCGTTGAGGTGGATGGGGCCATCGGAGATTCAGGGAGTTTCTCCGGCGAGGTGGTGGCAGAAGGAGATCGCGGCGAGGGAGAGGGAAAACGGCGGCGATCGCGAAGGCTAGGTGGGTGGCTAGGGTTAGGGCTGCGGCGCGCTGCCATAGGGGGATATATAGGGGGCTGCAGGGGCTCCTGGCCGTCGACGCAGCGTCGCTGCCGCCGTGGCGTGCTCCGATGCGCGCCGTACGCGAGGAAGACGCGCTCGGATGCGTTGCACGGATCTTGAAGCAGCGAAGGGGTACGGGGGCTTAAGTGATGGGCTGGGGCGCGCGCGGGTAGGCTTAGCGGGCTGGGCTTTGCTATCTGCTGCTCGCGCGCGCTGCTTTGCTTATTTTTATTCTTTCTGGTTTTATTTTTTTTTTTGTAAATTGCTTTTGGATAAAGTTGTTAAGGTTTTGTTTGAGGAAAATTCTAGAAAAATTAGGTTAAGCTTTTTAGTTAAATAGAAACCACATTATCAACTTGGATTTCAAAAATGAAATTTTAAAATCATAGTTAGTGTTGGAAATCAAATTTGGGGTATTTTCATATTAAATTTATTTATTGAAAATAACCATTTGAATAGGGTTACCCCTAGGTTGTTTAAACATGATTTTACAATTTCAAAGTGTGGTGAAATTGATGGATTCAAAACAAGTACTGATTTGAACTTGGTTTGAAATTTAAAAGGTGATTTGAGAATTATTGTTTGAAATATTGGTTGGATTTAAAGCAACAATTTAATAAGTGAGAAAAGGAATAACATGGTTGTTTTTAGTTGTTATTTTTATTCCAAAGTTGTAACATAGCAAGTATGAAAGCAATGTTTGAAAAAGATTTGAATTTGAGTTGTGAAAACAAGATAAAACAGATAGAAACAAATGCAAACAATAAATAAACATGATGCCATGATGCATTGCTTGAATAAAACAAGGAATCAAACATTCTAAGGGTTGTTTTCATACTTGGATGTTACAAAACGCCCCCCCTTGAAGGAATCGCGCCCCGAGATTCCCTACTGAGAAGTGAAAAGGTCCGGATACTTCTTGCGAAGATCCTCTTCGGTCTCCCACGTTGCCTCTTTATCGGAATGATGCGACCATTGGACTTTCAAGAACTTGGTGCTCTTGTTGCGAGTCTTACGCTCGGTCTCATCGAGAATACGAATAGGGTGCTCCTCATAAGACAGATCATCTTGCAGCTCAATGGAATCATGATCAACTGCACGATCTGGGTCTTTGAAACACTTCTTGAGTTGTGACACGTGGAAAACATCGTGCACCTTGGATAGTTTTTCTGGAAGTTCAAGACGATAAGCATTCTCTGCACGTCTTGAGAGGATGTTGAAAGGACCAATGTATCTTGGTGCAAGCTTTCCTTTCACACCAAAACGATGAGTTCCTCTGAGGGGAGTTACACGGAGATATGCCTTATCACCAGGTGCATAGATCATATTCCTGTGCTTGCTATCATAATAGCTCTTCTGACGAGACTGAGCAATCCTGAGATTGTCACGAATGATACGAACTTTCTCCTCGGCTTCCTTAACCATGTCAGGGCCTAAGAGTGAACGTTCACCAGCTCCAGACCAATTGATTGGACTCCTGCATCTGCGACCATACAGTGCCTCAAAAGGTGCCATGCCTAGGCTTGCCTGGTAGCTGTTGTTGTAGGAGAATTCAGCATATGGAAGGCAATCCTCCCATTTCATGCCAAATGAGATACCACATGCTCTGAGCATATCCTCGAGAATCTGATTTACTCTTTCGACTTGCCCCTGAGACTGAGGGTGATAAGCTGTGCTGAACAGAAGTTTAGTGCCCAATGCTTCTTGAAAGCTTTTCCAGAAATGAGAAGTGAAGATGCTTCCACGATCTGAGCTTATTTCCAAAGGAACACCATGAAGAGGAACAATCCTTGCTGTGTAGAGCTCTGCTAACTGACTAGCTGAGATAGTTTCCTTGACAGCAAAGAAGTGAGCAACCTTAGTGAGACGATCAATAACAACGAAGATTGCATCGTTGCCTTTCCTGGACTTTGGAAACCCAGTAACGAAGTCCATTTCAATCATGTCCCACTTCCAGTCAGGAATTTTCAGAGGTTGGAGTAGACCTGCTGTCTTTTGATGGACTGCCTTAACACGTTGACAAACGTCGCATTCAGAAACGTATTGAGCAATTTCACGTTTCATGCCAGACCACCAATACAGAGTCTTAAGATCCTGGTACATCTTTGTACTTCCAGGGTGAATGGATAGAGGAGTTTCATGAGCCTCCTTGAGAATGATATTCTTGAGACTTTGAATCTGAGGAACTGCAATGCGTCCTTCGAAGAACACAGTTCCTTTGTCATCAATTGAGAAGGACTTGAATTTATCACTGCCCTCCTTGATTTGCTCTACCATCTTCTTGATTTCATTATCACGAAGCTGTTCAGAACGAATCTTTTCCTCGAGAGTTGGGCTGGCTGTCAAGCTAGCAAGGTATCCTTCAGGAACAAGACCAAAGTTTAGCTTCTGGAATTCCTCATGAAGTGGAGGTTGGCTTTCCATGATCATGAGATTATTGCAATAGGATTTGCGACTGAGAGCATCGGCCATAACATTAGCCTTGCCTGGAGTGTAAGAAATGGTGAGATCAAAGTCTTTAATCTTCTCAATCCATCTCCTTTGCCTGAGGTTCAGATCTGGCTGAGTGAAGATGTATTTCAGACTCTTATGATCGGAAAAGATTTCAGTTTTGTTACCCAACAAGTATTGTCTCCATTTCTTGAGGGCAAACACAACTGCTGCAAGTTCAAGATCATGAGTGGGATAGTTTTGCTCATGAGGGTTCAACTGACGTGAAGCATAAGCCACAACTTGACGTTCTTGCATAAGAACTGCTCCTAGGCCTTGAAGAGATGCATCACAGAATATTTGGAAAGGTTTGGTAGTATCTGGACCAACCAGAACAGGTGTGGAAGTGAGTCTAGTCTTCAGGAGGTTGAAACTCTCATCACATTGTGGAGTCCAAACGAACTTTTTGTCCTTCTTTGTGAGATCAGTGAGAGGTTTGGCAATCTTGGAAAAGTTTTGGACGAAACGACGGCAATAGCTAGCCAAGCCAAGAAAGCTTCTAACTTGCTTCACCGTCTTAGGGGGTTTCCAATCAACAATTGCCTTAACCTTTTCAGGATCAATGGCAATGCCTTTGGCAGAGATGATATGACCAAGATATGCAACTTCTGGAATCCAGAATTCACATTTGGAATACTTGGCATACAGACGATGCTCGCGAAGTTTCATGAGAGTGAGACGAAGGTGTTCTCCATGCTCTTCCTCGGATTTTGAGTAGACTAGAATATCATCAAGATATACCACAACGAACTTGTCGAGGTATTCATGGAAGACAGAATTCATGAGTCTTGAGAACGTTGCCGGTGCATTGGTGAGACCAAATGACATGACGGTGAATTCATAAAGACCGTAACGAGTGGTGAAGGCTGTTTTTGGAATATCTTCCTTTCTGATCTTTATCTGATGGTAACCCATCCTCAAGTCCAACTTTGAGAATATTGAGGCTCCAGCAAGTTGATCAAAAAGATCATCGATACGAGGAAGTGGATACTTGTTCTTGATGGTTTTCTCGTTGAGAGGACGATAGTCAACCACGAGTCTTTTTGTTTGATCCTTCTTGGCAACAAACAGAGTTGGGCAACCCCAAGCGGAGGAACTAGGCTGAATGTAACCTTTTTCCATGTACATATCGATTTGCTCCTTCAACAATTTCAGTTCAGGAGGAGCTATCTTGTATGGATGCTTAGAGATTGGAGCAGTACCTGGCTCAAGCTCGATCACGAACTCAACTGCTCTGTCCGGAGGCATCCCTGGCAATTCTTCTGGAAAGACGTCAGGGAATTCACAAACCACCGGAACATTTTCAATTTCAGGAAGGGGTTTGGCATCGAGGTTGAACAGCTGAACAGAACTTGATCCATATGGAGAATAGACTATCTGGCCTGAAGTGTGAGAGAGAGTTATTGACTTTTGAGCACAGTCAATTTTAGCTTTGTGGGTCTTCAACCAATCCATACCCAGAATGACATCAATGTCAGAATTTCCCAGCAACATGAGTGAAGCAAGGAATATGCGTCCTCCAATTAGGATTTCATTGTCCATGCTTATCTTGGAAGTAATCATTTTAGTTCCCGGAGAGTGCACATAGATTTGATTGCTTAGTGGAACCAGAGCTAAGTTGTACGTTGTAGCAAAGATCTTTGACACGAACGAATGCGATGCTCCAGTATCAAACAACACTTTAGCTGGAATAGAGTTTACGGGTAATATACCGAGAACGACGTCAGCGGCTTCCTCAGCTTTGTCGGCCTTGATATGGTTCACCCTCGCGTTCCTCCCGACAGGCCTGTTGTTGGAGTTGAAGGCTTTAGCCGGGGGAGCACGAACCATAGCCTGGTTGGTGTTGGGGCGAGGAGGTGGAGGTAGCTGCCTCTGAGTGCACTTATCAGCGTAGTGCCCAGTCTCCTTGCACTTGTAGCAAGTGATGACACGAGGAGGACCTGGCCTTGGCTGCCCCATTGGAATCCTCTGACCCTGCATCTGAGGTGGGTTGGGCGGGCGGGGACCAAAGCCTGGAGCAGCTTGGGCATTTGGAGCCCTAGTGACAGCACCATTTGGCACCCAGATGCGGCGCTTCTGCGGAGGGGTGGTCATGTTGGAGGAGGAACCACCCTCGCGCGAGTGCTTGCGGGACTCTTCGAACGCCTTGCGCCCATTCTCCTCATTGAGCGCGGTGTTCACAAGCTCAACGAAGTCCTTGCACTTGATGTTGGTGAGAGCGTACTTCAGTTCCGGGTTAAAGCCTTTGCGGAACCTTGCCATCTTCTTGGTTTCGGTGGACACTTCGTCACCAGCGTACCGAGCGAGGCGATTGAACTCGTTCTGGTAGCCGAGGACGTCCAGCTTGCCCTGTCTGAGAGAGCAGAATTCCTCACGCATCCTTTCCATGAGACCATCCGGGATGTGGTGCTTCAGGAAGGCATCCTTGAAACATCCCCAGGTGATAGGATAGCCAGCTCTCATGGTCTGGTAGTTCTCCCACCAAGTAGCTGCCTGACCCTTCAGTAGGTAGGTGGCATACTTGACCTTATCTTCCTCAGCAACATGAGCAATCTCCAGAGCCCTGTTGATCTCCCTGATCCAGTCATCAGCATCCAGAGGCTCACGTGTTGCCACGAAAGCCCTCGGACCCACGCTCAGAAACTCCTTGATACTGACTCGCGGAGCATTCTGGTTGTTGTGCTGGTTAGCCTGGATCTGGGCCATCTGAGTCACCACTTGGGTCATCTGAGCCAACAGTTCCCCCATTGGTGGTGGCGGAGGCGGGGTGTTCCTGGTTGGAGGCATCCTGAACAGAAATGCATTTTAGCACAACAATACAACAGGATAGACTTGGTAACCGAAAGATAGATTATTCCGACGCATGAATAGATAACCAACAGGTACATCATCACATGTTCAAATACATCAGAATATCCAACAGACCAACACATGGTTCGAAAGGCAAGGATAACTAAACATAGCTAGAAGCGGATACATCGGTACTCCCATGCTCATCACGCAGGACGGTGGTGAGTAGTACGACGAGAGATACGGTGAGGAGGAACCCCACGGAAGTAGGTATCACGACGATCCCTGTAGATAGGAAAAGCTCTGAGAGCAACTCTCGGAGTGGTGAAGTAGAAGCATCCTCTTCCTGTGCTCCATAGCGAGGGATCCCCGTGTAACCTGCACCGAGGTGGAGAAGTGGACCTCTGACCGGCTCGTAACCTCCAGCATCTGGTAACGGAAGACCAGCTGACTGAACGATACGTGCAAAGCGCTCGTCTCCAACAAAGTCTGTGGTGTACGTCGCCAGACGGGTGAGAGCAAGGTGGAGCTGCTCCCTGACTGAGGCTAACTCCTGAGAGAGTGCGGAAGCAGCTGCGTCACTGTGCCTCACGAACTGGGCAGTAGTGTGCAGCCTGGAGCTATCAGACTCGTAGGTATCCAGGTCGCGATGGTCAGTGAAGTGAACTCCCGCTGCCGTGATGTAACCACGGGGGATGTGACGATAACTGGAATCATCAAACCCCCAGTAGTCAGCACGGAGAACGGTGAGACCCACGTACGCTGCCTGCTGCACGGCCATATCCACTGTGGAACCTACTGCCTCGTACTGGTGAACAAAGCTCCTGCCATCATCCGACAGAATGTAGACGATGGCCCGGTAGAAAGTCTGCTCGAACTCGCGCTGGTGCTCGTAGACCTGGTACTCTGGTGCCCAACGGAACCCCAGATAGGTAACCATATCCCTGAGCATCTCCGGATAACCGGCGGTGTCCTCACAGCGAGTCATCCTAACCACCTGCGGGTAGAACCTGAGATCCATCTGCAGATGATCGGGAAAGGTTTTGATTAGGCTCCGGTAGATGAAAAAGGATGTGTAACTCAACAAGGTTCAATGGACGATAAGGAAGTTGAAAAGAACATGATATCGAAGCAACACTGGGAAAACTTGACCAAAAGTCCTGAGGTACTAAGGAGAACCCAAAACACGTGAAATCCTAACTTGAAAGTTTAGGTGAGAACAGAAAACACGTTGCACTTCCTTACCAGAAAAGGGTGGGTGGGTGGGGAAAGAAGAAAAATGACAGAATTCCTACTCTCACGTTTGATTTTTCCTATATAGCTACAAAATAGTTTCTAGACTCAACTGCGACCAGTAAAAGGGGATCCTACAGGCAGACAGGCTCTGATACCATTTGTCGCACCCTGACTTCTAAGGGATACTCACCGCACGAACTGGATAGCAGATGCTTGGATTATGGGGCATAACTGCTCCCACGTCCCAGCTTCCTGGTAGGCCTGCGCTTATGCGCGACAACACAAGCTCTGCTATTCCATCGTCGATGTAAACTATCCACTAGAAATCACAGGCACTACCATTGACGTACTTCATATCAAACACGCACTGTACGTCAACAGTTTTGAACGAATGATAATCACAACATATCTCTAAGACACAAAAGATTGAAATAAAGTTGCAACTGGCCTTCATTAAGGCAGAAATAGCAAATACAATCATCCAGAGGACACATGTCCCAACATGTCATTCATTACATCAGCGGAAGCAAACAAAGGTGTCTGAGTACAGACAAAACTGAAGGCTTAAGAAGCCGGAGGAAATGAAACAAACGAAGCCCATCCACGAAGGTTCTGGATCCTGCCCTGGTCCAGCTATCTACTCGTCTGCAGCGTCGTCAAACTCCACGAAGTAGCCGTCCTGAGAAGCATCGTAGCCGTAGTCGTACTCTGCGTAAACCACAGCCCCAACGGGGTCAGTACATCCAAGTACTGGCAAGCAAGACTCACAGTTCATCAAAGAGTTACCCGTCAACACAAGCATTGATGCTTGGGATCAACGGAAGAAAGGGGTGATATAAAAGTTGCTGCTGGCTGCGCTAACCAACTACAGAAGATAACTACAAGTTCCGGCTAACAGAATAAGATGAGATCGAGGATTGTAACCAACTGAAAGATAACTTCAACCAAACCCATCCTGGATCTCGCCCCTTATCCAAAGAAGCAATCCGAGGATAACTCACACAGTTGTGATAAGGTGAATCAAGTTATTGTGTGAATAACCTATTACTAGTCAGGTTATTAAACAGTGGGTGAATCATGATTGATCATTAAGTTGAAGTTGTCCTGAGTACTTGTTAGCCAGTACTTTCACCAAGTAATCCATAACCGCGGAAAACACGGCTTCTCGAGAAGATTATCCCTGCAGGGTTGCACCAATTTGGCCGTACACTCATGAATATCCCGCCAGATGGGATGCCTCCCACCAAGCGGGGCACTCAACACAACCAACCATTCCTCGCATCAAGCCCAAAGCACCTTGGGCGCACGGCTAATCGAGCCCAGAAGAAAATGGACCCTCATAGCACTCTAAGAACGTGTCCCCCTATATGCCGACTACAAAAGTTCCACCCTGCGCTGGGCTCGCAAAAACATGCATGCGGCAAATAGAAAGCACGAACTAAATGAGATGATTTGGACGAGATGCGAATCAGGTCAAGTTGAGGGGGGCGCCCATACTCGCTTCCCAAATGCGGTTAGTGCGCTCATCATGGATCAGTAGACAAGACCCTTTTCCTATTAGGGTCGACACTAGCAGGCTTCAAAACCTCTCATGGGCCTCCTGCCGGTGCCTTATCATCAAATTATTATTATTACCATTAGCAATTAACAGGATTGATTGATTAACATCGAGTCCCGGTACAAATAGTAAGATAGTAACAGTAATAACCGACAACAGGCTCGAGTAAAAGCAACCCTAAGCATGCTAGGTAGAACAGGCACAAGCAAAGGCTGTAGGTATGGAGGTGAGGCAATATCATTGGTTCATGGTATCATGTGATAGGTTCGGAGATCAAGCAACGATACATATGGCTAGCAATAATAGACAAAAGGATAGTATCGACAACAAGTGTGGAAAGGAAACTCGATGATTTATGTGAGTGATAACTTGCCTGGCAGCTCAGTATCGTACTGGGCTAGGTCCTGGGGAGTGGTGTCGTAAGGATCGTCGGTCTCAACGTAGTCGTCGTCTAACCGAGAAGAAGCAAACAAACAAAACAGGTATGTAAACAAACATTGACATGGCAGTGTGCACAATCAATTATGATGCATGACAATTTAATAAATGCAACAAAATAGACTATTTGATATGGTAACACTATTTAAATGGACTGATATGCAACTGTGAGTTGCATATGAAAAGCCCATGGAATTTGGTTAGATTATTTGTTTTCCAACTAATCAACAGGTGATAATGGATTAGCATGATGCATGCAACAGGATAACAGCAAAATAACAACATTAGAACCAAATTAGAAAAGGTGGTAGCAATTTAGAAGTTTGTTATTATTTTAGGAAAGTTTTGGGTGCATTAAAGGTATCACACATGTAGTTGTTGTTTTCAACCTTTTAAAATGTGCAAAACAAATAACAAAGTTGATATTTGAAAAGAACATCAAATTCTGGTTGGATTACATGTTCCACAATTTGAAATTGGACTTTGGATTATTTAGTTATGAATTAAACAAAATTAAACAATTTTTAATTGAATTAAACATGGTTTAAATAGTTTGGGCAATTTAAATTGTTCAAACCAGAAAACAAAATTTATATTTGAATAGAGCATTCAAAAAGGTGTGAAAAACATATTTTAGTTGAATTATTTGAAACCAGTATGAATTAGTTATGAATTATTTCAAATTGCATTTGAATTATTTGGATTTGAATTTAAATTGCATTTTGAAAATTCAAAACATTACACAAATGTTACCAATGGGTAGAGAATTAAATTTAGAGTAGTGTGCATATTTTATTTTCATTATTTGAGTTTATAAAATAAAAGTTATAAGGTTTTTAAAACCAGGGACCAATCTGTTAAATGAAAGGACCAGATTTGAAAACAGAAACTGTTGAAACCAATTTATACCGCGCTGGAACCTAGCCACTGCCACTGCAGCGTGGGCCTGGGGCCAGCGTGGCAGGCACGCGCGTGCGTGGCAGCTAGGGACGCTGACGGGTGGGGCTAGGCTGTCAGGTACGGGCGCAAAAAGTGTGGGTTTTTAACCCGCGGAGCCGCGGCTCGAACTCGAGACCCGCGGGCGCGCTAGCTAGTGTGCTGCCACTACGGTGGCTTCGTCAGTTTCGACAGAAACAACGACGCAGCAAGGTTGTACTTCAACATCGTGGTTAACTGAACTTCGCTGACGACCAAAACCATCCGCGACTGAACAGAGGCGGAGCGGCGCCGTCGACGATCACCGTGGGGAACTGCTCGTGGGTGCTGCTGGACGTGCGGTGGACGTGCACGGTGCGGTGGCGATTGCGAACAACAGAGAGGGAGGAGGGGACGGTGGCCTCACCGGCGTTGTAGCGGGAAGCAGAGGAGCGAGGTAGCGGCCGGCGGCGATGTAGCAGACGGCGGCGGTGATCCTCGACGTCCACGGGCCCGCGGCGGTGTCCAAACGCTAGCTGGGAGGGTGGCGGCTTGAATTCTGGGTTTAGGTAGGATGGTGGAGCGTTGAGGTGGATGGGGCCATCGGAGATTCAGAGAGTTTCTCCGGCGAGGTGGTGGCAGAAGGAGATCGCGGCGAGGGAGAGGGAAAACGGCGGCGATCGCGAAGGCTAGGTGGGTGGCTAGGGTTAGGGCTGCGGCGCGCTGCCATAGGGGGATATATAGGGGGCTGCAGGGGCTCCTGGCCGTCGACGCAGCGTCGCTGCCGCCGTGGCGTGCTCCGATGCGCGCCGTACGCGAGGAAGACGCGCTCGGATGCGTTGCACGGATCTTGAAGCAGCGAAGGGGTACGGGGGCTTAAGTGATGGGCTGGGGCGCGCGCGGGTAGGCTTAGCGGGCTGGGCTTTGCTATCTGCTGCTCGCGCGCGCTGCTTTGCTTATTTTTATTCTTTCTGGTTTTTTTTTTTTTTTTTTTTTTGTAAATTGCTTTTGGATAAAGTTGTTAAGGTTTTGTTGGAGGAAAATTCTAGAAAAATTAGGTTAAGCTTTTTAATTAAATAGAAACCACATTATCAACTTGGATTTCAAAAATGAAATTTTAAAATCATAGTTAGTGTTTGAAATCAAATTTGGGGTATTTTCATATTAAATTTATTTATTGAAAACAAACATTTGAATAGGGTTACCCTTAGGTTGTTTTAAACATGATTTTACAATTTCAAAGTGTGGTGAAATTGATGGATTCAAAACAAGTACTGATTTGAACTTGGTTTGAAATTTAAAAGGTGATTTGAGAATTATTGTTTGAAATATTGGTTGGATTTAAAGCAACAATTTAATAAGTGAGAAAAGGAATAACATGGTTGTTTTTAGTTGTTATTTTTATTCCAAAGTTGTAACATAGCAAGTATGAAAGCAATGTTTGAAAAAGATTTGAATTTGAGTTGTGAAAACAAGATAAAAACAAATGCAAACAATAAATAAACATGATGCCATGATGCATTGCTTGAAATTAAACAAGGAATCAAACATTCTAAGGATTGTTTTCATACTTGGATGTTACAATAGTGCCCGATCTCGGGGCGTCATAAATGGTATCAGAGCATGGTTTCTGATTCCCGATATTGTTTCGATACGAATGGTTATCGAAGCAACGGGTCCGCAAAGCCTGTAGGATAACCTCGCTAACGGTTGTTGTTTCTAGAGTGTCAAAAACTATTTCTGCTAAACTATTTTGGAAAACATCCCAATAGGATTCTTGTTTTCTTCTTATCTCTATTCTACTTCTCCTTCTATCTCATTTGTTTTGGAGTCTACTCTCGTACTCAATCTTTCAAAGTTATAGGATCCTACGTGGGTGGACGTTTTCTGAGCCTTTAACCTAATAGGTTCGATCATCGGAAGATTCCTGGTGGAAGAACATCGTCGTCACTCCGAGCAAGAATCTCTTGTTAGTGGTGTCGAGGAGATCAACTGGAAGCATGAAGAATCGATAGTCGAACTTCTTTCCCCTCTCGGGTTAGGAGGTGGATTGCGAGGGCGCAATCCCTTGTTAGTGGTGTCGTCTGTAACACCTGGGGTGTTTCCCTAAGTTAGAAAATTGGTTGTTTTTGTTTTTTGCATTGCATCACATGCATCATATGCATTGCACCCTGTTTTCCAAACAACTCAAAAAATTCACACCAATTTAAACTTTCAAACATGTCCAAATTTCTCATTTAAAAATTGCAAACTAAACAACTCCAATTGTTTTCAATAGTTTTGAAGTTGATTTATTTAAATTGCTTGTTAATAAAACTCCCTTTAATAAACACCCTAATGGTAAATTCAAATTCAAATCAAATCATTCATAATTGGCATGTTCCAATTGTGGGTTTAAAAATTAAAATCTTGCAAACAAATTAAATTCAATAAGCTTTCATAATTGTTTGAGTTAATGGAATAAAATTGTTTAAAAAAAATCAAATCCTTATGAAATACTATTGGAAATTCAAATAGCAACTTAAAAAATCAAATTAATATTTCAAATATTTGCGCATAATGTTAATATTGCTTTCACTTGCTGTTTTGCAAATTAACAAAATTTATTCATAAACTAAAAACCCCAAACCATATTCTCTCTCTCTCTCTCTCTTTTCTACAAAAAATGTGTGCAAACAAAAATTAAAAACAACAAAGAGGGGCAGGCCAGCCCACAGCCCATTCCCCTTTTCCCCCAGCCCACCCCAGTCCACCTAGTGGCCCAGCTCCCCTCTGTTTCTATTTTTGGCCCGGTACCCCTTCGAGGAGATCTTCTTCCTCCTTGACGTCACCTATGTACGAACCATCCCATCACCGTGTGATCTCCTCTCCCCCCCCTCCGACGTGCTGCCGTACGAGCTCGAGCCTCCATAAAACCGCCACCCCCTCCTGCTAGCCCTAAGCCCTAGCCCTACTCCTTCTCTCTGCCACCGCCCTCCTTTTCCTTCCATCCCCTCCTCTCTGCTTCTTCTCTGAAACCTCCACCGAGCAGCAGCCGCCGTCAGACAGTGGCCGCTCGCCGTCGCCACGGTCCACCTCGAGCATCGCCGACCGCGGGAACGGAGCTGCCGCGAGGACGGCTAGCTCTACATCTCCAGGGACGGCCGCGTGCTTCCACGGACAGCCGCCGGCGAGCATTTTTCCCCGACGCGGACTGACCACGCCGATCGGTCCACGGCCGTCGTCTCTTTTCCTCGCCATCTCCCCGGGCCTCCCTGCGTCGTTGAAGCCCCGCTGGTGAGCCCCGACAACCCTGGATCCCTCTCCCTCTGTCCCCTTCCTCTGCTCTGTGAGGCCGCCATCGTGCGCCGTCTGTTTGCTGCCGGCGATCGCTGCCTTGTTTCCGTCAGGTTCAGAGAACCTCTCTGTCGAAATTCAGTTAGCAGTTGTAGATACCACTTCCTCCGTCAGAAGCGCATAGCACCATAACGAGCAGTGCAGCGCAGTGGTACTGCATCACCGCGCACAGCCGTGAGGGCGTGGGATCGACCCCCCCCTCGCGCACTTCTTTTTCGCGGAATTAACCGCGGTGGCCAGGACCCACTGGTCATTGACCGTGGTGGCCTCCGTGGCTTCCACCCGCGCCCGCGTGTGCGCCAGCGTGGCCAGGGGCCGCGCGTCAGCCGCAGGGGGCTGGCTGCAGCCCGGTGGATCCTGCCACCAGATCCAGATCCGCGTCAGTTTTTCACACAGACCCTGTCTCCACAGTTTCCTTCACATCTAAGTCCCTGTAAAATCACAGATCAATCCCTGAACTTCAAACACACATAGAAATTGCAAACAAACTCCAAATTTAAAATATAAAATATGTTTTTTCAGTCAAAATTCAATGAACTTCCTGTTTATCACCTTTGTTTTGCAATTTGGACAATTAAAATTAAGGTTATTTAATAATCCTTAAAAATGACAAACTATATGGCATAATTAATAACTTTCACATGGTTGTTCCAAATTAAATACTCAAAACATGAATTCCATCCAAAATTAAATGCCACACTTGAATATCAACTTTGTTTTCTGGTTTGCAACAATTAAATTGGATAATTGTTTCACCTCTTATTTAATGCATTTAAAT
Source organism: Alopecurus myosuroides (assembly GCA_028641055.1). Taxonomy (NCBI): domain Eukaryota; kingdom Viridiplantae; phylum Streptophyta; class Magnoliopsida; order Poales; family Poaceae; genus Alopecurus; species Alopecurus myosuroides. The sequence goes on from CM054058.1 coordinate 462,872,690, forward strand.
TGGTAATATGCTTACCCAAATCATTTAAAAATGTTTCCTAACAAATAAAATATGTTTTCCATCCAAACTTCAATGTTCTTCTGTTTATAAAATAATATCCTAGTTTTCTATAATTAAAAGTGGTGAACAAATTAATGCTTTACTTAAACCATTTAAAATGTAATAATTCATAACTAAATAATTACAATTCCAAAAATGACAAATGAATTACCAACTTGAAGCTAAACTTGTTTTCTTGCTGTTTTCATGTTGCATCTTGCCATTTAATCACTTGAACATAAAGTTTGCTATTAGTTTATTAACATTAACTATGTATGCACCATGGACTTTGCCATATGCATCTCAAATGCATATGGGTTCATTTAAATTGATTCCTTATGTCAACTAGTTTATCTTTGATGCATATTTAAACTTGTCATGCATCCATATCTTGATCATGATGGATCTTTTGCCGTAGAAGTAATTGTTGCATCCGGTATTTGTTCTAGTTCGTTGCTTCTTCGCGGATAGGACGCTGAGATGATGTGAGCAACGACAAGTTCTGCGGATGTACCTCTACTTGCTGGATCTCAGGCAAGTATACTCACTTGCTATCCGTGTTGCCTTTCCTCACTTGTTACCGATTCTTTCCGTTGTCTTTATGCTAGCCTTATGATTCGATGCTTGTGTCTCGATCCTATCATATGTTTACCTTGCAGCCATGATATAGCCTTTCCTTCCACTTCCTATTAACTGTTGCTTGTTTACATTGTTGGCCCCGTGTCGTAGTTGCATGCTTAGTGTTGTTTGCGCTCGAGTCTTGTTGTCCTGTGTTCTATCACCTGTTTAGTTGATAGTTGGGTTTCAATTTAATCAACAACATGTTAATGTTTTGGGTAATAATAATTTGATGATAAGGCACCGAAGGAGGCCCGGGTTAGGGTTTTGAAGCCTGCTAGTGTCGACCCTAATTAGGAAAAGGGTCTTGTCCTCTGATCCATGATGAGCGTGCTCACCGCATCCGGGAGGTAGTATGGGACCCCCTCGACTTAGACCTGATTTGCAGCTTGTCCTAAGAGCCACACTTAGTTCGGGTGTTCCATTTGCTCCTTTGCATAATGGGAGGCGCCCCCATGGTTACTGGTGATGATGATGATGATGATGCATATAGGGCGAGGCCTGTAGTGCCGGGGTGTTGCGTCCTGCGGGAGTTCTGCACACCCGCGCTGAGTATTCGGCTGCGTGGCTGGGACCTTATAGCTCCATGGCTCCTAGGATGGGTTGTAGAGACGGTTTGGGTCGTGTCGAGCCAACCTGAGTTTTAGTTGGTGGCTTGAGTGTGTACGGGTACTGGAGCACCCCCTGCAGGGATAAATCTTCTCGAGAAGCCGTGTTGTCCGCGGTTATGTGACGACTTGGTGAAAGTGCTGGCTAACAAGTACTCAGACAACTTACACCTAATTAATAATAAGTTGACTAGTAATAGGAATATTGTCACAATAACCTGAACTTCACCTTAATCAACAGTGTGAGTTTCCTTGGGTTCCTTCCTTAGTAGGGGGTAACATTGGATGGGTTTGTTTGAAGTTAGTTGTAGTTGGTTACGATACGCTATCTTATCTTCTTTCTGTTAGCCGGAAGTTGTAGCGTGTTTCTGTAGTTGGTTAGTGCAGCCCGCTGTCGCTTCTTTGCAATAATCCCTTCCTTTCCGTTGTACCCAAAGTATTTGTACCTTGTGATGATTGGTTACGCTGGTATCATGTGAGTATGACTTGCCAGTACTTAAATAGTACTGACCCACGAATCCTTTTCGTGGCTGCATATTCAACATTGCAGTCAACAGGTTTGAAGTCTGACGACGTTAGCTTGGGAATCCCTCCGGCTTGGCCTGGGCAGGGATTGGACGCTCTCGGTTATCTTTAGGACTCTTAGTCCAATATGTATCTTGTCCGTAGTCGGACACTATGTTGTTTCTTCCGCTGTTATTTGGATCTTTGTATTGTATCAGTTGTATCCTTGGCTCGTTTGAGTCGTCTTGTATATATCTGTTCTGTTGTTGTTGTGGAATATTCGTGAACTGTTGTAATGTTATCACAAGTGGCAACCTGGAATCGGTTATTATGCGGATTTGGCGGGAATGCTGAAATCTGCATAGTGCCCGATCTCGGGGCGTCATAGCCATTGCCTCTAGACTAGACCCAGTAGCTAACAGGATCATCAGCCAGACCCAGACGGCCTTCCTTAAGGGAAGGTTTATCCTTGACGGGGCGTTAGCCCTTCATGAGATTGTTCACGAGCTGAGAGTCAAGAAGCTGGTGGGGGGGGGGGATCCTCCTAAAGCTAGATTTCAAAAAAGCATACGATCGGGTAAACTGGTCATTCCTCTTTGAGGTACTGCGACGAAAAGGGTTCAACGCAGGCTTCATTCATCGCATAGAGAAGTTGGTCTCGGGAGGACAAACTGCTATCTCTATCAACGGGCAGGTTGGCCCTTTCTTCCGCAATAAATGAGGAGTGCGTCAAGGGGACCCACTCTCTCCACTTCTCTTCAACTTTGTCGCCGAGGCCCTCTCGGCCATCCTTTCAGCGGCCTGCGCGGCAGGCCATATCTCAGAAGTTGTTCCGCACCTTGTCCCCGGTGGCATCTCCCATCTCCAATACGCGGATGACACAATCATCCTGATCCAGAACGACGACCTCTCAATTACAAACCTCAAGTTTCTTCTTCTCTGCTTTGAGGACATGTCCGGGCTGAGGATTAACTTCCAAAAGTCGGAGGTCTTCGTGCTAGACCAGCCGGCGCCAGAGCAGACCCGCATCGCCAACATGCTGAACTTCAAACTTGGCGCCTTCCCGTTTCTATACTTGGGTCTACCAATCTCTGACAGGAAGCTAACCATTGAACAATGGCACTTCCTCATAAATAAGCTCGGAGCCACGGTAGAGGTCTGGATGGGAAAACTGCTTTCCTCGGGTGGAAGGCTGATCCTATCCAATGCCTGCCTTGACGCGCTCCCTACCTACGCCATGGGCATGTTCCTGCTGCAGGATGGAATCCATGAGAAGCTCGACTCCATTCGCGCCAGGTTCTTTTGGGAGGGCGCGGGCCCTAAACGAAAGTGCCACCTGATAAACTGGCCCGCGGTGTGCCGCCCTAAGGAGTGTGGGGGGCTGGGCCTCACCAACACAAAACTTATGAACAAAGCACTTCTCCTCAAGTGGGTCTGGCGGCTTTTTCACACAGATTCCTCAATCTGGCACCAGCTGATTGGTGCCAAATACCCGGAGGCGAGCAACATTTTTGCAGCTGATCCCAGGGGTGCTCCCAATTCTGGAACAGCTTACACAAAATTAAACATCTCTTCAAGCTTGGAACGAAATACGGGGTGCAGGACGGGGCACGCACCCTCTTCTGGTGCGACTGGTGGACCGGGGAGGGCCCGCTGCGGGCCCGCTTCCCGCTTCTTTTCGCTAGCTGCGATTTACCCTCCATCTCTGTGGCGGCTGCCTTTGAGGAGGACGGGCTACGCTTTCGCCGTTCCTTCTCACCGGCCGCCCTTTCGGAATGGGAGGCGCTGACTACGGAGTTGGCTGATGTAGGTCTGTCAGCAGGTCAGGATTCCGTTTCGTGGTCCCTTGAACCTTCGGGAAGGTTCACGGTGGCCTCGATTTACAAAAAGCTCTCACAAGGGGCCTCTGTTGCAGTGTGCAAAGAGATGTGGGAGGCCAAGCTCCCACTCAAAGTTAAAATCTTCATGTGGCAGATTGCACTCGATAGGTTACCCACGCGTGAGAGTCTTTTTGGTCACTTGGACGCGGCAAGAGAGGGGTGTGCGATGTGCGGAACCAAGGAAGACCCCGCCCATATTCTCTTCCACTGTTCGCTAGCTAAATTGGGTTGGAGTGCGATCCGGCAGCTACTAGGGTGTGGCTGGTGTCCCGCCTCCTTCCCACAGTTCTTCGCTATTCAACTGTCACTACTGGGTCAGCAGCGCCGCATCAGCTGGGTGCTGTTTGCGGCCCTAAGTTGGTCGTTATGGTTTATTCGTAACAAACTAGCCATAGAAGCTATCGTGCCTAAACGCCCAGCCGACGTTATTTTCAAAATGCTTCTATTTGTGCAGGCTTGGGCAAATCTCGCAAAGCCATGTGATAAGGAGGGACTACTTTCGATGTCGGCGGGGTTGAAGGCCATCTATCACTCGCTGACGCCGATGCCACTACTTACCTAGCTGTCCTCCGGTCTGTTTTGGGGTGGCCGGCCCCTTGCTCTTTCTTCTATTTGCGGCTAAGCTGTAGGCCTCAGCATGTAATACCAACCTATGTGTGAACTGCTTGCTTTATTAAGTTAAAGTAGGGTATATTAAAGTTGCCTGGTTTCTAAAAAACCTGAAACTTCCAAAATCTGTGGGAATACTACGAATATTCAGCTCCAACCGGTTGGAATCAACCAGCTGCACCTAGACAGATGAACCGAACCAACAGAAATCAACCTCAAATCGCAGATCTACTCGATAGTCCTGTAGGTCCACGTTCAATAGTTCGCTTCGGGGCAGAGGGGAGGAGAACCGACTAATTCCGGCGCAGTGATGGCAGCGGCGGCGCCGGCGCCGGCGGCCATGGGAGAAGGGGAGGCGACACGGCAGAAGAGGAAGAAGAGGCCAAAGCCGAAGCATGTGGAGCTTACACTCCCGGAACCCCAATCTCCCAATGCCTCCAAGCCTCTGCCCGCTGCCCCATTCCTTCAAACCCCTACCCAACCCCGCACTCCCGGAACCCCAACCCTGGAAGAGGCGGCGGCCGAGGCGGCGGTGATGCGGAAGAGGAAGACGCGTAAGGAGCAGAATGCGGCGCCGCCGCCTCTTGCCCAAAACCCTACCTTGGAGGAGGAAGAGCAGGGGGAGGAGGGCGTGGTGGTGGTGAAGAAGAAGAAACACAAGGAGCGCAAGTCGTCTCCTTCTCCGTCCACTCCTGCTGCTGCCGAAATCCCAATTTTGGAGCAGGAGGCGAAGGTGACCAAGAAACGGCGGCGGAGTAAGGACCGGGAGCCATCGGGCTACTCGTCATTGCCACTCGACCCCGGGCAAACTCAATCACAAGGAACAAAGGCTCCCAAAGGATCCACGCCTCTACCCGCTGCCCCATTACTTGAAGCCCCAGCTCGATCTCCCGCTCCCGGAACCTCAATGTTGGAACAGGCGGCGATGAGGAAGAGGAAGATGTGTAAGAAGGAGCCGAATAATACCTTGGAGGAGCAGAGGGAGGAAGCCTCGGCGGCCAACATGATGAAGGAGTCCAATCACATGGAGCATACACTGTCATGTTCTTCTGCATCTGTTGCGGCCCAAACCCCAATTTGGGAGCAGGAGGCCGAGGTGACTAACAAATTGAAGCACGGTAAGGGCCAGGAGCCATCTGGATACGCGCCATTGCCACTTGACCCGGGGCAGACTCAACCACGAGGAACAAATTCTCCCCATGCCTCCAAACCTCTACCCGCTGCCCCATTCTTTGAAGCCGCAGCTCCATCCTCCGCTCCCGGAACCCCAATGTTGGAACAGGTGGCGGTGGCAGCGGCGAGGAAGAGGAAGATTTGTAAGGAGCAGAAGGTGGCGGCACTGTCTCTTGCCCACATGGAGCGCACACTGTCATTTCCTTCTACATCCTTTGCAGCTGAAACAACTTGGGAGCAGGAGGTGAAGGTGAACAAAAAACAGAAGCAGAGGAAGCAGCAAGAGCCATCTGGCAAGTCACTATTGCCACTTGACCTTGGCCAGACTCACTGTGTCCAGTCACAAGGTGGTAAAGCTCCACCGGAACAAGAGCGAAAGGCTGATGGGCGGAAGGGTAGTAGTATTAAGAAAAGCAATGAAAAAAGTCCCCGTGTCCGTGTCCTTAGCAAGCGTGAGCTCATCAAAGAGGCGAGCAAGAAGCAGCGGGTACTGCCCGAAGGCTTTGTGCCGTTCAGCGATTTTGTTTCCAGGTGCACCGAGCAGAACCCTGATCATTCGTCGCCATGCAGTGCATTCTTTGACCAATTCCGCTATAACCCTGTCCGTGGAGATCGCAAACCCCTACTTCCTAAAACCCCTGATCGTCTAGCCAGGCTGCCATCTTGGGGTCACTCATCATTTGGGTCATCTCAGCCTACCATGAATGAAACCTCCAGGGCTTTCAAGTCCAACACCTATGTAGCATCAAAAGGAAAGCAGCAAGATTCTGGTTCAATTTCACAAGAGAAACTAAATGTAGAAGTAAAGGAAAACTCTCAGAAGAAGGCGAGGGAGAAGCAAAGTAAACCATCTGGCAATTCGCTGCCTGACCCCAGCCAGACTTGCCGCATTCAACTGCAAGGAACCAAAGATCCACCAGAACAGGACCAAAAAGCTGATGCACTAAAGGTGGCGAATATTAAAAAAATTTACGGCAAGAAGGCCTGTGTCCACGCTCCCAGCAAACGCAACCTCTTCAAGGAGATGAGCAAGGAGCATATGCTACCTGAAGGTTTTTTGGCACCCAACAGTTCTGTGGGTCGCAGGTCAAAGAAGAAAGATTCAGGTTCAGGCTCCGCCTCTCGCTCACAAGAGAAACTTCATGCAGAAGAAATGAAAAACCCTGAGAAGAAGATGAAGAAGCAACGGGTACCACCACCGTTGCTTACCCCTGCTGAGAAGTGCTCAGACAAATACCGGCGCGTTCCCCTGGACCAGCTGGTACCACCGCCGCGCTCTCCACATAATCTCTTGCAGGAGAATTACGCTTCTGATCCATGGAAGGTCATTGTAATCTGCATGCTCCTCAACCTAACACAGGGTAAACAGGTAAGCTCCTAGATTGTTCGTTTAATTGTTTTCCCCGATGAACTTTTGGAAACAAAACCATTTGACTGAATTCCTGTCAACTATTCTGATTGATGAGGCCTCGTTAAAAAAAAACTGATTGATGAGGGGTTCTGATGGATATGATAGTAAAAAAGAACTCGCTTGTGTTCTTCTAAGCTAATGAATAATCGATCATTGTTTCCATATTTATTTCTACGTAAAAGGATGGGCCAACCATATACTTTTTCTTAACAAATAAGTCAACAAGACAACTGAACTTGAATTGTCAAATGCATTTCACACTTTATATGTACAAGGGGGACCTGCTGTTTCGTTTTGATGGTTATTTGAAGAACTATTTTGATGCACAGACAAGCTTATTGTGGTTGTCTTCTGTCGTTTGTCTGTGGTGCTGAATTCAGACTGGTGTTCCATTTGGTTTAGGAGATAATTCCCTAACGCGTCTACCATTTTCCAGATTAAGTTCAAGAATTCACTCCCCTCTGTTAACTAATGTAGGTGAAGAAGATAGTGGAGGGGTTCTTCGAAATCTATCCTGATCCTCATGCTGCAGTTAACGCTGATCCTGAAAAGATGGCAGGGTATCTGGTAACTCTAGGGTTGCAGCGTGTAAAAACAACTAGAATCCAGACATTCTCCAAGGAGTATATTGAAAAAGAATGGACCTATATTACTGAGCTTTGTGGTGTCGGCAAGTGAGTTCTTCTCTCTTAATTCTGTTGTTAGATATATGGAGTATTTGTATATAATCGTGTTTCTTATTCAGCCTGATTAGTAACAAGAAATTGCCACAGGTATGCAGCGGATGCTTATGCAATATTTTGTGCGGGTAGGGCAACGGAGGTGGTGCCTCAAGATCACAAGTTAGTTGATTACTGGAATTATGTCTGCTTTGAGCTGCCATTGTTGCAGGTATTATTCTGGACACATGAGGTTTAGTGAGTTTCTCTAGCTTAAATTCTGTAGTTTCATGTCTCCTTGTGAGATGCTAATTATGACCGGAAATCTGAATGTTCCTATACACATACTAGCACTGGATGGTCCACCTTGTTCTTCACGGCCAAACAACACTTCATTAAAATCCCTGAAATACACCCAAAGCATATCATGCGGATTTTTCAAGATCTGCAACAATTTCCTTGTATTTTCTTTCACAGCCATGTACTTGGTCTCCATAAATATCTTATGGCTGTGAGGCTGTCAAATAAGTATCTCCATCTCTGAGAAGTATGAAGGCATCTAACTAGTGGCAGTGTCATCTATAACGGGGAGTGAGAATATTGCTATTCTTCGTTCCTGGATAGTCACTGTAAGTAGAATTTTTCTGTGTTAGCGCTAGAAGCAGGGCACTCTGTGGTAACGTGTTAATTCGAGCTTATTATGTCATGCAATGATACGAACCGGACGATTTGGATCCATTGAGCTTTATCTCATGAGAGTCCCGCCCCAACATGCATGAAATTGGAGATATAATTGTTTTCTCCTCAAGACAAATTAAGTCATCACATTGTGACCTTCAAACTCGTCTATGTGTTCCAGGGATCGCAGAGCATGCAGGAAGTTGGAGTAACCGAGCAGGAAGGAATTAGCTGTGATCTGCTAAAATGTGAAGTTGGGCTGTAGGACGAAGCAATTGCTACTGATGTTCTGTTTTGACCCCTAAATACTAGTATTAGTTCGTGCTGCCCGTCGTATATCAGGTTTCAGGTGGGGCAGGTCGCGGACGCTCGCTACAGCCCACTTGCGCGACAATTGCAGGTTGCTGGCGTTTGCGGCTGTCCACCGCAGGCCGCTAGAACAAAGCGGGACGGTGCGGCATCCCGCTTGAGCCCGCAGCACTCGTTACTTGAACCAAATTGGTACGATGCTTGAACACGCGCTGCAGCCACTCCTCGACTTTGTCCGGCGCTTCGGCCTTCTGAGACCATGTCCACACAGGGGCTGCCTAGGACGATTCTTTGGCACGGGGATTCGAGCACAGGTCGTCATCAGAGACAATTAATCCTGGCGGCGGCGGGATTCAGGAGGAGGACCAGGGAGCGGGCGAACTGCTGGTTGGCTCATCGACGCTGCAGGAGTCTGCGGCCGAGACCTCGATCAGAGCCTAAGGACGCCGGCGAGGCTGGTCGACGCTGCAGGAGTCTGCTTGCTGGCTCGTCGTCGCGGCAACCTGAGGACGCCGGCGAGGTGACGAACGCCGCGGACATGACCTCCCTGGAGTCGAAGAACTACTCCGCCTGCCGCTCCTCCTCCTCGTCGTCCCCTCCAGCGTCCAGGGTGGCCATAGACACGCGCCGTACCACGCGAACGAGTCGAGACCCCACCACCAGCCAACAATGGCGCGCATCGGAGCAGCATCACCCGTCTAATCTGGGAACGGATTTTGCACTCGGATTCGGGATGCTCAGCAGCAGCGGCTTGCCGTCCAACCTTCATGGCACGCACTGCTGTGCCGCTGGCGTCACCTATGCGGTTCCGCTGGCACATCGTGGACGAGGTGGAGATTTTTTTTGTTCTTTTTTGCCAACGCTCGCGGACAAAGTGGGTCTATGCGGTTCCAGCGGCGAACTCGCGGACGCCGTGACCTACCCGCTTCATCCCGCAATAAGCTACGCGGACGACCCAGCGGCGTTATGCGGGCTGAACTAGCGGGGCGGCGTCGCGGCGCTGCGGGACGACCCGCCCCACCTGAAACCTGACTCGTATATGAGGCAAACCTATTTTGAGTGATCACCGAAGGCATGTTGTTTTTTTAGGCCTTGTATACTGAATGGAGAAAGTGGGATGGTGTTTGCTAGGATGGAATGAGTTGCATTAATAGAATCTACCATTTCAAGAATAGTGTGATTTGGCTGCTATTTAGTTTTCTTTCCCATTCTCTCTCTCTCTATTTTTTTTTTCTTCCCACTCTCATATATGGAAGGGGGACGCTAGGCGTAGGCCCCTAAAAAGGGGCACTTTAGGTCCCCTCCCGCGCACCGTTAGATTTTCAACTGCACGTTTTGTATTTTAACCCACTAAATTTTCGAAAATCAAACCACACTACACATCAATCCTACTTAAACCCAACTTAAAGGAAGAGCCATATCGTGTTGCCCCCTTCTTGATATTTATACCAAAAATGTTACCGTAGTTATTTACTCTTAGTATCGCGACAAATTTATGAGTATTGCAACAAAACTTTACCTCACGTGTTAAAGAAAATAGTAATGCAACAAATCGTCGTAAAATATTTTGAAAACAAAATAATGCTAAAAAGGTTAAAAAAAATTAAGACCGCTTTGCAACAAACTCGCCAGTAGATTTGAACAAAAATCATTACAACCAAAAAAACATGTCTTGCAACAATTTAAAAATAGTCAATTGTTGTTGAAGATTCGTTTGGAAAAAAATGTCACTTATTTCAACAAAAATCAGAGCCTATTACAACAAAAAATATTAAAAAGTTGTTATTTATAGCACAGATTCATTTGCACCAAAAATTATCAGATATTTCAACAAAAAAAAATGATAACAATAGAAAAAACACATGGTTACAACACGTGAAGAAGCACATAAAAATATCTCACTATTTCAATAAATAGTATGGTAGAATATTATTTGAAACAAAATCACTGAATATTTTAACAAAAATAACAAACTATTGCAACACAAATCAAGCGAAAATCATGGCAACCAGCTAGACTAAGTAGTCATGCATTTTCATGCCCTACTCCAATCCAACACCGTCTACTATACTAACTAATAATTTGTACGGGGATTAAACGAGCGACGGTTCTGACCTAAGCGCCGCCGGGGCGATTAGGGTTTCTTGCCTCCGGCTCTGGATTTCGATCCGGACCGGAGTTGTTTCTTCTCCGTCAAATCCCTATGATTGGGGTTCTCAAGCCTGCTTGGTTCTCTCGCGACGACAATCAACCAGCTTCGTCATCCCGTGGTTCTGTAAGGAAGTTGTTTGATAGGTTTCGTTCAGCAAACCAACATGGCGTCGAATTCTTCAAACTCAGCGAGTCAGTCGAGTCGATCAGGCGCTGGACAAGGAGAAGGGATGGATGATATGATCCAGAGACAGGGAATTGATGAAGATGAGTTCGACGATCTGATTTTTGAGGAAGAAGAAGGAGTCTCAAAGGAAGGAATTAAGTGGATGGCGCTTGTAAAAGTCCATACCACGAACCCGTTCAGTTCTCAAACTTTTGAAAAGCACATGAAAATAGCCTAGAGCCATGCGGAAGAGGTTAAATTTACTACTCTAGAGGACAATATGTTCACAATTCAATGCTTTTGTCTAGGAGACAGGAAAAAAATTGAGGAAGGAGGGCCTTGGCACTTCAGGCAATCAGCTATAAGCATTGAACCATATGATGGCCTTGCATCCACATCTTTGGTAGATCTCAATTTCATCAACGTGTGGATCCAAATACATAAGTTGCCTGTAGGATACCGTGATAAAACCCTGATTACCAACTTGACTGAAAGGAGAGTAGGCAAGGTGATTGGAGTTGAGACAGAAGTTCATGGGGCAGGTAATTTTGTTCGCGCTCGGATCAGATTGGACGTTCGGAAGGTTCTTGCTAGAATAGTCTCTGTCTCGAGAGGTGGACAGAGAGAGGTCTATGAAGTCAAATATGAAAAACTTCCTAAGTTTTGTGGGGCTTGCGGTATGCTAGGACACACACTTCTTGAATGTGGCACTGGAGAACATAGCTCAGACAAAATTAAATGGGGAGAGTGGCTGAAAGCTGAATGGTCAACATGGAGGGGCACAAGCCTAGGAGGACAGAGAGGAGGATTTGGAGGTAATCGGGCTGCAGGCTTTCCTGGCCGTGGAAGAGGCTCCGGTGGCCGTGGTGATACACCAATGGGAGAGATGGGACAGGGGAGTTGGAGATATAATGCAATACCTTTGAGTGAGAAAACATGGCTGTTAGAGGACCCTTTGAAGGACACGGCCTCAAGCCCGCTCAAACATAATGGGATTGGTAATACAGAAAGTGAAAACTCACAAATTGGAGTAAAAAGATCCTTGGATTTCAAATCAGCAGAGGATAGAGGATTTCTAGAAGATCAATCTGTGAAAGGGACTCATACTGATATGGTGCTTGATGGTACCTATGAGACAGATATGGCCATTGGGAAGGAGGGTGAGATTAAGCATCCTAAAAGAACTAAGAAGGCAGGAGCTAACTCCACTTCACTAGGATCGGCGGGTTCATTCGAGGAGCCCGTCCGGTCGCAATGAGGATTATAGTTTGGAACCGTCGAGGTTGGGTAATGACGCGGCAGTTCGTGCGCTTCTGGATGTCCTGAGGCAAAACAACCCCGATGTGGTTTTTCTGTCGAAGACACACCTCGATAGCTATCCGGCAGAGTGTCTTCGTAGGCGTGCAAAAATGGATTTATGTATTATTCAACAAAGTGATGGTAGAATAGGAGCGATTCTGATGTTTTGGAAAAAGGAAGTGAATGTTCATCTGGCATATGCCTGTCCTAATATTATTGATGTGAAGATTGTGGAATAAGATAACAAAATTTGGAGATTTACAGGTATGTATGGGGAATTTCGATGGGCTGATAAGCATACAACCTGGGATAGAATGAAGGATATCCTGTTGGGGCGCGTAGAGATAAACAAAAACTTTTCCTACGCAATGCTCCCAAGATCTAGCCGAGGTAGAAGACCACGAGTATTACCACTAGACGCGCAGGTGCGGATTATCGGGGCAGCGCGTCGGGGCAGTGCAGTCCCACGATCCAGTCCGGCCGATCCAATCCCTCGAACGTCGAAGTGATGAACGTACAGCACCTCTGCCGGTATCCACACGTACGAGGAGGATCTCCGACGGCGGACTGCTAGGTCCGGTGCGGCGGCTGGACTGAGTGGGGCTAGGGTTCCCAACGCATGGGAGAGTGGACTAACGTGCCCGCTGGGCAACCTGCGCCCCTCTTTATATAGCGTATGGTAATGGGCTTCACAACCCTTGTGGCCCATTCCCTATGTGAGTCCGACTCACACAATCAGTCCATTTCCGGTTCGGGTCCAACCCAACCAATACTTGCTCCCGCTCTTAAGTGTGTGACCCTGCAGGCTCATGGCGACTTGGACACGATTGGAGTCCGACTCTCAATCGATCAATCGGTAGCGGCTCCTAGCAGAACGTGCCGACTCCCAAGTCCCATTGTGTCATGACGACATACCTTTCAATGTGATATTCATCTTAGTCCCTTTTGCCTCACGATATACCTTGTCAAACTATAGGCGATTTTATCGTCATCCCTTAAATAGTTCATCTCTCTTCTCGATCCGTGATATGTGATTCATCTGACTAACTCTTAGTCAATCGACACAGTTAACACTTAACTGAGTCGCGCATGGCCATGCTTTATGAATCATATCACTCGAGAGGGCCTAGAGAATATCTCTCCATTTGGAGGGGCAAAATCCCATCTTGATTATTGTAACATCCCAAGTATGAAAACTCCCCTTAGAATGTTTGATTTCTTGTTTATTAAAGTATTGCATCATGTCATCATGTTGTTACATTTGTTTTCCACTGTTTTCACAACTCAAATTCAAACCTTAATCAAACAATGTTTTCATACTTGTGCTGTTACAACTTTTGGAATAAAAATAACAAGTGAAAACAACCAAATTGTTCCATTTTATTCCATGTTGATAAATCCTTAATTTGTTGGTTTTAATCAAACCATTAATCCACTCAATTAATTCAATCAATAATTCCCAAATCATCTTTTAAATTCAAACCAAGTTTCAAATCAGTACCTTTGTGAATCCATAAAGTTCACCACACCTTTGTAATCTTTAAATCATGGTTAAACCCTAGGGGTAACCCTATTCAAATGCATGTTTTCATAAGGGTTTATTAATATTAAAATTCCTCCAAATTGGTTTCAAATACAAACATCTTTTTAAATCTCAAATTTTTGAAATCCAGTCTTGGAATATGGTTTCTAATTACCTATCTATCCTAACCTAATTTTTCTGAAATTTTTTATCAACCAAAACCTTAACAATTTCTTCTAAATTCTGTTTCAGCAAAAAAAAAAAAACATAATAATAATAAAAAGAGCAGAACCAGCGCGCGCGCGCGGCAGATAACGCAGCCCAGCCCAACCTAAGCCTAGCGCGCGCAAGGCCCAGCCCGCCTAAGCCACTTACCGCTTCAAACTTCGTGCAAGATCATCTTCCCCTCGTACGGCAGCGCATCGGAGGCGCCACTGCACCCCCGCAGCGACTCCGGCGGCCACCAGTCGCTTCCGTGGCTATAAGTAGTGCCCTAGGGCCGCAGACCTAACCCTAGACCCCCCTAGGCTCCTATCCCCTCTCCGCCGCCGTCGTCTGCCTTCTTCTCCGTCGAATTCCTTCTCTGCAACTCAACCACCGGCGGCCGCTCTTCTGAATCCATCCATGGCGCCGCCACCCTCGCCTCCTACCTAGCCTCTAACCTACGGGAACCACACCGCCACTCTCTCCTCTGCCTGCTGGACACCTAACCGCCACGGGTAAGCTTCTGCATCGCCGCCGCGATCTCCTCTCTCTCCGACCACCGTGCCATGTTTCTGAACCCGAGCTTCCCGTCGCCGTTGCAGAGCTCATCGACCACGATCGCTTGCTGGAATCAGACCACCGCTACTTCCTCTACGCTTTGGACACCCACGGGAGCCCGGAGCGCTGCTGCTTCCTCGACGCCGTCCTCGACTCCGCCGCGGCCACCGTCGTCAGCAGATCGTCACCGTCAGCCCTCTGCTACCTCGACGCCGGTGGTGAGCTCCGTTTCCTTCCATCTCTCCCTCCTCTCGCATCCGTGCTTTGATCTGCAACGTCCAGCACCCACTCGTGCACGTCCACGACCACCGCAACGCCGGCGAGCAGCGCCACCGCGTCTGTCAGTCGAGGATGCGTTCCGTCGTCAGTTAAAATTTCAGAAACCTGGCGTGGAACAATAACCTCACTGCGTTCGTTTCACTGTCACACGAATTCAGTTAACGCAGTGGTTCAGTGCGAACGTTTGCACCGCGAGCTCGCGGGATCGATCCCCCGCGGCCGCACACTTTTTTTCGCGGAATTCCTCGCGCGCCTGGCCCCACGCGACAGTGACCCCCACTGCCACGCGGGCGCGCTCTCGCCACGCTGGCCACGGGCCCCCCTGGCAGCGTGTGGGTATGTTTCCTGCACGGTAACAAAAGATTTAAAACGCATCTGTTTAATTTCCAATTCTTTTTAAATTGGCAGAATAAAACACTAACTTCAAAAATCAATAACTTTTAATCTATATTTCTAATAAATAAAAGTTATATATGTTTTCTGCTCAAAATTAAATGATCTTTCCAATTATTCCATTTGTGCACTGTTTTGAATTTTCCAAATACATTTAAAATTCAAATTTGGATAATTCAAATATAATTTGCAACAATTCATAAATAATTCATACTAATTCCAAATAAGGCAAATAAAATATGTTTTCCATACCATTTTACATAACCTATTCAAATATAAATTTTGTTTTCTGTTTTGAATAATTAAAATTGCCTAAACCATTTAAATCTTGTTTAATGCAATTAAAAATTGTTTAATATTGTTTAATTCATAATTAAATAATCCTGAGTCCAATTTCAAAATGTGAAACATGTAATCCAACTAAAATTTGATAACCTCTTCAAATATAAACTTTGTTACTTGTTTTGAACACTTTAACTTGATGAAAACAACAACTAATTGTATAACATCATTAAGTAACCAATAATTTCCAAAACTTAATAAATGTTTTCTTAACTTGTTAACCATCACTCCAATTGCATCTAATCTCGTTTACTTCTTGTTATCATCATGAATGCATCATGCTAATTCACTTACACATGATGCTTAGTGGTAGAACAATTATTTCAACCTTAACCATGGGCATTCCATATGCAATCCAATTGCATATGGGTCCATTTAATTTGTGTTATCATTCCAACTAGTTACTTTGGTGCATCTATTAACATGACATGCTTCATCCCATGTTTGTGCACCTATGCCATGTATTGATTGTTCGTCTCTTTCGATTGTGTGTTTGCTTCTTCTCGCTTTAGACGACGACGTTGAGACCGACGAGACGTACGGTACTTCTTCACAGGATTTTTAGCTCAGTACCGGGCTACTGAGTTTGCAGGCAAGTTATCACTCACATGAATCATCGAGTTCCTTTCCACACTTGTTTCAGATACTATCCTTTGTCTACTATTGCTAGCCCTATGTATCGTTGCTTGTTCTCTGAACCCATCACATAATACCCTGAACCCTGATATTGCCTCACCTCCATACCTACAGCCATTGCTTGTGCCTGTTCTTATCTAGCATGCTTAGGGTTGCTTTTGCTCGAGCTCGTTGTCGGTTACTTCTTTTACTATTATTATTGTTCCGGGGGCTCGATGTTAATCAATCAATCCTGATAATGCTAATGGTAATAATAAATTTGACGATAAGGCACCGGCAGGAGGCCCTAAGTGGTTTTGAGGCCTGCTAGTGTCGACCCCCTAATTAGGAAAAGGGTCTTGTCTACCGATCCATGATGAGCGCACTACCCGCATGTGGGAAGCGAGTATGGGCGCCCCCCTCAACTTGACCCGATTCGCATCTCGTCCAAATCGCCGTACTAGTTCGGGTTTTCCATTTGCTGCATGCATGATCTTGCGAGCCCTTGGTACCCGGGTGGAACTTTCGTAGTCGGCATTTAGGGCGGCGTGATCTTCCAGTGCTATGAAGGTCCCCACTTCTTCGGGGGGTGGATTAGCCGCGCACGCACAGCACGCGGTGCTTTGGGCTTGATGCGAAGAAGGGTTGGTTGTGTTGAGTGCCCCGCTTGGTGGAGTGGCCGCTCCATCTGGCGGGATATTCATGCGTGTACGGTTACTATGGTGCACCCCTGCAGGGTAAATCTTCTCGAGAAGCCGTGTGTTCCGCGGTTATGGTTGACTTGGTGAAAGTACTGGCTAACAAGTACTCAGGACAACTTCAACATAATGATTAATCATGTTACACCCAATGAATAACAACTTGACTAGTAATAGGTTTATTCACACAATAACTTGATTCACCTTTAATACAAATGTGTGAGTTATCCTCGGATTGCTTCTTAGGATAAGGGGCGAGATCCAGGATGGGTTTGGTTGAAGTTATCTTTCTGTTGGTTACAACTACTCGATCTTATCTTCTATCTATTAGCCGGAACTTGTAGTTATCTCTGTAGTTGGTTAGCAGCCCGCTGCAGCTTTTATATCACCCCTTCCTTCCGTTGATCCCAAGCATCTATGCTTGTGTTGACGGGTAACTCTTTGATGAAGTGTGAGTCTTGCTTGCCAGTACATCAACTGTACTGACCCCGTAGGGGCTGTGGTTTACGCAGACTACGACTACGACTACGATGCTTCCCAGGATGGCTACTTCGTGGAGTTCGACGTGACTGCAGACGAGTAGATAGCGGACCCGGGCAGGATCCAAGACTACGTGGATGGGCTTCGTCTTCTTTATTTTCCCCGGCTTCTTAAGCCTTTTGGATTTGTCTGTACTCAGACACCTTGTTTGCTTCCGCTGATGTAATGAATGCTATGTTGGGACATGTGTCCTCTGTATGAGTGTTTTGCTATTCTCTGCCTTAGTGAAGGCTATTTGCAATATTATTTCAATCTTTTGTGTCTTAGAGACATTTCTGTGGTATCATTCTGTTTAACGTCGTTGACGTACCATGTGTGATTGGTATGAAGTACGTCGACGGAAGTGCCTTTGGTCTCTAGTGGATAGTTTACATCGACGATGGAATAGCAGGGCTTGTGTTGTCGCGCATAAGCGCAGGCCTACCAGGAAGCTGGGACGTGGGAGCAGGTATGCCCCATAATCCAAGCACCTGCTATCCAGTTCGGCCCGATGAGTATCCCCTAGAAACCAGGGTGCGACAATTATCCACATCACGCAGCTTGCTTCCCATTCGACCCGAACTCTGCGTTTATAGTTGCCTTGTCACAGAACAATGTTTGACAGAACCTAAGTCGGTGATCCACAACTCGGATTGTGCGACAACCTCAGGTCTAAGGATTACATTGATTGAGACATGCAAATGACGACTTGATAGTTGCATCTCAATGTGGGTCAGTCCGACTTGCTAAACTCTTTAGCCAAGTCCGTGAACGTTGGAATGGCATCACCATGCCCATGACAAGTGGAACCGTGTCATCAGCCAACACTCACATTAGTCTAGGGTGTGTGTCCAGCACAACCTAAATGACCAAGGACAATCTAGTATGAACAACATGAATATATAGTTCCACAATCGAATCACATATTCAATGACATATATCAGATGTTCAAAACAAGGACAACTTAATAACTTTATGAATACAGTGAGAATTACATCATACATGATTGCCTCTAGGGAATATTCCCAACAGTCTCCCACTTGCACTAGAGTCAATCATCCTGGCATCATATGCCTAGGCATCGAATGCCCATGCCTCTCGTGTGCGCCTCATGCTTAGGCTGTGGTAGCGCCTTTGTCAACGGATCTGCAATGTTTGCATCCGTGTGTACTTTGCATAACTTGATATCACCTTGTTCGACAAACTGGCAAATGAGGTGGTACCGCATGAGTATATGTTTGTTCTTCTGGTGTTGTATAGGTTCCTTGGCCTGTGCGATAGCACCATTGTTGTCACAATGTACGTACAAAGGATTGGACGCGCCCTGAACCACACCAAGATCTATCAGGAGGTTCCTGATCCAAACAACTTCCTTTGCCGCCTCTGAGGCAGCAATATACTCAGCATCTGTTGTAGATGCAGACACTGTATCTTGCTTGGAACTCTTCCAGCTCACAGCTCCTCCGTTCATTACGAACACGTATCCCGATTGCGAATGAGAATCATCTGAGTCGGTGAGATAACTCGCATCCGTGTAACCCTTTACACTGAATTCCTCATCACCTCCATAAACTAGGAACATTTCCTTAGTATTTCTCAAATACTTAAGAATGTTTTTAACCGCTGCCCAATGGGCTTCGCCAGGGTCAGCCTGGTATCTGCTCGTAACACTTAGAGCATAGGAAACATATGGCCTAGTACAAATCATGGCATACATGATGGATCCGATTGCCGAATCATACGGGATCACACTCATCCGACTTCGCTCATCAGTTGTTGAAGGACACTGAGTCTTGCTAAGTTTAATGCCATGGGACATCGGTAAGAATCCCTTCTTGGACTCTTCCATTTGAACTTTTTCAAAACTTTGTCCAGATATGTACTCTGACTCAATCCAATGAGCCGCCTGGATCTATCTCTATAGATCCTGATTCCTAATATGTAAGTCGCCTCACCCAAATCCTTCATTGAGAAACTCCTTTCCAATGACTCTTTGGTTTCTTGCAACATCATGACATCATTTCCAATCAGTAATATGTCATCCACCTATAAGATTAGAATTTTACTTTGCTCCCACTAAACTTCTTGTATAAACAAGTATCATGATCGCTCTTGATGAAGCCAAACGATTTGACTACCTCATCAAAGCGAATGTTCCAACTCCGAGATGCTTGCTTCAACCCATAAATGGATTTCTGAAGTTTGCATACCTTGTCAGCATTAGCTGGATCGACAAAACCTTCGGGCTGTATCATATACACGTCCTCAGTTAAATTTCCATTAAGGAAAGCCGTCTTGACATCCATCTGCCATATCTCATAGTCGAAATAGGCTGCTATAGCTAACATGATCCGAACTGATTTAAGCATCGCTACTGGCGAGAAAGTCTCGTCATAGTCAACTCCTTGAACCTGTCGGAACCCCTTCGCGATAAACCGTGCTTTATAGACGGAAACATTTCCATCCATATCAGTTTTCCTTTTAAAGACCCATTTGCACTCGACGGGTCTTGCACCGTCAGGCAGATCAACCAAATTCCAAACTTGGTTTTCATCCATGGACTTTAACTCGGATCTCATGGCTCCAAGCCATGACTCGGAATCAGATCCCACCATCGCTTCCGAATAAGTTGCCGGCTCATTACTGTCTAACAGTAAAACATCTCGAGCACTCTGTAATCTGGCAGATCTTCGAGGTTCAGGTGCTGTAACCGGTGTAGGTACCACGGTTGGCTCAGCCTCCAAGGCCATTGCCGACTCGCCCCTAGCTGGTTCCTCTCGAATTTCTTCGAGTTGCACCGTGCTCCCACTGACTTCCCGACTGAGAAACTCTTTCTCAAGGAAGACACCATTCCGAGCGCCAAAACACTTTGCCCTCTTCCCGGTTGTAGAAGTAGTACCCCAAGGTTTCCCTCGGATACCCCACGAAAATATACTTATCCGACTTGGGCGTGAGCTTGTCCGACTGAAGTCGCTTGACAAATGCCTCACAACCCCAAATCTTAAGAAAAGACAAACTTGGCTTTTTACCAGTTCACATCTCATGTGGTGTCTTCTCTACTGACTTTGATGGTACTCTGTTTAGTGTGAACGCTGCAGTTTCTAGACAATAACCCCAAAATGATAAAGGTAGATCTGTCCGACTCATCATTGATCGTACCATGTCCAACAAGGTCCGATTTCTCCGTTCCGATACACCGTTTCTCTGCGGTGTACCCCGCGGAGTGAGTTGAGGAACTATTCCACAACTCTTTAGATGATCATCAAACTCATGGCTCATGTACTCGCCTCCACGGTCCGACCGTAGAAACTTTATTTTCTTGCCGAGCTGATTTTGTACTTCATTCTGGAATTCCTTGAACTTTTCAAAGGCCTCCGACTTGTGTTTCATTAAATAGATATATCCATACCTACTTAAATCATCAGTGAAGGTAATGAAGTACTCATAACCACCTCTGCCTGTCGTGCTCATTGGTTTACATACATCACTATGTATTAGTTCCAACAAGTCGGACGCCCTTTCACAACTCCTTGCAAAAGGTGTCTTGGTCATCTTGCCTAGTAGGCATGATTCGCATGTCTCGAATGACTCTAAGTCAAACAAAGTTAGAAGTCCATCATCATGGAGCTTCTTCATGCGCTTCCAACTTATATGACCAAGCCGACAGTGCCAAAAGTAAGTCATATTCAGATCATTTGGTTTCAACCTTTTAACATTTATGTTATAGACCGATTCACTATCAAGATTTAAAATAAATAACCCGTTCTGAACGGGTGCAAAGCCATGAAACATATCTTTCAAATATAAAGAACAACCATTATTCTTAATATTCGACTCATAACCTTGTCTCATCAAACATGAGGCGGAAATAATGTTTCGACTAAGCGCTGGAACATAATAACAATTATTCAGTTCCAAAATAAATCCTGAAGGTAAATGAAGTTGCATCGTGCCGACTTCCAACGCAACGACTCTCGCCTTGTTGCCGACCCGAATATCAACCTCTCCTCTTGCCACGCTCCTAGTTCTTACCAGCCCCTGCAACGAGTTGCAAATGTGAATGACTGATCCGGTATCATATACCCAAGAACTATTAGGTGCATCAGCAAGATAAATGTCTATAACATTTCACACAAGTGTACCTGAGTCGGAAGTCATACCTCCACTCTTGGCCTTGTCAGCCAAATACTTGGTGCAATTCCTCTTCCAGTGGCCATCCTGTTTGCAATAGAAGCAATTGGCTCCGCTGTAGGAGAAGGCTTAGTCTTTGAGGGAGCACTCTGGACAGGGCCATGGGCGCTACCTCCTGACTTATCCTTTTTCTTCTTAGTCCAAGAACTCTTCTTGAACTTAGCCTTATTCTGCACCATCAACACTTGACTGGCGCCTTTCTTGATATCAGCCTCTGCCGTTTTGAGCATCCCATGTAATTCAGTGATACTCTTATTCATACCATGCATATGGTAGTTCGAGATGAACGGACCATACGCACTAGGAAGAGAGTTCAGAATTATATCAGTAGCGATCTCTTCGTTAATTGAGAAGCCCAACCGACCCAAAGACTGTATGTAACCAATCATCTTGATTACATGCGGACTCAGTGGATCACCGTCTTTCAGCTTACAGGCAAGCAAAGCTTGAGAGACTTGATACCTCTCAGTCTTTGCTTGAGCCTGGAACATACTTTTGAGGCTTTCGATCATATCGTAGGCCTCAACATTTTCGAACTGCTGCTGCAAGTCCGGTTCCATGTGTGCAAGCATAAGACAGCTAATTTCCGTAGACTCATCTCTAGTCTTACGGTAGGCATTTGTGACAGCGACAGTCGCATCATCATCAGGCTCTTCTGGAAGTGGAGTTTCTAGAACATGTTCTTTCTTGTCATGTTTGAGGACTATCCTCAGATTACGATACCAGTTGGTGAAATTAGTTCCATTAAGCTTATCTTTCTCTAGGATTGACCTCAACGCGAAAGTGGATAACTGAGGAAGGTTGGTAGGTGCCATTGATCTACAAAAGAAATATGCAAAAACACTTAAGACATGTATTCATAAAAGAGTAGGCATATTAAACGCTTTAATACTTATGCTCCCACTAGAACCAACATCCCTCCGATGGTTTCTAAGTGATTCAAGATCCTAAATAAGCAAGCCGACTAGTGAGCTTTAGCATCACCGATAGTCGTCAAGTGATCTAGGTAGGAAACACCTTGCCAATCGTATCCCTATACGACTCCTGTTAGTTGGGTGACATCGATCACATGCCCCGGCTCCCAACCTACCTCGCCCCGAGCCCCACAACCGTTGTGATGGACTCGTCTAGATTACCAAGTGCTTCTGCTTGTAAGAGTCCGACTCAAACCCACCTAACCGGAAAGAATTGGTAGCACCTCAATTTCATGAGCCCACTACCAAGAATGTCCGACTTGTGATGGTGCAACACTGGCGGGGCGACCGACTAGACCTTCTTTGAGGGATTAAAGAATCTACCAACTATCTAAATAGAGGTAAATAGAGACATAAAAATAACACAAATAAAGCAATTATAATGTGAAATGGTATGGCTCTCTTCATGGTGATCTCCATCTCCATGAAGCTTGTAAGTCGAGTCGTGCCAACTCTTGTCACGTGCCATCTTACTCCATGTAGCCGACTTGTACATCGACTTGCATGTCACCGGTTTCTCCAACAAGTTACACTAGCTAGTAAATCATAATTTACATAGAGAATCCGACACGCAGGCCGGTATACAATAAAATGACAGCACCTAGGCTCCAGCCGGCTGACAAAAAACATGATACGCAGATCATGTATGGATTACACACATCACATGCACATAAGCCATACCATTCACAACTTCCTGCAAAAACAAGTTATGCATAGAGACGATATCTACCGGCGTTGTGAAACTCGTAACAACATCTAAGGCGCTACGACAGGGCGAAGCCGGCGGTCATGGATTTCTTCATCGGATAAAACGATTTTATCCGAATCTGATCCGTATTCCGATTCGATCAAACTCTTTGATCTTCGATCACCGCAACTGGATTTATGTGTCACGGTATACCCCGATGGCGGAAACCGACCGGTAGGGGTAAGTTGTTCCACGACCTTAGCAGTATGATCACGGAAACCTGATCATCCATTAACCCCGAGTATGATTGATCCAATCAACTTTGTACAAAACCGATCTATCCCATAGACCGACCACCAAAACAGCAATTAGATCACATCTAACGCTAACTACATATCACATATGTACGGAACTCGGGCCTAAAACCAGAAGCTACCGCTCTGATACCACTGTTGGGGCGCGTAGAGATAAACGAAAACTTTTCCTACGCAATGCTCCCAAGATCTAGCCGAGGTAGAAGACCACGAGTATTACCACTAGACGCGCAGGTGCGGATTATCGGTGCAGCGCGTCGGGGCAGTGCAGTCCCACGATCCGGTCCGGCCGATCCAATCCCTCGAACGTCGAAGTGCTGAACGTACAGCACCTCTGTCGGTGTCCACACGTACGAGGAGGAGCGGACTGCTAGATCCGGTGCGGCGGCTGGACTGAGTGGGGCTAGGGTTCCCAACGCATGGGAGAGGGGACTAACGTGCCCGCTGGACAACCTGCGCCCCTCTTTATATAGCGTATGGTAATGGGGTTCACAACACTTGTGGCCCATTCCCTCTGTGAGTCCGACTCACACAATCAGTCCATTTCCGGTTCGGGTCCAACCCAACCAATACTTGCTCCCGCTCTTAAGTGTGTGACCCTGCAGGCTCATGGCGACTTGGACACGATTGGAGTCCGACTCTCAATCGATCAATCGGTAGCGGCTCCTAGCAGAACGTGCCGACTCCCAAGTCCCATTGAGTCATGACGACATACATTTCAATGTGATATTCATCTTAGTCCCTTTTGCCTCACGATATACATTGTCAAACTATAGGCGATTTTATCGTCATCCATTAAATAGTTCAACTCTCTTCTCGATCCGTGATATGTGATTCATCTGACTAACTCTTAGTCAATCGACACAGTTAACACTTAACTGAGTCGCGCATGACCATGCTTCCTGAATCATATCACTCGAGAGGGCCCAGAGAATATCTCTCCATTCGGAGGGGCAAAATCTCATCTTGATTATCCACATCACGCAGCTTGCTTCTCATTCGACCTAAACTCTGCCTTTATAGTTTCCTTGTCACAGAACAACGTTTGACAGAACCTAAGTCGGTGATCCACAACTCGGATTGTGCGACAACCTCATGTCTAAGGATTACATTGATTGAGACATGCAAATGACGACTTGATCGTTGCATCTCAATATGGGTCAGTCCGACTTGGTAAACTCTTTAGCCAAGTCCGTGAACGTTGGAATGGAATCACCATGCCCATGACAAGTGGAACCGTGTCATCAGCCAACACTCACATTAGTCTAGGGTGTGTGTCCAACACAACCTAAATGACCAAGGACAATCTAGTATGAACAACATGAATATATAGTTCCACAATCGAATCACATATTCAATGACATATATCAGATGTTCAAAACAAGGACAACTTAATAACTTTATGAATACAGTGGGAATTACATCATACATGATTGCCTCTAGGGCATATTCCCAACATATCCACCAACAGAATACCTTCCCATGGCTGGTTATGGGAGATCTTATTGAAAATTTGTATGCCCATGAGAAAGAGGGGGGAATGTTAGACCCTGGAGATTTATGGAGGCGTTTCGTGACACAATTGATAGTTGTGGACTGGATGATCTAGGCTTCATTGGTGATAAATTCACATGGCACATGGGATCTATGAGAGAAAGGTTAGACAGAGGACTTGCAAATGCTAGTTGGAGGCTACAACACCCCCGTGCGGCTGTTATTCACCTCGAGTATAATCATTCCGATCACATGCCGCTCTTATTGGATACGCAATTCTATGCAAATGGTACTTGGGTACTCGTGGAAGAGTGCAAGAATTTGAAGCTAAATGGCTAAAAGAGGAGAGTTTTGGGGATGTTGTAAAGGAACAATGGAACATTGCTGGGGCTGAGCCGATCGACGTACTCGCTAAGCTGAGAGCTATGCATGCTGAACTCCACACATGGGACCAACATGTACTGAAAAGGCCGAAACTTAGGCTTCGGCAGGCCCAAAGAGAGCTTGCAGCTGTGATGCGAGGCCCAATATCCCCCTCGAGTGATATTAAGAAGAAAGAATTGGCGGAGTTAATTGAAAATATCCTGGAACAGGAGGAAATAAAATGGAATCAAAGAGCTAGAGCAACTTGGTTGGAGAATGGTGATAGAAATACTACGTTTTTTTCATAACTTTGCCACGGCCCGGAGAAATAGGAATTATATAAAAAATCTGAAGGATCCGAATGGAACCTTCTTGGAAGGTACTGATAATCTAAATCCAATTATTTTAAATTACTTCACACATCTTTTTACTACAGAGAATAATATCGTGGAAGAGGATTTTTTGGAAAACGTTGCGCCCAAAGTTACAGATGCTATGAATGCAACTCTGATTGCCCCTTTTAATGCGAGGATGTTCGAAGAGCTGTTTTCAGTATTGGTGATTTAAAAGCCCCTGGCCCGGATGGATTGCATGCCCTATTTTATAAAAAGTTCTGGCATCTTGTTGGGGCTGAAATTACTTTGGCAGTTCTGTTAGCAATAAATGACAGAGTGATCCCTCATAGCTGGAATGAAACTGTGGTTGTGATGATTCCTAAAATTGATAATCCGGAGGAGGTATCCCAATTCCGCCCTATTTCTCTTTGTAACGTGGTTTCTATACCTAATAATAAAGGTGTTAAGGCTTCCTTATTTTGGTTTGGTTTGAAAGGTCTGAACCTGCCCCTAAAGTTGCAAAAATTGCCCACTTACGGTGCCATTGAAAAAGTTTGGTTCCTCGGCCCGTCTCTTCGTTTTCGCCCGTTCTGCTTTATTTCTTAATACTGCTTGTTAGGCTCTAATTGGAATCTCATCTGAGTTGTTTCCCGATCTAATCTAGGCAGCTTTGCCCCTATCTCCGTATCACTCTCACATCGCCTCATACAAATCCAAACAGGCCTAAACGCTTCTACAAAGGGCAGCGCTAGGTTTAGGTCGGACTAGGATTTGCTAATCCTAGGTCCCCTGCAGAGCCATCCGATCAGCATCCGATGGGCGGAAATCAGCAAAACGTATTTGTACACTTTAGCCCTTCAGTTTTTTGGATATAGAACCCACAGTCCAGAGCAGCCCCACTTAAGCGAAGGGGTATATCGGTTGCCCCTGGTCATCTCGATAATTACAGCGAAACTGCCATCGCAACAAATTCACTAGTGTCACAACAAAAATTATCACTCCCGTGACAAAAAAAAGTATAGCAACAATTTTTCTCAAATCTTTTTCGAAAATAAAGTAATGTTACAAATACCAGTTAAACAGTATGTTATTGCGTTGCAACAAAAAAAATTAAACAATTCAACAAAAATCACAACCTATTGCAACAAAAAAGAAATATTTGCATCAATTAAAAAGTTGGTAAGCAACAAAATAATTTGTCACTGTTTCAGTTGCAACAAAAACCATCACCTATTTCAACAAAAAGGTAAATCGATAGCAACAAAAAAATTACATGTTTACAACATGTAAAGGAGCCCATAAACATGTCATTCCAAATGAATTCTAATAAACATATACGCATTTTCTAAAAAATCATACCGAAAACATTGCAACATTTCATTTGTGGTTTCTCAACAAAATAAGTGCGAAATTGTAACAATTTTTTAAGACGTATGCAACGTTGTCTGAAATTACGAAGAAGACTTAGCATATAATGGTTGAACATAGTCTGACGCGAGAATTGGGCTAAAAGACAAATTGTTACTTGTTGGGCCCGTATAAGGTGTAACGGGCCGGGCCAAAGTGCGCAGAACGCAGCGAGCTAAAAAAAAGCAGGGGAACTACGTTTGGCATCGTTAGGTCCCCTAAAACAAGCGTTTTCCTTCTACAAAAGCAGGACCCGCCTCCTCTGGTTATCCTGGCTGCTGGAGGCTAACCGCTCGCTCCGCCATGTGATTGCTGACCAACGTCACCACCGGCAGGCTGCTGGCGCCTGACGACCTTCGTGACCCAGCAGCATTGTGAGCGTGTCCGCCAGGTCTGCGCTTGACTATTTGGTGTGTATGTCCACCATCCATTTTGCTCGCCGGCGGCGATCTCTGGTGCCCATCAGATCCTTCGCGGAGTCCCCCCCCTGCCCGCTTTCCGAGGTGTGCGCCACCGGCTGACATGGTGGATAGCGAGCTCCGCGTGCTCGCTTGTTCTGCAGCCCAAATCTCGATGATCCTAGGGTTGTTGTGGGGCACGACGGCACCTGGTCGAGCGGGCACGGAGAGCTCCGTGGTTCATTGCAAGTGCCAACGCCATGCCCTTATTCAACAACAGGGACTGCAAGGGATGGCCATGGTTGTGATGTCCCTCAACGCGAGGCGTTCCAGCAGCGTCGCCAGGAATCGTACCTACTACGAAATACTCGAGCACGACGCTACACTCGGGTCCAAGTACCATGACATTGTCCCTCTTCATCATTGGGAATTTCTTCTTGGTCCATGTTTTTGGCCTCTGACAAATCACGCACGCAGTAGCAAACAAAGCTTGATGCTAATGCTGTCTGCTAGATAGCTAGCTATGGCTTACGTGAGGCAGCTCAAAGCTAACTCAATCGATTGCACAAAGCTAACTCCATAGCTCTTTGAAGCTCTCGAATACATGGTTACACCTTTAGTGATTAACATGTGGCCCGTGATAAGTAGGTTAGCCGAATTAAGTCAGACAGAAGATATCAAGAACTAGCTTCGTAAGTAACAGTAATATTTCAATTTGAGGTGACTACTAAATTCCTACAATTGTTTGCGACTAACTGTGACATGCAAGCCGGGGCTAAGCCACGTAGCACTTTGCTATTGCTGCATTTGCTAATTGCGCTAATTCATGCGCTACCTTATTGCTCGCGTAATCCACTTTGAATACATTAATAAACTGATAAACATCCATTATCTTGAGTCCTTCACTAAATAAACCCTCAGTTTAAATTTTGAAAGTTATTATTTCTCCAAGTCTTACAATTTATTTATTATGTTCCGTATTCTTTATAGATTTTTTTAATTTCAATGTCGGATAATGCTGACATTATGTGGTCTTTGATAAGAAGGCTAAAAAAATTAAGTGAGAGAGAAGACAGCAAGAACCAGCTCCGTAAGTATAAAAAATATTTGCGTTTTAGGTCACTATAAAATTTTGAAAATTATTATTTCTCCAAGTCTTACACTCATTTGTTATGTTCCGTATTAATAACAGTGTTTTTTATTTAAATGCTGGATAACGCTGATATTTTTTTTCTCCCGTTGCAACGTATGGGCATGTTTGCTAGTATAAGATTATATCCAAAATGCTTGCTGCAAGGTTGAAGATTATTTTGCCTGATATTATCTCTCCCAATCAGAGTGCTTTTGTTCCTGAAAGACTTATTACAATAAAGAATAAAAGACATGGCAAATCTGGGTTGTGTGCAGTTAAGCTTGACATGCACAAAGCCTATGACCGGATAGAATGGGATTTCTTAAGGAAGATGATGAAGAGAATGGGGTTTCATGATAATTGGATTGATCTTATTATGGCTTGTGTTACTTCGGTATCATACTCACTTAGATTTAATTCCCAAGAGACGGATAAATTTATACCAACAAGGGGAATTCGACAAGGGGACCCTTTATCCCCTTATTTGTTCTTGTTATGTGCAGAAGGATTATCAAGTGGTATCAAGTGGTTTGTTGCATGTGGAGGAGATTGGTGGCATTGAAGGAGTTAAGGTGTGCAGAAATGCACCATCAGTTTCACACCTATTATTCGCTGATGATTCCTTAATTCTCCTAAATGCAGATCAGAGTAATGCAATCTCGTTACAACAAGTCCTTGATGCCTATTGTCAGAACTCGGGATAGATGATTAGTGTGAACAAGTCAAGTATTTTTTTCAGCCCAAACACCCCTATTGAGGTAAAGAAGAGAAAATGTGGCATTCTTAATATTAATACTGAAGCTATCTCGGAAAAATATTTGGGGCTCCCTGCTTTGGTTGGGGCGGATAGAAGCGATTGTTTTCTGCATTTTGTGGAGAGGATTATTCAAAGAATTAAAGGTTGGAAGGAAAAACAATTATCGATTAGGGGAAAGGAAATTCTATTAAAGGCCGTAGCCCAATCGATACCGGTTTATGCAATGTCAGTTTTTCTTCTACCAAAAAAGATCTGTAAGAAAATTACTGATGTTATATCTCAGTTTTGGTGGGGCGATGACGAGAGTGGTAAAAAGATGCACTGGTATGCTTGGTGGAAGTTATGTTTTCCTAAACGTGACAGAGGGATGGGGTTCCGTGACTTCCACTCCTTCAATTTGGCAATGCTTGCAAAACAAGTGTAGAGACTCATTCATGATCCTAATTCCCTCTGTTCAAGGGTTCTACGGGCTAAATATTACCCTAATGGAGATGTGCTTAATGCTGAACCAAAGTCTAGTTCCTCTTTCACCTGGCAAAGTATCTTGGCGAGGCTGCAAACCTTTAAAAGACGCTATATTTGGAGGATTGGGAATGGAGAACGAGTGGATATTTGAAAGGACCCTTGGATTTCTACCGGTCCTAATAGACGTATTATTCGACTAGAGGGGATTGCATCCTTGACCCTTATACCGGAGATTGGGACCATGATCTTCTCTCTAGTATTTTTCACCAAGTCGATGTTAACAGAATATTGGACATACCACTTTATAATAATGGCTTTGAAGATTTTATTGGCTGGAAAGGTACAAGATGAGGAGCCTTCTCTGTTCGGTCGGCGTACCACGTGGAATGGAAACACCAATTTAATGGTGTTAATTGCAGATCGATAATCACCGGAACGGCGTTAAATAACCCAATTTGGAAGACTATATGAAATTTGAAAGTTCCAGCTAAAGTGAGGATTTTTTGTTGGAGGGTCCTGCATGGGATAATACCAACAAAACAGATTTTATTGACCCGACATATTGGTGATTCTGGTTTATGTCCGGTCTGCAAAAACTCGGAGGAGGATTTACTTCACATGATGTTTAGGTGCCCCCACACGGACAATATTTGGGAACTGCTGAACCTGGACACTTTGATCAATTCAGAGATTAGATATAATCGGACGACCGCCGAGGTAATGCAGGTACTACTCAAAACAGACGCTTTACCGGTTCCGGGTTATACTAATATTCAGTTTAGAGAAACTATTGCAGTGGGGGTGTGGTGTATGTGGTGGATGAGACGTAAACGCATGCGAGAAGAACATATACCTCCCAGTAGAAGTTGTGCAACATTTATTCTTGCAATGGTGGCTAACTCGGCTTCAAAAAATCCAGTTGCATCGCCGATTGTCAAGAACAGCTGGAAGAAACCGAGAGGTGGCTTTTTGAAGCTTAATGTGGATGCTTCATTCATGTCGGAGGAGAATTCTGGGGCTGTGGGAGCTGTGCTTCGAAACAGACAAGGTGGTTTTGTGGCAGCTTCCTCGAAGTTTTTAACACATGTATCTTCAGCTGGGATGGCAGAAGCAATTGCTATGTCCTTTGGATTAAAATTGGCTAACTCCCTTGGATATGCAAAGGTACAAGCTGAGTCTGATAACAAGGATGTAATCAATCTATGCTCTCGAATGGAAAGAATTTGGAATGAGGCGGTTGCTATGCAGACATCTTCTCCACTACAGCTATGATTGGAACGGTCGAATTCACACACTGTGCGAGGGAGATAAACAACACTGCTCATGAGATTTCTAGGAATAGTTTTATTTCTAAATCTTCTTATACTTGGGTCGATGAACCCCCTAGCTTTCTCCTCCTGTCTCTCTTAGATGATGTAACTACTGGATAATTGGTGGCGGCAGGTTTTTGACGCACTCTTTTCCTTACCAGGATACCTACGGGATTGGAATTTTTTTAATGAGGCGGCCTGTTTGCTTAATATAAGTTGTTTTAAAGTTTCAAAAAAAGTATTCATGCATTTATATACGAGCATGCGTCCTGCTAACTGGAGAAAAAGTAAGTCTGCAAGTTGCTAGCTAACAACAATTGGTGAGAGACGATGCCACGATGCCATGCATGTTTTTCTCATGCACACTGATTTTTTTTTTTTGATAATGAGCTTTATTACTTAAATGGTTTAAGTATTACACCCGGCTTCTGCATAACAAGATGCACACGGCTGATAGTATGAAAAGAAAAATAAAAAAGTCCACAGGAAGCAACATGCCAATTACAATCACAAGGATGAATCAACTGTCGCCTAAGGTGCAACAATCCGTAGATCAAGCGGCCACCCATGTGGGATAAAAATATCCTTCGCCACTTTTTCCAGCCGTACACATGCCTCCGTAAAAATGCATTGATACTCCGCCCGCTGTAATATGCACCACGAACGGAGAGTACCCTTGCAACGGAATAGAACCTGCAAACGAGAGAAATTGTTATCATTAAAAATATTGTCATTTCTGCATAGCCAGAGCGACCATATAATGGCTAGCGCTCCTATCCTAAACATAGTTTATCAACTCCATTCAACCAATTGCCAAAGATATTGGCAACATATTTAGGAGGATATAGGTTCGAAGCCATTTGGATAGCTGACCATATAGAACGCGCAAATGCACACTCGAAGAACAAGTGTTTAATCGTCTCCTCTTTAGGACAAGAAACACACTTCGTACTCCCATGCCAATTACGTTTGACAAGGTTATCTTTAGTTAAAATGACGCCTTTACGAAGATACCATGCAAAGATCTCCATCTTTAACGGTATCTTCATTCACCATATTTTATTATTATTATCGACCGGTATTCCTGAATGAACCAAAGCCCTATACAAGGAGTCAACTGAGAACAACCCATTCTTAGTTAAACTCCATCGAAACTCATCAACGCCCTGTGATAATTGGATCCGCTCCAATCGATCTAACAGAGCATTCCAAGATTGAAGTCTTGGTCCAATGATATCTCGTCTGAACGTCACATTAGGAGGATATGTTTGCATTACAGTGGCTTACGTATACCCTTTATGACGTACAATGTTGTATATGGCCGGATACTGTTCACGGAGGGTGGCATTACCTAACCATTGATCCTCCCAGAACCGTATCTGAGATCCATGCTTTATGGTAAATACCCATGGCGAAAGAAATGCCTCTTAGTCGCCATTAGTCCAGCCCAAAAATGTGAATCACCTGGTTTCCATATAACCTGTGACAGCGCCTTTGTGCCAATGTATTTCCTCTTAAGGAGTGTCTGCCAAACACCATTCTCTGTAAGCAGCTTAAAAAGCCATTTACCTTGGAGAGCTGAGTTTTTGACTTGTAGGTCATGAATTCCCAGTCCTCCTTGATCTTTTGGTCGGCACACCACGTCCCATCTTGCTAGTCGATATTTTTCTTCTCACTATCCCCATGCAATTTTTTTTATCTGAAGTAATCTAGCTTCTTCAAGACTCCTTTCGGTAACTGGAAGAAAGATATCATATACAGTACCATGTTCGACAGGACTGAATTTATGAGTACCAATCTTCCACCTAGGGATAATAATTTTCCTTTCCAAGTTGCAAGCCTTTTTTGCAACCGATCTTCGACGTGTTTCCATTCCGCATTAGTCAGTCTCCTATAGTGTATTGGGATTCCCAAATACTGAATAGGAAACTGACCTTGCTCAGAGCCAAAAATCTCGGAATATTGAGCAATCGTGTCTTGGGATTCGCCAAAGCAAAAGAATTCACTATTATGGAAGTTAATCTTTAACCCAGATAGTTGGTCAAAAGCTGATAGAATTAACTTCAGATTCGTCGCTTTCTCTAGATCATGTTCCATAAAAAGAATTGTGTCGTCTTCATACTGAAGTATAGATAGTCCCCCATCGACAAGATGGGGTACCAACCCTTCAATAAGGCCATTTTCTTTAGCTCATTCAATCATGATCGCTAACATATCCGCCACAATATTAAACAATATGGGCGATAATGGATCACCTTGCCTCAATCCCTTTTTAGTCTGAAAGTATTTACCAACGTCATCATTGACTTTTACGGCAACACTACCACAAGACACAAATTATGGATCAAAGCGCACCATTCCTCTGAGAAACCTTTCATTCTCAGGGTTTGTTGGAGGTACGACCAATTAACTTTATCATAGGCCTTTTCAAAGTCAATTTTAAAAAGTACACCATTTAGCTTCTTAGTATGCATCTCAAGAACAGTTTCGTGTAAGATCATGACCCCGTCTAGTATATTCCTACCCTGCATAAAAACAGTTTGGGTAGGTTTTACTACATGATCCGCAACCGCATTCAGCCTAATGGTGGCAACTTTCGTAAAGATTTTGAAGCTAACATTTAGAAGGCAGATAGGTCTGTATTGTTGTATCCTTTCTGCGTCCTGAATTTTAGGCAACAAAACGATTTCCCAAAAATTAAGACGAAACAAGTCTAGTTGGCCCGTATGCAAGCAACCAAACAATTCCAGAAGATCATCCTTGATGACATCCCGGAAATGCTGATAGAACTCTGCCGGGAAACCATCCGGACCTGGCGCCTTATTGTGCTCCATTGAAAAGACTGCCTTCCTAATTTCCTCTTCATTGAAGGGAGCATTAAGGAAGGTATTCTCTTCAATGGATACTTGGGGAATATCGCCCGTTCGTGACTCGTCCATAGACATGCTAGTAGCCGTCGGAGCCCCAAACAGATATTTATAAAACTTTGTAATGTAGGCCTTTAGCTGATCCTGTCCTTCGATCAGGCCTTCATCTTGCAAAAGAGAGTGAATCTGCTTCTTTCTATGTCGTTCATTTGCAAATTATGAAAGTAACGGGCATTCGAATCTCCTTCCAGGATAAATTTGGCCTTCGATCTCTGGTACCATTTGATCTCTTCCTATCACAGTAAGGATGCTACTTTCGCATTAGATTGGCTTTTTAGCTCAATTTCCTGCGGAGTTAGCATCCTTATTTCAGCAATGATGTCGAGCTCATCAATAATGGAACACATGTGCTCTTTTTCTTTTTTTAAATACCAACAGTTTGTCTAGCCCAACCACGAAGATGTCGGCGCACATTGTGCATTTTTTCATTCCATCTTCCGATCGGATTATTTCCAGCCACTGGTTTAGCACATTCCGTTTTAACCAGTTCATCGAAACCATCTCACAACAACCGTCCCAATTCAAATTTGAACTGGGATTGAGTGGGTGGTTTTAGTGTACCAGTAGAAAGAAAAATGGGTTCATGATCCGATAGAGACTCAATACGTTCTAGAGCTCGTACTGAGACCAATGGGTATTTGTCTTCCCAATCAGTGCTCATAAGTACTCGATCAAGTTTTTCGTATGTAGGCTCTGGAAGACTATTCGCTGAACTGTCTCCCAGTCATATAAACCTCTGTCAAATCTAAACTGTCAATGACATCATTAAATAAGAAAGGCCAATGTCTATCGAATCTTCCTTTGCTTTTCTCGTGTGGAAATCTTAGCATGTTAAAATCCCCATCTATTATTATAGGATACGGGTTCTCATTAGCCAAATTCACCAATTCACGAAGGAAAACTGCTTTATGTTCTTCTTGGGCAGCACCGTACACAACCACCAAACTCCATATGAACTTATCAGCCTTGTTGCGGATATGTGCCTTAATATAAAAGTCACCATCCGTCAATGCCAAGACATCCATAGAGTCTGATTTAACGCCTAGTAAAATGCCACCAGATCTTCCATGAGGAGGGATCGAATGCCAAGTGAAATCTACACCTCCTGAGAGGCGATCCAAAACACTCTGCGAAAAATCTATTCTACCCGTTTCCGAGATCGCTAAAAAATCCAACCGATGATCCCTCACATACTGAGCAATATTCAAATGTTTAGCCAAGTCACCAAGACCTCTGCTATTAATGAAGATGCCATTCATGGGTAAACCGTTTGAATTTTAGAGCATTTCTCGTTAAGTCGAGATTTTTTATTTCTTTTATCCTTGACAGATTTGGATTTTCGGCCAGAGGCAAATAGATCATGGAAAGATCCTAGCCCGTCCTCATCCATACCCACCTCCGTCACCTCACCCACCAAATGTGATAGAAGCTGTCCATCAACCGTGGCATTCACTTCCTCATCATCTAAGGGTGAGGCAATCGGCTTAGAAGAAACACATGGAGATACCCCGAAGGCGATCATACTCCACATGCTTCAAAGCATTAGCCGAGATAATTATTTCACTCTCATTTCTACCAATATTAACTCCTATGTTAGTTAGAATAGAAGATAACTTCGAAGTTGAGAAAGACAAAAATGAGTTATGAACCGATGGCGTACCCATAGCACGAGGAGAGAACATCGCCGCCTTGCGGCGCATAGCTTTGGCGAGCGCGTCCTCATCCGTAGCCGAAGACCCATCCGCTGCCACAGGGTGACGAGCACTACGGCAAACCGCTGCCGTGTACACCCTCGTGGCTGTCTGCACTGCGGAAGGGAGCAAAGGTGAAGTAGATGCCCCCTCGACCATAGTGGAAGAAGCCGTCGTAGTCGTAGCACCCGCCGTCGCCGTCTGCACTGGGAAAGGGGGCAAAGGTGAAGTAGATGCCCCCTCGACCACAGCGGAAGAAGCCGTCATCGTCGTAGCACCCGCCGTTGCCACGGTAGGCATCCGCAGAAGCCCGCCCGAGGAAGTGTGTGTCACCGGCGATGGACCGGCAGTAGCCTCTGCACGGGCCGAGCCCATGGCCGACCCCATGCCAGCAGTGCACTGCTGCCCAACAGCGTCGGAGACGACCCCATCGCCGAGTGCCCTAGCAGCGCTATGGGTCTCCTGACACACAAGCCGCACTGCAGCTAGGCTCCTCGGGGACTGATGGCCGCGAGCGGACCTTAAAAGTTCGACGCTCGGCGCATCACTTAGTCCCCTAGTCGCCCCCTCCTGTTGGGCCTCGGACGGACCCAGTGCACCACCTGTTCTCTCACAAGGAGAGACCCGAGCGGGGCTCAGGTGCTGCACGCCTGTCGTTGCGTGCCGCTCCTCTTGCGCAGCAACACCATCAACAGAGCCACTAGCCGCATCGAAACTCGCCAACAGTCCGCTACTACGAAACTCTGTCTCCTGCAACTGTCTCGGTACCAAAAGCGGATTTCTCAACACCACATCTTCCACACATCTCTCTCCGGACGAATTAAACTGCCTAACAATTTCCTTACCCCGCGGAGTCTGCGGGTTAGGATTCAGCGGTGTGACAGCCACATCTCTCAACAGAACTGCTAAAGATGCCCCTGCTGCTGAGATGAACCATCCCCTGGCCTCGGATCTATCACCATGTTGTCAACGCCACTAGAGCTCTGCAAGGAAGTCTCTCCATGTCGCTGCTGTCCAGAAGAATCCCCCTCCGCCACACCTCTATCCTCTGAGTCACCTCTATGATCCCAAAGAAATGGTATAAAGTCTGGCTCCAGAACGAAGTCCGCCGGCTCAGGTCTATAAGTTAATGCATAACCTTTCAACAAGAGCACCCGAGTCGTCGTAATATAAGGCCCCACTCTATCAGTCTTTTTGAAGCCATCTTCATAGACCATCCCAATCCGAATACGGACTAGACCTCGCCGACGCAGCGCAAGCAAATCCACATCGATGGTAGTGCCAATGAGAGAACCCGCCGCCCACAGACCCAAGAAGTGTCGCATCGGTGGCGGTACCCCAGTCACATGGACCCACTGCTGATGTAGCTCCATAATAGGCTCAATCACCTCTGGCGCCCACTAGCTGAAAACCAATCTTGTAACATCCAAGTATGAAAACTCCCTAGTTGTTTTACTTTCTTGTATAATTAAAGCAATGCATCATGGCATCATCCTCATTTTATTTTCTGTTGCATTGTTTTCATAATGAAATTCAAACTTATTCAACCTTTGCTTTCATACTTGTATGTTACAATATTTTCAAATAAAGAAATGCAAAACAAAACCTCCCTTGTTTCCAAATAATTCCTTAATGTTCACTTATTAAATTGTTGCTTCAAATCAATCAATTAATTCAACCAATTAATTCAAACCACCTGCAATTGCAAATCAAAATCATCAAACAGCAACTAACTTGAGTTTGTGAAATCTCTAAACCAAACAACTAATTCTAATCAATTAATCCATAGGGGCCACCCTATAAAAATGCTTTGTTTTCTTAATGTTAATCAATATTAAAATTCTTCAAATTTTGGTTTCAAATACAAACAACATTTTAAATCTCAAATTTTTGAAAACAAACCTTGGCATTTGGTTGCTATTGGTCTAACAAGTCTAACCTAATTTTTCTAGAATTTTTCCTAAGTTAAAACCTACCTTTTTCTTCCAAAACTGTTTTCTGCAAAAAAAAGTAAAACAGAAAAATAAAAGAAGGAGAAAACGCCGCGCGCGCAGCAGCTACCAAGCCCAGCCCAGCTAAACCTAACCTAGCGCGCGGCCCAGCCCAACTACGCGTGTACCGGTTCGATCTAATCGCGCCGTCGTCCCCTCCGTGTACGGCAGCCTATCCGTGCCGCCACGTCGCCGGCAGGGCACAGTGGACGGCCATCGGCGTCCGTGCGCCCCTATAAAACACGCCCTAGGGCTCCGCGCCAACCCTAGCCCCCCTAGGTCCTGTTCCCCTCGGATCCGCCGCCATCTGCTTCTTCCCCGTCGCGTTCCCCTCCACTGTCCACCTCACCGGAGATCGACGTCTGAACCTCTCCCCGCCGCCGTCGCCATGGTTCTCCACACCCCTACCTAGACCCCAAAACCAGAAGCCCTCTTCTTCCTCTACGCGTTGAACACCGGAGGGAGCCTGGAGGTCCACTGCAACCGCGCCGCCGTCCTCTTCTCCGCCGCTGCCGCCGTCGTCACCGTTGCGCCACCGCGCCTCTGCCTCCTCTACACCGGTGGTGAGCCACTGTTTCTTTCCCCTCTCTCCCTCTGTTGCTCCGCCACGGTACCGCGCACACGTTTGCCTCCAGCACCCAACCACGGCAGC
The DNA here is from genome assembly GCA_028641055.1 of Alopecurus myosuroides. NCBI lineage: Eukaryota > Viridiplantae > Streptophyta > Magnoliopsida > Poales > Poaceae > Alopecurus > Alopecurus myosuroides. The sequence goes on from CM054058.1 coordinate 462,911,013, forward strand.
CACCCGTCACAGCTCAACGCCGACGAGCCTCCTTGTTCTGTCAGCCGAGCAAGGTTTTGGTCGTCAGCTAAAAGTTCAGTTAAACGTGCGATGAAGTGTTAACCTGTCCGCGTTTGCTACTCTGTCGAAACTGACGGAGTAGCGCAGTGGTTTCACCTGCGCTGTGCCAAGGGCTGGTCGCGGGTTCGAGCCCGCAACGCCAATCTTTTTGGTGGCATTTTGCTTCCCCGCGCATAGGCCCACCAGTCAGCGACTTCCACGGCCACGCAAGCATTCGCTCCCGCCACGTTGGCTAGGCCCCACGGGGCAGTGTCTGTGGCTGGCTAGCAGTGCAGTAGGAAAAGTTCTGCGCAGTTTCTGATTATTCCAAAATCATTTAATTAACAGATTTAAACCTAAAACTTCAACCTTTAATAACTTTTAATCTATAATTCCAATAAATAAAAGTTTTATATGTTTTCTGTTCCAAATTAAATAATCTTTCCAAATAATCTATTTGTGTACTGTTTTGACAATTCCAAATGCATTTAAAATTCAAACTTAAATAATTCAAATGCTAATTTCTAAATTCAATAACTATTTCATTATTAATCCAATAAATGCAAATAAAATATGTTTTCCATACCATTTAACCTCACCTCTTCAAATATAATTTTTGTTTCCTGTTTTGAATAATTAAAATTGCCTAAACAATTTAAATCTTGTTTAATTCAATTAAAATTGCTAAAATCATAACTTGCTCAAATTTAATTATTTTTAAACATGCAAAGTATGTTTTCCAACCAGAAAAACATAACCTTTTCAAATATCAACTTTGTCTACTGTTTTGAACAATTTAACTTGATGAAAACAACAACTATTTGTGTAACATCATTAAGTAACCAAATTTCCAAACTTAATAATAAATTCCCTAACTTGTTAACTATCATTCCAATTGCATCTAATCTTGTTATCTTATTGTTTTCATCATGCATGCATCATGCTAACTCACTTACACATGATGTTTAGTTGTAGCCCAATTAATTCAACCATAAGGCATGGGTTTTCCATATGCAATCCTTGCATATGGGTCCATTTAAATTGTGTATCATGTCAACTAGTTACTTTGATGCATCTATTAACATGACATGCATCATCCCATGTTTGTGCACCTATGCCATGTATTGATTGCCCGTCTTCCTTCGTTGTTGTTTTTGCTTCTTCTCGCTTTAGACGACGACGTTGGTACCGACGAGACTTACGACACCACTACCCAGGACCTAGCCCAGTACCAGGATGCTGAGCTTCCAGGCAAGTTATCACTCACATGAATCATCGAGTTCCCTTCCACACTTGTTGTTGATACTATCCTTTTGTCTACTATTGCTAGCCATATGTATCGTTGCTTGTTCTCCGAATCCATCACATGATACCCTGAACCAATGATATTGCCTCACCTCCATACCTACAGCCTTTGCTTGTGCCTGCTCTTATCTAGCATGCTTAGGGTTGCCTTTGCTCGAGCTCGTTGTCGGTTACTTCTTTTACTATTATTATTATTGTACCGGGGGCTCGAATGTTAATCAATCAATCCTATTAATGCTAATGGTAATAATAATAATTTGATGATAAGGCACCGGCAGGAGGCCCTAAGTGGTTTTGAGGCCTGCTAGTGTCGACCCTAATAGGAAAAGGGTCTTGTCTACCGATCCATGATGAGCGCACTACCCGCATGTGGGAAGCGAGTATGGGCGCCCCCCTCAACTTGACTCGATTCGCATCTCGTCCAAATCGCCTCATTAGTTCGGGTTTTCCATTTGCTGCATGCATGATCTTGCGAGCCCTTGGATCCCGGGTGGAACTTTCGTAGTCGGCATATAGGAGGACACGGTCTTAGAGTGCTATGAGGGTCCCTTTTCTTCGGGGCTCGAGTAGCCGTGCGCCAAGGTGCTTGGGCTTGATGCGAAGAACAGTTGGGTTGTGTTGAGTGCCCCGCTTGGTGGAATGGCCGTTCCATCTGGCGGGTTATTCATACGTGTACGGCTAAATTGGTGCAACCCTGCAGGGATAATCTTCTCGAGAAGCCGTGTTTTCCGCGGTTATGGACTACTTGGTGAAAGTACTGGCTAACAAGTACTCAGGACAACTTCAACCTAATGATCAATCATGTTACACCCAATGATTAATAACTTGACTAGTAATAGGTTATTCACACAATAACTTGACTCATCTTTAATACAACTGTGTGAGTTATCGTCGGATTGCTTCTTCGGACAAGGGGCGAGATCCAGGATGGGTTTGATTGAAGTTATCTTTCAGTTGGTTACAACTACTCGATCTTATCTTCTATCTGCTAGCCGGAACTTCTAGTTAACTATGTAGTTGGTTATAGCAGCCCGCTGCAGCTTTTATAATACCTATCTCTTCCGTTGATCCCAAGCATCTATGCTTGTGTTGACGGGTAACTCTTTGATGAAGTGTGAGTCTTGCTTGCCAGTACTTAAATGTACTGACCCCGTAGGGGCTGTGGTTTACGCAGAGTACGGCTACGGCTACGACTACGACTACGATGCTTCCCAGGATGGCTACTTCGTGGAGTTTGACGAGACTGCGGACGAGTAGATAGCTGGACCTCGGGCAGGATCCAGGACCTACGTGGATGGGCTTCGTCTTCTTTATTTTCCCCGGCTTCTTAAGCCATTTGGATTTGTCTGTACTCAGACACCTTTGTTTGCTTCCGCTGATGTAATGAATGATATGTTGGGACATGTGTCCTCTGGATGAGTATTTTGCTATCTCTGCCTTAGTGAAGGCTATTTGCAACCTTATTTCACTCTTTTGTGTCTTAGAGACATTCTGTGTTATCATTCTGTTTAAAGCTGTTGACGTACCCTGCGTGCTTGATATGAAGTACGTCGACAGTAGTGCCTTCGGTTCCTAGAGGATAGTTTACATCGACGATGGAATAGCAGGGCTTGTGTTGTCGCGCATAAGCGCAGGCCTACCAGGAAGCTGGGACGTGGGAGCAGGTATGCCCCATAATCCAAGCACCTGCTATCCAGTTCGGCCCGATGAGTATCCTCTAGAAACCAGGGTGCGACAAATGGTATCAGAGCCTGTCTGACCGTAGGATCCCTTTTACTGGTCGCAGTTTGAGTCTAGAAACTATTTTGTAGCTATATAGGAAAAATGAAACGTGAGAGTAGGAACTCTGTTCTTTTTCTTCCTTTCCCTCCCTCCCACCCCCTTTTCTGGTAAGGAAGTGCAACGTTGAATTTTTAAACCCTTAGGATTTCACGTGTTTTGGGTTCTCCGTAGTACCTCAGGTTTTTGGTCTCGTTTTCCCGATGTTGCTTCAATATCATGCTTTCTCTCAAAAACCTTTCGTCCATTGAACCTTGTTGTTGTTTCCACTTCCATTGTTTCTACCGGAGCCTAATCAACTTCCCAAAATCATCTGCAGATGGGTCTCAGTTACTACCCGCAGGTGGTGCGGATGACCCGTTGCGAGAACACTGCCGGTTATCCGGAGACACTGAGGGACATGGTTACCTATCTAGGGTTCCATTGGGCACCAGAGTACCAGGTCTACGAGCACCAGCGCGAGTTCGATCAGACTTTCTACCGAGCCATCGTCTACATACTGTCGGATGATGGCAGGAGGATAGTCCACCAGTACGAGGCCGTAGGTTCCACAGTGGACATGGCAGTGCAGCAGGCAGCGTATGTGGGTCTCACTGTCCTACGTGCTGACTACTGGGGGTTTGATGATTCCATCTATCGTCACATGCCCCGTGGTTACATTACGTCCGCAGGAGCTCACTTCACCCTCTACAACAACTTGGAGCCTGACGAGAATGATAGCTCCAGGATGCACGTCACAGCTCAGTTCGTGAGGCATAGTGATGCTATGGCTATCACACTTGCTCAGGAGTTAGCTTCAGTCAGGGACCAGCTTCACCTTGCTCTGACGCGTCTGGCGACGTACACCACAGATTTTGTTGGAGACGAGCGCTTTGCGCGTTTCCAGCAGCCAGCTGGACATACTCTGCCAGATGCGGGAGGTTACGAGCCGATCAGAGGTCCACTTCTCAACCTAGGAGCTGGTTACACGGGCATTCCTCTCTTTGGAGCACAGGGAGAGGACGCTCTCTACTTCACCACACACAGGGTCCCTCTCAGTGCAGTTCCTATCTACAGGGATCGTCGTGATACTTACTTCCGTGAGCAGACTCCTCCCCGCCGTGCTCCTCGCCGTGCTCGTCGCCGTACCACTCGCCGTACTCCTAGACGCCGTCCTGCGTGATGAGCATAGGAGTAACGTTGTATCCATTACTAGCTGTGCCTAGTTTATCCTTTCGTTTTCGAACCATGTATGGTGTCAGATTCTGATGTATTCGAACCTATGATGAACCTGTTGGTTATTGATTCATGCGTCGGAATAATCGCTCTTTCCGTTACTAAGTTTATCCCTTCCTATTGTTGTGCTGAAATGAATTTCAATTCAAGATGGCTCCAACAAGGAACACCCCGCCTGAGCCACCGCCGATCGCGGAGCTCTTGACTCAGATGACCCAGGTCATGGATCAAATGGTCCAGGTGCAGAACAATCAGCACACTCACCAGAATGCTCCAAGGGTCACCATCAAGGACTTCCTCAGTGTGGGTCCTAAGGCTTTCGTGGCAACACGCGAGCCTCTGGATGCTGACGACTGGATCCGTGACGTAGCAAGAGCTCTGGAGATTGCTCATGTTGCGGAAGAGGACAAGGTCAACTATGCTGCCTACCTACTGAAGGGTCAGGCAACCTCGTGGTGGGAGAACTACCAGGCTATGAGAGCTGGCTATCCTATCACTTGGGGTTGCTTCAAGGATGCCTTCCTGAAGTACCACATCCCAGATGGTCTCATGGAGAGGATGCGCGAAGAGTTCTGCTCTCTGAAGCATGGCAAGCTCGACGTCATCGGCTACCAGAACGAGTTCAATCGCCTCGCTCGGTATGCTGGAGACGAGGTGTCCACTGAGACCAAGAAGATGGCAAGGTTCCGCCGAGGTTTTAACCCGGAACTGAAGTACGCTCTCACAAACATCAAGTGCAAGGACTTCGTCGAGCTCGTGAACACCACGCTCAATGAGGAGAATGGGCGCAAGGCGTTCGAGGATTCGTGCAAGCACTCGCGTGAGGGTGGTTCCTCCTCCAACATGACCACCCCCCCGCAGAAGCGCCGCATCTGGGTGCCAAATGGTGCTGTCACTAGGGCTCCATACGCCCAAGCTTCTCCAGGCTTTGCTCCCCGCCCACCCAACCCAGCCCAGATGCAGAGTCAGAGGGTTCCAATGGGGCAGCCAAGGCCAGGTCCTCCTCATATCGTCACTTGCTTCAAGTGCAAGGAGACGGGGCACTATGCTGACAAGTGTACTCAGAGGCAGCTACCTCCTCCACCACCTCACCCCAACACCAACCAGGCGATGGTCCGCGCTCCTCCGCATAAGGCCTTCAACACCAACAACAGGCCTGTTGGGAGGAACGCAAGGGTGAACCACGTCAAGGTTGACACAGCTGAGGAGTCTGCCGACGTTGTTCTCGGTACATTACCCGTAAAATCTATTCCAGCTAAAGTGTTGTTTGATACCGGAGCATCACATTCATTTGTGTCAAAAATCTTTGCCTCAACATACAACCTAACTCTGGTTCCACTAAGCAATCAAATCTATGTTCACTCTCCGGGAACTAAAATGATCACTTCCAAGATAAGTATGGACAACCAAATTCTGATTGGAGGTCGCATATTCCTTGCTTCACTCATGTTGCTGGGAAATTCTGACATTGATGTCATCCTTGGTATGGATTGGTTGAAGACCAACAAAGCCAAAATTGACTGTGCTCAAAAGTTAATAACTCTTTCCCACCCTTCTGGCCAGATAGTCTATTCTCCATTTGGACCAAGTTCCACTCAGCTTTACACACTCGATGCTAAACCTCTACCTCTACTCGAGAATGTTCTGGTGGTTTGTGAGTTCCCTGACGTCTTTCCAGAAGAATTGCCAGGGATGCCTCCAGACAGAGCAGTTGAGTTCGTGATCGAGCTTGAGCCAGGTACTGCTCCAATCTCTAAGCATCCATACAAGATAGCTCCTCCTGAACTGAAGTTGTTGAAGGAGCAAATTGATATGTACATGGAGAAAGGCTACATTCAGCCTAGTTCCTCCGCTTGGGGTTGCCCAACTCTGTTCGTTGCCAAGAAGGACCAAACTAAGAGACTTGTTGTGGACTATCGTCCTCTTAACGAGAAAACAATCAAGAACAAATACCCAATTCCTCGTATCGATGATCTTTTTGATCAACTTGCTGGAGCCTCAATATTCTCAAAGTTGGACTTGAGGATGGGTTACCATCAAATAAAGATCAGAAAGGAAGATATTCCAAAGACATCCTTCACCACTCGCTACGGTCTGTATGAATACACCGTAATGTCCTTTGGTCTCACCAATGCACCGGCGACCTTCTCTCGACTCATGAATTCTGTCTTCCATGAATACCTCGACAAGTTCGTTGTGGTATATCTTGATGATATCCTTGTCTACTCAAAATCCGAGGAAGAGCATGAAGAACATCTTCGTCTCACTCTCATGAAACTCCGCGAGCATCGACTCTATGCCAAATACTCCAAATGTGAGTTCTAGATTTCAGAAGTTGCCTACCTTGGTCACATCATCTCTGCCAAGGGCATAGCCATTGACCCAGAAAAGGTTAAGGCAATCGTTGACTGGAAACCCCCTAGGACGGTGAAGCAAGTCAGAAGTTTTCTTGGCTTGGCTAGCTATTGCCGTTGTTTCGTCGAAAACTTCTCCAAGATTGCAAAACCTCTCACTGATCTCACCAAGAAGGACAAGAAGTTCATTTGGTCTCCACAGTGTGATGAAAGTTTCAATATCCTCAAAACTAAACTCACTTCTACTCCAGTTCTAGTTGGCCCAGATACCACCAAACCTTTCCAGATATTCTGTGATGCTTCTCTCCAAGGCCTAGGTGCAATTCTTATGCAAGAACGTCAAGTTGTGGCCTATGCTTCACGTCAGTTGAACCCACACGAGCAAAACTATCCCACTCATGATCTTGAACTCGCAGCAGTTGTGTTTGCCCTCAAGAAATGGAGACAATACTTGTTGGGTACCGCACTGAAATCTTTTCCGATCATAAGAGTCTGAAATACATCTTCACTCAACCAGATCTAAACCTCAGGCAAAGGAGATGGATTGAAAAGATCAAAGACTTCGATCTCACAATTTCTTACACTCCAGGCAAGGCTAATGTTATGGCTGATGCTCTCAGTCGCAAATCCTATTGCAACAATCTCATGATCATGGACAGCCAACCTCCACTTCATGAAGAATTCCAGAAGCTGAACCTTGGTCTTGTTCCTCAAGGCTATCTTGCTAGCTTGACAGCCAGTCCAACTCTCGAGGACAAGATTCGTGCTGAACAGTTTCGTGATGCTGAAATAAAGAAGATGGTAGAGCAAATCAAAGAGGGCAATGATAAGTTCAAGTCCTTCTCCATTGATGAAAAAGGAGCTGTGTTCTTCGAAGGACGCATTGCAGTTCCTCAGATTCAAAGTCTCAAAGATATCATTCTCAAGGAGGCTCATGAAACTCCTCTCTCTATCCACCCTGGAAGTACAAAGATGTACCAGGATCTCAAGACACTCTATTGGTGGCCTAGCATGAAACGTGAAATTGCTCAATACGTTTCTGAATGCGACGTTTGTCAACGTGTCAAGGCAGTTCATCAGAAAACAGCCGGTCTTCTCCAACCTCTCAAAATCCCCGAATGGAAGTGGGACATGATTGAAATGGACTTCGTTACTGGTTTTCCAAAGTCCAAGAAGGGCAACGATGCAATCTTCATTGTCATTGATCGCCTCACTAAGGTTGCTCACTTCTTTGCTGTCAAAGAGACTATCTCAGCTAGCCAGTTAGCAGAACTCTACACAACAAAGATTGTTCCTCTTCATGGTGTTCCATTGGAAATAAGCTCAGACCGTGGAAGCATATTCACTTCTCATTTCTGGAAGAGTTTCCAAGATGCATTGGGAACTAAACTTCTGTTCAGCACAGCCTATCACCCTCAGTCTCAAGGGCAAGTCGAAAGAGTCAATCAGATTCTCGAGGATATGCTTAGAGCATGTGGTCTCTCCTTTGGCATGAAATGGGAGGATTGTCTTCCATATGCTGAATTCTCCTACAACAACAGCTACCAGGCAAGCCTAGGCATGGCACCATTTGAGGCATTGTATGGCCGCAGATGCAGGAGTCCAATCAATTGGTCTGGAGCTGGTGAACGTTCACTCTTAGGTCCTGACATTGTTAAAGAGGCTGAAGAGAAAGTTCGCATCATTCGTGACAATCTCAAGATTGCTCAGTCTCGTCAGAAGAGTTACTATGACAGCAAGCACATGGACATGATCTATGCTCCTGGTGACAAAGCATATCTCCGTGTAAATCCCTTCAGAGGCACTCATCGTTTTGGTGTGAAAGGAAAGTTAGCACCAAGATACATTGGTCCTTTCAACATCCTGTCAAGACGTGCGGAAAATGACTATCGTCTTGAGCTTCCAGAAAAACTATCCAAAGTGCACGATGTGTTCCACGTGTCACAACTCAAGAAGTGCTTCAAGGATCCAGATCGTGCAGTTGATCATGATGACATTGAACTGCAAGATGATCTCACTTATGAGGAGCACCCTACTCGAATTCTCGATGAGACCGTTCGTAAGACTCGCAACAAGAGCACCAAGTTCTTGAAAGTGCAATGGTCGCATCATTCCGATAAAGAGGCAACATGGGAGACCGAAGAGGATCTTCGCAAGAAGTATCCGGACCTGTTCATTTCTCAGTAGGGAATCTCGGGGCGCGATTCCTTCAAGGGGGGGCGTTTTGTAACATCCAAGTATGAAAACTCCCTAGTTGTTTTACTTTCTTGTTTAATTAAAGCAATGCATCATGGCATCATCCTCATTTTATTTTCTGTTGCATTGTTTTCATAATGAAATTCAAACTTATTCAACCTTTGCTTTCATACTTGTCTGTTACAATCTTTTCAAATAAAGAAATGCAAAACAAAACCTCCCTTGTTTCCAAATAATTCCTTAATGTTCACTTATTAAATTGTTGCTTCAAATCAATCAATTAATTCAACCAATTAATTCAAACCACCTGCAATTGCAAATCAAAATCATCAAACAGCAACTAACTTGAGTTTGTGAAATCTCTAAACCAAACAACTAATTCTAATCAATTAATCCATAGGGGCCACCCTATAAAAATGCTTTGTTTTCTTAATGTTAATCAATATTAAAATTCTTCAAATTTTGGTTTCAAATACAAACAACATTTTAAATCTCAAATTTTTGAAAACAAACCTTGGCATTTGGTTGCTATTGGTCTAACAAGTCTAACCTAATTTTTCTAGAATTTTTCCTAAGTTAAAACCTACCTTTTTCTTCCAAAACTGTTTTCTGCAAAAAAAAAAGTAAAACAGAAAAATAAAAGAAGGAGAAAACGCCACGCGCGCAGCAGCTACCAAGCCCAGCCCAGCTAAACCTAACCTAGCGCGCGGCCCAGCCCAACTACGCGCGTACCGGTTCGATCTAATTGCGCCGTCGTCCCCTCCGTGTACGGCAGCCTATCCGTGCTGCCACGTCGCCGGCAGGGCATAGTGGACGGCCATCGACATCCGTGCGCCCCTATAAAACACGCCCTAGGGCTCCGCGCCAACCCTAGCCCCCCCTAGGTCCTGTTCCCCTCGGATCCGCCGCCATCTGCTTCTTCCCCGTCGCGTTCCCCTCCACTGTCCACCTCACCGGAGATCGACGTCTGAACCTCTCCCCGCCGCCGTCGCCATGGTTCTCCACACCCCTACCTAGACCCCAAAACCAGAAGCCCTCTTCTTCCTCTACGCGTTGAACACCGGAGGGAACCTGGAGGTCCACTGCAACCGCGCCGCCGTCCTCTTCTCCGCCGCTGCCGCCGTCGTCACCGTTGCGTCACCGCGCCTCTGCCTCCTCTACACCGGTGGTGAGCCACTGTTTCTTTCCCCTCTCTCCCTCTGTTGCTCCGCCACGGTACCGCGCACACGTTTGCCTCCAGCACCCAACCACGGCAGCCACCCGTCACAGCTCAACGCCGGCGAGCCTCCTTGTTCTGTCAGCCGAGCAAGGTTTTGGTCGTCAGCTAAAAGTTCAGTTAAACGTGCGATGAAGTGTTAACCTGTCCGCATTTGCTACTCTGTCGAAACTGACGGAGTAGCGCAGTGGTTTCACCTGCGCTGTGCCAAGGGCTGGTCGCGGGTTCGAGCCCGCAACGCCAATCTTTTTGGTGGCATTTTGCTTCCCCGCGCATAGGCCCACCAGTCAGCGACTTCCACGGCCACGCAAGCATTCGCTCCCGCCACGTTGGCTAGGCCCCACGGGGCAGTGTCTGTGGCTGGCTAGCAGTGCAGTAGGGAAAGTTCTGCGCAGTTTCTGATTATTCCAAAATCATTTAATTAACAGATTTAAACCTAAAACTTCAACCTTTAATAACTTTTAATCTATAATTCCAATAAATAAAAGTTTTATATGTTTTCTGTTCCAAATTAAATAATCTTTCCAAATAATCTATTTGTGTACTGTTTTGACAATTCCAAATGCATTTAAAATTCAAACTTAAATAATTCAAATGCTAATTTCTAAATTCAATAACTATTTCATTATTAATCCAATAAATGCAAATAAAATATGTTTTCCATACCATTTCACCTCACCTCTTCAAATATAATTTTTGTTTCCTGTTTTGAATAATTAAAATTGCCTAAACAATTTAAATCTTGTTTAATTCAATTAAAATTGCTAAAATCATAACTTGCTCAAATTTAATTATTTTTAAACATGCAAAGTATGTTTTCCAACCAGAAAAACATAACCTTTTCAAATATCAACTTTGTCTACTGTTTTGAACAATTTAACTTGATGAAAACAACAACTATTTGTGTAACATCATTAAGTAACCAAATTTCCAAACTTAATAATAAATTCCCTAACTTGTTAACTATCATTCCAATTGACTCTAATCTTGTTATCTTATTGTTTTCATCATGCATGCATCATGCTAACTCACTTACACATGATGTTTAGTTGTAGCCCAATTAATTCAACCATAAGGCATGGGTTTTCCATATGCAATCCTTGCATATGGGTCCATTTAAATTGTGTATCATGTCAACTAGTTACTTTGATGCATCTATTAACATGACATGCATCATCCCATGTTTGTGCACCTATGCCATGTATTGATTGCCCGTCTTCCTTCGTTGTTGTTTTTGCTTCTTCTCGCTTTAGACGACGACGTTTGTACCGACGAGACTTACGACACCACTACCCAGGACCTAGCCCAGTACCAGGCTGCTGAGTTTCCACGCAAGTTATCACTCACATGAATCATCGAGTTCCCTTCCACACTTGTTGTTGATACTATCCTTTTGTCTACTATTGCTAGCCATATGTATCGTTGCTTATTCTCCGAACCCATCACATGATACCCTAAACCAATGATATTGCCTCACCTCCATACCTACAGCCTTTGCTTGTGCCTGCTCTTATCTAGCATGCTTAGGGTTGCTTTTGCTCGAGCTCGTTGTCGGTTACTTCTTTTACTATTATTATTATTGTACCGGGGGCTCGAATGTTAATCAATCAATCCTATTAATGCTAATGGTAATAATAATAATTTGATGATAAGGCACCGGCAGGAGGCCCTGAGTGGTTTTGAGGCCTGCTAGTGTCGACCCTAATAGGAAAAGGGTCTTGTCTACCGATCCATGATGAGCGCACTACCCGCATGTGGGAAGCGAGTATGGGCGCCCCCCTCAACTTGACTCGATTCGCATCTCGTCCAAATCGCCTCATTAGTTCGGGTTTTCCATTTGCTGCATGCATGATCTTGCGAGCCCTTGGATCCCGGGTGGAACTTTCGTAGTCGGCATATAGGAGGACACGGTCTTAGAGTGCTATGAGGGTCCCTTTTCTTCGGGGCTCGAGTAGCCGTGCGCCAAGGTGCTTTGGGCTTGATGCGAAGAACAGTTGGGTTGTGTTGAGTGCCCCACTTGGTGGAATGGCCGTTCCATCTGGCGGGTTATTCATACGTGTACGGCTAAATTGGTGCAACCCTGCAGGGATAATCTTCTCGAGAAGCCGTGTTTTCCGCGGTTATGGACTACTTGGTGAAAGTACTGGCTAACAAGTACTCAGGACAACTTCAACCTAATGATCAATCATGTTACACCCAATGATTAATAACTTGACTAGTAATAGGTTATTCACACAATAACTTGACTCATCTTTAATACAACTGTGTGAGTTATCCTCGGATTGCTTCTTCGGACAAGGGGCGAGATCCAGGATGGGTTTGATTGAAGTTATCTTTCAGTTGGTTACAACTACTCGATCTTATCTTCTATCTGCTAGCCGGAACTTGTAGTTAACTCTGTAGTTGGTTATAGCAGCCCGCTGCAGCTTTTATAATACCTATCTCTTCCGTTGATCCCAAGCATCTATGCTTGTGTTGACGGGTAACTCTTTGATGAAGTGTGAGTCTTGCTTGCCAGTACTTAAATGTACTGACCCCGTAGGGGCTGTGGTTTACGCAGAGTACGGCTACGGCTACGACTACGACTACGATGCTTTCCAGGATGGCTACTTCGTGGAGTTTGACGAGACTGCGGACGAGTAGATAGCTGGACCTCGGGCAGGATCCAGGACCTACGTGGATGGGCTTCGTCTTCTTTATTTTCCCCGGCTTCTTAAGCCATTTGGATTTGTCTGTACTCAGACACCTTTGTTTGCTTCCGCTGATGTAATGAATGATATGTTGGGACATGTGTCCTCTGGATGAGTGTTTTGCTATCTCTGCCTTAGTGAAGGCTATTTGCAACCTTATTTCACTCTTTTGTGTCTTAGAGACATTCTGTATTATCATTCTGTTTAAAGCTGTTGACGTACCCTGCGTGCTTGATATGAAGTACGTCGACAGTAGTGCCTTCGGTTCCTAGCGGATAGTTTACATCGACGATGGAATAGCAAGGCTTGTGTTGTCGCGCATAAGCGCAGGCCTACCAGGAAGCTGGGACGTGGGAGCAGGTATGCCCCATAATCCAAGCACCTGCTATCCAGTTCGGCCCGATGAGTATCCTCTAGAAACCAGGGTGCGACAAATCTCGTAGACTGAGATGGAACCCCAAGGACCATCCCATCGAACCTGAGCAAGTCGACTTTATTTGGGAAGACCACCGTGAAAGAATTCTCCCCATTAGGAATCGCCTCCCAAACCCAAGACGGAGTCGGACACATCCGAACTATCTGCGCCTCCACCTGCGAAGCCGTCACCACCGTACCCTCCACCGTAACCACAACTACCAGAGAGGAACTAGGAGCCAACTCTTCCACGTGGAAGCTATCAGGGAGCATACTGAACATAGTCTCCATGTTGCCTTGCCCTGCAACAATCACTGTCGGCTTCGGCAATTTCAGAACCGGACACTTCTTCGTTGGGTGCATGGAATTATCACATATGTAGCAGTAATGTTGCACCGTACAATCCTTGACGGCGTGAGTATCCGTCGAGCACTTCCAACACCCAAATTTTCCTTTGTTTGTACCTTGCTCAGACACAACCACCGTCGCAACCCCCTGACTAGCCGCACCCATCGGCCCATTCACTTCAAGTTGCGGCGCAGCACTCGCATCTTGCACCACACCACTCGGCTGCTGCACAACCTGTTGAACTGCCACGCTAGCTTTCTTCTTCTTCTTCTTGCGTTTCTGTCCCGGCACCGGAGCCGGTGCCGCCGCTGCAGGCTGAGGGATACCGAAAGCGAACCCTGGCACGCCCATCATCTGTGCAGCACCTTGGTTCGGCATCCCCATCCCGGGGGGACAGGTGCAAATGTCGGTGGTCCAGCTCCCATCACATGCCCGTCGGCGTGCACCGGTTGCACCACACCATGCAGCATCGCGGCACCCGCTCCCCTTCCTTGCTGTGCACCTCCCGGCACTGCCACAGGAGTCGGAGGAGCGAAAGACGGCGGCCCAGCGGTCGGCCCGAAGACTTGCCCTCCCCGGCCACGACCAGCAGCCAGCGCGTTCGGTGGCCCTCCGCCACCAGAGCGACGCGGCGCAGCCATGGCTACCACCTCGACGAAGGATCTCGGCCAAGAGGGGCACAAGGCACTTCGAACTGTCGGGGGAGATGGCGGTTGCGGCGAGAAAGACGATGGCTGCGGCGAGGCAGACGGCGACTGCGGGAGAGACCTAGGTCGAAGATGATCGATTACGTCCCGCTTCTAGAGCCCATCGAGGAGATCACCCAAGTGGTCCCACGTGGCCCCAGCGTAGGTCCGCAGCATGGCCCCACCCGGTAGCGCAGGGAGAATTCGAAATTCGGATTACAAACTCGTCATCCTCAACCTCACTGCCGGTGATGGACCTCCTGCATCCCTACGCCTGGAACTGCTCGGGAAAGAAATCTCCCAAGCAAGGTGGAGGCGTGATCCGCGGTATTGGGATCGGACCGCGCCACCCAACCGTCACCAGCTTTGCCCGTAGACGACGGCGCTCTGAGGATCCACCCGACCCCAGGCCTCTCCGCCGGTGTATCTGCCACCTCCGACTCGTGCGACGAGCCTCGAGAATGCGAACCTTCCTCCGTCGATGAACATGACTCCGGCCTTTCCCATAAACGTGATTCCTTCGTAGGGAACCCCACCTCCTCCCAGAACTCCCTAGCCAGAACCTCGTCGGACTTGCTATCCCGGCGGACGCCATCGCTAGAGACCTCCCGGGCTTCCGCAAGGACCTCCTCACCGCATGCACGAGCCGTCTCCTCCGCGCTGCCAAATGGATCCGTAAGGGCTCCAAAATGGGAGCCATAGGAGGAGGACGGCGGCGTCTCTAACGCCCCCGGCGCCAGGGTTAGCCTGCGGCCTCCGGCGGCGCATCCGGCACTTGGGTCCACGGCGGCTCCTCCGCAGTCGCCATCCCGTGTATTTTTTGACCAAAATGGCCTTTTTGGCAAACTAATGTTGAATCTGGCCTCTTCCGGAAACTATTTTTGGATCTGGCCCCTCGGGTCGGCGCCAATTCCGATGGAGCCGAAGTCGTGCAGGTCGGCGCCATCCCTCTTAGTCGCCGAACTTCTCAGAAGGGCCAGGAAGAAATCTACGTGTCATAGGTCGGCTCCATTTTTTTTTTGAGAAACACAGTACAACCGCAAGCGCTCATATACACGCGCAAACACTCACCCCTATGAACGCACACACGCACACCCTACCCCTATGAGCACCTCCGAGAGACCGAGCCGGCGGGTCTTGAGATTGACGAAGTCACCACAGGCGCCTCGCTGTCGACGGGAACGTCGCCTCCCACTGAAAGAATATTCCGCATAAATGCAACACACAGATGTCAAACCTGGGGTTTGAACTCTGGTGGGCTATGGGTACAACCACACTCCTAAGGATCCAACCACAGGTGAGCTTGTTGCGCATGTTTCCCTCCTAAAAATGCTCCTGACCACTTCATCTCTCTAGTCTGCATGCGCTGTTAGTTAGAGGTTTGGTCAAGGCTCAATTTAATTAGGCCACTGCATGTTGTTGACTTCGACCTGATCAATAAACCGGAAGGAGTACCACATAGTCTACACGTACATGCATGCTTATGCATATACTAGAAGGAGTAGCTAGCTTCGACCTACATGTGTGCATGTATATTATCACGAGTAAAAAATAAATCTAATTTTGAAGGACCATGCACTACACAGCTACAAGCGAGTACGTCGTTAACTAATTCTTTGAGAGGATTAATACTTACCCATGGTTAATTTACACCGCCACTCTAAGAGCATTTTCAGCGAAGGCGTGATCGCTGCGCGCTGAAAACCGGAGTTTGACGTGGTGTGCAGTTTTCGGACGCGACTGCGGAACGATAGAAAATACTGAAGCGCTAAAATAATTTTTCGGACACTAGGAACTTTTTGATTATCAGACGCGCCAAACTAGCGCGCCGCAAACATAGACGAGTTCGATACAGAAATTTAAACTAACAAACGGAAAAACTTATTTAAAAACGGCCGCCGCGGTTCAGTCGGAGAAGCCGCCGCCGTCGGAGTCCGAGGTCGTGACGTCGGAGGACGTCCAGATGTGGTCCCACCGGTAGTCCTCGGTCCGTATCTCGGCGTAGAACGTCCCGTTAGGCCGCGCCCGGACGCCGCGGTAGCCGATCTAGTTTCTATATATGATGGCATGCAAGTAACTTGCACTACGGTTCGTGACACTACAGCCACACCACGACTCTACTTTGGCTAAATATGGATGTATGTACCTATATTTATATTTAAACGAATCTAAGTCAATTATTTTAAGACGTAGAAAGTAGTAAAAATTATGATAATCATAGTCCAAGTGATGCTAACTAAATTCTTAATGAAGTCGAGCGACTGCGGCCATGCATTGACCGGGTTCGGTTCTCACGTACTACCAGGACTCTGTAACTTTTTTTTTCCGGGTACCCAGTACTCTATAACAATCGAATGTACACATTTGAAGCTAGCTAGATAGGGCTCTGCAGTGTTAATTAATCCCACCGGTCCTACTAGAGCATGCATACATACATGCATCCGGCTGTCCAACTAGGTGAGACGTGAGAAGAAGAAAAATGAAGTTGTTGACGGCTCGATGGTTTGGCGCCGACCTGCCACGTCGGATTTTGGTCGATCCAGTGGAGAAGTTCGGCGCCGAGATGTAATAGTTCGGCTCCATCGGGATTGGCGCCGACGTAAGAGGTCAGATTTGAAAATAGTTTCTCTAAGAGGACAGATACGCTATTAGTTACGAAAAAAGGCCATTTTTATCAAAAAAATACCCATCCCGTGTGCTAGCTCGACTCGCCTTGTAGAAGTGAGCACACCGACATGCATGTGCTAATCCAACCAGTTGTGGGCCACCATCTGAGCCAAAAAAAAAAAAAGCTGAGCAAAGAGCACGTCGTGCGTACAAACCAACCAGAATCTGGGTTTACCGGGTCAAACATTCGGAAACAAAGGCCCAAACAATGATACCCGCGAGCGCGACGCGCCAGACCTACGTTTGCCACACGTAGGTCCGCCTAGTAAAAGCATTTTTCCTATATGGAAGTTGCATTAAACATGATTTTCCTTTTCAGAATAATATGATCTGGCTGTGACCTAGTTTGCTTGGATGGAAGGAAAAAATTCGTATGAAAGTTGCATTAATATAATTTACCATTTTTTTCCTTAATAGTACTGTGATTTGGCTACGATTTAAGTTCCTTAGTCACTCTCGTATGGAAGTTGCATTAAACAGAATTTGCCATTTCACAGAAATATGATTAATTAGGCTGTTATTCACTTTCCTTCTCTCTTTTACTCAGCACTAGGAAAAGCCTTTCTATTTAATTGATTGGCAACATTCCAAAGAAAGTGAATTTTCCCGGCAAAAAAATCAAGCTGATCAATTCGGAATCTGTTTTCCAAGGCAAGCCCAAATCAGAAAATCATGGGAGCGCCCTTTTTAAGGCCAGGAGACGGGGTGAGCATCCCTCCCTTTCCACCTCCTCCCTTGATCGTCACTGCTCGCTCGTTCCTGCTGCCCTTGCTATGGCGTTCTGGGGTAAGCATCCCATTCCTCCCTCCTTCATCGTCTTTTTTTTTTTTTTTTTTGACAGGCCCTCCTTCATCGTCTACTATGATATTATGTGCTAAGTTATGAGCTATGGCTAATATATGTGTGGCACGCGTGGAGCTGAGGCCAGGGACCCCCTACACCCACCGGTACAGGCCCTCGGATGGCCGTCTCCGGGTTACCCAGGTTTTGTTCACCTCACCTCTGTTTTCATGTACTCTCTGTTCCACAATGTTTTTAGCTTCGCCTTATGAATAGGGTGTTCAAGCGACTTCGGCCTATATTAGCTCAGGCCAAATATACAATCTCTCTGGGTATGAATAGGGTGTTCAACCGACTTTGGCCCATATTAGTTCAGGCCAAATATTCACTCGCTAGAAATTTGCAAGTAATAATACTATTATGCTATATAATCCAATGCAAATACAGAATACCCATGTTGGAGAATCAAAATCATTTGAAAGATTTATAATTATTCTCCATACACACAAAGAGGCTACTGTCAGACTGCACTCTGCAGAGATAATTGCCCTGCGACTGCGATGACTAAGCTGTCAGATCATGATGGATAAGGCTGAAAAAAATGAGACCATATTACATTGAGTAGACAGGAAAATTTGGGATGTGCCACGCTCCGATGAACATTGTACACATATACTTTATTTGAATATTCTTAGTTGAAAGACAGATAAATGGCTTTCCCACACATCTTCTCGCCTTTGTAAGTGTTAGATCATTCACTGGCGTTAAATCAGACAGAACGAGTAGCGGCAATCCTACCAGTGCATTCTGAATGGTAACCGCGCGGGAGCCTGTAGTTTGGATAACTGAAGCTTCTTCTAGTCTGTGAAACTGTAATAGAAAAAGTTTTTCACCTTTATAGCAAACTTGTACCGGATAATTGACAAAGCAGCAAACATGGGATGAACAAGCGTTAGATGTAGGTTGATGGAGGGTCGAGATGTTTTGGATCAGCCAGTCTCGTGCTTTTTATATTAGTGGAGATGGTCTCTTTGCTTACTTCTCAAAATTCTACATAACATTTTGATTTGAAGTACCTTGTAATCAATTTTTTTTTTATCATATCACGTTTTGTTTTCCGGAAGTTAATTATTAGATAGTTTATTTTTTCCTGAATTGTTACATATTTTACTGAAACAATCTTCACATATGGCGTGAAAATCATTACCTAAGTCACATTTTTGCAAAGTTGAGCCCTCTAAAATTAATTTATTTTACTTTTGTGTGATGATTCTTAGGCTGCACTGGTCACCTGCGATGGTGCTACAAGTACTCTGGTGCAGTGTACCCTTGGCAACAGGATGCCGGTTATACTCTGCAGTCTGAATCCTAGATTGTCTGAGTCGTGCCATCTCGACTCCGAGTTTGAAGAAAACGTCGACGTTCTGTTTTCAGTAGTTGGTCCGAGTTCTGTGCATCTTTCCGGATATTATATCCGGGGCAGCACTAGCAACCTCAATATTGCACGAGACTAACAATCATCGTATCCTTTTTTCAAACGTTCATCGACCTTAGCTTTTATTTCATTTTTTGTGTAACTCTTTAGACACAGAATTTATTCTTAACCTTGTGATAAGAGAATCTTCTGGAGAAGACATTGGAGACTCCGACAATGAGTATCTTTATGTGAGTGAAGAGGAAATCTATGAATCTGACTTCATCGATGATGGTGAAATTCAAACATGTGACAAACACATTGTTGAAAAGCCTACTGGCAAGCGCAATTGCATTTATAGTAGCAGTGAAGATAGCAGTGAGGATGAAGATGTTTTATGGAGTGAAAAGGTGGAACAATTACGCATGTGGTCTTTTTTTTTGAATGATGAGATCATGAAAGAGAGTAATGATGCCAGGAAAAGAAAATGCGATGCCATCAATCACGACCCTACAGCTCGAAGGTATATCTCTGCTTGCAACTTTGTTGTCCGCCTGTTTGTATTGTGTTTAATGCTGATCGATGCCCTGTTACATGACGTGACCAGGGAATTAACAGAGGTCAATGGATCATCGATTACTGAACCTGAACTTAAAAAACAAAAGAAATCCAAGAAAACTCCATTAGAGCCGGAAGATGGAGAGCATTCCAACAACATAAGAACATTGGAATATGGGCTGATCATAGAAGATTTGTCAGCAGGAAACAGAGATGGAAAAACTGCTTCTAAGGGAAATGAGGTAACCCAAGCTTCTCTTGCCGACTTTCATCTAGTTATAGATGGATTCGGTACTTAGTAATTGATACATCCCAGAAGAAATGTAAAACATCCCACTTTACTTGCGCAGGTTTATATCAATTATGTTGGCAAGCTACAGGATGGGAAAATTGTTCATTCTAATGCTGGGAAAAAACCCTACAAATTTAAGCTTGGTAAATAATGACAAACAACTTGGAATTTTTTCTACCATGTTTGGATTTTAAAATTTTAATTCCTAAAATGCATATGTTTCTGACTGCAGGTGCTGAGAAAGTGATCTGTGGATGGGATCTTGGTATTATTGGTAACCATCTCCAAAGCTCACTATTTAGTATGTATTTTTGGGTCCTTTTTTCGAGTATGGTTTACAGTTTGTGATGTTCGTGATAGGTATGAGTGTGGGCGGCAAAAGGAGGTTAACTATCCCTCCATCGCTTTGGTATGCATTTGACTTTATACCTTCCTATTTTATACATGTAATAGTCTTATAATAATGCTACGCACATCTATTCTTCAGCCGCATCGGTGATGACTCAGTTGGCGAATCATCCACAACAATCATCTATGAAGTTGAGTTAGTGGAATTCCGATGAAGTACTATATGCTGTTTGATGCTGAAGGCTGCAACAGAGGACGTGGATTTTTAGTCGATCTAAGAGAATGAGAATGCAGAGTATGTTCCACATAGCTTAGGCTATATTTTGTTCTGGAGAATTATTCTAGAGCGAACCCTGATAAATATGCAACGACTATCAACTATATTTGATTAGCGTTTTGGTTTGCAATAATAAATAGGACATCCTCATTAATTTTGAAGTAATACCGTCTAGAATTTGGGAGCTTTGTTCTTTGGAAACTTGTGCTATGGAGTTTGTTTGGTTTGTAAGATTGAAAATCACATGAAGTTTAACTTCATATAGACTACTTTGCCTGAAATTATATATATATGTTTCCCACGAATTCTGATTGCGAGGATATTTTGCTTTATACCTATTACTCCCTCAATTCCATATTAGCTGTAAATCAATGACAACTAATACTGAAAGAAGGGAATATTACTTTTTAAGAAGCAAATCAAGGACCAGCTACTGCTTTATATTTATCTTCAGGGGGTACGGAATGCTTGTCGAATCAGTTTTTACAAGGTCTTTGTACTAGTTATTCTATGGGTCTTTGTAATGAGTTGACACTGCTGGATCATGCCTTTGTGTTGGGAAGGAAGACAAGAATCGGCACATGGGTTCTCGTGACCTCTGCCTTGCTGTTTTTGCATGTCCTTCTCATACATATGTCTACTCTTTGTGCCAGATTCTTGAAACCTATCCATTTTCTGAATGTAAATTTCCTTGATACTTCTCTCCCATGTATTTCTCTTTTCTTAGTGGACATTTTCTGAATGAAGATGGTTTCCAACTTTCCATGCGATGGTCAATGTACCAAGATCTTGGGCTCTCTGATCCCTATGCAGTTTTGGGTCGTCTGGGTGAGGACAATTTTATGAACAACATTATGTTTGATGAGATGAAGGGATTCATTTCCGAATTTTTGCCAGTGGTGATGCTTGCCGGAATGGCAAAGGAAAAAAAATCAGGACTTACCGTTGGCTATAGAGGTAGCATGCATGTTGTGTATGTGCACGCCCATCTATCAGTCTTTTTTTTTTTTTTTGATAAAGGGAAGTATATTTATATCGTGGAGATACAAATTACACCCAGCCTCTGCAACAACGCAATAACCATAGTCATTACGGATGCACACAGCCGAAAAACAATAAAAAGAAGAACTAAAAAGGAAAGTCCCGCTACAGAGTTATAGTCCTTGCACCAGCCGCACAACCACCACCTAAACAACAGCTGATGTCCAGCTCTTTGAAAACAACGTCTCCAAGAAGAACGGTGCGAGACACAACCAATTAAGGCCAGACCTTGGGTTTCACCCTGAAGATAATCCCTGCTCTCAAAACAATGTCTCCAACAAGACCAGTGCCAGACACAACCAATTGCCAGACCTTGGGTTTTCACCCTGAAAGGTAGGGCTTTGGACTTCACACATGCTGTCGCCCCCTCTTACATACCGCTGCCACGAATCTTGTAACTCCAAGCCAGTTCCCCATCGATGCAAAGACTCCGAACACCATTGCTAGTCCTCCAATCTCACATTCGATGACCGTGCATTGCGACCGAATTCCACCGATCCAGCAATCTCCAGGCATCGCCCATGTGAGTTCGCCGGCGGAGTCTTCCGCGTCGACACCCCGGCTTGATCAAAGAGGACCTACATCAGGCAGATCTTCGTCCTCGCACGATGGGAAACCCTAGGACCACCTCTTTTATTCTGATGTCTCGCAGCCCCGACGCTGCGAAACAACTCCCATCAGAAACAGATCCGAGAGAAGGCCAGATCTCCTGAAATTTCCGCATCCACCACCGCCGGGAGCCCGGCCGCCGCTGGCCCTTAGCACCACCGCCTCCCGCCGCTAGGACAGAGAAGGCCGCGCCGCCCAGGAGCCAAGCAGATGGCGCCGCCGCCGCCAAAACGCCGCCGCCTTGCGATCCGATCCGCCGCTGCTACCCCGCTCACGGCGCTGCGACTGGGACGCCCGCCATCCCCACCAGCAACATGCAGGTGAGGTGCCGCCACCGCCGCCGGCCGGTGACGGCAGCAGCCGCAGAATCTCGAGGGAGGGAGGAGGTTCGGGCTAGGGTTTGGTCGCCCCTGGAGCCACCTGAGGGGAGGCGGCCCGAGGGGTTTTCTTCGGATCTGTATCTCTGCCATCTATCAGTCTCTATATATGCAAATACATCCATGCTGAACTAAACACATCTGAATGAACCACAACGGTATGCACGGCCAAAGCTGAACTAAGCCGGCACAGAAACCTTCTTTTTGGCGCCGTCTTCATCGAGCTCCATGTCGTCGGCGTCTTGGTCCGACTTCTTGAACCTGTACCAGCCCAGACACAGCACAAAGTAAACGAGGTAGCTGGGGGAATTCAAGGGAGTACTAAGAGAAAAAAATCATCAACGGTAATCAAATTTGAGCTGGTGTCTCACTTTGGTCATTGGATTTCAACATACCCTAAATACGGCCATCGAAGTAGTCTAGGTTATTCACTAGGGCCACTTGGTGGGATTTTTCTACTCCCTCCGTTCCATATTAATAGGTGCTGAAGTGGATGTATCTAGCAATGAAACATGTCTAAATACATCCACTTCACCACCTATTAATATGGATCGGAGGGAGTACCGTATTTTGCTGACTAGATATATAGTGGACCAGTTTATCCGCCACTTGTCTACACAACTTGGCACCGATTGACCAGTCAAATTGCTTAGGTGGATAGTAAATGCAGGCCCCACCCTGTTAGTGACGGGGCAAATAAATGATACAGAAACTCCACACGGCGGCGAAGCGCCATTGCCCGTGTCGGTTCCAGCCGTGAGCATGACGGCACCGTCAGGGTCATCACCACATGCTGCATCAGCGACAAGAGCTGGCGTCGCCATCCATGGATAATGAGCGCCAGATCCCCGTGGACCCGTCTCTCTGCTGCACCTCGGCATGGTGGCGGACCCAGACTCGCCGCTCTTAGGACTGTTTGTGCTCGCGGAGCTGGTGGCGCATCCTTCAGCCGCTCCGCCGGCCCACATTCGTCGGAGCCAGCCTCCCGTGCTCCGCAGCCTCATCGCCCGTCCCCAGCGCCGCATCGAAGCGGTAAGAGCTCTCTGCTGCGCTCGCCCACCATGTCACCACGCCTTCCGGGGCACCCACGACGTTCTGGAGGAGCGCGTCCCAAGCGGAGGGGAGGTCAAGTGCGGCGTGCTGTCCATGTTCATCACGGGCTTCGCCAAGAAGAAGCCGGGCTTGCCCTCTGCTGCGGCCATCGTGCCGAGCATACAGAGGATGAGACGCAGAACGGCTCGTCGAGTCCCCCAAAACGGCCGGCTGTTGCTGTGCCAAATACTCCGTCGAAGTCGCTACTAGGTGTGTGACCCGCGGCCGCGGAGCGCTGAATTGTGCTCTGGCAGTGGCCGATGACGAACGCGCCGGTCTGCGACGCCAGTACCAGCATCCACTACGAACCGCCTTCAACATGGTCCTACTACTCCGGTGCAAGCTCCGTTGCGGGCTCGTCGATACTTTCTCCGCTAATAGTCTAATACTCTTACGCTACAATGTTGCCTGCAACCTGCTTCCATGCCGCTGGCGGAGCAAACAATAGCGTGCTTGCTGTCGCTGGCGGAGCAAAGTAAACAATGGCATGCTTGCACGCGGCTCCGGCTATATATCAAAGCGTGTTGAATTGTTCATCCACGACGAGGAGAGCAACTACATGCTGCCACATGACGACGCGCGTGCGGCGGCGCTTCGTCTTGCATGAGGCGGAGCTGAAAGACATGTCCGTCCGTGTGATTAACGGTTTGTTTTGCCAGCTTGATACCGTGTCAACCGAGATAAGCGAGCCTTTTGCGCTCACACACCCAAATGAATTAACAAATTCATGCTGGATTTCTTTTTACAGTATAAAAGTAGTGTATTTCTTGTACTTCCTCTGATCCATATTAATAGGTGCTGAAGTGGATGTATTTAGACATGTTTTATTGCTAGATACATTCACTTCAGCACCTATTAATATGGATCGGAGAGAGTATATTTAAAATTTGACGAGTTAAGCTACTTACGACCGCAGAGTCAGGTCGGCGTGCTCAATCCTAGAATGATTTTTAGCTCATTTAACAGTTTGTACTTCCCACTGATAGGCGGGCCCGTATGGGTGATGACAAGACAACACTACCTGCCACATGGATTATTTGACCGGTCAACTGTATGCCTAGTCAGCAAAATACGTAGAAAATCCCACCAAGTGACCTAGACTACTTGGATGACCGTATTTAGGGTATCTTCAAATCTAATGACCAAAGTGAGACACCGGCTCAAGGTTGGTGAATTTTTCTCAAGTACTAATGATCAAAATTTTCCCACTCTTAAGAGTTCAAGTAACCTTAGAGCATCTCCGCTCGGACGCCCCAATTGGTGTCTGGAGCAAACACAATTCTGACAGTTACGGCAATGCCGACTCCCGCCACCCTGCTCCGCCGCACAGCTCGCAGGGGAAGAGCTGGGAGCTCCCGACGACGTAGCTCCAGCCTCCACGAACGCAGAGGGCACCTCCGACCCCGACAAGGACGCTGAGGATGCCGGCGCCGGGCCTCGCAGGCCACCGGGGAGCCGAACGCACCAGGAGCGTGCCAGCGCCGTGGGAGAGCAGTGGGCGACGAGCGCGCGACATCGCCATGGGCGACGGGCACGCCAGCGCCGTGGGCGACGAGCACGCGCCAACACCGTGGGCGATGTGCACGACGAGCACCAGCCACCGTGGGCGACGTCCAGCGCGACGGCGCACGCGAGCGGCCATGAGCGGGACGTCGTGTCCGTGCTGTGGCCGTGCCGGTCCGCCAGTGCGAGCAGGGCAGCCGCATCAGCGGTGGCCACCTCGACGCGCAAGATCTAAGTATGGAGCTGCAGCTGTGGATCCCGAGATCTTCCTCCCGCCGATCCACGCCAAGGCGAGGGCGACACCGGGACGTCGGCCCTCCCTGCTACGCCGACTCCCTCCTCGCGATGCGGGTGACCTTGGTGCTCGAGGGGCTCCGGTTGCATCCGCCTGGGCACTTCCTCCTCCCTCACAGCATGCAGAGCGACGACGCGGAGGTCGGCGGCCACGCGGTCGCCAAGGGCGCGGAGCTCAACTTCCTGACCGGAGCTCGTGGGTACAACCGAGGAAGCGTGGGAGGCGGGGCCGGGAGCGGTGCGGCTTGGACGGCTGGCGGCGCTAGGTGGGGGAAAGAGAGAAGAGAGGAGAGAGGGCACGTTGAGGCCAAT
Source organism: Alopecurus myosuroides (assembly GCA_028641055.1). NCBI lineage: Eukaryota > Viridiplantae > Streptophyta > Magnoliopsida > Poales > Poaceae > Alopecurus > Alopecurus myosuroides. Next base: position 462,936,819 of record CM054058.1, read on the forward strand.
ATGTGGCTATCTCTTTTGTCTGGACAACAAACAAAGCCCCAACACAACCCCCAGGCCAAGGGGTTTGCTTGGGGTTCCGAACGGGTAGCGGGGGTTGGTCAAGACGGGAATTCCCTTTGGGGGGCACGAGTTGGCGCTTGGGGGTTGGTCCGGACCAAAAAACCTTTGGGGAGGGTGTCACATCCCAATTTTGCAATACCTGTTAACACAGTTGTTTTGCTAATTGCTTGACAATTAAACTTTGATTATGACAATTGAACTTTGATTGTATTTGTTTCAGTGCAACTAAACAAACTAATTATATAAACTTACATGGCTAAGAAATTGAAAACAAAATATTCAACATATTGTTCCAATGACTTTGGCAATATTTTCTAAAGTAAATATTGATCAAAGATTTTTCCAAAAACTATATTATGAGTCCCATACTTGTTGAATATTATTCCAAGTTCTAAATTAAGAAAGAGGAAACACTAAATAAATTTCCCTAAAAGGATTATCAGGAAAAAGAGGCATTCTTAGATGTTTCACCAAAATTTTATCAAATGTTTTTCCAACCTTGAAAGATTAAAAACAAAGGTATTGGAGAGCATTGACTTGCTATCCCTAGTCACATAAATAATTTTGGCAAAGCATTGTTCAAGAAAAGCAAAGTGCTTTATTAAATTGAAATTCCAATATTTCTAGAAACAGAAAACTAGAACAAGTTACTTTTGGAAACTTTCTTCAAATGAGCTGAAATCAATACCATTGCTTCCTTATATCAAATAAGGAACACACACAATAGGAGATCAAGAATTGAATCCATTAAAGCCCTGAAAACATGAATTTTCTCCACAGCAACAATTGGAATTTTGAACAAGTTTGTTCTACAAACTTTTTCAAAATGCCATGAAATAAATACCACATACTATATATCATAAATAAGGATGAAAACCAAAAGGGCACACGTTTTTGAATTGTTTAAGTTGCCAAAAACCCCTGTTTTCTTGACAGCACCTTTTAGAAATTTGAACAAGTTTGTTCTATTAAGTAACTCTAAATGACTTGAATTTTCTACCACATAAGGAAAACATCAAATAAGGAATGTGTGCCAAAAATTATCATTTTTGGTAGGTCCTAAGTAGGTTAATAAATTCAATGTCCATTTATGTAAGAATTCAAATTTGAACAACTTTGAATTATAAAGTTTCTCCAATTAAGCCAATTTTCATATATGTTGTGTATCTACACTAATAAGAATTTTGGGCAAAAGGGTTTCAATTTTTGACTTTGTTTGATTGGTGTAAACAACATTTTCAGAGAGGGAAAAGAGAGAAAAGGACCTATTTGAAAATGCCAGGGACCTATATGTGAGCTGAGTCACATTTGTCCTTCTTCTTCCTGTAGCTCCAGTAGAAAGCTCCAGTATATGGCATGGCTGCCCATGCCCCCTTTGCTTCGAGTGGAAGCTTTGCTAGATGATAAAACCCCATGTGCACCTCTGTGGTCTCTACCTGCCCCCTCTCTCCCCTCCCCTCGAAGTCTCTCTCTCTCTCACTGTACCAAAAAGTTCAAAACGAAACCCTAGCTAGTACGGTCGCCGTCGAATCGGCCGTTCCCGAGCTCACTGGCGGCCGCCGTGTTGTCCAGCGTCTCCGCATCGTCGTGGTGGTCCTCTCTGCCAGAGGAATCGAGCCGGAAGGGCTCGAGGTCGCCGCGCCATCCGTTTTCTTCCACGGCTCCGGCGGACTCCGGCGAGCCATTGCCGCCGCCATGAGCTTCCTCCTCTGTCACCGAGTAGCCCCGCGTGTTCACGGTGAGCAAGGCAACCCCCGCCGCCCTTTTCCCCCTCTCTAACGCCCTAAGTCGACGCCGTGCCGTGCGAGTTCTCAGGCCGCCGCGCGTTGCCGTTGCCGCCGCCCCTCCGGTTGCTCCCGGGAAACGAAACCTCGCTAGGAAGGTTCCCCTCATCATATGAAACGCACGGGTGCCTTTTAATGGAAATATGGTGCACGGATTCGCCGGTTAGCAGCTCGCCGGAGCTCTCCCGCCGGCGGGATGAGGTCATGCTCGCGTCAGCCACCCTTGACCCGCGCTGGGAGACTCAAACCTGCAGGTGGGCCACGGTTTCGCCCGCGTGGCTGCCCGCGTGGAGAGCTGGCCCGCGTGTCAGCGTCATTAGCTAGATCCGCCCGCGGTGCAACTAGATCTGGCCGGCCCAAAAACAGATCTGGCCCAAGTTTAGTTGTTTTTCCTTTTATTTTTACAGAAAAGATACATTGTTACTTTTGAGCCTAAAAGGCAACCTAAAAGATGACTTTTATCAAACTAAAATTCACAGTGGTACCTCAACTAATTCTAAACCACCTCCAACTTGTAGATTTACATTTGGATGAATAGATTTGAAAATAAAAATGATTTGGCAACAGGTACCAGAAACACCAAAATGAGCACCATTGTTATTTCACAACTCAGAATGAAGTGAGGCCAATTGCATTGGAAAGCACTTTAAATTTCCTAACAGGAGTAATTAACCTTGTTTCCAAATTCATTGTATTTTTCAAATGTCATGCAATTTGGTAAAACACCAGAGAGCACTTTGGTGATTTTTATAAATTAATTAAAGATGAATTTTGATGCAAACTAAATTGGATGGTCTTGTATATGTTTAGGGATATCCAAAACTAGAAGGGTTTAATTTTTAGAGCCTCATAGAAATTTTGGTGGACAGATCTTTGATTTGCTTGTTTCTGCCATTTTTGGCATTTTAAGTAATTAAATTGTGTGAATATATTTTTGTGTTGCAATACTGTTTTCTAGCATGTACAAGTGGTGTGGACTTGTTTTATAAGTGTTAATTAACTATTTTAGCATGTTATATTGTGTGGACTTGAGTTGAAGAGAAATAGGATTTTTGTTAATAGCATATGTTTTATCTCTAGATAATATTTGCATAGCATTTTTGAGTGTTAACTTTATGTGCAAACACTTGGATTTTTGATTGTATCCAGTACCATGTTGGTACTTATTTTGTGTTGTTATCACCTCTTCTAGCTTGCATTTGATTTGCCAGAAAAGCATGAGTAGCTTTGTCATGACTATGTGAATGTTTTGGAAAAATTCCCTCATGTGTGGAATTTTTGGCATTAATATTTGTGGTTGCATAGCCACATATTTTTGGGTTGTATTCATAGGACCAGTAGCATTTTGGTTATGTTTTTATGATTACTTGATCCCTATAGTTTTCACTTGCGTGAAAACAATAGCATGAGTAGCATTACCTTGCTTATTTTTGCACCCTGTTATTTTCTGCTAGTATTGTTAATGCACTAGATGCTAGTTTATTTTTTTGTTAAATTTTAGCCAATGGACCAGAGGAATTGTGACCTCTTAATGCTTTGATATGCTAGTGGAACACCCACTGGTTTCATTGCATTTTTGGTGGAAACATTATTTCCCCCACACTAGATGTGTTTCTTTTATATATGTTTTGAGTAGATCTTTAAATGCTTTTTAGGCTTATTGCTAGATTAATTCTCATGAAACCAGTACCATTTAGGTACTGTTATTTTGGTTATAGCACCTCTAGATACTTGGTGCTTGTGTTTGAAATAGATTTAAATAGCAATGCTAAAAGTCTAAATTTCATACTAGGATATTCATGTATGCTTTTTGTCTTGTTTTCCCCTAGGGAAAAATATGAGTCTTTGGTGTGGAAACCAGAGGATGGAATGAACTTGTGGAATTATTATCTTAGGGTTTTCACCTCTGATAGTTTTCCTCTTAAGTAGCATAAAAGCATGAGTAACACTTGGATGACTAGGAATTAATCTCCTCACATGTGTAGCATTTTAAGCATAGTTTTTCCTTGTTTCCTAGCTATGCTTTTTATGTTATTTTGTGGAATCCAGTAGCATTTATGGTACTGGTTAGAGGAGTATTTTGCCTCTGCTAGCTTGCACACTTGTGCATAAAATTAACTAGTGTAGCCTAAACTAGTCTAGTATTTTTCCTAAATTTTCTACTAGTATGAGTAGGAGTTTTTGGATGCTAGATTGTTTGTTTGGAGCAATTTTATAAAAGTGACCAGAGGCTTATTAACCTCTGGGTGAGCATTTGTTTTCTAGTGGAACACCCACTGGTACTTTTGCATCATGGTGGAAAATAGGCTTGACTTGTTGTCATGAGCCTTTTTCACCACTTGAGTATTTTAGCAAATTATATGTGCTAGCCATAGAGATTGTTGGGGGAGTTTTTAGACATAAAAATGTGTTTTATGTGACACCCTACTGTCTAGTAACATGTGCTCTACCCCACTGGTCCATGGTGTTCTTAACTAAAAATCATTGAATTGGCCACACATAAACACTAGGAAAAAAGCATACTTTTCAACTATAGTTTTTATGCCAATTTTTCTTAAGGGAAAAATTGAGAACTTGGGTGGTACTTCTTGATTGCTTGCTGTATGTATTACTTGTAGCCTTGTTTGTCTTGTTTGGTTCTGAATGTGTGTCCTTTATTCTCTTTTTACGACGTTAGAAAAACGAAGAGGAAGGAAGTGTCGGGAAGCTCTGTTTCAAGTTCCAGTCACTCCAACATCCAGGGACACAAAGAGATACCAGGCAAGCATCCTGATTGCTTGCTGATACAATACTTACCATTATATATCATGCATGTTTTACCTCTGAAGTTTTACAAAAACTTGATTATCAAAACTATTTTTGATGTGGCTATTACTACTATACTAGTATATAGGTTACTATTATGCCAGTAGTTAAACTTGGTAATACCAAGCCCATAAGCCACCATATGGTATTTATTACCATCAAATATACTAGTCCCTAAGTGGACACCCTAAAATTGTGATTCTACAAAACAAAGGCTTTACGGAAAAACTCGGAGAAAAGGCGGATCCTTGTTCTCTGGAGGAATGTGGAAGTGGTCATTTTTGAGAAAGTGGTGTTTTCAAAAATGACACATAACCTAGTCTTCGCCGGACAACCTTTACCGTACTGCCACCCTACCCCAACATGGGCATGGGGCTTAACTTGAAGTTTGTTCTTATTAGTGTGTGCTATCTCACTTGCTATAAGGGGCGTCGTACCCTCGAACCGAATGTCGTCAAAACTCCCAATGTTGAGGCATATAAAGTGTGGGATTAATTTTCCCTCCGGATGCATTCATTGAGGCTCCTGGCTAGGCAGGGTGGGACTTGATGCCGGGGAGAACAACCTCAATCGAGAGATAGGCATATACTAGCTTGAACATAGTGGATGGTTATGATCAGATACCTGATGTTTCACATACTGTTGTTACAGTCCGTGATTGTTCACGGGAGGTGTACTGGATCTGGTGGATGTGTACACCTCTGCAGAGTACAACTTTTTCGAAGAAGCCGCGTCCTCGGATATGGACAGTTGAATGGCCATGTAGCTAGCATTGTGTCAATGTTTTCAAAAAGGAAGTTTTTGAAAGGGAATTTTTGGAAAGGAAGTGTTGAACTTGGGAAGTTCGGAAAGGAATGGAAACTTATACCGTGGAGGTATCGTCGATGATGAAAAGCTAGATGATGTTATTCAAAACAAAATGTTTTGCAAAGAAAACCTTTTCTACTCTAAGCAAGAATTCTGGAAACTGATTCCAAGAAGTTTTGCAAAGAGAAAATATTCTTTAACAAAGTTTTACAAAACCTCTTGTACATGTGATATCTACAAGAGAAATAAAACTATATTATTTTGTTTTCTTCTGAAGTATCTTCTTCAACGAAGATACAGATTAACCTGACTGCAACTGTGGTGTCATCATATATGAACACCATTGATAGTGAACCCTATTTATAGCCTACCTAATCCACCATATAAGCATACTTGCATGTTGGTAAGTGACATGATGGATGTCTTGCTGAGTACATTCAAACGTACTCATTTGGTTTCGCCCCTGGTATCTACTTATCAGACTTGGAGAAGGAGCCTCCGAAGGATATTCATGAATAGAAGTACGGAGCTGACGACTTTGCGAACTAGGATCGTCTCCGGGTCAGCAGCCTGTAGGTTAAGGCGTGACTTGGGCTCAACTACGTTGTGTGTTTTTATTTGTCTTCCGCTGTGTTTGTTAGTTGCCTGCCCTTTGTGGCAGTTGCGTTAAACTTGATCATGTGATCATTTTTGTAATACCTTTATGTATTCGTGTAATGGATGATCTATATCTGTGTGCCAACTTTGTATGTTGTTCACGACTGATCTTTCTGGGATCGTGAATGTATGCATACGTAGGGTTTCAGACTGTCGGTCTGAGGTCCTTACAGAGGGCCTTTGGGGCTCCGACTGGAGATGCTCTTAAATAATTAATGGCGTAGAATATGCTAGTATGTGAGTTCAATGTCAACTGCAGGAAAGAATGGGATTGGCTACAATAAGCCATGTTACGTGGACATGAGCAAACCGAAACAAGTTAGAGTTTTCTGAATATATCATGTCATATTCCCTAGTTTATTTATTTTTGAATTTCCATATTCTTTAAGTTGAGACTGTATGTTTTCCTCATCATCCATTAAAACATTAGTATGATGGCATAAGAAAGGACTAGTCAATGGATATCAAAGCCTCATGCAATGGTGACTACGCTCAGAATCCTCCTATTCCTCTAGAATAAAAAGATGGATGCACAGTGTTTCGAGATGTTGTCATCTTGTATACATCTTGGATCATGAATATTCCTTCACTCGAGCAACCTCAGCTGAGGGGCCAAGATTTTGGCGACTAGTTAAGAGGATTGCCGACTATGAGTTGTCGTAAGAGATGTAGATCCAACAACTCCATACGTCAAATAGAGTCCAAGCGGCTGTTGAAGCTGTCAGGAATCACCCACAAGAAGGCACCGCAATGATGGACACTGTTGGGGATGTTAACCGGTCACAAGATCTTTGAGTGGGGCAAATACTCCGGGAAACAGTAGAGCGAGGCCAAGAAACCAAAGTTGAGCATGATGGAATCAAGGAAGATCGATCGCTAGTAGGGAAATGCTTATGAGCACCCGTTACTATTGGCGCCAAAATATTTCATGCTACTAGTATTTTGGCCATGCCACTAGCAACGATGTACTACTGGCGTGCCAAAATTGATCCACGTCACTATTTATTTGACCAAGGCCCTCTTCCGGACCAAATTTACTAGTGGTGTGTCAAAATTTGTCCACACCACTAGTAGGAACGGGACTAGTGGCGTGTTGTTTCATGCACCAGTTAACTGATATCTTACCAAATACCACTAGCATATTGTTTCTTGTACACACCACTAGTTTTGGCCCTAAAATTTAACCCCCAAAATTTCATCTCCTTACTCTCTCTCTCTCCTTCCTCTGACCTGCCTCAACTCTGTTGTCACCTAGATCTCCTCCCGACACTGCCATCACACCCGTATTCTGATGCAGCACACCGCATTCCACCAAGCCCAACAACCAATGGACCCATGAAAAGATCACGAGGAAAGGCGATGCATGATAAGGTGAACTCAATACTCTCTATCTATGCATTTGATGACTTGGTGAATGGTGCGCTACCTCATGGAAATACTCTATGTGTGATCAGTTACACATCGTCGAGTGGACCCCAGGAACATGCCAAGATCGGTCTAGACAGTGGCCAAAAGGATGGACAAGGAAACCGAAGAGAAACCGCTCAAGAAGAAGCAGGGAAGAAGCCAGAGGCAGTGGTACTACCGGTGAAAGCACCGTTACTACCGCTGATCTCCAGGCATCGGAGCTACCAGTGCCGCCTCCACCAAAACACCGCTCTGTGTGCATGTAAGGAGCCACCACCGGTACCTGCACCGGCACTACGGGTGGAGAATCTCAGGAAACAGAGCTACCGGTTCCACCTCCGCCAAAACCTCGTTTGGTGTGCACATGACGGTACCACCACTGGAACCAAGGCCGGTACTACCGATGGACCGGTACTACCGGTAAAACCTCCGGTTGAGTGCACCGGTACTGCCGGTAAAACCACAGGAACTTCTGCTGGTGCGCGGCCTGCGAGCCCACTTTCGGGCCTTTGACCCTTGTATCTTCTCCTCCCACCTACCCCCTTTGTACTAGACTATAAATACACTTCCCCATCTCAGATCTAGAGTTAGAGATGAATTTATAATGTTGAGCTGTGCTCTTGTATCCCTCTTGTGAGGCTACTCCTATGGTTTGTACCTAGGACCATATCAAGGCTACACCTATGATGTGTATCTAGAATCGTATCAAGATTTATCGGGTTTCCTATCCTTTCCCCTTGGGATTCAGTTAGGGACTTTCCAATCTTCCTCAACTAACCCTTGAGGTTCTATTGGCATGGTGGACCGGCCACGGGTGTGAAGCGGTTTCCGAAAAGGTGAGTCCGGTTGGATCGATCGTTCCGTAGGTGGCCGTTGTGGCTTAGTTCACGGGATATTTGAGTTCTTCAGTTCTTGCTAGTTATTGTCCCTTTATTTTTCCCGCATTTCCCCTCGTTCCCCCTCTCGTGTTCTTCGTGATCATTGTTCATTCTTCGTGCTCTTGGTCAATTCGTGAAGATCGGGCCACCCAAGAGGTTTACCCCTCCATCATCTGGTATCGGCAGCTAGACTAACACGAATTCGACCCCCACAATCCCCCTTTCCACCAAAAAATTTCTTCCCCAACCCTAAATTCGAAAATTTCACCAAAAATAGCCAAAAAGGGATTTCGGCCGATCTATTGGTTTGTTGAGTTTTTCATGGATTTGTTGCTTTAGACCATTCTCCACCTTTCTATTGAGCCACTTTTCTCAATTTTGTCCAAATTTTTTTTTGGATTTGAAGGAATTTCGAAATTGGGCAAAAATCCTGCTCTTCGATTCCTGGACAGATTTTCGAACGTGTTTTTTTTTCCGTTGTTGGACCGATTTGAGTGATTCAAGTTTCCACGCGAAGCCCGCAACATAATCTACAAAACTAAATAAACGGATCGACATGACATCGACAACCCTCAGCCACAAGTGTGTGATCGTCCATCAAATAGGTATAACTTGCTTCGCTTGAACTAACCCATCCTTCGTGTACCTTGCCCATTCGGACTAGCTCTTTTATATTGCTTGGCGTTGCAATAGTGGCACCGAGAGTGCATGTTTTCCCCCTGTGAGAGCGTAGTTCGACTAGGCTTGCCATTTGTATCCCCATATAGCAAAAAGTGAAAAGAGAATATAAAAAATAAAAGAGAGAAAAAGAAGAAAAAGATCGATGCCAAGTGCTACCCCTTGTAGGAACGTGTAGCTTCGCGTTGCAAAAGAGAAGAGAGTGATCGGTTGGCACGGTGCAAATCTTGTTTCCTCTTATAGTTTGCAATTTGAGCTAGCGTCCTCCTTGTGTTGTGTGGCATTGAGCTTAGTCTTCGATAGGAACATTTCGTCTCCGCTCGTCCATTGGCCACACTAACCCCATTTATCACTTGTGTGTGTGTGTGTTCCATTTTTGTTTCCTCCACTAGGTTTGGTTCTTTTGCTAACATTTCATTTCGGTTCTTCTCTACTTTTTACAAAAAACTTTTATTCGGATTTGTTGATTTTCATTGCCACTTTCCTCACCCATTTTCCTTCCACATAAAGCGTGTGCGTTGTCGTTTGCGGTTTTCTTTCGATCTTTTTGGACTCACTTTGGACATACCTCCCTACACCTAGGATCGACCACTAGCCTCAGTACGACCAAAAAAAGGTAACGTTGGGTAAGTGAGACATCTATTCTTCATATCACACTTGTGTGTTTTTGAGATGGCTAGGAAGGAGTGTTCACAAGTCCAAGCTCGGAAGATGAAGGAACCCTTTCTCCAACGACAACTACCACAACTTCGTCACCCACAACGACCATTTCCAACTCCGCCAACTTGTGAAGGACGGATTGGAGCGCTGTGAGCGTCGACTCCAAGCGCAAGAGGCTCGATTGAATGATCAAATGACAGTATGGCACGCATCAACATCAACTTGTCTAACCTTGCCAACCGTCGTCGATCATCATCGTCCTCAAGGTCGAGACGTTCAAGCTACCTGATATGTCATAAACGTATCCTTAATTTCTGATGTTCCATGTTGTTTTCTTATTATTTCCCACATGTTTTCTATACACTTTATGTCATTTTTATCGATTTTCCGAACTAACCTATTGACAAGATGTCACGGAGCCAGTTCCTTGTTTTCTGCTATTTTAGTTTCAGAAAAGTTGTTCTGGAAATACTCTCGGAATGGAAAATTCGAAGCCCGGAAGTCTTAGAATTCCCGAAGGTTCCACGAAGTCCCGAAGAGACCCGGAGGGGGGCCACATGGGGCCCACACCATAGGGCGGCGCGCCCCTGGCCGTGCCATGTGGTGGTGTGCCCCCCCGGCCTCCACCGCCTTTTCCCTTTCGCCTATTTATACCCCCCGAGACATAAACCCTAAATATATACCACTTCGTCTCGAGAAACACCCGAGGTTGCCGTGATCATCATCCCGAGATGGGGGGTTCTGGAGCTCTCCCCTGCACCCTGTGGGAGGGGAATTCCTCACCGGAGGGGTCTACACCACCTTGCCCTGCTCCAAGTGATGCGTGAGTAATTCATCCATGGACTACGGGTCCATAGGAGTAGCTAGATGGTTGTTCTCTCGACTTTGTACCTCATGTTTAGATCTCGTGAGCTGCCTCACATGATCGAGATCATCTTTATGTAATGCTACATGTTGTGTTTGCTGGGATCTGATGAATGTTGAATGCTATGTCTTCTGATTATCAATCTATCATGTTATGCTCATGATTATGTTATTTTTATCTTGCATGCTCTTCGCTATTAGTAGATGCTCTGGCCAAGTAGATGCTAGTAACTGCAAGAGGGAGTATTTATGCTCGATAGTCGGTTCATGCCTCCTTTGCATCCGTGCTCGAGTAATAGAAACGTGACGGATGAAGGATGTGTTGTTGCCATTAGGGAGAAAACAACGGTGTTTACCTAGTTTACATTGTTTACATTACACACTTTTCTTACTGCGATTATCTGTTGCTAGCAACTTAATACCCAACGTTTGTTTGGATGATATTCGGAGGGTGGATTATTAGACATAGATGCAGTTGGATGATGGTGTATGTATTTTGTTGTAATGCCCGCATGAATCACATAGTAATCTTTATGTCTTGCATATGCACTACGGTGCAGCCTTCATTTCTTTCAATGTGAGTATAATGATAATGTTACCATATCTTCTTATGTTAAGGGAAATTATGAATTTTATGATGTGGAACAAATTGAAGAATTTATTGCTTGGAAGGGTGCATTCGAAATTGCTTATTTGCTTGAAAGTGTTGATGATGCACCTTATAAATATGAGATTTATGCTATACTTGAACATTGCTTTGATAATTACAAGGATTTTAGTTACTACACAATGGAATATCTCAATATATGCTATCAACCTAAGGAAGAGACTAATGCCTTGCAGGAACCCGTGGAAGAAGAAATTGCTGAAACTGGAAGCTCATTTGATGAAAAAGAGGAGGAGAGTGATGATCAAGAGGAGGAATAATGGAGCTACCCATGTCTACCTCCCAATGATAGTAACTCTTTAACTCATAATTGTGATGATCCTATTGATTCTTTTGAAATATCCATTTTTGATAAAATTGATACTTGCTATACTTGTGACCTTGATACTACTATGAATGAAACTTGTGAGAATGATATTGCTACTGTTATTCATGATAATCCATGTTACTTTGATAAATCCTATGAGAATCCTCTATTTCCAACTATTGATATGCATGATAACGAGGAAGTTTGTTTAGAAAATTTATATGATAATGCTCTAGATGATTGTCCTAGGTTACTTGATGTTGTAAATTATAATGCTACTGAAAATATGATTGCTATAATGTGTCCCATACCTTTTGTGAGTGATCAATCATCCTGTTTTTCTATTGCTAAAAGTGGGGGAAAAGAGGAGCTGATTTTAAATTTTGATCCCACTATTTTTGAGCTTGATATGAATTGTGTGCTTTTAGACCATGACAAACATGCTTTATGTAATAATTATGTTGTTGAATTTTTTCATGGTGCTACCGAAAATTATTATGAGAGAGGAAAATATGGTTGTAGGAATTTTCATGTTACTAAAACACCTCTCTTTTTGTTGAAAGTCTTGAAATTGCTCTTGTTCTAGCTTCCCATGATTTCTAGTTTGATCTTCGTTAATTTATTTCTTTACAAGATTCCTATGCATAGGAAGTGGGGTAGACTTCAATTATTTTCAATTTTATTCTTGATGCTCTCTTTTTCTTAATTCATATTTCTTATGTGAGGATCTTCTTCACTTGAAAACACGTGAATCCACTTTTCTGGGCCTAGCTAAAAGGCGTTAAAGAAAAGCACTTCTTGGGAGATAACCCATGGTTTTATTTTTGTTTTGTTTTTATCTGTTTTATTTGAGTCAAGGGGATGTATACTCCTGTAGAAACTCCTTTGTATCTTTATTTTCATGTATTAGTTGTGCCAAGTAAATTTTCTGACGAAAGTTGGAGTTGGTTTTGGGATTTCCCCGCAGGAAACATATTTCTGATGTCCACGTAAAAAATCGTATATATCACATAATAATCATAATGACCTGAGATTTCTTGTCTTATTCCTCGGCTAATTACGCAACTTTTTTGTTATTTAAGTTTTTCGATCTGAGCAACGCAGGTGCCTCGAAAAAATTCGTCTTTATAGAGTTATGGTTTTGATAGTGTGCCATTTTTCTTACATTTGCTCATTTGCGATGTCAAGTGGATTTCTTTGCTTCACGAAACATCATGGGCTGTAGATTATGTTTAAAATTATTAATATCACTTCTTCCATACAGAACCAATGTATTTTTAATTGTTGCACTAACCCTCTAATGCGAATTACTCTTTGAGTGTGGTGTGAAGGAAGTTTTCAAGAGTCAAGAGAAGAGGGTAATATATGTGATCAAGAAGAGTGCAAGGTCAAATCTTGGGGATGCCCCCGTGGTTCATCCAATCATATTTTTAGAAGACTCAAACATCTCACCTTGGGATTCCCAAGGCATCCCCTTCTTCATCAACAATCTATCAGGTCACTTCTAGTGAAACTATATTTTTATTCGGTCACATCATATGAAGTTTACTTGGAGCGTCTGTTTGTTTTTCCTTTGTTTTCTTTTGTTTTCCTTGCTAAAATAATATAGTTGGACCCTAGCATTCTTTGTTTGGGAGAGAGACACGCTCCACTTTTTCGTTTGAATACCTGCTATGCTAGTATTCTTAGTTTTTCTTCTAGTTGCTGCAAAAATTCCCGTTTAGCTCTTTGTAACATCCCAAGTCTGAAAAATAGCCATTAGAATGTTTGCTCTCTGTTATTTTATGTTTTGCATCATGGCATCATGTTCATTGCAGTTGTTTTGCTTGTTTTCATTTGTTTTCCAACTGTTTTCACTTGTTTTCCTTTGTTTTCTATTTGAAATTCAAACCTTTTGTTTCATCCTTGTGATGTTACAATTTTCCAAAATGATGTTTCAAATCAAAACAATCAATTGTTTCCATTAAAGTGTGATTTCAAAACTGTTGTTTTGTTTCTATCAAAAATTCATTTAATATCAAACCCTTTTCAAATTCAATTAATTTCCAAAACAACACCCCTGTTGAAAGTTATGAAAATTGCAAAACAAATCAATCATTTGTTTTCCATAAGGTTCAACCATTAAAATTATGGCTTTTAATAATTTCATTAATACCCACTTAATCCAAATGTTATTTCAAATTCAATTGCAAGCAGTACCCACTTTGGAAATTATGAAAATAACCAAAACATTTGTGCTCATTTGTTTCCAATTAAAATCATTTGATCACCCTATTTTAAAGCATTGTTTTCAATAACCACTTAACCACAAAATTCAATTAAATCCACTCCAAAATCAAACAGCACATAATTCAAATAATTTTGAAATAAAAAACTTGCTTTGGGTTACCAATCCATTAAGGAGCTCACCCTAATTTTTCTGAAATTTTTGCTAACTCAAAAATCCTCCTTTTCTTCCATTTCCTTTTTCTGCAAAAAAATAAATAAAATAAAACAGAAGGAATAAATAAATGAAAAACGGCGCGCGGCAGCTAACTAACCCCGGCCCAGCCCAACTTACCGCAGCGCTGGCCCGCATACCCTTTCGCCCCCTCCCTTTTCTTCTTCAGCTGTACGGCTGCCCATCCAATGGTGCCACGGCGGCAGCCGTATCGCGCCGACGTCCGAGCGCGCGCCCCTAGGCCTATAAGAGCTAACCTAGACCCCCTGGCGCCGCCCTAGCCCTAGCTACCCCCCTATCCACTCGCGCCGCCGCCAAGCTCTCTCTCCCCGGCGAATTCCACCACCTCTGTCACTGTTTCCGACCGCCGCCGTTCTCTGAACTTCGGTGATCAGCGCCGCCTCGTCTCACCACCACCCCTCCTAGCCACCAAAAATCGACCCGCCGTGCTCTCCTCTACCTCGACTACATCTCAGCAGCAGCGGAGGATCGCCACAGGACCGCCGTCGTCCGCGACGCCGTCGTCCACGCCGTCTGCCTCGGGCCTCTGCCACGACTCCACCGTCGGTGAACAACCACCATGTCCACCTCCTCCCTCTCTGCATCGCGTCCACACACTGCGCACGCTTCCGTGCATGATTCACATCCATCCACGGCGCAGCACGACCACGAGATCGCCGGCGGCCACCGTCAAGTGCTGTCAGGTTGCAGAAACATTTGGTCGTCAGTTAAAAGTGCAGAGCACGCGCTAACTGAACCTAATCCTACTCGCGTCGCCTAGACTGACAAGAAACGTTTTGCACCCCAGTGGTTGCAGTGCAGCCGCGCACCCCCGAGCCCAGGGTTCGAGCCCTGGCTCGCGCACGGGATTTTCCCAAGTTTTTGCACCAAGTGCTGACAGGGTGCCCTCCCCTGTCAGCCACCCGTGATATCACGCAAGCATCCAGTGGCACTAGGCCCACTGGCAGTGGCCGGGGTAGGTCCCCTGTGCGGTAACAAAAGTTTTAAAAACTTTTCTGAGTTGAAAACAAGTCCTTTAATTTAACAGATTGGTCCCTAGTTTTAAAGCTTATAACTTTTGTTTTATAATTCCAAATAACAAAAATAAAATATGTGCACTGCCCCAAATTAAATTATCTATCTAAATAATCCATTTGTTTTCTGTTTTGAAATTTCCAAATGCAATTCAAATTTGAATTCAAATCATTCATTTGTAATTTGCTAAAATCCATAACTAATTCATTCTTAATCCAATTAATGCAAATAAAATATGTTTTCCATGCTATTTCAAATAACCTTTCCAAATATAAATTTTGTTTGCTGTTTTGAATAATTTAAATTGCTGAAAACAACTGTTTCTTGTTTAATGCATTTAAAATTTCCAAAATAATAACTTGCTCATTTTAATTCCATCTTCAACAAATAAAATATGTTTTCAAACCAGAAAAACATAACCTTTCTAAATATGAACTTTAATTAATGATTTGAACAAATAAAATTTAATTAATATTCCTACTTGAATTAATTCCAAATTAAATCTTGTTTAACTTGTTTAATTCATCCTTAAATCATTCTATTTCGTGTTGCAATAATTGAAACATGTAATCCACCCAAAATGTTTTGCTCTTTTCAAATATAAACTTTGCCATTTGTCTTGAGCAAATAAACTTGATGAAAACAACCAATTGTTTGTGCAACATCATTAAGTAACCAAAATTTCCAAACTTAATAAATAAATTCTTAACTTGTTAATTATCATTCCAATTGCATCTAATGTGTTACCTTATTGTTTTCATCATGCATGCATCATGCTAATTCACTTACACATGTTAATTAAGTATAGATCATTTGTTCAACCTTAACCATGTGCATCCATATGCGATTCACCATTGCATATGGGTCCATTTAAATTGTGTTGTCTTGTCAAGTAGTTTACTTTGATGCATCCCTTAAATTGACCTGCATCATCCCATGTTTGTGCACCTATGCCATGTTATTTATTGCCCGTCTTCTTTCGTTGTTTGTTTTTTCTTCTTCTCGTTTAGACGACGACGTTGAGACAGACGAGCTTTACGACACCACTACCCAGGATTTAGCTCAGTACCAGGCTACTGGGTTTGCAGGCAAGTTATCACTCACATGAATCATCGAGTTCCTTTCCACACTTGTTATCGATACTATCCTTTGTCTACTTTTGTTAACCCTATGTATTGTTGCTTGTTCTCCGAACCTATCACATGATACCCTGAACCAATGATATTGCCTCACCTCCATACCTAAAACCCCTTGCTTGTTGCCTTAGTCTTACCTAGCATGCTTAGGGTTGCTTTTGCTCGAGTCTGTTGTCGGTTACTTCTTTTACTATATTATTATTGTTCCGGGGGCTCGATGTTAATCAATCAATCCTGTTAATGCTAATGGTAATAATAATTTGATGATAAGGCACCGGCAGGAGGCCCTATGTGGTTTTGAGGCCTGCTAGTGTCGACCCTAATAGGAAAAGGGTCTTGTCTACTGATCCATGATGAGCGCACTACCCGCATGTGGGAAGCGAGTATGGGCGCCCCCCTCAATTTGACTCGATTCGCATCTCGTCGAAATCGCCTCATTTAGTTCGGGTTTTCCATTTGCTGCATGCATGATCTTGCGAGCCCTTGGTACCCGGGTGGAACTTTCGTAGTCGGCATATAGGGAGACACGGTCTTAGAGTGCTATGAGGGTCCCTTTTCTTCGGGGCTCGATTAGCAGTGCGCTCAAGGTGCTTTGGGCTTGATGCGAAGAAGAGTTGAGTTGTGTTGAGTGCCCCGCTTGGTGGGAGGCATCCCATCTGGCGGGTTATTCATACGTGTACGGCTAAATTGGTGCAACCCTGCAGGGATAAATCTTCTCGAGAAGCCGTGTTTTCCGCGGTTATGGTTAACTTGGTGAAAGTACTGGCTAACAAGTACTCAGGACAACTTGAACCTAATGATTAACTACCTCACACCCAATGATTAACAACTTGACTAGTAATAGGCTTATTGACACAATAACTTGATTCACTTTAATACAACTGTGTGAGTTATCCTCGGATTGCTTCTTCGGATAAGGGGCGAGATCCAGGATGGGTTTGTTTGAAGTTATCTTTCAGTTGGTTACAATACTCGATCTTATCTTCTTCTGTTAGCGGGAACTTGTAGTTATCTCTGTAGTTGGTTAGAGCAGCCCGCTGCAGTTTTTATATCACCTATTCTTCCGTTGATCCCAAGCATCTATGCTTGTGTTGACGGGTAACTATTTGATGAAGTGTGAGTCTTGCTTGCCAGTACTTGGATGTACTGACCCCGTTGGGGCTGTGGTTTACGCAGACTACGATTACGAGGATCATCAGGATGGCTACTTCGTGGAGTTCGACGAGACTGCAGACGAGTAGATAGCGGACCCGGGCAGGATCCGAGACGATGTGGATGGGCTCCGTTTTCTTTTCATTCCCGGCTTCTTAAGCCTATTTGGATTTGTCTGTACTCACACCCATTGAGTGTTTCCGCTGCCATGTAATGATGCTATGTTGGGACATGTGTCCTCTGAATGATTGTATTTGCTATTCTCTGCCTTAGTGAAGGCCATTTGCAACTTATTTCAATCTTTTGTGTCTTAGAGATATGTTGTGGTATCATTCCGTTTAACGCTGTTGATGTACCATGTGTGATTGGTATGAAGTACGTCGATGGTAGTGCCTTTGATCTCTAGTGGATAGTTTACATCGACGATGGAATAGCGGAGCTTGGTTGTCGCACATAAGTGCTGGCCTACTCGAGAGCGAGGATGTGGGAGCAGTTAGGCCCCATAATCCAAGCATCTGCTATCCAGTTCGGACCGATGAGTATCACCTAGAAGTCAGGGTGCGACAAATGGTATCAGAGCCTGTCTGCCCGTAGGATCGCTTTTACTGGTCGAAGTTTGAGTCTAGAAACTATTTTGTAGCTATATAGGAAAAATGAAACGTGAGAGTAGGAATTCTGTTCTTTTTCTTCTTTTCCCCACCCTCCCTCCCTTTTTCTGGTAAGGAAGTGCAACGTTGATTTTTCCCTTCTCATCTAAACTTTCAAGTTAGGATTTCACGTGTTCTGGGTTCTTCCGTAGTATCTTAGGAGTTTTGGTCGCGAGTTTCCCGATGTTGCTTCAATATCATGTTCTTCTCAAAAACCTTTCGTCCATTGAACCTTGTTGTTGTTTTCCACTTCAATTCTTCTACCGGCGTCTAATCAAAGTTTCCCCGTTCATCTACTAAACTCTATTCCATCTAAAGTGTTGTTTCATACCGGAGCATCACATTCTTTTGTGTCAAAGATCTTTGCCGCAACAAACAATCTAATTGTGGTTCCACTAAGCAATCAAATCACCGTTCACTCTCCGGGATCTCAAATGTAGACTTCAAGATAAGCAAGGACAATCAAATCCTAATTGGAGGCCACATATTCCTTGCTTCTCTCATAATGCTTGGCAATTCTGACATTGATGTCATTCTTGGTATTGGATTGATGTCAATAACTCTGTTCCACCCTTATGGCCAGAAAGTCTATTCTCCAAATGAATCAAGTTCTATCCAGCTATACACCCTCGATACAAAAACCTCTCCCTTTACGTGAAAATGTTCCGGTGGTTTGCAAATTCCCTGACGTCTATCCAAGGTGCACGATGTGTTTCACGTGTCACAGCTCAAGAGGATCTTCGTAAGAAGTATCCGGACCTTTTCTTTTCTCAGTAGGAATCTCGGGGCGTGATTCCTTCAAGGGGGGGCGTTTTGTAACATCCCAAGTCTGAAAAATAGCCATTAGAATGTTTGCTCTCTGTTATTTTATGTTTTGCATCATGGCATCATGTTCATTGCAGTTGTTTTGCTTGTTTTCATTTGTTTTCCAACTGTTTTCACTTGTTTTCCTTTGTTTTCTATTTGAAATTCAAACCTTTTGTTTCATCCTTGTGATGTTACAATTTTCCAAAATGATGTTTCAAATCAAAACAATCAATTGTTTCCATTAAAGTGTGATTTCAAAACTGTTGTTTTGTTTCTATCAAAAATTCATTTAATATCAAACCCTTTTCAAATTCAATTAATTTCCAAAACAACACCCCTGTTGAAAGTTATGAAAATTGCAAAACAAAGCAATCATTTGTTTTCCATAAGGTTCAACCATTAAAATTATGGCTTTTAATAATTTAATTAATACCCACTTAATCCAAATGTTATTTCAAATTCAATTGCAAGCAGTACCCACTTTGGAAATTATGAAAATAACCAAAACATTTGTGCTCATTTGTTTCCAATTAAAATCATTTGATCACCCTATTTTAAAGCATTGTTTTCAATAACCACTTAACCACAAAATTCAATTAAATCCACTCCAAAATCAAACAGCACATAATTCAAATAATTTTGAAATCAAAAACTTGCTTTGGGTTACCAATCCATTAAGGAGCTCACCCTAATTTTTCTGAAATTTTTGCTAACTCAAAAATCCTCCTTTTCTTCCATTTCCTTTTTCTGCAAAAAAAATAAAAAATAAAACAGAAGGAATAAATAAAAGAAAAACGGCGCGCGGCAGCTAACTAACCCCGGCCCAGCCCAACTTACCACAGCGCTGGCCCGCATACCCTTTCGCCCCCTCCCTTTTCTTCTTCAGCTGTACGGCTGCCCATCCAATGGTGCCACGGCGGCAGCCGTATCGCGCCGACGGCCGAGCGCGCGCCCCTAGGCCTATAAGAGCTAACCTAGACCCCTGGCGCCGCCCTAGCCCTAGCTACCCCCCTATCCACTCGCGCTGCCGCCAAGCTCTCTCTCCCCGGCGAATTCCACCACCTCTGTCACTGTTTCCGACCGCCGCCGTTCTCTGAACTTCGGTGACCAGCGCCGCCTCGTCTCAACACCACCCCTCCTAGACACCAAAAATCGACCCGCCGTGCTCTCCTCTACCTCGACTACATCTCAGCAGCAGCGGAGGATCGCCACAGCACCGCCGCCGTCCGCGACGCCGTCGTCCATGCCGTCTGCCTCGGGCCTCTGCCACGACTCCACCGTCGGTGAGCAACCACCATGTCCACCTCCTCCCTCTCTGCATCGCGTCCACACACTGCGCACGCTTCCGTGCACGATTCGCATCCATCCACGGCGCAGCACGACCACGAGATCGCCGGCGGCCACCGTCAAGTGATGTCAGGTTGCAGAAGCATTTGGTCGTCAGTTAAAAGTTCAGAGCATGCGCTAACTGAACCTAATCCAACTCGCGTCGCCTAGACTCACAAGAAATGTTTCGCACCCCAGTGGTTGCAGTGCAGCCGCGCACCCCCGAGCCCAGGGTTCGAGCCCTGGCTCGCGCACGGGATTTTCCCAAGTTTTTGCACCAAGTGCTGACAGGGTGTCCCCCCCTGTCAGCCACCCGTGATGCCACGCAAGCATCCAGTGGCACTAGGCCCACTGGCAGTGGCCGGGGTAGGTCCCCTGTGCGGTAACAAAAGTTTTAAAAACTTTTCTGAGTTGAAAACAAGTCCTTTAATTTAACATATTGGTCCCTAGTTTTAAAAAGCTTATAACTTTTGTTTTATAATTCCAAATAACAAAAGTAAAATATGTGCACTGCCCCAAATTAAATTATCTATCTAACTAATCCATTTGTTTTCTGTTTTCAAATTTCCAAATGCAATTCAAATTTGAATTCAAATCATTCATTTGTAATTTGCTAAAATCCATAACTAATTCATTCTTAATCCAATTAATGCAAATAAAATATGTTTTCCATGCTATTTCAAATAACCTTTCCAAATATAAATTTTGTTTGCTGTTTTGAATAATTTAAATTGCTGAAAACAACTGTTTCTTGTTTAATGCATTTAAAATTTCCAAAATAATAACTTGCTCATTTTAATTCCATCTTCAACAAATAAAATATGTTTTCAAACCAGAAAAACATAACCTTTCTAAATATGAACTTTAATTAATGACTTGAACAAATAAAATTTAATTAATATTCCTACTTGAATTAATTCCAAATTAAATCTTGTTTAACTTGTTTAATTCATCCTTAAATCATTCTATTTCCTTTTGCAATAATTGAAACATGTAATCCACCCAAAATGTTTTGCTCTTTTCAAATATAAACTTTTCCATTTGTCTTGAGCAATTAAAATTGATGAAAACAACCAATTGTTTGTGCAACATCATTAAGTAACCAAAATTTCCAAACTTAATAAATAAATTCTTAACTTATTAATTATCATTCCAATTGCATCTAATGTGTTACCTTATTGTTTTCATCATGCATGCATCATGCTAATTCACTTACACATGTTAATTAAGTATAGATCATTTGTTCAACCTTAACCATGTGCATCCATATGCAATTCACCATTGCATATGGGTCCATTTAAATTGTGTTGTCTTGTCAAGTAGTTTACTTTGATGCATCCCTTAAATTGACATGCATCATCCCATGTTTGTGCACCTATGCCATGTTATTGATTGCCCGTCTTCTTTTGTTGTTTGTTTTTGCTTCTTCTCGTTTAGACGACGACGTTGAGACATACGAGCTTTACGACACCACTACCCAGGATTTAGCTCAGTACCAGGCTACTGGGTTTGCAGGCAAGTTATCACTCACATGAATCATCGAGTTCCTTTCCACACTTGTTATCGATACTATCCTTTGTCTACTTTTGCTAGCCCTATGTATCGTTGCTTGTTCTCCGAACCTATCACATGATACCCTGAACCAATGATATTGCCTCACCTCCATACCTAAAACCCCTTGCTTGTTGCCTTAGTCTTACCTAGCATGCTTAGGGTTGCTTTTTCTCGAGTCCGTTGTCGGTTACTTCTTTTACTATATTATTATTGTTCCGGGGGCTCGATGTTAATCAATCAATCCTGTTAATGCTAATGGTAATAATAATTTGATGATAAGGCACCGGCAGGAGGCCCTATGTGGTTTTGAGGCCTGCTAGTGTCGACCCTAATAGGAAAAGGGTCTTGTCTACTGATCCATGATGAGCGCACTACCCGCATGTGGGAAGCGAGTATGGGCGGCCCCCTCAATTTGACTCGATTCGCATCTCGTCCAAATTGCCTCATTTAGTTCGGGTTTTCCATTTGCTGCATGCATGATCTTGCGAGCCCTTGGTACCCGGGTGGAACTTTCGTAGTCGGCATATAGGGAGACACGGCCTTAGAGTGCTATGAGGGTCCCTTTTCTTCGGGGCTCGATTAGCCGTGCGCTCAAGGTGCTTTGGGCTTGATGCGAAGAAGAGTTGAGTTGTGTTGAGTGTCCCGCTTGGTGGGAGGCATCCCATCTGGCGGGTTATTCATTCGTGTACGGCTAAATTGGTGCAACCCTGCAGGGATAAATCTTCTCGAGAAGCCGTGTTTTCCGCGGTTATGGTTAACTTGGTGAAAGTACTGGCTAACAAGTACTCAGGACAACTTGAACCTAATGATTAACT
This sequence comes from Alopecurus myosuroides, assembly GCA_028641055.1. Lineage (NCBI taxonomy): Eukaryota > Viridiplantae > Streptophyta > Magnoliopsida > Poales > Poaceae > Alopecurus > Alopecurus myosuroides. The sequence goes on from CM054058.1 coordinate 462,959,305, forward strand.
ACCTCACACCCGATGATTAACAACTTGACTAGTAATAGGCTTATTGACACAATAACTTGATTCACTTTAATACAACTGTGTGAGTTATCCTCGGATTGCTTCTTCGGATAAGGGGCGAGATCCAGGATGGGTTTGTTTGAAGTTATCTTTCAGTTGGTTACAATACTCGATCTTATCTTCTTCTGTTAGCCAGAACTTGTAGTTATCTCTGTAGTTGGTCAGAGCAGCCCGCTGCAGCTTTTATATCACCTATTCTTCCGTTGATCCCAAGCATCTATGCTTGTGTTGACGGGTAACTCTTTGATGAAGTGTGAGTCTTGCTTGCCAGTACTTGGATGTACTGACCCCGTTGGGGCTGTGGTTTACGCAGACTACGATTACGAGGATCAACAGGATGGCTACTTCGTGGAGTTCGACGAGACTGCAGACGAGTAGATAGCGGACCCGGGCAGGATCCGAGACGATGTGGATGGGCTCCGTTTTCTTTTCATTCCCGGCTTCTTAAGCCTATTTGGATTTGTCTGTACTCAGACCCATTGAGTGTTTCCGCTGCCATGTAATGATGCTATGTTGGGACATGTGTCCTCTGAATGATTGTATTTGCTATTCTCTGCCTTAGTGAAGGCCATTTGCAACTTATTTCAATCTTTTGTGTCTTAGAGATATGTTGTGGTATCATTCCGTTTAACGTTGTTGACGTACCATGTGTGATTGGTATGAAGTACGTCGACGGTAGTGCCTTTGATCTCTAGTGGATAGTTTACATCGACGATGGAATAGCGGAGCTTGGTTGTCGCGCATAAGTGCTGGCCTACTCGAGAGCGAGGATGTGGGAGCAGTTAGGCCCCATAATCCAAGCATCTGCTATCCAGTTCGGCCCGATGAGTATCCCCTAGAAGTCAGGGTGCGACACTCTTGTTTTCATTGCATCTCTTGTTCAAATATGTTAGTTTTAGTAGTGTTATGTGAGTACTATCATGTTTTCCTGCTGTAGAATTTAGAGAGTTTTTGTTAAACCATGTTTTGTATGGTGCTTGTTGGGAAAAGAAACTGCTGCTTGAAGTAGAATCTTTTAACGATGCAAGTAGAAGCTTGTATAGACTATGGTTAGACTTTTTCATATCATGCTAGATGTTATTTTAGTTCTAAAGCCTTGTGGTTATTTAGTATCATCATTAGCCCCAAATAGCTGAGAGTGTTTAATGTGCCATTGAAACAATCATGAGTTGTTCTTTTCATACTGAAGCATAAATTTGTGGTGTTCTTCTTTGAATGTTTTATTTGGTTGACTTGGCGCATGCTCACTCCATGTTTATGACTATGAACCAGTCACTTATAGCCTGCATGATCATTTAGTTTTTTAACTTGTGGTACCACTTATGCTTTGATTAATGATGTTTATGTCGCTATGCATGATTATGGCTCTTATTCCCTCTTGATTTGTCGCTCCCCGTCTTTTGCTAGCCTCCACCTGTACTAAGTATGAACTCTACTCGTGCATCCAACTCCCAAAAACCAAAGTATGCCAAATATGTCTACCATACCTACCTACATTTGGTATTTAACTGCCACTCCAAGTAAATTGCTCATCTGTTACCTTTAAAACCTTCAAAATTACTCCTGTTTTGTGTTCCTATTTTTGCTCACGAGGATGTAAATAGAGAATCTTATCTCACTTTTTGATTGGATTTCACACCCTGGACTAGTGGCTTCATCCGCTTATCCAATTGATAGAAGAGGTGGCAGCGGGGTGCCCAGCCCCAAATTAATACAAACAAATTCTCTTCACTATTTTTGCCCCTAATTTATCAGTCAAAGCATAATTGTGTAAACAAAAGAGAAAGAGGGATGACCTTCTACACCAGTTGCGTCCTTCATATGGGAGCCGCTCTTGTGAAGTCTAGTTGGCTTGTGATGTACTATATTTTCTGTTTACCATTCGTTGACATTATCATACACCTCCCTAAAAATAGACAATCCTCCATGGTATGTGATTGTTGACAGACACCCGAGGATTCGGTTAGCTATGGTTTGTATAAGATGGATGGGAGGAGTGTCAAACATTTTATACCTTTGCTTAATAAAATAAAATCTCTAGCACATGAGTGATCCATGCTTCCCTCTGTGAAGGGCCTTTCTTTTACTTTTATGTTGAGTCTGCATCTTCTAACTTTATGCACGGTTGAGAGAGCACAGTTGTCATTCTGAGTTTTATGTGCATTTGTCCCAAAAACATTATTAATTGATTCTGATGTGTTATTGCTTGTTATCTAATTATTTAATCTAGTCTTCCTCATGAACTTTGAAGGTGTCCTCGCATTTATGTTTCCCCCCACTCTTAAGGACTAGCGAAATATCACTTTGACATGTTTTCTCTATACTTGAAACAGATGTATATCTTTCGTTGCATTGTTATTCATGATCTTTTATTTGTGTTACTTCTCATGATGCAAGGTGATTGATATGCTTTATTATTAAATTCTATTTATCATGCTTGTGTTGAAGTTCTATGATCTCAGCTTACTTATGATTTTACATTATTGATGATCAAGTTTATGTTGGTAGCATGTCACCTCATAAATTATGTGTTTTTATCGTTTACCTACTTGAGGACGAGTAGGAACTAAGCTCGAGGATGTTGATACTTCATAAACGTATCCTTAATTTCTGATGTTCCATGTTGTTTTGTTATTGTTTCCCACATGTTTGCTATACACTTCATAAACGTATCCTCTTAGTCGCCATTAGGCCAGCCCAAAAATGTGAATCACCTGGTTTCCATATAACCTATGACAGCGCGTTTGTGCCAATGTATTTCCTCTTAAGGAATGTCTGCCAAACACCATTCTCTGTAAGCAGCTTAAAAAGCCATTTACCTTGGAGAGCTGAGTTTTTGACTTGTAGGTCATGAATTCCCAGTCCTCCTTGATCTTTTGGTCGGCACACCATGTTCCATCTTGCTAGTCGATATTTTTCTTCTCACTATCCCCATGCAATTTTTTTTATCTGAAGTAATCTAGCTTCTTCAAGACTCCTTTCGGTAACTGGAAGAAAGATATCATATACAGTACCATGTTCGACAGGACTGAATTTATGAGTACCAATCTTCCACCTAGGGATAGTAATTTTCCTTTCCAAGTTGCAAGACTTTTTTGCAACCAATCTTCGACGTGTTTCCATTCCGCATTAGTCAGTCTCCTATAGTGTATTGGGATTCCCAAATACTGAATAGGAAACTGACCTTGCTCACATCCAAAAATCTCGGAATATTGAGAAACCGCGTCTTGGGATTCGCCAAAGCAAAAGAATTCACTCTTATGGAAGTTAATCTTTAACCCAGATAGTTGCTCAAAAGCTGACAGAATTAACTCCAGATTCGTCGCTTTCTCTAGATCATGTTCCATAAAAAGAATTGTGTCGTCTGCATACTGAAGTATAGATAGTCCCCCATCGACAAGATGGGGTACCAACCCTTCAACAAGGCCATTTTCTTTAGCTCGTTCAATCATGATCGCTAACATATCCGCCACAATATTAAACAATATGGGCGATAATGGATCACCTTGCCTCAATCCCTTTTTAGTCTGAAAGTATTTACCAACGTCATCATTGACTTTTACGGCAACACTACCACAAGACAAATAATTATGGACCAAAGCACACCATTCCTCTGAGAAACCTTTCATTCTCAGGGTTTGTTGGAGGTACGGCCAATTAATTTTATCATAGGCCTTTTCAAAGTCAATTTTAAAAAGTACAGCATTTAGCTTCTTAGTATGCATCTCATGAACAGTTTCGTGTAAGATCACGACCCCGTCTAGTATATTCCTACCCTGCATAAAAACAGTTTAGGTAGGTTTTACTACATGATCCGCAACCGCATTCAGCCTAATCGTGGCAACTTCCGTAAAGATTTTGAAGCTAACATTTAGAAGGCAGATAGGTCTGTATTGTTGTATCCTTTCTGCGTCCTGAATTTTAGGCAACAAAACGATTTCCCAAAAATTAAGACGAATCAAGTCTAGTTGGCCCGTATGCAAGCAACCAAAAAATTCCAGAAGATCATCCTTGATGACATCCCGGAAATGCTGATAGAACTCTGCCGGGAAACCATCCGGACCTGGCGCCTTATTGTGCTCCATTGAAAAGACTGCCTTCCTAATTTCCTCTTCATTGAAGGGAGAATTAAGGAAGGTATTCTCTTCAATGGATACTTGGGGAATATCGTCCGTTCGTGACTCGTCCATAGACATGCTAGTAGCCGTCGGAGCCCCAAACAGATATTTGTAAAACTTTCTAATGTAGGCCTTTAGCTGATCCTGTCCTTCGATCAGGCCTTCATCTTGCAAAAGAGAGTGAATCCGCTTATTTCTATGTCGTCCATTTGCAACATTATGAAAGTAACGGGCATTCGAAACTCCTTCCAGGATAAATTTGGCCTTCGATCTCTGGTACCATTTGATCTCTTCCTCTCGCAGTAAGGATGCTACTTTCGCATTAGATTGGCTTTTTAGCTCAATTTCCACCAGAGTTAGCATCCTTATTTCAGCAATGATGTCGAGCTCATCAATAATGGAACACAGGTGCTCTTTTTCTGTTTTTAAATACCAGCAGTTTGTCTAGCCCAACCACGAAGATGTCGGCGCACATTGTGCATTTTTCCATTCCATCTTCCGATCGGATTATTTCCAGCCACTAGTTTAGCACATTCCGTTTTAACCAGTTCATCGAAACCATCCCGCAACAACCGTCCCAATTCAAATTTGAACTGGGATTGAGTGGGTGGTTTTAGTGTACCAGTAGAAAGAAGAATGGGTTCATGATCCGATAGAGACTCAATACGTTCTAGAGCTCGTACTGAGACCAATGGGTATTTGTCTTCCCAATCAGTGCTCATAAGTACTCGATCAAGTTTTTCGTTTGTAGGCTCTGGAAGACTATTCGCTGAACTGTCTCCCAGTCATATAAACCTCTCTCAAATCTAAACTGTCAATGACATCATTAAATAAGAAAGGCCAATGTCTATCGAATCTTCCTTTGCTTTTCTCGTGTGGAAATCTTAGCATGTTAAAATCCCCACCTATTATTATAGGATACGGGTTCTCATTAGCCAAATTCACCAATTCACGAAGGAAAGCTGCTTTATGTTCTTCTTGGGCAGCACCGTACACAGCCACCAAACTCCATATGAACTTATCAGCCTTGTTCCGGATATGTGCCTTAATATAAAAGTCACCATCCGTCAATGCCAAGACATCCATAGAGTCTGATTTAATGCCTAGTAAAATGCCACCAGATCTTCCACGAGGAGGGATCGAATGCCAAGTGAAATCTACACCTCCTGAGAGGCGATCCAACACACTCTGCGAAAAATCCCTTCTACCCGTTTCCGAGATCGCTAAAAAATCCAACCGATGATCACTCACATACTGAGCAATATTCAAATGTTTAGCCAAGTCACCAAGACCTCTGCTATTAGTGAAGATGCCATTCATGGGTAAACCGTTTGAATTTTAGAGCATTTCTCGTTAAGTCGAGATTTTTTATTTCTTTTATCCTAGACAGATTTGGATTTTCGGCCAAAGGCAAATAGATCATGGAAAGATCCTAGCCCGTCCTCATCCATACCCACCTCCGTCACCTCACCCACCAAATGTGATAGAAGCTGTCCATCAACCGTGGCATTCACTTCCTCATCATCTAAGGGTGAGGCAATCGGCTTAGAAGAAACACATGGAGATACCCCGAAGGCGATCATACTCCATATGCTTCAAAGCATTAGCCGAGATAATTATTTCACTATCATTTCTACCAACATTAACTCATATGTTAGTTAGAATAGAAGATAACTTCGAAGTTGAGAAAGACAAAAATGAGTTATGAACGATGGCGTACCCATAGCACGAGGAGAGAACATCGCCGCCTTGCGGCGCATAGCTTTGGCGAGCGCGTCCTCATCCGCAGCCGAAGACCCATCCGCTGTCACAGGGTGACGAGCACTACGGCGAACCGCTGCCGTGTACACCCTCGTAGCTGTCTGCACTGCGGAAGGGAGCAAAGGTGAAGTAGATGCCCCCTCGACCACAGTGGAAGAAGCCGTCGTCGTCGCAGCACCCGCCGTCGCCGTCTGCACTGTGAAAGGGTGCAAAGGTGAAGTAGATGCCCCCTCGACCACAGTGGAAGAAGCCGTCGTCATCGTAGCACCCGACGTCGCCATGGTAGGAATCCGCAGAAGCCCGCCCGAGGAAGTGCGCGTCACCGGCGATGGACCGGCTGTAGCCTCTGCACGGGCTGAGCCCATGGCCGATCCCATGCCAGCGGTGCACTGCTGCCCAACAACGTCGGAGACGACCCCATCGCCGAGTGCCCTAGCAGCGCTATGGGCCTCCTGACGCACGGGCCGCACTGCAGCTAGGCTCCTCGGAGACTGATGGCCGCGAGCGGACCTTAAAAGTTTGACGCTCGGCGCAGCACTCAGTCCCCTAGTCGCCCCTCCTGTTGGGCCTCGGACGAACCCAGTGCACTACCTGTTCTCTCACAAGGAGAGACCCGAGCGGGTGTCGCACCCTGACTTCTAGGGGATACTCACCGGGCCGAACTGGAAATCAGATGCTTGGATTACGGGGCCTAACTGCTCCCGCATCCTCTTACGAGTAGGCCAACACTTATGTGCGACAACCAAACTCTGCTTTTCCATCGTCGATGTAAACTATCCCATAGAGATCAAGATACTACCGTCGACGTACTTCAACCATTCACACATGGTACGTCAACGGCGTTAAACAGAATGATACCACAACATATCTCGAAGACACAAAAGATTGAAATAAGTTGCAACTGGCCCTCACTAGGGCAGAGAATAGCAAATACAATCATCCAGAGGACACTTGTCCCAACATATCATCATTACATCACAGCGGAAGCAATCAAGCGTCTGAGTACAGACAAATCCAAATAGGCCTAAGAGGCCGAGAAAGAAAAGAAGACGAAGCCCATCCACGTAGTCTTCGGATCCTGCCCGGGTCCGCTATCTACTCGTCTGCAGTCTCGTCGTACTCCACGTAGTAGCCTCCAAGGGGATCCTCGTAATCGTAGTCTGCGTAAACCACAGCCCCAAAGGGGTCAGTACATCCAAGTACTGGCAAGCAAGACTCACACTTCACCAGAGAGTTACCCGTCAACACAAGCACGGATGCTTTGGGTTCAACGGAAGAATAGGGGATATAAAAGCTGCAGCGGCTGCTCTAACCAACTACAGAGATATACTATAAGTTTCGACTAACAGAAAGAAGATAAGATCGCGTATAGTAACCAACTGAAAGATAACTTCAAACAAACCCATCCAATGTTACCCCCTTCTAAGGAAGCAACCCAAGGATAACTCACAAAGTTGGATTAATGGTGATTCAGGTTATTGTGTCAATAATGCTATTACTAGTCAAGATTAGCATTAGTTAGGTGATTAACATTAGTTAGATGTAAGTTGCTCTGAGTACTTGTTAGCCAGTACTTTCACCAAGTCAACCATAACCGCGGAAAACACGGCTTCTCGAGAAGATTTAACCCTGCAGGATGCACCAATTTAGCCGTACACGTAAGAATACCCCGCCAGATAGGAAATGCACTTCCACCAAGCGGGGCACTCAACACAACCCAACCCTTCTTCGCATCAAGCCCAAAGCACCTTGAGTGCACGGCTAATCGATCCCCCGAAGAAAAGGGGACCCTCATAGCACTCTAAGAACGTGTCTCCCTATATGCCGACTACGAAAGTTCCACCCTGCGCTGGGCTCGCAAAAACATGCATGCGGCAAATGGAAAACCCGAACTAAATGAGGAGATTTGGACGAGATGCGAATCGAGTCAAATTGAGGGGGGCGCACATACACGCTTCCCACATGCGGGTAGTGCGCTCATCATGGATCAGTAGACAAGACTCTTTTCCTAATTAGGGTCGACACTAGCAGGCCTCAAAACCACTCAGGGCCTCCTGCCGGTGCCTTATCAGCATATTATTATTAACCATAGCATTAAAAGGTTGATTGATTAAACCCCGAGCCCATAGAACATAAATGAGTAAGATAAAAGAAGTAACCGACAACAGACTCGAGCACAAGCAACCCTAAGCATGCTAGTAGGACTAAGGCAACAAGCAAGGGTTATTGGTGTGGAGGTGAGGCAATATCAGGGTTCAGGATATCATGTGATAGGTTCGGAGAACAAGCAACGATACATAGGGCTAGCAAAAGTAGACAATGGATAGTATAGGTAACAAGTGTGGAAAGGAACTCAATGGTTCATGTGAGTGATAACTTGCCTGCAAGCTCAGCAGCCTGGTACTGAGCTAAGTCCTCGGAAGTGGTGTCATAAAGCTCGTCTGTCTCAACGTCGTCGTCTAACCGAGAAGAAGCAAAAACAAACAACGAAGGAAGACGGGCAATCAATAACATGGCATAGTGCACAAACATGGGATGATGCATGTCAATTTAACGGATGCATCAAAGTAAACTAGTTGACATGATAACACAATTTAAATGGACCCATATGCAATTTGATTGCATATGGAAAGCCCATGGTTAAGGTTGAACAAATGATCTACAATTGATTACCATGTGGAAGTTGATTATCATGATGCATGCATGATGAAGCAATAAGAAAACAACATTAGATGCAAGTGGAAAAGAAATTTACAAGGTTTGGAAATTATTTATTAAGTGTTGGAATTTTTGTTCCTTAAAGGTGTCACACAAGCATTTGTTGTTTTCATCAAGTTAAATTGTTCAAAACAGATAACAAAGTTAATATTTGAAAAGAGCACAAAATTTTAGGTGGATTACATGTTTCAATTATGGAAAAAGGAATTACCATGATTTAATTATGAATTAAACAAGTTTGAAAAAGTTTTAATTGCATTTAATTCAAGTAGGAATATTATTTGAATTTTATTTGTTCAAAACATTAACCCAAGTTCCTATTTGAAAAGGTTATGTTTTCTGGTTTGAAAACATATTTTATATGTTCAGAAATAATTTAAGTTGAGCAAGTGATGGATTTAGCAAATTTAAATGATTTAAACAAGGTTTAAATTATTTAAGCAATTTTAATTATTCAATTCATGAAACAAAATTTATATTTGGAAAGATGGTTCAAAATGGCATGGAAAACATATTTTATTTATGTTATTTGGATTAAGTATAAATTACTTATGGAATTAACCAAATTTAAGATGATTTGTTTGAATTTGCAATTTGAATGCATTTGAATTAGTCAAAACAGAATACAAATGGTTTAGATAGATAGATAATTAAATTTTGTTCAACAAACATATTTTACTTTTATTATTTGGAGTTGTAAATTAAAGTTATTAACAATTTAAAATTAAGGACCAATCTGTAATTAAAAGGACTTGTTTTTGAAAAAAGAAAAGGGCTGAAAACTATTTGCACTCTGCAGTGGCTAGCCACTGCCACTGACAGAGGGCCCCTAAGGCCAACGTGGACGCACGCGTGGCAGCACTGCCACACAGCAGCTGACAGGGGGGCCACCCTGTCAGTGCGCTGCGCAAATGTTGGGATAAATCCCGCGGGGCAGGATTCGATCCTGCGCCCTGCTGCACGCGCGCAAGCGTTGCAACCACTGCAGTACGTTTTCAGTTTTGTCAGTAAACGCTACGCGGACAGGTTATAGTTCAGGTTCGCTTAACTGAATTTTTAACTGAAGAAAATTTCTGAACTTCGACAGATCCTCACGGTGGCTCAACGGCGGCGAGATTCTGCTCGTGCTCGTGTGGTTGCGCTGCGGGGTGCTGTGCGTTGTGCGCGTGCAAGCGTGGCAGGGAGGAGGAAGGAGAGGGGCAGGGAGGAGGTGATCACCCTTGGTGTAGTCGAGCAGAGGCTCGGGGCAGGGAGCTCGACGGCGATGGCACGGACGGCGGCGGCGATCCAGCAGCCAGACGGCGTCGGGGAGGTGTCAAACAGGACGAGGGAAGCACGACGACTTGGTTCCCGTGGCTCTCCAGAAGGGAGGAGGAGCATGGTGGCGGCGGTAGTCGAAGATTCAGAGGTGGAGCTCTCCGGTGAGGTTGCAGAGGTGGCGATTCCGGCAGAGAGAGGGGAAATTGGCGGCGGCGCGAGGGGATAGGGGTGGCCTAGGTGGTCTAGGGCTAGCAGGGGATCGGGGGTAGGGTTCTTATAGGGCTAGGCGGCGCGCGGTGGCCGTCTGCTCGCTACAGCCGGCGACGTGGCATCGCTCGATGCCCGCCGTACAGTTAGAGGAAGAGGGTGAACAGGTACCGGGCCGAGGGGGAGGTAAAGGTGGGCTGGGCCGTGCTGGCCCCACCCCCTCTGGTAAGTTTTTTCCTTTTATTAATTGTTTTTTTTCTTTTTTTTTTTGCAGAAATAGAATTAGGAAGAAAGTTAGGGTTTTGAGTTAGGAAAATTTTTAGAAAAATTTGTGTGAGTTAGTTATTACAATAGCAACAAAATGCCCACTTTGGTTTTCCAAAAAGTTCAATTTATTTTGCTGTTTTGTAATTGAGTGAATTTGTATGAATTTTTGAATATTGGGTGATTTATTAAAAGGAAACATTTCCAAGAGTTTGAACCCTCAATTTATTTGAAACAACTTGATTAGAATTGTTTGTAGTTTACATAAATTTCAAATGGTTGCTGCTTGCAATTGAATTTGAAATAACATTTGAATTAAGTTTGGATTAAGTGAATTATTAAAAACCATAATTTTAATGGTTTGAACCTTATGATTTAATGGAAACAAAATGGTTGTTTTGATTGAACTTTTTAGTTGGAAAAATTGTAACAGAGCAAGTATGAAACAAAGCATTTGAATATTGTTTGAATTCAATTGTGAAAACAACTGAAAACAGATGCAAACCAAATGAAAACAAATGCAATGAGTATGATGCCATGATGCAACACTTTAATTAAACAAGAATCAAACATTCTAGGGGTGTTTTCATACTTGGGATGTTACAAAACGCCCCCCTTGAAGGAATCGCGCCCCGAGATTCCTTACTGAGAAGAGAAAAGGTCCGGATACTTCTTGCGAAGATCCTCTTCGGTCTCTGTCTGTCGCACCCAAGGTTTCTAGAGGATACTCAACGCACGAACTGGAAGTCAGGTGCTTGGATTATGGGGCCTACTTGCTCCCACGTCCCAGCTTCCTGGTAGGCCTGCGCTTATGCGCGACAACACAAGCCCTGCTCCCATCGTCGAAGAAAACTATCCGCCAGGAACCAGAGGCACTACTGTCGACGTACTTCATATCAAGCACGCACGGTACGTCAACAGTTTGGTACGAACGGTAGCACAGAATGTCTCTAAGACACAAAAGAATGAAATAAGTTGCAAATGGCCTTCACTAAGGCAGAGGTAGCAAAACACTCATCCAGAGGACACATGTCCCAACATATCATTCATTACATCAGCGGAAGCAAACAAAGGCGTCTGAGTACAGACAAAATCCAAAGGCTTAAGAAGCCGGAGAAAATAAAGAAGACGAAGCCCATCCACGTAGGTCCTGGATCCTGCCCGAGGTCCAGCTATCTACTCGTCTGCAGCGTCGTCGAACTCCACAAAGTAGCCATCCTGGGAAGCATCGTAGTCGTAGTCGAAGCCGTACTCTGCGTAAACCACAGCCCCAACGGGGTCAGTACATTTGATGTACTGGCAAGCAAGACTCACACTTCATCAAAGAGTTACCCGTCAACACAAGCATTGAGACTTGGGACCAACGGAAGAGATAGGTATTGAAAGCTGCAGCGGGCTGCTCTAACCAACTACAGAAGATAACTACTTGTTCCGGCTAATAGACAAGATAAGATCGAGGAATGGTAACCAACTGAAAGATAACTTCAAACAAACCCATCCTGGATCTCGCCCCTTATCCGAAGAAGCAATCCGAGGATAACTCACACCGTAGTAAAAAGGTGGGTCAAGTTATTGTGTGAATAACCTATTACTAGTCAAGTTATTACTTGTTGGGTGTAACATGATTGATCATTAGTTGAAGTTGTCCTGAGTACTTGTTAGCCAGTACTTTCACCAAGTCGTCACATAACGGCGGACAACACGGCTTCTGGAGAAGATTCATCCCTGCAGGGTGTGCTCCAGTACCCGTACACACTCAAGCCACCAACTAAAACTCAGGTTGACTTGACACGACTCGAACCATCTCTACAGCCTGTCCTAGGAGCCACGGAGCTATAAGGTCCCAGCCACGCAGCCGAATACTCAGCGCAGGTGTGCAAAACTCCCGCAGGACACAACACCCCGGCACTACAGGCCTCGCCCTATATGTGTATGTCATCATCATAAGTAACCATAGGAGCGACCCATTCATGCGTATGCGCAAATGGAACACCCGAACTAAGTGTGGCTCTTCGGACAAACTGCGGATCAGGTCAAGCCGAGGGGGGTTCCATACCACCACCCGGATGCGGTGAGCACGCTCATCATGGATCAGTAGACAAGACCCTTTTCCTATTAGGGTCGACACTAGCGGGCCTCAAAACCTCTTAGGGCCTCCCGCCGGTGCCTTATCATCAAGTTATTATTAATAGTAGCATTAACAGGATTGATTGATTGATATTCGAGCCCCCGGATCGGTAACAGTAATAATAGCACGATAGTAAAAGAGGTAACCGACAACGAGCTCGAGCAAAAGCAACTCTAAGCATGCTAGATAAGAACAGGCTCAAACAATGGCTGTAGGTATGGGAGTGAGGCAATATCATGGCTCAAGGTAGCATGTGATGGGTTCGGAGAACAAGCATCGATTCATAGGGCTAGCAGAAATAGACAAAAGGATAGTATCGACAACAAGTGTGTGGAAGAGAACTCGATGATTCATGTGAGTGATAACTTGCCTGGAAGCTCAGCAGCCTGGTACTGGGCTAGGTCCTGGGTAGTGGTGTCGTAAGTCTCGTCGGTACCAACGTCGTCGTCTAAGCGAGAAGAAGCAAAAACAACAACGAAGGAAGACGGGCAATCAATACATGGCATAGGTGCACAAACATGGGATGATGCATGTCATGTTTAATAGATGCATCAAAGTAAACTAGTTGATATGATACACAAGTTTAAATGGATTCCATATGCAAAGATTGCATATGGCAAACCCATGCCTTAGAGTTGAATTAATTGTTCTACCACTAAGCATCATGTGTAAGTGAGTTAGCATGATGCATGCATGATGAAAACAATAAGACAACAATATTAAATGCAATTGGAATAAGGGTTAACAAGTTTAGAAAACATTTATTAAGTTTGGAAATTTTGTTACTTAATGGTGTTAAACAAGTAGTGGTTGTTTTCAACAAGTTAGAGTGTGCAAAACAAATAACAAAGTTTATATTTGAAAAGGTTATCAAATTTTAGTTGGATTACATGTTTCACATTTTGAAATTGGACTTGGGATTATTTAATTATGAATTAAACAATATTAAACAATTTTTAATTGCATTAAACAAGACTTAAATGGTTTAGGCAATTTTAATTATTCAAAACAGAAATCAAAAGTTATATTGGAATAGATTATTTAAAATGGTATGGAAAACATATTTTATTTGCATTTATCGGATTAATAAATAATTAGTTATGGAATTTACAAATTAACATTTGAATTATTTAAATTTGAATTTTAATTGCATTTGAAGTTTCCAAAACAGTACACAAATTGGATATTTGGAAAGTTTAGGAAATTTGGATCAGAATTCATATAGAACTTGCATTAATTGGAAATACGGAATAAAAGTTATGTGGGTTTTTAGTTTAGGGATTATTCTGAAAATTAATTGGACTGATAATTAAAATAGAAAAGGGCAGAAAAGAAAAGGGGCACCGAGCAGTGTCCAGCCCCAGCCACTGACAGTGGGGTCAGCGTCACTGTGGCGCTTAGGTGGCAGGCTGGGGGGTGACATGGCCTCCAGGGTCCATGACACGTGGGCCCAGCGCGGGGCGCGCGGAAGGAAAAAATTGGGGAGGCAAATGCCTCCCCTGGGATTCGATCCCGGGACCTCTCCTTGCGCGCGCGGGACGTTGGCCAGTTGGGCTGGTTCAGTTTTCTTGTCAGGTATAGGATTCGGTTTGAGTAAGAGGTGTATTTTCGCGTGGCTACTGAATCTAACTGAATTTCTATCGTGCAGGTGCAGACAGCGTTCGACAGCAGATAGCGAGCGAGGGCGGAACGGCGAGCGCTGCTGTGCGCTGCCCGCCGCGGATCGCGGCCGTGCGGGCGGTGGCCGCCGTGCGCCGCTGCGGCTGCCGTGCGGGTGGCCGGTGCGGGCCCGTGCGAGGCGGAAAGGGAGCGGGGAAGGGGTGCGGGCGACTGCTTACAGCGAGGGCGGAGAGGAGCGCTCGGTGGCGGAAAACGGCGATGGCGGCCGCGCTCCGGCGGTCGTCGGCGGGAGCCGAGGGCACGGCGTGGAAGAGGGCAACGGCCCCTTTCCGTTCCCGGCCCTAGCTTGGGCGCTAGGGCACCGTGGCAGCGGCGCCTCGCCGGAGAGGGAGGCGGTGAGGATGGAGCTTCGGTTACAGAGAAGAAACGCCGGGAGTGGAAGAGGTGGAAGGAGGGGAAACCTGTGGCGGCGGCGTGAGAGAGGTGGAGGGCAGAGAGTGGAGCCTTAGGGCTAGGGTTATAGGGGGAGGTGGAGGCTCGTGGCCGTTGCCTGCCTCCGATGCGGACGTGGATTCCATGGATGGCTCTCCGTACCGTACGGAGGTAGGAGAAGATCGACGTGGGGGGTTATGGGCCAGGTGGAAGATGGGCTGGCCCCAGATGGGCTGTTTGCCCCTTTTTTTTCCTCTCCCTCTCTTTTGTTTTTTTTTGTTTAATACCTTTTTTTTTTGCAGATTTGGAAAAAGAGAAAGGAGAGATGGTTTTTAGGCTAGATAAAATTTTGTGAAAATTGTATTGTTGAAATATTGTGATAGCAACAAGTCCACACTTTGGCTTACCAAAAATATTTTAAATATGTTGCTTGTTTGAAAAAAAATTAAATGAATTGAGCCATTTGTGGTACCAAAATAAATAAATGCCACTTAAGCCAAAATAAGTTTTTGATTCCAATTTTAGTGGATCAATTTGTTTGTTTGTTTGTAGTTTTTATTTGACACAAAGTAACATAACAAGTATGACAAATAATTGAATTTTGTTTTGGAATTCAAATAGAAATCAAATGGAAACAATTTAATTCAAATGCAACAAAAAGCAATTATGATGACATGATGCAAAGCAATAATAAAACAAGAAACAAAACATCTAGGGGGAGATTTTCATACTTGGGATGTTACAAAACGCCCCCCCTTGAAGGAATCGCGCCCCGAGATTCCTACTGAGAAGTGAAAAGGTCCGGATACTTCTTGCGAAGATCCTCTTCGGTCTCCCATGTTGCCTCTTTATCAGAATGATGCGACCATTGCACTTTCAAGAACTTGGTGCTCTTGTTGCGAGTCTTACGCTCGGTCTCATCGAGAATACGAACAGGGTGCTCCTCATAAGAGAGATCATCTTGCAGTTCAATGTCATCATGATCAACTGCACGATCTGGATCCTTGAAGCACTTCTTGAGCTGTGACACTTGGAACACATCGTGCACTTTGGATAGTTTTTCTGGAAGCTCGAGACGATAGGCATTTTCTGCACGTCTTGACAGGATGTTGAAAGGACCAATATACCTTGGTGCCAACTTTCCTTTCACACCAAAACGATGAGTGCCTCTGAAGGGAGTTACACGGAGATATGCTTTGTCACCAGGAGCATAGATCATGTCCCTGTGCTTGCTGTCATAGTAACTCTTCTGACGAGACTGAGCAATCTTGAGATTGTCACGAATGATGCGAACTTTCTCTTCGGCCTCTTTAACAATGTCAGGACCTAAGAGTGAACGTTCACCAACTCCAGACCAATTAATTGGACTCCTGCATCTGCGGCCATAGAGTGCTTCAAACGGTGCCATGCCTAGGCTTGCCTGGTAGCTGTTGTTGTAGGAGAATTCAGCATATGGAAGACAATCCTCCCATTTCATGCCAAATGAGAGACCACATGCTCTAAGCATATCCTCGAGAATCTGATTGACTCTTTCGACTTGCCCTTGAGACTGAGGATGATAAGCCGTGCTGAACAGAAGTTTGGTGCCCAATGCATCTTGGAAACTCTTCCAGAAATGAGAAGTGAATATGCTTCCACGGTCTGAGCTAATTTCCAATGGAACACCATGAAGAGGAACAATCTTTGTTGTGTAGAGCTCTGCTAACTGGCTAGCTGATATTGTCTCTTTGACAGCAAAGAAGTGAGCAACCTTGGTGAGACGATCAATGACAACGAAGATTGCATCGTTGCCCTTCTTGGACTTTGGAAACCCAGTAACGAAGTCCATTTCAATCATGTCCCACTTCCACTCGGGAATTTTGAGAGGTTGGAGAAGACCGGCTGTTTTCTGATGTACTGCCTTGACACGTTGACAAACGTCGCATTCAGAAACGTATTGAGCAATTTCACGTTTCATGCCAGACCACCAATACATAGTCTTGAGATCCTGGTACATCTTTGTACTTCCAGGGTGGATGGATAGAGGAGTTTCATGAGCCTCCTTGAGAATGATATCTTTGAGACTTTGAATCTGAGGAACTGCAATGCGTCCTTCAAAGAACACAGCTCCTTTGTCATCAATAGAGAAGGACTTGAACTTATCACTGCCCTCTTTGATTTGCTCTACCATCCTCTTGATTTCAGCATCACGAAACTGTTCAGAACGAATCTTGTCCTCGAGAGTTGGACTGGCTGTCAAGCTAGCAAGATAGCCTTGAGGAACAAGACCAAGGTTCAGCTTCTGGAATTCTTCATGAAGTGGAGGTTGGCTCTCCATGATCATGAGATTGTTGCAATAGGATTTGCGACTGAGGGCATCGGCCATAACATTAGCCTTGCCTGGAGTGTAAGAAATGGTGAGATCGAAGTCTTTGATCTTCTCAATCCATCTCCTTTGCCTGAGGTTCAGATCTGGCTGAGTGAAGATGTATTTCAGACTTTTATGATCGGAAAAGATTTCAGTTTTGTTACCCAACAAGTATTGTCTCCATTTCTTGAGGGCAGACACAACTGCTGCAAGTTCAAGATCATGAGTGGGATAGTTTTGCTCATGTGGGTTCAACTGACGTGAAGCATAGGCGACAACTTGACGTTCTTGCATAAGAACTGCACCTAGGCCTTGGAGAGAAGCATCGCAGAATATCTGGAAAGGTTTGGTGGTATCTGGACCAACTAGAACAGGTGTAGAGGTGAGTTTGGTTTTGAGGAGATTGAAACTTTCATCACACTGTGGAGACCAAACGAACTTCTTGTCCTTCTTGGTGAGATCAGTGAGAGGTTTAGCAATTTTGGAGAAGTTTTCGACGAAACGACGGCAATAGCTAGCCAAGCCAAGGAAACTTCTGACTTGCTTCACCGTCTTAGGAGGTTTCCAATCAACAATTGCCTTAACCTTGTCTGGGTCAATGGCTATGCCCTTGGCAGAGATGATGTGACCAAGATATGCCACTTCTGGAATCCAGAACTCACATTTGGAGTACTTGGCATAGAGTCGATGCTCGCGGAGTTTCATGAGGGTGAGACGAAGGTGTTCTTCATGCTCTTCCTCGGATTTTGAGTAGACAAGGATATCATCAAGATATACCACAACGAACTTGTCGAGGTATTCGTGGAAGACAGAATTCATGAGTCGAGAGAAGGTCGCCGGTGCATTGGTAAGACCAAAGGACATTACGGTGTATTCATACAGACCGTAGCGGGTGGTGAAGGCTGTCTTTGGAATATCTTCCTTTCTGATCTTTATTTGATGGTAACCCATCCTCAAGTCCAACTTTGAGAATATTGAGGCTCCAGCAAGTTGATCAAAGAGATCATCGATACGAGGAATTGGGTATTTGTTCTTGATTGTTTTCTCGTTAAGAGGACGATAGTCCACAACAAGTCTCTTAGTTTGGTCCTTCTTGGCAACAAACAGAGTTGGGCAACCCCAAGCGGAGGAACTGGGCTGAATATAGCCTTTCTCCATGTACATGTCTATTTGCTCCTTCAACAACTTCAGTTCAGGAGGAGCTATTTTGTACGGATGCTTAGAGATTGGAGCAGTGCCTGGTTCAAGTTCGATGACGAACTCAACAGCTCTGTCAGGAGGCATTCCTGGCAATTCTTCTGGAAAGACATCGGGGAAGTCACAAACCACCGGAATAGTTTCAATAGATGGTAGAGGATTTGCATTGATGGTGTAGAGTTGAGCAACTGGATTTTCAGCATGGAAGTAGACTATCTGGCCAGAAGGGTGTGTGATTTTGACAGACTTAGCAGGACAATCAATGACTGCTTTGTTGGCTACCAGCCAATCCATCCCAAGAATGACATCAATATCTGAAGAGTGGAGAGCTATCAGAGATGCTTGGAATGGAAGGTTTCCAATTGTGATCTCGATGTTCTGGCTAATTTTATTGCTTTGCCAGCTAGATCCCGGTGATTTCACTAGGAGAGGGATAGACAAGTGTTCGAAGTTGATTCCACCGTTGTTTGCAAAGCATTGAGAGATGAAAGAGTGTGAAGCACCATAATCGAACAAGACTTTAGCACGAAACGAGTTCACAAGAAGTGTGCCCATTACAACCTCAGGAGATTCTTCTGCTCCCTGGGCCTTGACATGGTTCACCCTCACAGTTCTCAAGACAGACTTGTTCTTGTTGCGGGGCCTAGGCGAAGGAGTGTGTACCACCACATGATTGACCTTAGAGATAGGTAGTGATGGTAGCTTGCTTTGCGGGCACTTGTAGGAGTAGTGTCCTGATAGACCGCACTTGAAGCATGTACTAGCAGAACGAGGAGTTGTTGGACTTGGCTGAGATGGAGCACGTCCTGACGATATCACTGGGGTGGGAGGGCGGGGAAGAAATCCTGCCGGGCTTGGCAAGAAGATGGGCGGTGTTGGAGTGGTATATGGAACCCAAACTCTCCGTTTTTGTGGAGGCATGATAGCTTTCGAGAGATTAGCCTGTTCACGAGAGTGCTTACGAGATTCCTCAACCAATTTGCGCCCATGCTCTTCATTTAGAGCGATGTTGATGAGGTCCTCAAAATTCTTGGCCTTGACGTTGGTGAGAGCATACTTGAGTTCCGGGTTGAGACCCCTGCGGAACTTTGCCATCTTTCTCGCTTCTGTGGAGATCTCATCTCCGGCGTAGCGAGCCAGACGATTGAACTCTCTTTGGTATTCGAGAACGTCCAGACTGCCTTGTGTGAAAGAATAGAATTCCTCACGCATTTTCTCCATGAGCCCATCGGGAATGTGATGGCGCACGAAGGCTTGCTTGAAATCCTCCCATGTGATTGCCACACTAGAACCTCTCATTTCTTGGAAATTCTCCCACCAAGACATGGATTGTCCACGGAGAAGGTAGGTCACGTAAGGAACACGGTCCTCGTCAGCCACATGAGCTACCACAAGAGTACGGTTCATTTCACGGAGCCAGTCATCAGCATCCAATGGCTCGGAGGAGGTTTCAAACGTGCTTGGATTGAGCTCAAGGAACTCCCGAATCGACACACGAGCGTTGCCATTACTCCCAAGGCCTTGGTTCTGCTGCATCTGCTTTATAACTTGCGTCATCTGAGACAACACTTTTCCCATCTCAGGTGGCAGTGTGTGTTCTTCGTCACCACTTTCCATCCTGAAGAGGATACCAAGATTAACACACTAACCGGATAACAAAATCCAATATAAGTGCTTAAAACGATTACTTCAGACGGTAAGAAGGTAGCATGGATCAAACATATACTACCCTCAACGTTCACCATAAATGGTTTGAGTATGAAAGGATAACTAAACATAGTTAAGAATGGATACATCGGTACTCAGTGATGAGCATTGGAGTACACCTTGTGAGTAGACGCCGGTAGAAGAGTTGAAGTGGAAAACCACAACAAGATTCAATGGACGAAAGGTTCTTCGGAAGAACATGATATTGAAGCAACATCGGGAAACTCGTGACCAAAAACCTGAGGTACTACGGAGAACCCAGAACACGTGAAATCCTAACTTGAAAGTTTAGATGAGAAGAGAAAAACAACGTTGCACTTCCTTACCAGAAAAGGGAGGGTGGGTGGGGAAAGAAATAAAATGGCAGAATTCCTACTCTCACGTTTCATTTTTCCTATATAGCTACAAAATAGTTTCTAGACTCAAACTGCGACCAGTAAAAAGGGATCCTACGGGCAGACAGGCTCTGATACCATTTGTCGCACCCAAGGTTTCTAGAGGATACTCAACGCACGAACTGGAAGTCAGGTGCTTGGATTATGGGGCCTACTTGCTCCCACGTCCCAGCTTCCTGGTAGGCCTGCGCTTATGCGCGACAACACAAGCCCTGCTCCCATCGTCGAAAAAAACTATCCGCCAGGAACCAGAGGCACTACTGTCGACGTACTTCATATCAAGTACGTCAACAGTTTGGTACGAACGGTAGCACAGAATGTCTCTAAGACACAAAAGAATGAAATAAGTTGCAAATGGCCTTCACTAAGGCAGAGATAGCAAAACACTCATCCAGAGGACACATGTCCCAACATATCATTCATTACATCAGCGGAAGCAAACAAAGGCGTCTGAGTACAGACAAAATCCAAAGGCTTAAGAAGCCGGAGAAAATAAAGAAGACGAAGCCCATCCACGTAGGTCCTGGATCCTGCCCGAGGTCCAGCTATCTACTCGTCTGCAGCGTCGTCGAACTCCACAAAGTAGCCATCCTGGGAAGCATCGTAGTCGTAGTCGAAGCCGTACTCTGCGTAAACCACAGCCCCAACAGGGTCAGTACATTTGATGTACTGGCAAGCAAGACTCACACTTCATCAAAGAGTTACCCGTCAACACAAGCATTGAGACTTGGGACCAACGGAAGAGATAGGTATTGAAAGCTGCAGCGGGCTGCTATAACCAACTACAGAAGATAACTACTTGTTCCGGCTAATAGACAAGATAAGATCGAGGAATTGTAACCAACTGAAAGATAACTTCAAACAAACCCATCCTGGATCTCGCCCCTTATCCGAAGAAGCAATCCGAGGATAACTCACACAGTAGTAAAAAGGTGGGTCAAGTTATTGTGTGAATAACCTATTACTAGTCAAGTTATTACTTGTTGGGTGTAACATGATTGATCATTAGTTGAAGTTGTCCTGAGTGCTTGTTAGCCAGTACTTTCACCAAGTCGTCACATAACCGCGGACAACACGGCTTCTCGAGAAGATTCATCCCTGCAGGGTGTGCTCCAGTACCCGTACACACTCAAGCCACCAACTAAAACTCAGGTTGACTTGACACGACTCGAACCATCTCTACAGCCTGTCCTAGGAGCCACGGAGCTATAAGGTCCCAGCCACGCAGCCGAATACTCAGCGCAGGTGTGCAAAACTCCCGCAGGACACAACACCCCGGCACTACAGGCCTCGCCCTATATGTGTATGTCATCATCATAAGTAACCATGGGAGCGACCCATTCATGCGTATGCGCAAATGGAACACCCGAACTAAGTGTGGCTCTTCGGACAAACTGCGGATCAGGTCAAGCCGAGGGGGGTTCCATACCACCACCCGGATGCGGTGAGCACGCTCATCATGGATCAGTAGACAAGACCCTTTTCCTATTAGGGTCGACACTAGCGGGCCTCAAAACCTCTTAGGGCCTCCCGCCGGTGCCTTATCATCAAGTTATTATTAATAGTAGCATTAACAGGATTGATTGATTGATATTCGAGCCCCCGGTACGATAACAATAATAATAATACGATAGTAAAAGAAGTAACCGACAACGAGCTCGAGCAAAAGCAACCCTAAGCATGCTAAATAAGAACAGGCTCAACAAAGGCTGTAGGTATGGAGGTGAGGCAATATCATGGCTCAAGGTAGCATGTGATGGGTTCGGAGAACAAGCATCGATTCATAGGGCTAGCAGAAATAGACAAAAGGATAGTATCGACAACAAGTGTGGAAGAGAACTCGATGATTCATGTGAGTGATAACTTGCCTGGAAGCTCAGCAGCCTGGTACTGGGCTAGGTCCTGGGTAGTGGTGTCGTAAGTCTCGTCGGTACCAACGTCGTCGTCTAAGCGAGAAGAAGCAAAAACAACAACGAAGGAAGACGGGCAATCAATACATGGCATAGGTGCACAAACATGGGATGATGCATGTCATGTTTAATAGATGCATCAAAGTAAACTAGTTGATATGATACACAAGTTTAAATGGATTCCATATGCAAAGATTGCATATGGCAAACCCATGCCTTAGAGTTGAATTAATTGTTCTACCACTAAGCATCATGTGTAAGTGAGTTAGCATGATGCATGCATGATGAAAACAATAAGACAACAATATTAAATGCAATTGGAATAAGGGTTAACAAGTTTAGAAAACATTTATTAAGTTTGGAAATTTTGTTACTTAATGGTGTTAAACAAGTAGTGGTTGTTTTCAACAAGTTAGAGTGTGCAAAACAAATAACAAAGTTTATATTTGAAAAGGTTATCAAATTTTAGTTGGATTACATGTTTCACATTTTGAAATTGGACTTGGGATTATTTAATTATGAATTAAACAATATTAAACAATTTTTAATTGCATTAAACAAGACTTAAATGGTTTAGGCAATTTTAATTATTCAAAACAGAAATCAAAAGTTATATTGGAATAGATTATTTAAAATGGTATGGAAAACATATTTTATTTGCATTTATCGGATTAATAAATAATTAGTTATGGAATTTACAAATTAACATTTGAATTATTTAAATTTGAATTTTAATTGCATTTGAAGTTTCCAAAACAGTACACAAATTGGATATTTGGAAAGTTTAGGAAATTTGGATCAGAATTCATATAGAACTTGCATTAATTGGAAATACGGAATAAAAGTTATGTGGGTTTTTAGTTTAGGGACTATTCTGAAAATTAATTGGACTGATAATTAAAATAGAAAAGGGCAGAAAAGAAAAGGGGCACCGAGCAGTGTCCAGCCCCAGCCACTGACAGTGGGGTCAGCGTCACTGTGGCGCTTAGGTGGCAGGCTGGGGGGTGACATGGCCTCCAGGGTCCATGACACGTGGGCCCAGCGCGGGGCGCGCGGAAGGAAAAAATTGGGGAGGCAAATGCCTCCCCTGGGATTCGATCCCGGGACCTCTCCTTGCGCGCGCGGGACGTTGGCCAGTTGGGCTGGTTCAGTTTTCTTGTCAGGTATAGGATTCGGTTTGAGTAAGAGGTGTATTTTCGCGTGGCTACTGAATCTAACTGAATTTCTATCGTGCAGGTGCAGACAGCGTTCGACAGCAGATAGCGAGCGAGGGCGGAACGGCGAGCGCTGCTGTGCGCTGCCCGCCGCGGATCGCGGCCGTGCGGGCGGTGGCCGCCGTGCGCCGCTGCGGCTGCCGTGCGGGTGGCCGGTGCGGGCCCGTGCGAGGCGGAAAGGGAGCGGGGAAGGGGTGCGGGCGACTGCTTACAGCGAGGGCGGAGAGGAGCGCTCGGTGGCGGAAAACGGCGATGGCGGCCGCGCTCCGGCGGTCGTCGGCGGGAGCCGAGGGCACGGCGTGGAAGAGGGCAACGGCCCCTTTCCGTTCCCGGCCCTAGCTTGGGCGCTAGGGCACCGTGGCAGCGGAGCCTCGCCGGAGAGGGAGGCGGTGAGGATGGAGCTTCGGTTACAGAGAAGAAACGCCGGGAGTGGAAGAGGTGGAAGGAGGGGAAACCTGTGGCGGCGGCGTGAGAGAGGTGGAGGGCAGAGAGTGGAGCCTTAGGGCTAGGGTTATAGGGGGAGGTGGAGGCTCGTGGCCGTTGCCTGCCTCCGATGCGGACGTGGATGCCATGGATGGCTCTCCGTACCGTACGGAGGTAGGAGAAGGTCGACGTGGGGGGTTATGGGCCAGGTGGAAGATGGGCTGGCCCCAGATGGGCTGTTTGCCCCTTTTTTTTCCTCTCCCTCTCTTTTGTTTTTTTTTGTTTAATACCTTTTTTTTTTTGCAGATTTGGAAAAAGAGAAAGGAGAGATGGTTTTTAGGCTAGATAAAATTTTGTGAAAATTGTATTGTTGAAATATTGTGATAGCAACAAGTCCACACTTTGGCTTACCAAAAATATTTTAAATATGTTGCTTGTTTGAAAAAAAATTAAATGAATTGAGCCATTTGTGGTACCAAAATAAATAAATGCCACTTAAGCCAAAATAAGTTTTTGATTCCAATTTTAGTGGATCAATTTGTTTGTTTGTTTGTAGTTTTTATTTGACACAAAGTAACATAACAAGTATGACAAATAATTGAATTTTGTTTTGGAATTCAAATAGAAATCAAATGGAAACAATTTAATTCAAATGCAACAAAAAGCAATTATGATGACATGATGCAAAGCAATAATAAAACAAGAAACAAAACATCTAGGGGGAGATTTTCATACTTGGGATGTTACACTGTCGCACCCTGGTTTCTAGAGGATACTCATCGGGCCGAACTGGATAGCAGGTGCTTGGATTATGGGGCATACCTGCTCCCACGTCCCAGCTTCCTGGTAGGCCTGCGCTTATGCGCGACAACACAAGCCCTGCTATTCCATCGTCGATGTAAACTATCCGCTAGAAACCTCGAGCACTGCTGTCGACGTACTTCATATCAAGCACGCACTGTACGTCAACAGGTTGGAACGAAATGATACCACAGAAATGTCTCTAAGACACAAAAGAATGAAATAATATTGCAAATAGCCTTCACTAAGGCAGAGAATAGCAAAACACTCATACAGAGGACACATGTCCCAACATAGCATTCATTACATCAGCGGAAGCAAACAACGGTGTCTGAGTACAGACAAATCCAAATAGGCTTAAGAAGACGGGGAAAATAAAGAAGACGAAGCCCATCCACGTAGTCTTCGGATCCTGCCCGGGTCCGCTATCTACTCGTCTGCAGTCTTGTCGAACTCCACGAAGTAGCCATCCTGGTGATCATCGTAGTCGTAGTCGTAGTCTGCGTAAACCACAGCCCCTACGGGGTCAGTACATTTAAGTACTGGCAAGCAAGACTCACACTTCATCAAAGAGTTACCCGTCAACACAAGCATAGATGCTTGGGATCAACGGAAGGAAGGGGTGATATAAAAGCTGCAGCGGGCTGCTAACCAACTACAGAGATACTACAAGTTCCGGCTAATAGATAGAAGATAAGATCGAGTGATGGTAACCAACTGAAAGATAACTTCAACCAAACCCATCCTGGATCTCGCCCCTTATCCGAAGAAGCAATCCGAGGATAACTCACACAGTTGTATTAAGGTGAATCAAGTTATTGTGTGAATAACCTATTACTAGTCAAGTTATTAATCATTGGGTGTAACATGATTGATCATTATGTTGAAGTTGTCCTGAGTACTTGTAAGCCAGTACTTTCACCAAGTAATCCATAACCGCGGAAAACACGGCTTCTCGAGAAGATTTTCCCTGCAGGGTTGCACCATAG
Source organism: Alopecurus myosuroides (assembly GCA_028641055.1). Lineage (NCBI taxonomy): Eukaryota > Viridiplantae > Streptophyta > Magnoliopsida > Poales > Poaceae > Alopecurus > Alopecurus myosuroides. Next base: position 462,984,853 of record CM054058.1, read on the forward strand.
TAACCATACACGCATGAATATCCCGCCAGATGGGAATCAAACCCACCAAGTGGGGCACTCAACACAACCCAACCCTTCTTCTCATCAAGCCCAAAGCACCTTGGGCGCACGGCTACTCGGGCCCAGAAGAAAATGGACCCTCATAGCACTCTAAGACCGTGTCCCCCTATATGCCGACTACGAAAGTTCCACCCGGGCGCCAAGGGCTCGCAAGATCATGCATGCAGCAAATGGAAAACCCGAACTAAATGAGGCGATTTGGACGAGATGCGAATCGGGTCAAGTTGAGGGGGGCGCCCATACTCGCTTCCCACATGCGGGTAGTGCGCTCATCATGGATCAGTAGACAAGACCCTTTTCCTATTAGGGTCGACACTAGCAGGCCTCAAAACCACTTAGGGCCTCCTGCCGGTGCCTTATCATCATATTATTATTAGCATAGCATTAATAGGATTGATTGATTAATATTCGAGCCCCCGGTACAATAGTAATAGTAAAAGAAGTAACCGACAACGAGCTCGAGCAAAAGCAACCCTAATCATGCTAGATAAGAACAGGCACAAGCAATGGCTGTAGGTATGGAGGTGAGGCAATATCATTGGGCTCAGGGTATCATGTGATGGGTTCGGAGAACAAGCAACGATACATAGGGCTAGCAATAGTAGACAAAAGGATAGTATCGACAACAAGTGTGGAAAGGAACTCGATGATTCATGTGAGTGATAACTTGCCTGCAAAACTCAGTAGCCCGGTACTGAGCTAAGATCCTGTGAAGAAGTACCGTAAAGATCGTCCGTCTCAACGTCGTCGTCTAATCGAGAAGAAGCAAAAACAAACAACGAAAGAAGGCGGGCAATCAATACATGGCATAGGTGCGCAAACATGGGATGATGCATGTCATGTTAATAGATGCATCAAAGTAACCTATTTGACAAGGGAACACAATTTAATTGGACCCATATGCAATGTGAATTGCATATGGATGCAAATGGTTTAGGTTGAAGCAATGATCTACATTTGATTAACAAGTGTAAGTAGTTAAACATGATGCATACATGATGATAACAAGAAGTAAACAAGATTAGATGCAATTGGAATGAGAGTTAACAAGTTAGGGAATTTATTATTAAGTTTGAAAATTTTTGTTACTTAATGGTGTTAAACAAGTAGTGGTTTTTTTCATCAAGTTAAAGTGTTCAAAACAAGTAACAAAGTTTATATTTGAAAAGAACATCAAGTTTTAGTTGGATTACATGTTTCACATATTGAAATAGGAGTTAGGATAATTTAATTATGAATTAAACAATATTAAACAAGTTTTAATTGAATTTAAACAAGATTAAATTGTTTAGGCATTTTAAATTATTCAAACCAGGAAAAAAAATTATATTTGCAAAGGTGAGGTGAAATGGTATGAAAAACATATTTTATTTGCATTTATTGGATTAAAAATAATTAGTTATTGATTTTAGAAATTAGCATTTGAATTATTTGAGTTTGAATTTTAAATGCATTTGTAATTTCCAAAACAGTACACAAATTGGATATTTGGAAAGATTAGGAAATTTGGATCAGAATTCATATAAAACTTGCATTTAATGGAATTATAGATTTGAAGTTATTAACTTTTGAAGTTTTTGTTTTAATTCTGTTAATTAGAAAGATTTTTGGAAATCCAGAAATTCGCAGAAACCATTTGTTACCCAGCTGGTATCTACCCACTGTCACTGTCGCGTGGGCCAGCGGCCAGCGTGGCGCGCGCGCGCGCACGCGTGGCAGAGAGAGCCGCTGACAGTGGGCCTGCGCTGTGGAAGAAATTCCACCAAAAAAAAGGTGGAGTTGCGGGGCTCGAACCCGCGCCCAGCTCCTGCGCGCACAAGGTGCAGTACCACTGCAGTGTTTCGATTCGTTTGACAGACAAAGAAACGCGGACAGGTTACAGTTGAACGCATGGTTTAACTGAATTTTGCTGACGACAAATTCCTTCCTCGACTGAACATGAACAAGGATGCTCGCCGGCGGGGAGAGGTCCGTGGCCGTGCTCGCTGCGATCGGTTGTGTGCGTGTGCAGTGAGTGCACGGATGCGTGCAACGTGGGCACGACAGGGAGGAGGGAACGTGGAGGCTCACCGGCGTTGTAGATGGAAGCAGAGGGCGGTGACGTCCGATGACGACGGCGGACGCGGCGATGTTGAAGACGACAGCGAGGAATCAGCAGCGCTCTGGGCTCCCGCAGGTGTTCAACAAGTAGAGGAAGGAGTGGCGACGTCGTTCCCGTGGTTGGCTCGGGTGATGGAGGGCCACAGCGTCGCCGGCGTGCACGGGTTCAGAGGGGGGAACGCCACGGTGGCCGGAGGCGTCGAGGATCGCGGCGTCGACTCCGCGCGTCTCCGGGGGACCTACTGTGTCCAAAAGAGAGAGGGAACAGTGGTGGTCTGGTTTCTGTAGATAGATAGGTAGGTGGCACGGTGGATTGACGGCGGCGAGCTCGGATTCAGTGAAGGAGGCCACGGTGGCCGGCGACAGAGGAGTGCTCGGCGGCGTGGAAATCGTGGGGCTCCGTGCTCGCTATGGTGTCTAACAGCAAGAGGAGGAAGCGGCGGAGCGGTTTCTGTTGTCAGAACACGTCGGAGGTAACGGCAACGACGGCGTCGAGCAGAGGTTCAGAGAACGGCGGCGGGGAGAAGTTCAGAGAGGTGGAGGACGTCGAGGAGAGAGGAGATGGCGGCGGATCCGAGGGGAACAGGGAAACCTAGGGGCCTAGGGTTAGGTACGGGGTCTAGGGCTCGTTTTATAGCCTGCGGGAGGCTCAGATCGCCGTCGGAGTGCGGTAGCTGCCGCGGTGGCGCGCTGCGATTGCAGCCGTACTTCAGGAAGAAGATCAGCACGCTTTTTGAAGCGTTAAGTGAGGAGGGAGGTGGGCTGGGCTGGCGCTCGCGGTAGATAGAGGGGGAACGGGCTGGGCCAGATAGGGTAGCTGCTGCGCGCGCAAGGTTTTGCTCGTTTTTATTTTCTCCTTTTTTTTTTGTAGCTTTTGCTTTTGGAAGAAATTGATAGGTTTTAGTTTATAGAAAAATTTGGAAAAATTAGGATAAATTCCTTAGGTGAAAAGCAAACATTTGGTAGCTTTTGTTTTCAAAATTTTAAATGTTTGCTTGCTGTTTGAAAATTGAACCAATTTGATTGGAATTTCCAATATTAAATAATATTAGAAAACAAAGTAATTTCAATAGGGTTTCCCCTAGGGTTTTAAAGTGATTTAAAGAGTACCAATTAGTGGTGAACTTCATGGATTCAAAAGTGTAATGATTTTGAGAATTTGTTTGAATTTGGAAATGATTTGAGTAATTGCTTGAAGTAATGGTTTGATTAAACCAACAATTTAATGAGTGATTAACAAGGAATAAAATGGAACAATTTGGTTGTTTTTATTTGTGAGTTTTATTCCAAAAGTTGTAACAGAACAAGTATGAAAACAAAGCAGTTGAAAATTGTTTGATTTTTATTGTGAAAACAAAGAAAAACAGATGCAAACAAAAGAAACAAATGCAACAATATGATGACATGATGCAATACTTAAATAAACAAGAAATCAAACATTCTAGGGGGTAGTTTTCATACTTGGGATGTTACAAACGCCCCCCCTTGAAGGAATCGCGCCCCGAGATTCCTACTGAGAAAAGAAAAGGTCCGGATACTTCTTGGGAAGATCCACTTGAGCTGTGACACGTGAAACACATCGTGCACATTGGATAGACGTCAAGGAATTTGGAAACCACCGGAATATTTTCAAGTAGAGGTATAGGCTTTGTATGGAGGGTGTATAGCTGGATTGAACTTGGTTCATTTGGAGAATAGACTATCTGTAATAAGGGTGGAACAGAGTTATTGACATCAATGCAACACCAAGAATGACATCAATGTCAGAATCAGCAACATGAGAGAAGCGAGGAATATGTGGCTTCCCATTAGAATTTGATTTGTATGACTGAACTTGGAAGTCAACATTTGAGATTCCGGAGAGTGAATATTGATTTGATTGCTTAGTGGAACCAGAGTTATGTTGTATGTTGTGGAAAAGATTTTTGACACAAAGGAATGTGATGCTCCGGTATCAAACAACACTTTAGCTAGAATAGAGTTTAGCAGATGAACGGGGAAAACTTTGATTAAAACAGAACTTGACCCATATGGAGAATAGACTATCTGGAATGTGGTGCTTGAGGAATGAAAACAACAACAATAACAAGAGTCTCTCTAGACAGATAGATTTGATATTTGGGAAGTTGATTAGACGCCGGTAGAAGAAATGAAGTAGAAAACAACAACAAGATTTCAACGGACGAAAGGAAATTTTTAGAAGAACATGTTATTGAAGCAACACCGGGAAAACGATAACAAGATTCCTGATGTACTACGGAAACCCAGAACACGTGAAATCCTAACTTGAAATTTGTAGATGAGAAGGGAAAAATCAACGCTGCACTTCCTTACCAGAAAAGGGAGGGAGGGTGGGGAAAAGAATAAAAAGAACAGAATTCCTACTCTCACGTTTCATTTTTCCTATATAACTACAAAATAGTTTCTAGACTCAACTGCGACAAGTAAAATGGGATCCTACGGGAAGACAGGCTCTGATACCATTTGTCGCACCCTGGTTTCTAGAGGATACTCATCGGGCCGAACTGGATAGCAGGTGCTTGGATTATGGGGCATACCTGCTCCCACGTCCCAGCTTCCTGGTAGGCTTGCGCTTATGCGCGACAACACAAGCCCTGCTATTCCATCGTCGATGTAAACTATCCGCTAGAAACCTCGAGCACTGCTGTCGACGTACTTCATATCAAGCACGCACTGTACGTCAACAGGTTGGAACGAAATGATACCACAGAAATGTCTCTAAGACACAAAAGAATGAAATAATATTGCAAATAGCCTTCACTAAGGCAGAGAATAGCAAAACACTCATACAGAGGACACATGTCCCAACATAGCATTCATTACATCAGCGGAAGCAAACAACGGTGTCTGAGTACAGACAAATCCAAATAGGCTTAAGAAGCCGGGGAAAATAAAGAAGACGAAGCCCATCCACGTAGTCTTTGGATCCTGCCCGGGTCCGCTATCTACTCGTCTGCAGTCTTGTCGAACTCCACGAAGTAGCCATCCTGGTGATCATCGTAGTCGTAGTCGTAGTCTGCGTAAACCACAGCCCCTACGGGGTCAGTACATTTAAGTACTGGCAAGCAAGACTCACACTTCATCAAAGAGTTACCCGTCAACACAAGCATAGATGCTTGGGATCAACGGAAGGAAGGGGTGATATAAAAGCTGCAGCGGGCTGCTAACCAACTACAGAGATACTACAAGTTCCGGCTAATAGATAGAAGATAAGATCGAGTGATGGTAACCAACTGAAAGATAACTTCAACCAAACCCATCCTGGATCTCGCCCCTTATCCGAAGAAGCAATCCGAGGATAACTCACACAGTTGTATTAAGGTGAATCAAGTTATTGTGTGAATAACCTATTACTAGTCAAGTTATTAATCATTGGGTGTAACATGATTGATCATTATGTTGAAGTTGTCCTGAGTACTTGTAAGCCAGTACTTTCACCAAGTAATCCATAACCGCGGAAAACACGGCTTCTCGAGAAGATTTTCCCTGCAGGGTTGCACCATAGTAACCATACACGCATGAATATCCCGCCAGATGGGAATCAAACCCACCAAGTGGGGCACTCAACACAACCCAACCCTTCTTCTCATCAAGCCCAAAGCACCTTGGGCGCACGGCTACTCGGGCCCAGAAGAAAATGGACCCTCATAGCACTCTAAGACCGTGTCCCCCTATATGCCGACTACGAAAGTTCCACCCGGGCGCCAAGGGCTCGCAAGATCATGCATGCAGCAAATGGAAAACCCGAACTAAATGAGGCGATTTGGACGAGATGCGAATCGGGTCAAGTTGAGGGGGGCGCCCATACTCGCTTCCCACATGCGGGTAGTGCGCTCATCATGGATCAGTAGACAAGACCCTTTTCCTATTAGGGTCGACACTAGCAGGCCTCAAAACCACTTAGGGCCTCCTGCCGGTGCCTTATCATCATATTATTATTAGCATAGCATTAATAGGATTGATTGATTAATATTCGAGCCCCCGGTACAATAGTAATAGTAAAAGAAGTAACCGACAACGAGCTCGAGCAAAAGCAACCCTAATCATGCTAGATAAGAACAGGCACAAGCAATGGCTGTAGGTATGGAGGTGAGGCAATATCATTGGGCTCAGGGTATCATGTGATGGGTTCGGAGAACAAGCAACGATACATAGGGCTAGCAATAGTAGACAAAAGGATAGTATCGACAACAAGTGTGGAAAGGAACTCGATGATTCATGTGAGTGATAACTTGCCTGCAAAACTCAGTAGCCCGGTACTGAGCTAAGATCCTGTGAAGAAGTACCGTAAAGATCGTCCGTCTCAACGTCGTCGTCTAATCGAGAAGAAGCAAAAACAAACAACGAAAGAAGGCGGGCAATCAATACATGGCATAGGTGCGCAAACATGGGATGATGCATGTCATGTTAATAGATGCATCAAAGTAACCTATTTGACAAGGGAACACAATTTAATTGGACCCATATGCAATGTGAATTGCATATGGATGCAAATGGTTTAGGTTGAAGCAATGATCTACATTTGATTAACAAGTGTAAGTAGTTAAACATGATGCATACATGATGATAACAAGAAGTAAACAAGATTAGATGCAATTGGAATGAGAGTTAACAAGTTAGGGAATTTATTATTAAGTTTGAATTTTTTTGTTACTTAATGGTGTTAAACAAGTAGTGGTTGTTTTCATCAAGTTAAAGTGTTCAAAACAAGTAACAAAGTTTATATTTGAAAAGAACATCAAATTTAAGTTGGATTACATGTTTCACATATTGAAATAGGAGTTAGGATAATTTAATTATGAATTAAACAATATTAAACAAGTTTTAATTGAATTTAAACAAGATTAAATTGTTTAGGCATTTTAAATTATTCAAACCAGGAAACAAAAATTATATTTGCAAAGGTGAGGTGAAATGGTATGAAAAACATATTTTATTTGCATTTATTGGATTAATAAATAATTAGTTATTGATTTTAGAAATTAGCATTTGAATTATTTGAGTTTGAATTTTAAATGCATTTGTAATTTCCAAAACAGTACACAAATTGGATATTTGGAAAGATTAGGAAATTTGGATCAGAATTCATATAAAACTTGCATTTAATGGAATTATAGATTTGAAGTTATTAACTTTTGAAGTTTTTGTTTTAATTCTGTTAATTAGAAAGATTTTTGGAAATCCAGAAATTCGCAGAAACCATTTGTTACCCAGCTGGTATCTACCCACTGTCACTGTCGCGTGGGCCAGCGGCCAGCGTGGCGCGCGCGCGCGCACTCGTGGCAGAGAGAGCCGCTGACAGTGGGCCTGCGCTGTGGAAGAAATTCCACCAAAAAAAGGTGGAGTTGCGGGGCTCGAACCCGCGCCCAGCTCCTGCGCGCACAAGGTGCAGTACCACTGCAGTGTTTCGATTCGTTTGACAGACAAACAAACGCGGACAGGTTACAGTTGAACGCATGGTTTAACTGAATTTTGCTGACGACAAATTCCTTCCTCGACTGAACATGAACAAGGATGCTCGCCGGCGGGGAGAGGTCCGTGGCCGTGCTCGCTGCGATCGGTTGTGTGCGTGTGCAGTGAGTGCACGGATGCGTGCAACGTGGGCACGACAGGGAGGAGGGAACGTGGAGGCTCACCGGCGTTGTAGATGGAAGCAGAGGGCGGTGACGTCCGATGACGACGGCGGCCGCGGCGATGTTGAAGACGACGGCGAGGAATCAGCAGCGCTCCGGGCTCCCACAGGTGTTCAACAAGTAGAGGAAGGAGTGGCGACGTCGTTCCCGTGGTTGGCTCGGGTGATGGAGGGCCACAGCGTCGCCGGCGTGCACGGGTTCAGAGGGGGGAACGCCACGGTGGCCGGAGGCGTCGAGGATCGCGGCGTCGACTCCGCGCGTCTCCGGGGGACCTACTGTGTCCAAAAGAGAGAGGGAACCGTGGTGGTCTGGTTTCTGTAGATAGATAGGTAGGTGGCACGGTGGATTGACGGCGGCGAGCTCGGATTCAGTGAAGGAGGCCACGGTGGCCGGCGACAGAGGAGTGCTCGGCGGCGTGGAAATCGTGGGGCTCCGTGCTCGCTATGGTGTCTAACAGCAAGAGGAGGAAGCGGCGGAGCGGTTTCTGTTGTCAGAACACGTCGGAGGTAACGGCAACGACGGCGTCGAGCAGAGGTTCAGAGAACGGCGGCGGGGAGAATTTCAGAGAGGTGGAGGACGTCGAGGAGAGAGGAGATGGCGGCGGATCCGAGGGGAACAGGGAAACCTAGGGGCCTAGGGTTAGGTACGGGGTCTAGGGCTCGTTTTATAGCCTGCGGGAGGCTCAGCTCGCCGTCGGAGTGCGGTAGCTGCCGCGGTGGCGCGCTGCGATTGCAGCCGTACTTCAGGAAGAAGATCAACACTCTTTTTGAAGCGTTAAGTGAGGAGGGAGGTGGGCTGGGCTGGCGCGCGCGGTAGATAGAGGGGGAACGGGCTGGGCCAGATAGGGTAGCTGCTGCGCGGGCAAGGTTTTGCTCGTTTTTATTTTCTCCTTTTCTTTTTTTTTGTAGCTTTTGCTTTTGGAAGAAATTGATGGGTTTTAGTTTATAGAAAAATTTGGAAAAATTAGGATAAATTCCTTAGGTGAAAAGCAAACATTTGGTAGCTTTTGTTTTCAAAATTTTAAATGTTTGCTTGCTGTTTGAAAATTGAACCAATTTGATTGGAATTTCCAATATTAAATAATATTAGAAAACAAAGTAATTTCAATAGGGTTTCCCCTAGGGTTTTAAAGTGATTTAAAGAGTACCAATTAGTGGTGAACTTCATGGATTCAAAAGTGTAATGATTTTGAGAATTTGTTTGAATTTGGAAATGATTTAGAGTAATTGCTTGAAGTAATGGTTTGATTAAACCAACAATTTAATGAGTGATTAACAAGGAATAAAATGGAACAATTTGGTTGTTTTTATTTGTGAGTTTTATTCCAAAAGTTGTAACAGAACAAGTATGAAAACAAAGCAGTTGAAAATTGTTTGATTTTTATTGTGAAAACAAAGAAAAACAGATGCAAACAAAAGAAACAAATGCAACAATATGATGACATGATGCAATACTTAAATAAACAAGAAATCAAACATTCTAGGGGGTAGTTTTCATACTTGGGATGTTACAGTCTCCCACGTTGCCTCTTTATCGGAATGATGCGACCATTGCACTTTCAAGAACTTGGTGCTCTTATTGCGAGTCTTACGCTCGGTCTCATCGAGAATTCGAACATGGTGCTCCTCATAAGAGAGATCATCTTGCAGTTGAGAGATCATCTTGCAGTTCAATGGAATCATGATCAACTACACGCTCTGGATCTTTGAAAAACTTCTTGAGCTGTGACACGTGAAACACATCGTGCACCTTGGATAGTTTTTCTGGAAGTTCAAGACGATAGGCATTTTCTGCACGCCTCGAAAGAATGTTGAAAGGACCAATGTATCTTGGTGCATGTGACGCCCCGGGATCGGGGACTATGCAGATTTCAGCATTCCCGCCAAATCCGCATAATAACCGATTCTAGGTTGCCACTTGTGATAACATTACAACAGTTCACGAATATTCCGCAACCACAACAGGAGAGATACATATACAAGACGACTCAAACGAGTCAAGGATACAACTGATACAATACAAAGTGTAAGGACCCCAGACCGGCAGTCTGAAACCCTACGTATGCATACATTCACGATCCCAGAAAGATCAGTCGTGAACAACATACAAAGTTGGTACACAGAAATACATCATCCATTACACGAGTACATAAAGGTATTACACAAATGATCACATGATCAAGTCTAACACAACTGCCACAAAGGGCAGGCAAATTAACAAAGACAGCGGAAGACAAATAAAAACACAACGTAGTTGAGCCCAAGTCACGCCTTAACCTACAGGCTGCTGACCCGGAGACGATCCTAGTTCGCAAAGCCGTCAGCTCCGTACTTCTCTTCATAGATATCCTTCGGAGGCTCCTTCTCAAAGTCTGATAAGTAGATACCAGGGGCGAAACCATAATGAGTACGTTTGAATGTACTCAGCAAGACATCCATCATGTCACTTACCAACATGCAAGTATGCTTATATGGTGGATTAGGTAGGCTATAAATAGGGTTCACTATCAATGGTGTTCATATATGATGACACCACAGTTGCAGTCAGGTTAATCTGTATCTTCGTTGAAGAAGATACTTCAGAAGAAAACAAAATAATATAGTTTTATTTCTCTTGTAGATATCACATGTACAAGAGGTTTTGTAAAGCTTTGTTTAAAGAACATTTTCTCTTTGCAAAACTTCTTGGAATCAGTTTCCAACATTCTTGCTTAGAGTAGAAAAGGTTTTCTTTGCAAAACATTTTGTTTTGTATAACAGCATCTGGCTTTTCATCATCGACGATACCTCCACGGTATAAGTTTCCATTCCTTTCAGAACTTCCCAAGTTCAACACTTCCTTTCCAAAAATCCTTTTTGAAAACATTGACACAATGCTAGCTACATGGCCATTCAACCGTCCATATCCGAGGACGCGGCTATCTCGAAATAGTTTTACTCTGCAGAGGTGTACACATTTCCACTAGATCCAGAATCCGCCATGAAACAACCATGGACTGTCCTCAACCTATGAGAACATCAGATAACTGATCTTGACTATCCACTATGTACAAGCTAGAACATGACTATCTCTTCAATTGGGGTTCCCCCTCCCCGGCAAGCCGTGTCACACACCGCCCAGACAGGAGACCCAACTGCTGCATCCGGAGGGAAAATTAATCCCACACTTTAGATGTCCCGTATGCTCACTCCTAGCGACACTTCGGTTCGGAGGATCCAATCCTCTATAGCACTTGAGATAGCTCACATACTAACCATAACAAGTTTTTAATCAAGCCCCTACCCATATTGGGGTAAAGTGGCAGTACGGTAAAGGTTGTCCAGCGAAGACTAGGTTATGTGTCATTTTTGAAAACACCACTTTCTCAAAAATGACCACTTCCAAATTCCTCCGGAGAACAAGGATCCGCCTTTTCTCCGGGTTTTTCCGTAAAGCCTTTGTTTTTTAGAATCACAATTTTAGAATGTCCACTTAGGGACTAGTATATTTGATGGTAATAAATACCATATGGTGGCCTATGGGCTTGGTATTACCAAGTTTAACTACTGGCATAATAGTAACCTATATACTAATATAGTAGTAATAGCCACATCAAAAATAGTTTTGATAATCAAGTTTTGGTAAAACTTCAGAGGTAAAACATGCATGATATATAATGGTAAGTATTGTATCAGCAAGCAATCAGGATGGCTTGCCTGGTATCTCCTTGTGTCCCTGGTTTTGGAGTGACTGGAACTTGAAACACAGCTTCCCGACACTTCCTTCCTCTTCGTTTTCTAACGTCGTAAAAAGAATAAAGGACACACATTCAGAACTAATCAAGGCAAGCAACCATAAATAACAATACATACAGCAAGGGAATCTAATAATAACCAATCACACAATTTTTAATTGGGGCAAACAATCAAACAAACCTACTTGGCAGAAATGCTATTTAATAAGACAACTTAAGGTTGGAGGAACATCTATCACAACCTCAATATCATGGATTCAGTGGGTGTGCCACTCTCATACCAAGATATTAATAAACCAAAAATAAACTTAGTTTCACAATGGTGAGACTACTAAGAGTATACAAAACATGCACAATATTAATCATGGCAATGGGTCTATCAACCAAACCACAGAAAGAAAAAGGTAGCTAATCTGCTAAGCCTAAATTCACATCAAGAATAAATAAGGCACATGATTTGCAAAGGTTACTTGTTCAAATCAGTGGGCCTACCCAAGTGTAACAAGGTAATAGACTCATCACAAAACACACAATTTCTCATAGTGAGAACAATAGAAACAATGAATAAAAAGGAGGAATCCTATAGACATGCTTCTACTAAGGGTTTGCTATGCAAGCATGAATAACAAGTAAAGTAATAAAATGCAAACAAGGAACCATGTTATCATAATGGAAATGAAAACATGTCCTCATGCAAGGATACACAAATATCTACCAAACACAAGTTGGCAGGAAAATAATTCAACACAAAAACTGCTAAGGAAACTAGTACTACTCAAACATGAAGAATCAATGGATGCATTTCAATCAAATAATTTAAATACAACCAGAGGGTCCATGTCATAAAAATAGTAGTGAAAAATATCTATACTTGCTATAACAAAATTATCCCATTTAGCAAAACAATGCATCAATTTGCAGGGCAACTCCTACATACTAGTAGTAATAAAAATAGCATTACTAGAGGAATCAAACAACACTCCAAGAATGTATTTTTCCTAGAAAGACACACATGATTACAACCACTTACAAACAGAAGCATACCCATTTTTGTTTAGCACAAAAATTCCCAAAGCAAAAATACTAGGCACTCATTAGTTATAGTACTATATAAAGGAAATACATCTAGTGTGGGGAAAATAATGTTTCCACCAAAAATTCAATGAAACCAGTGGGTGTTCCACTATCATAACAAAGCATTAAGAGGTCACAAAGCCTCTGGTCCACTTGCTAAAAATTAACAAAAAACTAAACTAGCACCTAGTGCAATAACAATACTAGTAGAAAAATAATAGGATGTTAACACAAGCAAGATATTGCTACTCATGCTATTATTTTCACACAAGTGAAAACTATAGGTGTCAAGTACTGATAACAACCTTATAAAAATTCTACTGGTCCTATGAATACAACATAAAAATATGTGGCTACTCAACCACAAATATTTATGACAAAAATTCCACACCTGAGGGAATTTTTCCATAACATTCTCATAGTGATCACAAAGCTACTCATGCTTTTCTACCAACTCAAATGCAAGCTAGCAGAGGTGATAACAACACAAAATAAGTATCAACATGCTACTGGATACAATCAACAATCCAAGTATTTGCACACAATTTCATCACTCAAAATTCCTATGCAAATATTTACTAGAGAATAAACATATGCTACTAGCAAAAATCATATTTCTTTTCCACTCAAGTCCACACAATATAACATGCTAAAATAGCTAATAACATATTAGAAAACAAGTTCACACAACTTATAAATGCTAGAAAACAATATTGCAATACAAAAATAACTCACACAAATTAATTTCCTAAAAATGCCAAAATGGCAGAAACAGGTGAAACAAAGATCTGTCCACCAAATTTTCTATGATTCTTTAAAAATTAAACCCTTCTAGTTTTGGATATTCCTAAACATGTACAAGACCATCCAATTTAGTTTGCATCAAAATTCATCTTTAATTAATTTATAAAAATCACCAAAGTTCTCTCTGGTGTTTTACCAAATTGCATGCCATTTCAAAAATATAAGGAATTTGGAAGCAAGGTTAAATGCTGCTGTTAGGAAATTTCAGGGGCTTTCCAATGCAATTGGCCTCACTTCATTTTGAGTTGTGAAATACAAATGGTGCTCATTTTGGTGTTTCTGGTACTTGTAGCCAAATCATTTTGCATTTCAAAACTGTTCATCCAAATGTAGATCTACAAGTTGGAGGTGGTTTAGATTTTGTTGTTTCACATCTGTGAATTTTATCTTGGCCAAATTCATATTTTAGATTGCCTTTTAGGCTCAAAAGTAACAAGGTACATTCTGTAAAATAAATAAAAGGAAAACAACACTTGTTGGGCCAGATCCAGATCTGGGCCGGCCAGATCTAAAGTTACCGCAGTGGGATCTAGCCCATGCCGCTGACTGGCGGGCCAGAGGCCACGCAGGCAGCCACGCAAGCAAGGCCAGGCCCCACGGGCCAGTTTGACTCACGCGCGGGGTCAAGGGCGGGGCTGCGTCAGCGCGACGTCATCCTGAGGTCATCCGCCGGCGGGACGATCTCCGGCGAGCTCGTACGAGCGATATAATCCACCGTTTCGCAAAATACAAACGTCTACGCGACGCCTACGACGAGGGAAACCACCTAGGGGTAGCCTCGCTTCCAGGAAGCAACCGTAGAGTGGCCGGCGACGACGCGCGGCGGCGGCCGAACAACTATCACGACGCGCAGACGAAACCGAGGGAGAGGGAGGGGGAAAACGGTCGGGGGGATTCCCCTGCTCACCGTAGACGTGCGTGGGTGCTCGGAGAAGGAGGAGAAGGTCCGTGGCGGAGGCAATGGCTCGCCGGAGTCCGCCGGACCCGTAGCGAGGAGATGGATGGCGCGGCCACCTCGGGCCCTTCCGGCTCGATTCCTCCGGCAAGGAGTACCTACTCGATGAGGCGGAGACGATGGACAACACGGCAGCCGGCTGCGTGGTCGCATTTGGTCGAATCGCCGGCGAGCAATTTCCCTAGGGTTTCGGTTTGGGGATTCTTTGAGAGAGAGAGGAGCTACTCGAGTGGGGGGGGGGGGGAGAGAGGGGGCAATGAGCAGACCAGGCACATGGGGGGCCTCTTATCCCCCTTGATGCCTTCTAATCGAAGCAATGGAGTAGGGGTGCTGTTTCTACAGAGAGCTAGAGGTTGAAGATGAGTGACTCAGCTTTCAACTAGGTCCCTCGAATTTTACAAATAGGTCCCTGTCCTCTCTAAAAATTGATGTTTTCACTAAGCAAACAAAGTCAAAATTTAAAATACTTTTGCCCAAAATTCTTATTAGTTAAGATACACAACATATGTGAAAATTGGCTCAATTGGATAAACTTTATAATTCAAAGTTGTTCAAATTTGAATTCTTACATAAATGGACATTGAATTTATTAGCCTACTTAGGAGCTTCCAAAAATGATAATTTTTGGCACACATTCCTTATTTTATGTGTTACTTATGTGGTAGAAAATTCAAGTCATTTTGAGTTACTTCATAGAACAAACTTGTTCAAATTTCAAAAAGGTTCTGTCAAGAAAACAGAGTTTTTTGGCAACTTAGGTTATCAAAAAACTTGTGCCCTTTTGTTTTTCATCCTTATTTATGATATAGAGAATGTGGTATTTATTTCGTGGCATTTGGAAAAAATTTGTAGAACAAACTTGTTCAAAATCCCAAATGTTGCTGTGGAGAAAATTCATGTTTTTAGGGCTTTAATGGATTCAATTCTTGGTCTCCTCTTGTGTGTGTTCCTTATTTGATATAAGGAAGCAATGGTATTAATTTCAGCTCATTTTAAGAAAGTTTCCAATAGTAACTTGTTTTAGTTTTCTGTTTCTAGAAACATTGGAAATTCAATTTAATAAAGCACTTGGCTTTTCTTTAACAATGCTTTGCCAAAATATTTATGTGACTAGGGATAGCAAGTCAATGCTCTCAAATACTTTTGTTTTTAAGCTTTAAAGGTTGGAAAAACATTTTATAAGATTTTGGTGAAGCATCTAAGAATGCCTATTTTTCTGATAATCTTTTAGGGAAATTTATTAAGTGTTTCCTCTTTCTTAATTTAGGCCTTGGAATAATATTAAACAAGTATGGGATCCATAAGATAGTTTTTGGAAAACTCTTTGATCAATATTTACTTTATAAAATATTGCCAAGGTCATTGGAACAATATGTTGAATATTTTGTTTTCAATTTCTTAGCCATGTAAGTTTATATAATTAGTTTGTTTAGTTGCACTCAAACAAACACAACCAAAGTTTAATTGTCAAGCAATTAGCAAAACAACTGTGTTAATAGGTATTCCAAAATTGGGATGTGACACAAAGATCCAAATAACAGCGGAAGAAACAACATAGCGTCCGGCTACGGACAAGATACAAATTGGACTAAGAGTCCTGAAGATAACCGAGAGCGTCCAATCCCTGCCCAGGCCAAGCCGGAGGGATTACCAAGCTAACGTCGTCAGACTTCAAACCTGTTGACTGCAATGTTGAATATGCAGCCACGAAAAAGGATTCGTGGGTCAGTACGGTTAAGTACTGGCAAGGGGATAAACCATACTCACAAGATACCAGCGCAACCGATCATCACAAGATACAAATACTTTGGGTTCAACGGAAAGGAAGGGATTATTGCAAATAAGCGGCAGCGGGCTGCACTAACCAACTACAGAAACACACTACAACTTCCGGCTTACAGAGAGAAGATAAGATCGCGTATCGTAACCAACTACAACTAACTTCAAACAAACCCATCCAATGTTACCCCCTACTAAGGAAGCAACCCAAGGATAACTCACGCAGTTGATTAAGGTGAAGTCAGGTTATTGTGACAATATTCCTATTACTAGTAAAATTATTATCAATTAGGTGTAAGTTGTCTGAGTACTTGTTAGCCAGCACTTTCACCAAGTCGTCACATAACCGCGGACAACACGGCTTCTCGAGAAGATTTATCCCTGCAGGGTGTGCTCCAGTACCCGTACACACTCAAGTGTAACACCTGGGGTGTTACCTGTTTGTTTTGCTTGCATCATCTGCATCACATTGCATTGCACCATGTTTGCATCACAACTGGAAATTTCAAATCAATTAAAACTTTCACGCCTTGCTCAAAATTTCCAATTTAGCAATTGCAAACTATAACAACTCCTTTGTTTTCAAATAGTTTGCAGTTGTTCTAAATCAAATTGTTTGTTAATACAAATTTCCCTCTTATTAAAAACCCTGATGGCAAATTAAATTGCAAATAAAATCATGGTTGTTATGATCCAAAATTGAGGTTTACCAATTAAATTCTTGCAAAACAAACTTCTTCAATAATGTTTGCATAAGGGTTTGAACTTATTAAATGGAATTTGCCCATTTCCAAAATTTCCCAAATCAAATATTGTTTGAATTTCACCTCAAACCTTTAAACCAAATTAAATATTGAAAATTGTGAAACAATGTGAACTCTTGCTTTAATTGTTTTGGAAAATTAACACAAAATAATTTATAAAAGAATTTTCCCCAAATTCTATCCCTATCTCTCTCTTATCTTTTACCAACAAAAATATTAAAAAAAAAAAAGAGAAGAGAGGGGTGAGCTGAGAGGCAGGCCAAGCCCACCTACAACCAGCCCACCCCTAAGCCCAGCAGCCCATGTTGCTGTCTTCTTCGTACGGACGCCGGTGGGGAGAAGCGCCTGTCGCTGTCCCGAGCTCCCCACCTCAACTGCCCCCTCCCTTTATCTATCCCCCTCTTTTCCCTTGGAAACCCTAGCCTAACCCTAACCACATCTCCTAGCTAGCGCCGCCATCCCTCCTTGTTTTCCCCCACCCCCGATTTCCTCAGTTCCTGTAACCAAACTCGTGCACCACCACTGTTTCCCGTCGCCGTCAGAGGTTGGGCGCGGCGGGCTCGCCACGGCCACCTCGAGGGTCCTCCGTCCGTGGGAATGGAACCCGCAACCCTCCAGCTCCAAGATCGCAGAAGGCTTCATCTCCAGGTAATGCCCCGATTCGCCGCCCTCTTCCTCTGTTCGTCGCTCGTTTCTCTGTTCCTGGATGTGTTTGTTCGTCAGAACCAATTCGAGCAGCAGCAGGTGCGATCGGCATCTTCTCCTCCTCCCTCGCGTTTTCTCCTGTACAGGCACTACGCACCCGCACTGCACCCAACGCTGCCCACCGCCTGCATCCGCAGATCGCCACCGCGCTCGTGCCTGCGATCGAACGAGGAAGATTTCCTTCCTTCAGTTCGTCAGCGAGAGGCACCACGTCGGTCCCTTTACCTGAACCTCACAGAAGCTGCACTCTGTACCAAACGTTCAGAGTTAGCGCACTGGTATCGCTCCCTTCCGCACAGCCTAGCGACCCGGGTTCGAGACCCCGCGGCCGCAACCCCCTTTTTCCCGTTTTCTTCCGCGCGCGGGGCTGGGTCCACCCGTCAGTGGCCGCCACTGCCACCTCACCGTGCATCCGCCTGCGTGGCTGCTACCTGGGCACGGGCCCGCACGGCAGCGGCCCAGGCTAGGGGGGCACTGGGTGCACAACGCCCCAGGGGCCTCTCTGTAATTCTAATCTTCCTCTAGGCCCCCTGTTTTTACAGATTAGCCCCCAAACTTAAAATGAACCTAACTTTTATGTTCCAAACTCAAATAATAAAAATAAAATATGTTTTCTGGCCCAAATTTAATACTCTATCTAACTACATCATTTGTTTACTGTTTTGAATTTTCTAAATGTAATTCAAACTTGAATTCAAATAATTCAATTGTAATTTGCAACAATTCATAAGTAATTCATACTATTTCCAAATAAGTCAAATAAAATATGTTTTTCACACCTTTTTGAATATCCTATCCAAATATAATTTTTGTTTCCTGGTTTGAATAATTTAAAATGCCTAAACAATTTAAATCTTGTTTAATTCAATTAAAAATTGTTTAATATTGTTTAATTCATAATTAAATAATCCTAATTCCAATTTCAATATTTGAAACATGTAATCCAACTAAAATTTGATAACCTTTTCAAATATCAACTTTGTTATTTGTTTTGCACCCTTTAACTTGATGAAAACAACCACTACTTGTTCAACACCATTAAGTAACAATAATTTCCAAACTTGATAAATGTTTTCTAAACTTGTTAACCATCCTTCCAATTGCATTTAATATTGTTATCTTCTTGTTCTTCATCATGCATGCATCATTCTAACTCACTTACACATGATGCTTAGTGTTAGAACAATTAATTCAACTATAAGGCATGGTTTTGCCATATGCAATCTTTGCATATGGAATCCATTTAAACTTGTGTATCATATCCACTAGTTTACTTTGGTGCATCTATTAAACATGACATGCATCCATATCTTGATCATGCTGGATCTTTTGCCGTAGTAGTAATTGTTGCATTCCGGTGTTTGTTCGAGGTTCGTTGCTTCTTCGCGGATAGGACGTTGAGATGATGTGGGCAACGACAAGTTCTGCTACCTTGCGGGATCTCAGGCAAGTATACTCACTTGTATGCCAAATGGCTGCCTCTCATCACTTGTTACCGATTCTTTCCGTTGATTCTTTCTGCTAGCCTTAGTGGTAGTTGTTTCTGTTACGAACCCATCACATGAATCCCTTAACCTTGATATTGCCTCACCTCCATACCTACAGCCTTTGTTTGTGCCTGTTCTTATCTAGCATGCTTAGAGTTGCTTCTGCTCGAGCCTGTTGTCGGTTACTTCTTTTACTATCGTACTATTATTGTTGTTACCGTTCCGGGGGCTCGAAATATTAATCAATCAATCCTGTTAATGCTATTGTTAAATAATAATTTGATGATAAGGCACCGGCGGGAGGCCCTTTGAGGTTTTGAGGCCCGCTAGTGTCGACCCTAATAGGAAAAGGGTCTTGTCTACCGATCCATGACGAGCGCACTACCCGCATGTGGGAAGCGAGTATGGGCGCCCCCCTCAACTGACTCGATTCGCATCTCGTCCAAATCGCCGTACTAGTTCGGGTGTTCCATTTGCTGCATCATATGCAGGTACGAACCCTTGGCGCCAGGGTGGAACTTTCGTAGTCGGCATTTAGGGCGGCGTGGTCTTCCAGTGCTATGAGGGTCCCCTTTTCTTCGTGGGGCTCGATTAGCCGCGCACGCACAGCACGCGGTGCTTTGGGCTTGATGCGAAGAAGGGTTGGTTGTGTAGAGTACCCCGCTTGGTGGAAGTGCATTTCCATCTGGCGGGTTATTCTTGCGTGTACGGTTACTATGGTGCACCCCTGCAGGGTAAATCTTCTCGAGAAGCCGTGTTTTCCGCGGTTATGGATTACTTGGTGAAAGTACTGGCTAACAAGTACTCAGGACAACTCAAATCTAATGATCAATCATGTTACACCCAATGATTAATAACTTGACTAGTAATAGATTATCCACACAATAACTTGACTCATCTTAATACCACCGTGTGAGTTATCCTCGGATTGCTTCTTCGGATAAGGGGCGAGATCCAGGATGGGTTTGTTTGAAGTTATCTTTCAGTTGGTTACTATCACTCGATCTTATCTCCTTTCTGATAGTTGGAAGTAATAGAATCTCTGTAGTTGGTTAGTGCAGCCTGCTGTCGCTTATTTGCAATACCCCCCTACCTTTCCGTTGATCCTAAAGTATTTGTATCTTGTGATGACTGGCTACGCCGGTAACTTGTGAGTATGGGTTTTATCCCCCTTGCCAGTACTTAACCGTACTGACCCACGAATCTCTTTCGTGGCTGCAAATTCCAACTTGCAGTCAACAGGTTTGAAGTCTGACGACGTTAGCTTGGGAATCCCTCCGGCTTGGCCTGGGCAGGGATTGGACGCCTTCGGTTATCTTCAGGACTCTTAGTCCAGTCTGGATCTTGTCCGTAGCCGGACGTTTGTTTCTTCCGCTGTTACTTGGATCTTTGTAATGTATCAGTTGTATCCCTGGCTCGTTGAGTCATCTTGTATCTTTCTGTTTCTGTTGTAATTGTGGATTATTCGTGAACTATTGTAATGTTATCATAAATGGCAACCTGGAATCAGTTATTATGCGGATTTGGCGGGAATGCTGAAATCTGCATAGTGCCCGATCTTGGGGCGTCACAAATGGTATCAGAGCCTTGGTTCCGATTCCCGAGATTGTTCGATACAAATGGTTATCGAAGCAACGGGTCCACAAAGCCTGTAGGTCAACCTCGCTAACGGTCGTTGTTTCTAGAGTGTCAAAAACTATTTCTGCTAAACTATTTTGGAAAAACATCTCAATAGGATTCTTGTTTTCTCCTTATCTCTATTCTATTTCCCCTCCCATCTCATTTGTTTTGGAGTCTCCCCCTCTTGTCTATCTTTCAAAAGTGTTAGGATCCTACGTGGGTGGACGTTTTCTGAGCCGTTAACCCAATAGGTTCGATCATCGGAAGATTCCTGGTGGAAGAACATCGTCGTCACTCCGAGCAAGAATCCCTTGTTAGTGGTGTCGAGAAACCCTTGTTAGCGGTGTCGAGGAGATCAACTGGAAGCACGAAGAATCGATAGTCGAACTTCTTTCCCCTCCCGGGTTAGCAGGTGGATTGCGAGGGCGCAATCCCTTGTTAGTGGTGTCGTCTGTAACACCTGGGGTGTTACCTGTTTGTTTTGCTTGCATCATCTGCATCACATTGCATTGCACCATGTTTGCATCACAACTGGAAATTTCAAATCAATTAAAACTTTCACGCCTTGCTCAAAATTTCCAATTTAGCAATTGCAAACTATAACAACTCCTTTGTTTTCAAATAGTTTGCAGTTGTTCTAAATCAAATTGTTTGTTAATACAAATTTCCCTCTTATTAAAAACCCTAATGGCAAATTAAATTGCAAATAAAATCATGGTTGTTATGATCCAAAATTGAGGTTTACCAATTAAATTCTTGCAAAACAAACTTCTTCAATAATGTTTGCATAAGGGTTTGAACTTATTAAATGGAATTTGCCCATTTCCAAAATTTCCCAAATCAAACATTGTTTGAATTTCACCTCAAACCTTTAAACCAAATTAAATATTGAAAATTGTGAAACAATGTGAACTCTTGCTTTAATTGTTTTGGAAAATTAACACAAAATAATTTATAAAAGAATTTTCCCCAAATTCTATCCCTATCTCTCTCTTATCTTTTACCAACAAAAATATTAAAAAAAAAATAGAGAAGAGAGGGGTGAGCTGAGAGGCAGGCCAAGCCCACCTACAACCAGCCCACCCCTAAGCCCAGCAGCCCATGTCGCTGTCTTCTTCGTACGGACGCCGGTGGGGAGAAGCGCCTGTCGCTGTCCCGAGCTCCCCACCTCAACTGCCCCCTCCCTTTATCTATCCCCCTCTTTTCCCTTGGAAACCCTAGCCTAACCCTAACCACATCTCCTAGCTAGCGCCGCCATCCCTCCTTGTTTTCCCCCGCCCCCGATTTCCTCAGTTCCTGTAACCAAACTCGTGCACCACCACTGTTTCCCGTCGTCGTCAGAGGTTGGGCGCGGCGGGCTCGCCACGGCCACCTCGAGGGTCCTCCGTCCGTGGGAATGGAACCCGCAACCCTCCAGCTCCAAGATCGCAGAAGGCTCCATCGCCAGGTAATGCCCCGATTCGCCGCCCTCTTCCTCTGTTCGTCGCTCGTTTCTCTGTTCCTGGATGTGTTTGTTCGTCAGAACCAATTCGAGCAGCAGCAGGTGCGATCGGCATCTTCTCCTCCTCCCTCGCGTTTTCTCCTGTACAGGCACTACGCACCCGCACTGCACCCAACGCTGCCCACCGCCTGCATCCGCAGATCGCCACCGCGCTCGTGCCTGCGATCGAACGAGGAAGATTTCCTTCCTTCAGTTCGTCAGCGAGAGGCACCACGTCGGTCCCTTTACCTGAACCTCACAGAAGCTGCACTCTGTACCAAACGTTCAGAGTTAGCGCACTGGTATCGCTCCCTTCCGCACAGCCTAGCGACCCGGGTTCGAGACCCCGCGGCCGCAACCCCCTTTTTCCCGTTTTCTTCCGCGCGCGGGGCTGGGTCCACCCGTCAGTGGCCGCCACTGCCACCTCACCGTGCATCCGCCTGCGTGGCTGCTACCTGGGCACGGGCCCGCACGGCAGCGGCCCAGGCTAGGGGGGCACTGGGTGCACAACGCCCCAGGGGCCTCTCTGTAATTCTAATCTTCCTCTAGGCCCCCTGTTTTTACAGATTAGCCCCCAAACTTAAAATGAACCTAACTTTTATTTTCCAAACTCAAATAATAAAAATAAAATATGTTTTCTGGCCCAAATTTAATACTCTATCTAACTACATCATTTGTTTACTGTTTTGAATTTTCTAAATGTAATTCAAACTTGAATTCAAATAATTCAATTGTAATTTGCAACAATTCATAAGTAATTCATACTATTTCCAAATAAGTCAAATAAAATATGTTTTTCACACCTTTTTGAATATCCTATCCAAATATAATTTTTGTTTCCTGGTTTGAATAATTTAAAATGCCTAAACAATTTAAATCTTGTTTAATT
Organism: Alopecurus myosuroides; assembly: GCA_028641055.1. Classification (NCBI taxonomy): domain Eukaryota; kingdom Viridiplantae; phylum Streptophyta; class Magnoliopsida; order Poales; family Poaceae; genus Alopecurus; species Alopecurus myosuroides. The sequence continues at coordinate 463,007,957 of CM054058.1, forward strand.
CAATTAAAAATTGTTTAATATTGTTTAATTCATAATTAAATAATCCTAATTCCAATTTCAATATTTGAAACATGTAATCCAACTAAAATTTGATAACCTTTTCAAATATCAACTTTGTTATTTGTTTTGCACCCTTTAACTTGATGAAAACAACCACTACTTGTTCAACACCATTAAGTAACAATAATTTCCAAACTTGATAAATGTTTTCTAAACTTGTTAACCATCCTTCCAATTGCATTTAATATTGTTATCTTCTTGTTCTTCATCATGCATGCATCATTCTAACTCACTTACACATGATGCTTAGTGTTAGAACAATTAATTCAACTATAAGGCATGGTTTTGCCATATGCAATCTTTGCATATGGAATCCATTTAAACTTGTGTATCATATCCACTAGTTTACTTTGGTGCATCTATTAAACATGACATGCATCCATATCTTGATCATGCTGGATCTTTTGCCGTAGTAGTAATTGTTGCATTCCGGTGTTTGTTCGAGGTTCGTTGCTTCTTCGCGGATAGGACGTTGAGATGATGTGGGCAACGACAAGTTCTGCTACCTTGCGGGATCTCAGGCAAGTATACTCACTTGCATGCCAAATGGCTGCCTCTCATCACTTGTTACCGATTCTTTCCGTTGATTCTTTCTGCTAGCCTTAGTGGTAGTTGTTTCTGTTACGAACCCATCACATGAATCCCTTAACCTTGATATTGCCTCACCTCCATACCTACAGCCTTTGTTTGTGCCTGTTCTTATCTAGCATGCTTAGAGTTGCTTCTGCTCGAGCCTGTTGTCGGTTACTTCTTTTACTATCGTACTATTATTGTTGTTACCGTTCCGGGGGCTCGAAATATTAATCAATCAATCCTGTTAATGCTATTGTTAAATAATAATTTGATGATAAGGCACCGGCGGGAGGCCCTTTGAGGTTTTGAGGCCCGCTAGTGTCGACCCTAATAGGAAAAGGGTCTTGTCTACCGATCCATGACGAGCGCACTACCCGCATGTGGGAAGCGAGTATGGGCGCCCCCCTCAACTGACTCGATTCGCATCTCGTCCAAATCGCCGTACTAGTTCGGGTGTTCCATTTGCTGCATCATATGCAGGTACGAACCCTTGGCGCCAGGGTGGAACTTTCGTAGTCGGCATTTAGGGCGGCGTGGTCTTCCAGTGCTATGAGGGTCCCCTTTTCTTCGTGGGGCTCGATTAGCCGCGCACGCACAGCACGCGGTGCTTTGGGCTTGATGCGAAGAAGGGTTGGTTGTGTAGAGTACCCCGCTTGGTGGAAGTGCATTTCCATCTGGCGGGTTATTCTTGCGTGTACGGTTACTATGGTGCACCCCTGCAGGGTAAATCTTCTCGAGAAGCCGTGTTTTCCGCGGTTATGGATTACTTGGTGAAAGTACTGGCTAACAAGTACTCAGGACAACTCAAATCTAATGATCAATCATGTTACACCCAATGATTAATAACTTGACTAGTAATAGATTATCCACACAATAACTTGACTCATCTTAATACCACCGTGTGAGTTATCCTCGGATTGCTTCTTCGGATAAGGGGCGAGATCCAGGATGGGTTTGTTTGAATTTATCTTTCAGTTGGTTACTATCACTCGATCTTATCTCCTTTCTGATAGTTGGAAGTAATAGAATCTCTGTAGTTGGTTAGTGCAGCCTGCTGTCGCTTATTTGCAATACCCCCCTACCTTTCCGTTGATCCTAAAGTATTTGTATCTTGTGATGACTGGCTACGCCGGTAACTTGTGAGTATGGGTTTTATCCCCCTTGCCAGTACTTAACCGTACTGACCCACGAATCTCTTTCGTGGCTGCAAATTCCAACTTGCAGTCAACAGGTTTGAAGTCTGACGACGTTAGCTTGGGAATCCCTCCGGCTTGGCCTGGGCAGGGATTGGACGCCTTCGGTTATCTTCAGGACTCTTAGTCCAGTATGGATCTTGTCCGTAGCCGGACGTTTGTTTCTTCCGCTGTTACTTGGATCTTTGTAATGTATCAGTTGTATCCCTGGCTCGTTGAGTCATCTTGTATCTTTCTGTTTCTGTTGTAATTGTGGATTATTCGTGAACTATTGTAATGTTATCATAAATGGCAACCTGGAATCGGTTATTATGCGGATTTGGCGGGAATGCTGAAATCTGCATAGTGCCCGATCTTGGGGCGTCACATCAAGCCACCAACTAAAACTCAGGTTGGCTCGACACGACCCAAACCGTCTCTACAACCCATCCTAGGAGCCACGGAGCTATAAGGTCCCGGCCAGTCCGCTAAGCGCAAGGGTGAAAACCACACCCCCCGGCACCACAGGCCTCGCCCTATATGCATCATCATCATCATCATCATCAGTAACCATGGGGGATCCACCCATTATGCAAGGAGCAAATGGAACACCCGAACTAAGTGTGGCTCTTCGGACAAGCTGCAGATCAGGTCTAAGTCGAGGGGGGTCCCATACTACCACCCGGATGCGGTGAGCACGCTCATCATGGATCAGTAGACAAGACTATTTTCCTAGTTTCGACACCAGTCGGCTCCAAAACCCTTACCCGGGCCTCCTGCCGGTGCCTTATCATCAAATTATTATTACCCCAAACATTAACATGTTGTTGATTTAATTGAAACCCAACTATAAACTAAACAGGTGATAAGACGGACAACAAGACTCGAGCGCAAACAACACTAAGCATGCAACTACGACACGGGGGCCAACAAGGTAAACAAGCAACAGTTAATAGGAAGTGGAAGGAAAAGGCTATATCATGGCTGCAAGGTAAACATATGATAGGATCGAGACACAAGCATCGAATCAAAAGGCTAGAATGAGAACAACGGAAAGAATCTGTAACAAGTGATGAAAGGCAGCCATATGGCAGCAAGTGAGTATACTTGCCTGAGATCCCGCAAGGTAGCAGAACTTGTCGTTGCTCACATCATCTCAACGTCCTATCCGCGAAGAAGCAACGAACTAAAAGAAACACCGGATGCAACAATTACTACTACTGAAAAAGATCCAGCATGATCCTATTTTATATGCATGACATGGCAAGATGCAACAGGCGAAACAACTTAAACAATTTAATCGGAACCGGAGTCCGGAGAAATAGGAATTGGTTCAAGTTGTTTAGCTAACCAACAATTTAATTGTTATTTAGCATGGCAAACAATAAGGTAGATGAGTTAGGCAATTTAAATGGAATGGGGCAACAGTTGAAATTAATTAGCCCACACATTCCATATGTTGTCATATAGACGAACATGCATAACAAAATCTAAAATGCACAAGATAAGATGCAAACAGAGATATGAATGGCATGAACATGTTAAGTGCATTTTTCTGGTATGAAAACATATTTTATTTGTTGGATTTGGAATTAAAATGAGCAAGTTATGAATTTCACCATTTAAATGATTTAATTAGAGCATTAAGCAATTGCATTAGTTTTATTTATCCAAAACAGAAAACAAATGTTATATTTGGGAAGAGCATGAAATTTTGGTTGGAAAACATATTTTACTTTTCAAATTTGGAGTTAAAATGAATTAGTTATGATTTATGCAATTAAATCAATTTAAATTGAGCCGGAAGCCCAACATTTAATTTAGGAGGTTCACGTTATTTATTTATCCACAAAAAATGCAATGCGACACATGAATGAGATGACATTTTAATTATATATGATATGTTATAGAAAATAGGGCATAGGTATAGGGGATTTAGGGTTTGGGTTCGCACGTGTGGAGAGGATCGTTGTGTTCGACGCCGGAAAGAGGAGACCTTCGGGGCAACGACGGTGTCTTCAGGATGTGGAGGAAGTATACGAAGAAGAGGATGTAGACGAAGTCGTCGTAGCAGGGGAAATAGACATTCCGTTGTCGATGTAGTCGAAGTCGAGGTCTTCGGGTCATAGAGGAAGTAGTCGACGTAGGCGTGGTAGTGGAAGTAGTCGTTCTCGTTCCGTAGCCGAGGTAGTCGTTCACGTCATCGGTGGTCGTGGTCGAAATTTTCATCGGGGTCCGAAGAGGAAGTAGACGTTCGTTCTCAAACCACACGATCATCATCGTCGAAGTAGTCGAAGCCGGGATCTTTGAACCATAGAGGAAGTAGTCGTTCACGTCCGGGGTCGATGTAGTCGTGGGCGAACCGCGGCAACATCATCTTCGGGGTTGATGGCGATCTGGGTGGTTTCGGTCTTGGGGCGCGCACGAAGGCGGCCAACGCAAAACGGACACGGTGGAGATAGTGGTCGTTCACGGTTCGATGTAGCTCGATGTAGCGGTACTTGTCGGAGAAGATCTCGGTGTGCTCGACTCGGCGGTGTACGGACCATAGATGACGGGGTCGGTGGAAGGTCATGTTGACGGTCGATGTTCACGACTGAGGTACTTGTGGACAACACCGTCTTCCGTCGTCGGAGGTCTTGGCGTGGGCACCGGACACGAGTGTGTCACCGGGTAGACGTGCACGAGCACCCACGGACGAAGGCAGCACGAACAACGCATCCACACGCACGGGGACGGACTTGATTCGTCGAGGACGGCGGTGGGGCGCTCGGTCGCAGGGCGACAACACCATGTCGGGGCGCAGCAGGGCCAGGTTAGGGGACAGCCATGGCTGGACAGAGGTGCTCGAGGACCTGGCCGTCCACGCGGAAGGACAGGGAGCCGCAACAGCCCGCTGCGGGAACCAGCAGGAGGAGGCCATGGCGAGGAGCTCGGGCGCGAGGACGTACGGCGGCAGGAGGAGGAGGCTTGGGGAGTAGCTCCGGTGGTGGCCGGCCGTGGCTCGGCGACGTCCGCCGCGGAGACGAGCTCCTGGCCGCCCCGGGGAAGGAGTAGGTGCAGGGACGGGGTGGCTCGGTCGGCCATGGAGGCGCGGAGGGGAGGGGCTCGGGCGACGAGGCGAGGTGGAGGAGGAGCTAGGGACGGCCGCGCGAGGTGGAGGAGGAGAGGAGGGGCCGCGGGAGGAGGCGAACGGCGACCGGCCGTGGTTGCGGGCAGGGAGGAGACGCCGGGGATGAGAGCAGGGGGCGGAGGCGAGCTCGGTAGAGGAGGAGGAGGTCGGGGGGTCGAGCGGGGGCAGGGAGACGCAGCGAGCGGGGAGGGATCGAGCGATGCGCTCTCCCTCCCGTGTGTGCGTTCCTGCCTGGGAGGTGGGAGGACCTAAACGAAAAAGGGGAAACGGCGGGGGGGGGGGGGGGGGTAATGAGAGGGAGAGGAAGAAAAATTAGGGTAAGGGGAGGCTGGATCGGTGGGGGGCAGCTGGGCCTAGCTGGGCCGAGTTCGGCTGGGCTGGCCTGGCTAGGCTGCCCCAAACAATTTTTCTTTTTTTTTTGTTTTTTTTTCCAGCAAGTGTTTAGGCCATTAAAACAATTAGATTTATGCACCAAATAAATTCCAACAAATTTTAGAAAACATGAGTTGATTAATTTATATTAGTTTGTAAGTTTGAAATGCGTGATGATGCGGTATGCCATGCTATGCAAGAAAAAAAAAACAAGCGACAAAAATTTTAGGGGGAAAACCCCCGGGCGTTACAGTCGACACCACTAACAAGGGATTGCGCCCTCGCAATCCACCTGCTAACCCGGGAGGGGGAAATAAGTTCAACTATCGATTCTTCATGCTTCCGGTTGATCTCCTCGACACCACTAATAAGGGATTCTTGCTCGGAGTGACGACGATGTTCTTCCACCAGGAACCTTCCGATGATCGAACCTATTAGGTTAACGGCTCAGAAAACGTCCACCCACGTAGGATCCTAACACTTTGAAAGATTGAGTACGAGAGTAGACTCCAAAACAAATAAGATAGAAGGAGAAGTAGAATAGAGATAAGGAGAAAACAAGAATCCTATTGAGAGGTTTCGAAAATAGTTTAGCAGAAATAGTTTTTGACACTCTAGAAACAACGACCGTTAGCGAGGTTAACCTACAGGCTTTGCGAACCCGTTGCTTCGATAACCATTCGTATCGAAACAATATCAGGAATCGGAAACCATGCTCTGATACCATTTGTGACGCCCCGGGATCGGGCACTATGCAGATTTCAGCATTCCCGCCAAATCCGCATAATAACCGATTCTAGGTTGCCACTTGTGATAACATTACAACAGTTCACGAATATTCCGCAACCACAACAGGAGAGATACATATACAAGACGACTCAAACGAGTCAAGGATACAACTGATACAATACAAAGATCCAAATAACAGCGGAAGAAACAACATAGCGTCCGGCTACGGACAAGATACAAATTGGACTAAGAGTCCTGAAGATAACCGAGAGCGTCCAATCCCTGCCCAGGCCAAGCCGGAGGGATTCCCAAGCTAACGTCGTCAGACTTCAAACCTGTTGACTGCAATGTTGAATATGCAGCCACGAAAAAGGATTCGTGGGTCAGTACGGTTAAGTACTGGCAAGGGGATAAACCATACTCACAAGATACCAGCGCAACCGATCATCACAAGATACAAATACTTTGGGTTCAACGGAAAGGAAGGGATTATTGCAAATAAGCGGCAGCGGGCTGCACTAACCAACTACAGAAACACACTACAACTTCCGGCTAACAGAGAGAAGATAAGATCGTGTATCGTAACCAACTACAACTAACTTCAAACAAACCGATCCAATGTTACCCCCTACTAAGGAAGCAACCCAAGGATAACTCACGCAGTTGATTAAGGTGAAGTCAGGTTATTGTGACAATATTCCTATTACTAGTCAAATTATTATCAATTAGGTGTAAGTTGTCTGAGTACTTGTTAGCCAGCACTTTCACCAAGTCGTCACATAACCGCGGACAACACGGCTTCTCGAGAAGATTTATCCCTGCAGGGTGTGCTCCAGTACCCGTACACACTCAAGCCACCAACTAAAACTCAGGTTGGCTCGACACGACCCAAACCGTCTCTACAACCCATCCTAGGAGCCACGGAGCTATAAGGTCCCGGCCAGTCCGCTAAGCGCAAGGGTGAAAACCACACCCCCCGGCACCACAGGCCTCGCCCTATATGCATCATCATCATCATCATCAGTAACCATGGGGGATCCACCCATTATGCAAGGAGCAAATGGAACACCCGAACTAAGTGTGGCTCTTCGGACAAGCTGCAGATCAGGTCTAAGTCGAGGGGGGTCCCATACTACCACCCGGATGCGGTGAGCACGCTCATCATGGATCAGTAGACAAGACTCTTTTCCTAGTTTCGACACCAGCCGGCTCCAAAACCCTTACCCGGGCCTCCTGACGGTGCCTTATCATCAAATTATTATTACCCCAAACATTAACATGTTGTTGATTGAATTGAAACCCAACTATAAACTAAACAGGTGATAAGACGGACAACAAGACTCGAGCGCAAACAACACTAAGCATGCAACTACGACACTGGGGCCAACAAGGTAAACAAGCAACAATTAATAGGAAGTGGAAGGAAAAGGCTATATCATGGCTGCAAGGTAAACATATGATAGGATCGAGACACAAGCATCGAATCAAAAGGCTAGAATAAGAACAACGGAAAGAATCTGTAACAAGTGATGAAAGGCAGCCATATGGCAGCAAGTGAGTATACTTTCCTGAGATCCCGCAAGGTAGCAGAACTTGTCGTTGCTCACATCATCTCAACGTCCTATCCGCGAAGAAGCAACAAACTAAAAGAAACACCGGATGCAACAATTACTACTACGGCAAAAGATCCAGCATGATCCTATTTTATATGCATGACATGGCAAGATGCAACAGGGGAAACAACTTAAACAATTTAATCGGAACTGGAGTCCGGAGAAATAGGAATTGGTTCAAGTTGTTTAGCTAACCAACAATTTAATTGTTATTTAGCATGGCAAACAATAAGGTAGATGAGTTAGGCAATTTAAATGGAATGGGGCAACAGTTGAAATTAATTAGCCCACACATTCCATATGTTGTCATATAGATGAACATGCATAACAAAATCTAAAATGCACAAGATAAGATGCAAACAGAGATATGAATGGCATGAACATGTTAAGTGCATTTTTCTGGTATGAAAACATATTTTATTTGTTGGATTTGGAATTAAAATGAGCAAGTTATGAATTTCACCATTTAAATGATATTATTAGAGCATTAAGCAATTGCATTAGTTTTATTTATCCAAAACAGAAAACAAATGTTATATTTTGGAAGAGCATGAAATTTTGGTTGGAAAACATATTTTACTTTTCAAATTTGGAGTTAAAATGAATTAGTTATGATTTATGCAATTAAATCAATTTAAATTGAGCCGGAAGCCCAACATTTAATTTAGGAGGTTCACGTTATTTATTTATCCACAAAAAATGCAATGCGACACATGAATGAGATTACATTTTAATTATAGATGATATGTTATAGAAAATAGGGCATAGGTATAGGGGATTTAGGGTTTGGGTTCGCACGTGTGGAGAGGATCGTTGTGTTCGACGCCGGAAAGAGGAGACCTTCGGGGCAACGCCGGTGTATTAAAGACGTGGAGGAAGTAGACGAAGAAGAGGAAGTAGACGAAGTCGTCGTAGCAGGGGAAATAGACATTCCGTTGTCGATGTAGGCGAAGTCGAGGTCTTCGGGTCATAGAGGAAGTAGTCGACGTAGGCGTGGTAGTGGAAGTAGTCGTTCTCGTTCCGTAGCCGAGGTAGTAGTTCACGTCATCGGTGGTCGTGGTTGAACTTTTCATCGGGGTCCGAAGAGGAAGTAGACGTTCGTTCTCAAACCACACGATAATCGTCGTCGAAGCCGGGATCTTTGAACCATAGAGGAAGTAGTCGTTCACGTCCGGGGTCGATGTAGTCGTGGGCGAACCGCGGCAACATCATCTTCGGGGTTGATGGCGATCTGGGTGGTTTCGGTCTTCGGGCGCGCACGAAGGCGGCCAACGCAAAACGGACACGGTGGAGATAGTGGTCGTTCACGGTTCGATGTAGCTCGATGTAGCGGTACTTGTCGGAGAAGATCTCGGTGTGCTCGACTCGGCGGTGTACGGACCATAGATGACGGGGTCGGTGGAAGGTCATGTTGACGGTCGATGTTCACGACTGAGGTACTTGTGGACAACACCGTCTTCCGTCGTCGGAGGTCTTGGCGTGGGCACCGGACACGAGTGTGTCACCGGGTAGACGTGCACGAGCACCCACGGACGAAGGCAGCACGAACAACGCATCCACACGCACGGGGACGGACTTGATTCGTCAAGGACGGCGGTGGGGCGCTCGGTCGCAGGGCGACAACACCATGTCGGGGCGCAGCAGGGCCAGGTTAGGGGACGGCCATGGCTGGACAGAGGTGCTCGAGGACCTGGCCGTCCACGCGGAAGGACAGGGAGCCGCAGCAGCCCGCTGCGGGAACCAGCAGGAGGAGGCCATGGCGAGGAGCTCGGGCGCGAGGACGTACGGCGGCAGGAGGAGGCGGCTTGGGGAGTAGCTCCGGTGGAGGCCGGCCGTGGCTCGGCGACGTCCGCCGCGGAGACGAGCTCCTGGCCGCCCCGGGGAAGGAGTAGGTGCAGGGACGGGGTGGCTCGGTCGGCCATGGAGGCGCGGAGGGGAGGGGCTCGGGCGACGAGGCGAGGTGGAGGAGGAGCTAGGGACGGCCGCGCGAGGTGGAGGAGGAGAGGAGGGGCCGCGGGAGGAGGCGAACGGCGACCGGCCGTGGTTGCGGGCAGGGAGGAGACGCCGGGGATGAGAGCAGGGGGCGGAGGCGAGCTCGGTAGAGGAGGAGGAGGTCGGGGGGTCGAGCGGGGGCAGGGAGACGCAGCGAGCGGGGAGGGATCGAGCGATGCGCTCTCCCTCCCGTGTGTGCGTTCCTGCCTGGGAGGTGGGAGGACCTAAACGAAAAAAGGGGAAACGGCGGGGGGGGGGGGTAATGAGAGGGAGAGGAAGAAAAATTAGGGTAAGGGGAGGCTGGATCGGTGGGGGGCAGCTGGGCCTAGCTGGGCCGAGTTCGGCTGGGCTGGCCTAGCTAGGCTGCCCCAAACAATTTTTCTTTTTTTTTTGTTTTTTTTCCCCAGCAAGTGTTTAGGCCATAAAATCAATTAGATTTATGCACCAAATAAATTCCAACAAATTTTAGAAAACATGAGTTGATTAATTTATATTAGTTTGTAAGTTTGAAATGCGTGATGATGCGGTATGCCATGCTATGCAAGAAATAAAAAAAACAAGCGACAAAAATTTTAGGGGGAAAACCCCCGGGGGTTACAGTGCAAGCTTTACTTTCACACCAAAACGATGAGTGCCTCTGAGGGGTGTTACACGGAGATATGCTTTGTCACCAGGTGCATAGATCATATCCCTGTGCTTGCTGTCATAGTAGCTCTTCTGACGAGACTGAGCAATCTTGAGATTGTCACGAATGATGCAAACTTTCTCTTCGGCTTCCTTAACAATGTCAGGGCCTAAGAGTGAACGTTCACCAGCTCCAGACCAATTGATTGGACTCTTGCATCTGCGGCCATAGAGTGCTTCAAATGGTGCCATGCCTAGGCTTGCCTGGAAGCTGTTGTTGCAGGAGAATTCAGCATATGGAAGACATTCCTCCCATTTCATGCCAAAGGAGAGACCACATGCTCTGAGCATATCCTCGAGAATCTGATTGACTCTTTCGACTTGTCCTTGAGACTGAGAATGATAAGCTGTGCTGAACAGAAGTTTGGTGCCCAATGCATCTTGGAAACTCTTCCAGAAATGAGAAGTGAATATGCTTCCACGGTCTGAGCTTATTTCCAATGGAACACCATGAAGAGGAATAATCTTTGTTGTGTAGAGTTCTGCTAACTGGCTAGCTGAGATTGTCTCTTTGACAGGAAAGAAGTGAGCTACTTTAGTGAGTCGATCAATGACAACGAAGATTGCGTCGTTGCCCCTCTTGGACTTTGGAAAACCAGTGACGAAGTCCATTTCAATCATGTCCCACTTCCACTCGGGGATTTTGAGAGGTTGGAGAAGACCGGCTGTTTTCTGATGAACTGCCTTAACACGTTGACAAACGTCGCATTCAGAAACGTATTGAGCAATTTCACGTTTCATGCTAGGCCACCAATAGATTGTCTTGAGATCCTGGTACATCTTTGTACTTCCAGGGTGTATGGAGAGAGGAGTTTCATGAGCCTCCTTGAGAATGATATCTTTGAGACTTTGAATTTGAGGAACTGCAATGCGTCCTTCGAAGAACACAGTTCCCTTGTCATCAATTGAGAAGGACTTGAATTTATCCTTGCCTTCTTTGATGTGCTCTACAATCTTCTTGATTTCAGCATCACGAAGTTGTTCAGAACGAATCTTGTCCTCGAGAGTTGGACTGGCTGTCAAGCTTGCAATATAGCCTTGAGGAACAAGACCAAGGTTCAGCTTCTGGAATTCTTCATGAAGTGGAGGTTGGCTTTCCATGATCATGAGATTATTGCAATAGGATTTGCGACTGAGAGCATCGTCCATAACATTAGCCTTGCCTGGAGTGTAAGAAATGGTAAGATCGAAGTCTTTGATCTTTTCAATCCATCTCCTTTGCCTGAGGTTTAGATCTGGTTGAGTGAAGATGTATTTCAGACTCTTATGATCGGAAAAGATTTCAGTGCGGTTACCCAACAAGTATTGTCTCCATTTCTTGAGGGCAAACACAACTGCTGCGAGTTCAAGGTCATGAGTGGGATAATTTTGCTCATGTGGGTTCAACTGACGTGAAGCATAAGCCACAACTTGACGTTCTTGCATAAGAACTGCTCCTAGACCTTGGAGAGATGCATCATAGAATATCTGGAAAGGTTTGGTAGGGTCTGGGCCAACCAGAACTGGTGTAGAAGTGAGTTTAGTTTTCAGGAGATTGAAACTTTCATCACATTGTGGAGACCAAACGAACTTCTTGTCCTTCTTCGTGAGGTCAGTGAGAGGTTTGGCAATCTTGGAGAAGTTTTGGACGAAACGACGGCAATAGCTAGCCAAGCCAAGAAAACTTCTGACTTGCTTCACCGTCTTAGGAGGTTTCCAGTCAACAATTGCTCTAACCTTTTCTGGATCAATGGCTATTCCCTTGGAAGAGATGATATGACCAAGGTAAGCAACTTCTGAAATCCAGAACTCACATTTGGAGAACTTGGCATAGAGACGATGCTCGCGAAGTTTCATGAGAGTGAGACGAAGATGTTCTTCATGCTCTTCCTCGGATTTTGAGTAGACAAGAATATCATCAAGATATACCACAACGAAATTGTCGAGGTATTCATGGAAGACAGAATTCATGAGTCGAGAGAAGGTCGCCGGTGCATTGGTGAGACCAAAGGACATGACGGTGTATTCATATAGACCGTAGCGAGTGGTGAAGGCTGTCTTTGGAATATCTTCCTTTCTGATCTTTATTTGATGGTAACCCATCCTCAAGTCCAAGTTTGAGAATATTGAGGCTCCAGCAAGTTGATCAAAAAGATCATCGATACGAGGAATTGGATATTTGTTTTTGATTGTTTTCTCGTTAAGAGGACGATAGTCAACAACGAGTCTCTTTGTTTGATCCTTCTTGGCAACGAACAGAGTTGGGCAACCCCAAGCCGAAGAACTAGGCTGAATGTAACCTTTCTCCATGTACATATCGATTTGCTCCTTCAACAACTTCAGTTCAGGAGGAGCTATCTTGTATGGATGCTTAGAGATTGGAGCAGTACCTTGTTCAAGCTCGATCACGAACTCAACTGCTCTGTCCGGAGGCATTCCTGGCAATTCTTCTGGAAAGACGTCAGGGAATTCACAAACCACCGGAACATTTTCGAGTAGAGGTAGAGGTTTTGCATCGAGTGTGTAAAGCTGAGTGGAACTTGATTCATGTGGAGAATAGACTATCTGGCCAGAAGGGTGGGAGAGAGTTATTGACTTTTGAGCACAGTCAATTTTAGCTTTATTGGTCTTCAACCAATCCATACCAAGAATGACATCAATGTCAGAATTTCCCAGCAACATGAGTGAAGCAAGGAATATGCGACCTCCAATTAGGATTTGGTTGTCCTTACTTATCTTGGAAGTCAACATTTGAGATCCCGGAGATTGAACAGTGATTTGATTGCTTAGTGGAACCACAATTAGTTTGTATGTTGTGGCAAAGATTTTTGACACGAAAGAATGCCATGCTCCGGTATCAAACATCACTTTAGCTGGAATAGAGTTTAGCAGATGATCGGGGAAACTTTGATTAGATGCCGGTAGAAGAATTGAAGTGGAAAACAACACAAGATTTCAACGGACGAAAGGGATGTTGATAAGAACAGGATATCGAAGCAACATTCGGGAAACTCGAGACCAAAACTCCTAAGGTACTACGGAAAACCCATCCGGGCTTCTAAAGGATCAATATCTACTGCTTAAGGAACAGAGGATCTGCTTCCGGGGCTTACACGCCTCCGTTCTCAATCGTGAGTAGGCAACATGATAAATCATGTCACAACCACCTCCATTCCTATGGTCTAGTAGATATAATCATCCTAGAGAAACCAGGATACGTGAAATCCTAACTTGAAAGTTTAGATGAGAAGGGAAAAACATCGTTGCACTTCCTTACCAGAAAACGGGAGGGTGGGTGGGGAAAAGAAGAAAAAGAACAGAATTCCTACTCTCACGTTTCATTTTTCCTATATAGCTACAAAATAGTTTCTAGACAAAAACTGCGACCAGTAAAAGGGATCCTACGGGCAGACATGCTCTGATACCATTTGTCGCACCCTGACTTCTAGGGGATACTCACCGGGCCGAACTGGAAAACAGATGCTTGGATTACGGGGCCTAACTGCTCCCGCATCCTCTTACGAGTAGGCCAGCACTTATGTGCGACAACCAAACTCTGCTTTTCCATCGTCGATGTAAAATATCCCATAGAGATCAAGATACTACCGTCGACGTACTTCAACCATTCACACATGGTACGTCAACGGCGTTAAACGGAATGATACCACAACATATCTCTAAGACACAAAAGATTGAAATAAGTTGCAACTGGCCCTCACTAGGGCAAAGAATAGCAAATACAATCATCCAGAGGACACTTGTCCCAACATATCATCATTACATCACAGCGGAAGCAATCAAGCGTCTGAGTACAGAAAAATACAAATAGGCCTAAGAGGCCGAGAAAGAAAAGAAAACGAAGCCCATCCACGTAGTCTTCGGATCCTGCCCGGGTCCGCTATCTACTCGTCTGAAGTCTCGTCGTACTCCACGTAGTAGCCTCCAAGGGGATCCTCGTAATCGTAGTCTGCGTAAACCACAGCCCCAAAGGGGTCAGTACATCCAAGTACTGGCAAGCAAGACTCACACTTCACCAGAGAGTTACCCGTCAACACAAGCACGGATGATTTGGGTTCAACGGAAGAATAGGGGATATAAAAGCTGCAGCGGGCTGCTCTAACCAACTACAGAGATATACTATAAGTTCCGACTAACAGAAAGAAGATAAGATCGCGTATAGTAACCAACTGAAAGATAACTTCAAACAAACCCATCCAATGTTACCCCCTTCTAAGGAAGCAACCCAAGGATAACTCACACAGTTGGATTAATGGTGATTCAGGTTATTGTGTCAATAATGCTATTACTAGTCAAGATTAGCATTAGTTAGGTGATTAACATTAGTTAGATGTAAGTTGTTCTGAGTACTTGTTAACCAGTACTTTCACCAAGTCAACCATAACCGCGGAAAACACGGCTTCTCGAGAAGATTTAACCCTGCAGGGATGCACCAATTTAGCCGTACACGTAAGAATACCCCGCCAGATAGGAAATGCACTTCCACCAAGCGGGGCACTCAACACAACCCAACCCTTCTTCGCATCAAGCCCAAAGCACCTTGAGCGCACGGCTAATCGAGCCCCCAAATAAAAGGGGACCCTCATAGCACTCTAAGAACGTGTCTCCCTATATGCCGACTACGAAAGTTCCACCCTGCGATGGGCTCGCAAAAACATGCATGCGGCAAATGGAAAACCCGAGCTAAATGAGGCGATTTGGACGAGATGCGAATCGAGTCAAATTGAGGGGGGCGCCCATACACGCTTCCCACATGCGGGTAGTGCGCTCATCATGGATAAGTAGACAATACTCGTTTCCTAATTAGGGTCGACACTAGCAGGCCTCAAAACCACTCAGGGCCTCCTGCCGGTGCCTTATCATCATATTATTATTAACCATAGCATTAACAGGTTGATTGATTAAACCCCGAGCCCATAGAACATAAATGAGTAGGATAAAAGAAGTAACCGACAACAGACTCGAGCACAAGCAACCCTAAGCATGCTAGTAGGACTAAGGCAACAAGCAAGGGTTATAGGTGTGGAGGTGAGGCAATATCAGGGTTCAGGATATCATGTGATAGGTTCGGAGAACAAGCAACGATACATAGGGCTAGCAAAAGTAGACAATGGATAGTATCGGTAACAAGTGTGGAAAGGAACTCAATGGTTCATGTCAGTGATAACTTGCCTGCAAGCTCAGCAGCCTGGTACTGAGCTAAGTCCTTGGAAGTGGTGTCGTAAAGCTCGTCTGTCTCAACGTCGTCGTCTAATAGAGAAGAAGAAAAAACAAACAACCAAGGAAGACGGGCAATCAATAACATGGCATAGTGCACAAACATGGGATGATGCATGTCAATTTAACGGATGCATCAAAGTAAACTAGTTGACATGATAACACAATTTAAATGGACCCATATGCAATTTGATTGCATATGGAAAGCCCATGGTTAAGGTTGAACAAATGATCTACAATTGATTACCATGTGGAAGTTGATTAGCATGATGCATGCATGATGAAGCAATAAGAAAACAACATTAGATGCAAGTGGAAAAGAAATTTACAAGGTTTGGAAATTATTTATTAAGTGTTGGAATTTTGGTTCCTTAAAGGTGTCACACAAGCATTTGTTGATTTCATCAAGTTAAATTGTTCAAAACAGATAACAAAGTTAATATTTAAAAAGAGCACAAAATTTTAGGTGGATTACATGTTTCAATTATTGAAAAAGGAATTACCATGATTTAATTATGAATTAAACAAGTTTGAACAAGTTTTAATTGCATTTAATTCAAGTAGGAATATTATTTGAATTTTATTTGTTCAAAACATTAACCCAAGTTCCTATTTGAAAAGGTTATGTTTTTCTGGTTTGAAAACATATTTTATATGTTCAGAAATAATTTAAGTTGAGCAAGTGATGGATTTAGCAAATTTAAATGATTTAAACAAGGTTTAAATTATTTAAGCAATTTTAATTATTCAATTCATGAAACAAAATTTATATTTGGAAATATGGTTCAAAATGGCATGGAAAACATATTTTATTTATGTTATTTGGATTAAGTATGAATTACTTATGGAATTAACCAAATTTAAGATGATTTGTTTGAATTTGCAATTTGAATGCATTTGAATTAGTCAAAACAGAATACAAATGGTTTAGATAGATAGATAATTAAATTTGGTTCAACAAACATATTTTACTTTTATTATTTGGAGTTGTAAATTAAAGTTATTAGCAATTTAAAATTAAGGACCAATCTGTAATTAAAAGGACTTGTTTTTGAAAAAAGAAAAGGGCTGAAAACTATTTACACTCTGCAGTGGCTAGCCACTGCCACTGACAGAGGGCCCCTGGGGCCAACGTGGACGCACGCGTGGCAGCACTGCCACACAGCAGCTGACAGAGGGGCCACCCTGTCAGTGCGCTGCGCAAAATGTTGGGATAAATCCCGCGGGGCAGGATTCGATCCTGCGCCCTGCTGCGCGCGCGCAAGCGTTGCAACCACTGCAGTACGTTTTCAGTTTTGTCAGTAAACGCTACGCGGACAGGTTATAGTTCAGGTTCGCTTAACTGAATTTTTAACTGAAGAAAATTTCTGAACTTCGACAGATCCTCACGGTGGCTCAACGACGGCGAGATTCTGCTCGTGCTCGTGTGGTTGCGTTGCGGGGTGCTGTGCGTTGTGCGCGTGCAAGCGTGGCAGAGAGGAGGAAGGAGAGGGGCAGGGAGGAGGTGATCACCCTCGGTGTAGTCGAGCAGAGGCTCGGGGCAGGGAGCTCGACGGCGATGGCACGGACGGCGGCGACGATCCAGCAGCTAGACGGCGTCGGGGAGGTGTCGAACAGGACGAGGGAAGCACGGCGACTTGGTTCCCGTGGCTATCCAGAAGGGAGGAGGAGCATGGCGGCGGCGGTAGTCGAAGATTCAGAGGTGGAGCTCTCCGGTGAGGTTGCAGAGGTGGCGATTCCGGCAGAGAGAGGGGAAATTGGCGGCGGCGCGAGGGGATAGGGGTGGCCTAGGTGGTCTAGGGCTAGCAGGGGCTCGGGGGTAGGGTTCTTATAGGGCTAGGCGGCGCGCGGTGGTCGTCTGCTCTCTACTGCCGGCGACGTGGCATCGCTCGATGCCCGCCGTACAGTTAGAAGAAGAGGGTGAACAGGTACCGTACCGAGGGGGAGGTAAAGCTGGGCTGGGCCGTGCTGGCTCCACCCCCTCTGGTAAGTTTTTTCCTTTTATTAATTGTTTTGTTTCTTTTTTTTGCAGAAATAGAATTAGGAAGAAAGTTAGGGTTTTGAGTTAGGAAAAATTTTAGAAAAATTTGTGTGAGTTAGTTATTACAATAGCAACAAAATGCCCACTTTGGTTTTCCAAAAAGTTCAATTTATTTTGCTGTTTTGTAATTGAGTGAATTTGTATGAATTTTTGAATATTGGGTGATTTATTTAAAGGAAACATTTCCAAGAGTTTGAACCCTCAATTTATTTGAAACAACTTGATTAGAATTGTTTGTAGTTTACATAAATTTCAAATGGTTGCTGCTTGCAATTGAATTTGAAATAACATTTGAATTAAGTTTGGATTAAGTGAATTATTAAAAACCATAATTTTAATGGTTTGAACCTTATGGTTTAATGGAAACAAAATGGTTGTTTTGATTGAACTTTTTAGTTGGAAAAATTGTAACAGAGCAAGTATGAAACAAAGCATTTGAATATTGTTTGAATTCAATTGTGAAAACAACTGAAAACAGATGCAAACCAAATGAAAACAAATGCAATGAGTATGATGACATGATGCAACACTTTAATTAAACAAGAATCAAACATTCTAGGGGTGTTTTCATACTTGGGATGTTACAGCGGGGCTCAGGTGCTGCACGCCTGTCGTTGCGTGCCGCTCCTCTTGCGCAGCAACACCATCAACAGAGCCCCTAGCCGCATCGAAACTCGCCAACAATCCGCTACTACGAAACTGTGTCGCCCGCAACTGTCTCGGTACCAAAAGTGAATTTCTCAACACCACATCTTCCACACATCTCTCTCCAGACAAATTAAACTGCATAACAATTTCCTTACCCCGCGGAGTCTGCGGGTTAGGATTCAACGGTGTGACAGCCACATCTCTCAACAGAACTGCTAAAGATGCCTCTTGCTGCTGAGATGAACCATCCCCTGGCCTCGGATCTATCACCATGCTGTCAACGCCACTAGAGCCCTGCAAGGAAGTCTCTCCATGTCGCTGCTGTCCAGAAGAATCCCCCTCCGCCACACCTCTATCCTCTGAGTCACCTCTATGATCCCAAAGAAATGGTATAAAGTCTGGCTCCAGAACGAAGTCCGCCGGCTCAGGTCTATAAGTTAATGCATAACCTTTCAACAAGAGCACCCCAGTCGTCGTAATATAAGGCCCCACTCTATCAGTCTTTTTGAAGCAATCATCATCGACCATCCCAATCCGAATACGGACTAGACCATGCCGACGCAGCGCAAGCAAATCCACATCGATGGTAGTGCCAATAAGAGAACCCGCCGCCCACAGACCCAAGAAGTGTCGCATCGGTGGCGGTACCCCAGTCACATGGACCCACTGCTGATGTAGCTCCATAATAGGCTCAATCACCTCTGGCGCCCACTAGCTGAAAACCAATCTCGTAGACTAAGATGGAACCCCAAGGACCATCCCATCGAACCTGAGCAAGTCGACTTTATTTGGGAAGACCACCGTGAAAGAATTCTCCCCATTAGGAATCGCCTCCCAAACCCAAGACGGAGTCGGACACATCCGAACTATCTGCGCCTCCACCTGCGAAGCCGTCACCGCCGTACCCTCCACCGTAACCACAACTATCAGAGAGGAACTATGAGCCAACTCTGCCACGTGGAAGCTATCAGGGAGCATACTGAACATAGTCTCCCTGTTGCCTTGCCCTGCAACAATCACTGTCGGCTTCGGCAATTTAGAAACCGGACACTTCTTCGTTGGGTGCATGGAATTATCACATATGTAGCAGTAATGTTGCACCGTACAATCCTTGACGGCGTGAGTATCCGTCGAGCACTTCCAACACCCAAATTTTCCTTTGTTTGTACCTTGTTCAGACACAACCACCGTGGCAACCCCCTGACTGGCCGCACCCATCGGCCCCTGCACTTCAAGTTGCGGCGCAGCACTCGCATCTTGCACCACACCACTCGGCTGCTGCACAACCTGTTGAACTGCCACGCTAGCTTTCTTCTTCTTCTTCTTGCGTTTCTGTCCCGGCACCGGAGCCGGCGCCGCCGCTGCAGGCTGAGGGATACCGAAAGCGAACCCTGACACGCCCATCATCTGTGCAGCACCTTGGTTCAGCATCCCCATCCCGGGGGGACAGGTGCAAACGTCGGTGGTCCAGCTCCCATCACATGCCCGCCGGCATGCACCGGTTGCACCACACCATGCAGCATCACGGCGCCCGCTCCCCTTCCTTGTTGTCCACCTCCCGGCACTGCCACAGGAGTCGGAGGAGCGAAAGACGGCGGCCCGGCGGTCGGCCCGAAGACTTGCCCTCCCCGGCCACGACCAGCAGCCGGCGCGTTCGGTGGCCCTCCGCCACCAGAGCGACGCGGCGCGGCCATGGCTACCACCTCGACGAAGGATCTCGGCCAAGAGGGGCACAAGGCACTTCGAACTGTCGGGGGAGATGGCGGTTGCGGCGAGGAAGACGATGGTTGCGGCGAGGCAGAAGGCGGCTGCGGGAGAGACCTAGGTCGAAGATGATCGATTACGTCCCGCTTCCAGAGCCCATCGAGGAGATCACCCAAGTGGTCCCACGTGGCCCCAGCGTAGGTCCGCAGCATGGCCCCACCCGGTAGCGCAGGGAGAATTCGAAATTCGGATTACGAACTCGTCATCCTCAACCTCACCGCCGGTGATGGACCTCCTGCATCCCTACGCCTGGAACTGCTCGGGAAAGAAATCTCCCAAGCAAGGTGGAGGCGTGATCCGCGGTATTGGGATCGGACCGCGCCACCCAACCGTCACCGTCTTCGCCCGCAGACGACGGCGCTGTGAGGATCCACCCGACCCCAGCCTCTCCGCCGGTGTATCTGCCACCTCCGACTCGTGCGACGAGCCTCGAGAATGCGAACCTTCCTCCATCGATGAACATGACTCCGGCCTTTCCCATAAACGTGATTCCTTCGTAGGGAACCCCACCTCCTCCCAGAACTCCCTAGCCAGAACCTCGTCGGACTTGCTATCCCGGCGGACGCCATCGCTAGAGACCTCCCGGGCTTCCGCAAGGACCTCCTCACCGCATGCACGAGCCATCTCCTCCGCGCTGCCAAATGGATCCCTAAGGGCTCCAAAATGGGAGCCAGAGGAGGAGGACGGCGGCGTCTCTAACGCCCCCGGCGCCAGGGTTAGCCTGCGGCCTCCGGCGGCGCATCCGGCACTTGGGTCCACGGCGGCTCCTCCGCAGTCGCCAGCCCGTGTGCTAGCTCGACTCGCCTCGGAGAAGTGAGCACACCGACATGCATGTGCTAATCCAACCAGTTGTGGGCCACCATCTGAGCCAAAAAAAAAGCTGAGCAAAGAGCACGTCGTGCGTACAAACCAACCAGAATCTGGGTTTACCGGGTCAAACATTCGGAAACAAAGGCCCAAACAATGATACCCGCGAGCGCGACGCGCCAGACCTACGTTTGCCACACGTAGGTCCGCCTAGTAAAAGCATTTTTCCTATATGTAAGTTGCATTAAACATGATTTTCCTTTTCAGAATAATATGATCTGTCTGTGACCTAGTTTGCTTGGATGGAAGGAAAAAATTCGTATGAAAGTTGCATTAATATAATTTACCATTTTTTTTCCTTAATAGTACTGTGATTTGGCTACGATTTAATTTCCTTAGTCACTCTCGTATGGAAGTTGCATTAAACAGAATTTGCCATTTCACAGAAATATGATTAATTAGGCTGTTATTCACTTTCCTTCTCTCTTTTACTCAGCACTAGGAAAAGCCTTTCTATTTAATTGATTGGCAACATTCCAAAGAAAGTGAATTTTCCCGGCAAAAAAATCAAGCTGATCAATTCGGAATCTGTTTTCCAAGGCAAGCCCAAATCAGAAAATCATGGGAGCGCCCTTTTTAAGGCCAGGAGACGGGGTGAGCATCCCTCCCTTTCCACCTCCTCCCTTGATCGTCACTGCTCGCTCGTTCCTGCTGCCCTTGCTATGGCGTTCTGGGGTAAGCATCCCATTCCTCCCTCCTTCATCGTCTTTTTTTTTTTTTTTTTTTTTGACAGGCCCTCCTTCATCGTCTACTATGATATTATGTGCTAAGTTATGAGCTATGGCTAATATATGTGTGGCAGGCGTGGAGCTGAGGCCAGGGACCCCCTACACCCACCGGTACAGGCCCTCGGATGGCCGTCTCCGGGTTACCCAGGTTTTGTTCACCTCACCTCTGTTTTCATGTACTCTCTGTTCCACAATGTTTTTAGCTTCGCCTTATGAATAGGGTGTTCAAGCGACTTCGGCCTATATTAGCTCAGGCCAAATATACAATCTCTCTGGGTATGAATAGGGTGTTCAACCGACTTTGGCCCATATTAGTTCAGGCCAAATATTCACTCGCTAGATATTTGGAAGTAATAATACTATTATGCTATATAATCCAATGCAAATACAGAATACCCATGTTGGAGAATCAAAATCATTTGAAAGATTTATAATTATTCTCCATACACACAAAGAGGCTACTGTCAGACTGCACTCTGCAGAGATAATTGCCCTGCGACTGCGATGACTAAGCTGTCAGATCATGATGGATAAGGCTGAAAAAAATGAGACCATATTAAATTGAGTAGACAGGAAAATTTGGGATGTGCCACGCTCCGATGAACATTGTACACATATACTTTATTTGAATATTCTTAGTTGAAAGACAGATAAATGGCTTTCCCACACATCTTCTCGCCTTTGTAAGTGTTAGATCATTCACTGGCGTTAAATCAGACAGAACGAGTAGCGGCAATCCTACCAGTGCATTCTGAATGGTAACCGCGCGGGAGCCTGTAGTTTGGATAACTGAAGCTTCTTCTAGTCTGTGAAACTGTAATAGAAAAAGGTTTTCACCTTTATAGCAAACTTGTACCGGATAATTGACAAAGCAGCAAACATAGGATGAACAAGCGTTAGATGTAGGTTGATGGAGGGTCGAGATGTTTTGGATCAGCCAGTCTCGTGCTTTTTATATTAGTGGAGATGGTCTCTTTGCTTACTTCTCAAAATTCTACATAACATTTTGATTTGAAGTACCTTGTAATCAATTTTTTTTTATCATATCACGTTTTGTTTTCCGGAAGTTAATTATTAGATAGTTTATTTTTTCCTGAATTGTTACATATTTTACTGAAACAATCTTCACATATGGCGTGAAAATCATTACCTAAGTCACATTTTTGCAAAGTTGAGCCCTCTAAAATTAATTTATTTTACTTTTGTGTGATGATTCTTAGGCTGCACTGGTCACCTGCGATGGTGCTACAAGTACTCTGGTGCAGTGTACCCTTGGCAACAGGATGCCGGTTATACTCTGCAGTCTGAATCCTAGATTGTCTGAGTCGTGCCATCTCGACTCCGAGTTTGAAGAAAACGTCGACGTTCTGTTTTCAGTAGTTGGTCCGAGTTCTGTGCATCTTTCCGGATATTATATCCGGGGCAGCACTAGCAACCTCAATATTACACGAGACCAACAATCATCGTATCCTTTTTTCAAACGTTCATCGACCTTAGCTTTTATTTCATTTTTTTGTGTAACTCTTTAGACACAGAATTTATTCTTAACCTTGTGATAAGAGAATCTTCTGGAGAAGACATTGGAGACTCCGACAATGAGTATCCTTATGTGAGTGAAGAGGAAATCTATGAATCTGACTTCATCGATGATGGTGAAATTCAAACATGTGACAAACACATTGTTGAAAAGCCTACTGGCAAGCGCAATTGCATTTATAGTAGCAGTGAAGATAGCAGTGAGGATGAAGATGTTTTATGGAGTGAAAAGGTGGAACAATTACGCATGTGGTCTTTTTTTTCGAATGATGAGATCATGAAAGAGAGTAATGATGCCAGGAAAAGAAAATGCGATGCCATCAATCATGACCCTGCAGCTCGAAGGTATATCTCTGCTTGCAACTTTGTTGTCCGTCTGTTTGTATTGTGTTTAATGCTGATCGATGCCTTGTTACATGACGTGACCAGGGAATTAACAGAGGTCAATGGATCATCGATTACTGAACCTGAACTTAAAAAACAAAAGAAATCCAAGAAAACTCCATTAGAGCCGGAAGATGGAGAGCATTCCAACAACATAAGAACATTGGAATATGGGCTGATCATAGAAGATTTGTCAGCAGGAAACAGAGATGGAAAAACTGCTTCTAAGGGAAATGAGGTAACCCAAGCTTCTCTTGCCGACTTTCATCTAGTTATAGATGGATTCGGTACTTAGTAATTGATACATCCCAGAAGAAATGTAAAACATCCCACTTTACTTGCGCAGGTTTATATCAATTATGTTGGCAAGCTACAGGATGGGAAAATTGTTCATTCTAATGCTGGGAAAAAACCCTACAAATTTAAGCTTGGTAAATAATGACAAACAACTTGGAATTTTTTCTACCATGTTTGGATTTTAAAATTTTAATTCCTAAAATGCATATGTTTCTGACTGCAGGTGCTGAGAAAGTGATCTGTGGATGGGATCTTGGTATTATTGGTAACCATCTCCAAAGCTCACTATTTAGTATGTATTTTTGGGTCCTTTTTTCGAGTATGGTTTACAGTTTGTGATGTTCGTGATAGGTATGAGTGTGGGCGGCAAAAGGAGGTTAACTATCCCTCCATCGCTTTGGTATGCATTTGACTTTATACCTTCCTATTTTATACATGTAAGTCTTATAATAATGCTACGCACATCTATTCTTCAGCCGCATCGGTGATGACTCAGTTGGCGAATCATCCACAACAATCATCTATGAAGTTGAGTTAGTGGAATTCCGATGAAGTACTATATGCTGTTTGATGCTGAAGGCTGCAACAGAGGACGTGGATTTTTAGTCGATCTAAGAGAATGAGAATGCAGAGTATGTTCCACATAGCTTAGGCTATATTTTGTTCTGGAGAATTTTTCTAGAGCGAACCCTGATAAATATGCAACGACTATCAACTATATTTGATTAGCGTTTTAGTTTGCAATAATAAATAGGACATCCTCATTAATTTTGAAGTAATACCGTCTAGAATTTGGGAGCTTTGTTCTTTGGAAACTTGTGCTATGGAGTTTGTTTGGTTTGTAAGATTGAAAATCACATGAAGTTTAACTTCATATAGACTACTTTGCCTGAAATTATATATATATATGTTTCCCACGAATTCTTATTGCGAGGATATTTTTCTTTATATCTATTACTCCCTCAATTCCATATTAGCTGTAAATCAATGACAACTAATACTGAAAGAAGGGAATATTACTTTTTAAGAAGCAAATCAAGGACCAGCTACTGCTTTATATTTATCTTCAGGGGGTACGGAATGCTTGTCGAATCAGTTTTTACAAGGTCTTTGTACTAGTTATTCTATGGGTCTTTGTAATGAGTTGACACTGCTGGATCATGCCTTTGTGTTGGGAAGGAAGACAAGAATCGGCACATGGGTTCTCGTGACCTCTGCCTTGCTGTTTTTGCATGTCCTTCTCATACATATGTCTACTCTTT
Organism: Alopecurus myosuroides; assembly: GCA_028641055.1. NCBI lineage: Eukaryota > Viridiplantae > Streptophyta > Magnoliopsida > Poales > Poaceae > Alopecurus > Alopecurus myosuroides. The sequence continues at coordinate 463,033,026 of CM054058.1, forward strand.
GTGCCAGATTCTTGAAACCTATCCATTTTCTGAATGTAAATTTCCTTGATACTTCTCTCCCATGTATTTCTCTTTTCTTAGTGGACATTTTCTGAATGAAGATGGTTTCCAACTTTCCATGCGATGGTCAATGTACCAAGATCTTGGGCTCTCTGATCCCTACGCAGTTTTGGGTCGTCTGGGTGAGGACAATTTTATGAACAACATTATGTTTGATGAGATGAAGGGATTCATTTCCGAATTTTCCCCAGTGGTGATGCTTGCCGGAATGGCAAAAGAAAAAAAATCAGGACTTACCGTTGGCTATAGAGGTAGCATGCATGTTGTGTATGTGCACGCCCATCTATCAGTCTTTTTTTTTTTTTGATAAAGGGAAGTATATTTATATCGTGGAGATACAAATTACACCCAGCCTCTGCAACAACGCAATAACTATAGTCATTACGGATGCACACAGCCGAAAGACAATAAAAAGAAGAACTAAAAAGAAAAGTCCCGCTACAGAGTTACAGTCCTTGCAGCAGCCGCACAACCACCACCTAAACAACAGCTGATGTCCAGCTCTTTAAAAACAACGTCTCCAAGAAGAACGGTGTCATGCACAACCAATTAAGGCTAGACCTTGGGTTTCACCCTGAAGATAATCCCCGCTCTCAAAACAATGTCTCCAACAAGACCAGTGCCAGACACAACCAATTAAGGCCAGACCTTGGGTTTTCACCCTGAAAGGTAGGACTTTGGACTTCACGCATGCTGTCGCCCCCTCTTACATACCGCTGCCACGAATCTTGTAACTCCAAGACAGTTCCCCATCGATGCAAAGACTCCGAACACCATTGCTAGTCCTCCAATCTCACATTCGATGACCGTGCATTGCGACCGAATTCCACCGATCCAGCAATCTCCAGGCATCGCCCATGTGAGTTTGCCGGCGGAGTCTTCCGCGTCGACACCCCGACTTGATCAAAGAGGACCTACATCAGGCAGATCTTCGTCCTCGCGCGATGGGAAACCCTAGGACCACCTCCTTTATTCTGATGTCTCGCAGCACCGACGCTGCGAAACAACTCCCATCAGAAACGGATCCGAGAGAAGGCCAGATCTCCTGAAACTTCCGCATCCACCACCGCCGGGAGCCCTGCCTCCGCTAGTCCGCTGGCCCCTAGCACCACCGCCTCCCGCCGCTAGGACAGAGAAGGACGCGCCGCCCAGGAGCCAAGCAGATGGCTCCGCCGCCGCCTTGCGATCCGATCCGCCGCTGCCGCCCCGCTCACGGCGCTGCGACTGGGACGCCCGCCATCCCCACCAGCAACATGCAGGTGAGGTGCCGCCACCGCCGCCGGCCGGCCACGGCAGCAGCCGCAGATTCTCGAGGGAGGGAGGGGGTTCGGGCTAGGGTTTGGTCGCCCCTGGAGCCACCTGAGGTAATACATGGTCCTACTACTCCGGTGCAAACTCCGTTGCAGGCTTGTCGATACTTTCTCCGCTAATACTCTTACGCTACATTTGCCCGCAACCTGCTTCCATGCCGCCGGCGGAGCAAACAATAGCTTGCTTGCTGTCGTCGTTGGCGGAGCAAAGTAAACAATGGCATGCTTGCACGCGGCTCCGACTATATATCAAAGCGTGTTGAATTGTTCATCCACGACGAGGAGAGCAACTACATGCTGCCACATGACGACGCGCGTGCGGCGGCGCTTCGGCTTGCACGAGGCGGAGCTGAAAGACATGTCCGTCCGTGTGATTAACGGTTTGTTTTGCCAGCTTGATACCGTGTCAGCCGAGAAAAGCGAGCCTTTTGCGCTCACACACCCAAAAGCATTAACGGGTTCGTGCTGGATTTCTTTTTACAGTATAAAAGTAGTGTATTTCTTGTATATTTAAAATTTGACGAGTTAAGCTACGAACGACCGCAGAGTCAGGTCGGCGTGCTCAATCCTAGAATGATTTTTAGCTCATTTAACAGTTTGTACTTCCCACTGACAGGCGGGCCCGTACGGGTAGAGAGAGCAGCATGACGACAAGACAACACTACCTGCCACATGGATTATTTAACCGGTCAACTGTATGCCTAGTCAGCAAAATACGTAGAAAATCCCACCAAGTGACCTAGACTACTTGGATGACCGTATTTAGGGTATCTTCAAATATAATGACCAAAGTGAGACACCGGCTCAAGGTTGGTGAATTTTTCTCGAGTACTAATGATCAAATTTTTCCCACTCTTAAGAGTTCAAGTAACCTTAGAGAATCTCCGCTCGGACGCCCCAATTGATGTCTGGAGCAAACACAATTCTGACAGTTACGGCAATGACGACTCCCGCCACCCTGCTCCGCCGCACAGCTCGCAGGGGAAGAGCTGGGAGCTCCCGACGACGTAGCTCCAGCCTCCACGAACGCAGAGGGCACCTCCGCCCCCGACAAGGACGCCGAGGATGTCAGCGCCGGGCCTCGCAGGCCACCGGGGAGCCGAACGCACCAGGAGCGTGCCAGCGCCGTGGGAGAGCCGTGGGTGACGAGCGCGCGACATCGCCATGGGCGACGGGCACGCCAGCGCCGTGGGCGATGAGCACGCGCCAACGCCGTGGGCGACGTGCACGACGAGCACCAGCCGCCGTGGGAGACGTCCAGCGCGACGGCGCACGCGAGCGGCCATGAGCGGGACGTCGTGGCCGTGCCGGTCCGCCAGTGCGAGCAGGGCAGCCGCATCAGCGGTGGCCACCTCGACGCGCAAGATCTAAGTATGGAGCTGCAGCTGCGGATCCCGAGATCTTCCTCCCGCCGATCCACGCCAAGGCGAGGGCGACACCGAGACGTCGGCCCTCCCTGCTACGCCGACTCCCTCCTCGCGATGCGGGTGGCCTTGGTGCTCGAGGGGCTCCGGTTGCATCCGCCTGGGCACTTCCTCCTCCCTCACAGCATGCAGAGAGACGACGCGGAGGTCGGCGGCCACGCGGTGGCCAAGGGCGCGGAGCTCAACTTCCTAGCCGGAGCTCGTGGGTACAACCGAGGAAGCGTGGGAGGCGGGGCCGGGAGGGGTGCGGCTTGGACGGCTGGCGGTGCTAGGTGGGGGGAAAGAGAGAAGAGAGGAGAGAGGGCACGTTGAGGCCAATGTGTGGCTATCTCTTTTGTCTGGACAACAAACACAGCCCCAACACAACCCCCAGGCCAAGGGGTTTGCTTGGGGTTCCGAACGGGTAGCGGGGGTTGGTCCGGACGGGAATGCCCTTTGGGGGGCACGACTTGGCGCTTGGGGGTTGGTCCGGACCAAAAAGCCTTTGGGGAGGGCCTTTGGGGAGGGCCTTTGGGGCTCCGACTGGAGATGCTCTTAAATAATTAATGGCGTAGAATATGATAGTATGTGAGTTCAATGTCAACTGCAGGAAAGAATGGGATTGTCTAGAATAAGCCATGTTACGTGGACATGAGCAAACCGAAACAAGTTAGAGTTTTCTGAATATATCATGTCATATTCCCTAGTTTATTTATTTTTGAAATTTCCATATTCTTTAAGTTGAGACTGTATGTTTTCCTCATCATCCATTAAAACATTAGTATGATGGCATAAGAAAGGACTAGTCAATGGATATGAAAGCCTCATGCAATGGTGACTACGCTCAGAATCCTCCTATTCCTCTAGAATAAAAAGCTGGATGCACAGTGTTTCGAGATGTTGTCATCTTGTATACATCTTGGATCATGAACATTCCTTCACTCGAGCAACCTCAGCTGAGGGGCCAAGATTTTGGCGACTAGTTCAGAGGATCGCCGACTATGAGTTGTCGTAAGAGATGTAGATCCAACAACTCCATATGTCAAATAGAGTCCAGGCGGCTGTTGAAGCTGTCAGGAATTACCTACAAGAAGGCACCGCAATGATGGACACTGTTGGGGATGTTAACCGGTCACAAGATCTTTGAGTGGGGCAAATACTGCGGGAACAGTAGAGCGAGGCCAAGAAACCAAAGTTGAGCATAATGGAATTAAGGAAGATCGATCGCTAGTAGGGAAATGCTTATGAGCACCCGTTAGTATTGGCGCCAAAATATTTCATGCTACTAGTATTTTGGCAATGCCACTAGCAACGATGTACTACTGGCGTGCCAAAATTGATCCACGTCACTATTTATTTGACCAAGGCCCTCTTCCGGACCAAATTTACTAGTGGTGTGTCAAAATTTGTCCACGCCACTAGTAGGAACGGGACTAGTGGCGTGTTCTTTCATGCACCATGTCACTGATATCTTACCAAATAGCACTAGCATATTGTTTCTGGTACACACCACTAGTTTTGGCCCTAAAATTTAAGCCCCCAAATTTTCATCTCCTTACTCTCTCTCTTTGTCCTTCCTCTGACCTGCCTCAACTCTGCTGTCACCTTGCTCTCCTCCCGACACTGCCATCACACCCCTATCCTGATGCAGCACACCGCATTCCACCAAGCCCAACAACCAATGGACCCATGAAAAGATCACGAGGAAAGGCGATGCATGATAAGGTGAACTCAATACTCTCTCTCTATGCATTTGATGACTTGGTGAATTGTGCGCTACCTCATGGAAATACTCTATGTGTGAACAGTTACACATCGTCGAGTGGACCCCAGGAACATGCCAAGATCGGTCTAGACAGTGGCCAAAAGGATGGACAAGGAAACCGAAGAGAAACCGCTTAAGAAGAAGCAGGGAAGAAGCCAGAGGCAGTGGTACTACCGGTGAAAGCACCGGTACTACCGCTGATCTCCAGGCATCGGAGCTACCGGTGCCGCCTCCACCAGAACACCGCTCTGTGTGCATGTAACGGAGCCACCACCGGTACCTGCACCGACACTGCCGGTGGAGAATCTCAGGAAACAGAGCTACCGGTTCCACCTCCGCCAAAACCTCGTTTGGTGTGCATATGACGGTACCACCACTAGAACCAATGCCGGTACTACCGATGGACCGGTACTACCGGTAAAACCTCCGGTTGAGTGCACCGGTGTAACATCCCAAGTATGAAAAACAACCTTAGAATGCTTGCTCCATCATGAGCATTACATTTGTTCTCAATTGATTTCACTTGTTTATCATTTGAAATTCAAATCAAATTTCAAAATTTGGTTCATACTTGGTATGTTCCAATGTTTCAAAATAGTTTCCAAACAACAACAATTCCAATGTTTCCAATAAACTTGAATTTCCAAATAATTAACTTGGTTAAATATTTCAATATTTCATATATTGCAAAATTCACTCAAATTCTTTCAAATTTCAAACAGCAACAAAAATTTAAAAGTTTGGAAAATAAAAGTTTGCACAACTGGGCTTTTGCAATAAAGAACTATTAAAAATTTATCACCAAAATTTTTCAACCCCAAAACCCTATTCTTTTTCCCTCTTTTCTTTCCTAAAAAAATAAGGTGAAAAAAAAAACAGAAAGCAAAAAAACAAAAAAAAGGGGGGGGGGGGGGCAGGCCAGCCCCAATTGGGCTGAGCCCACCACACCCCCACGAAGCCCAGGCGCCCACGACGTTGTCGTCTTCTCTAGTGAGAGCTATTTGCCACTTATTTCTATTTCTTTGTGTCTTAGAGATTTGTTGTGATATCACTTGTTAAAATGCCGTTGACGTACCATGTGTGTATGGTATGAAGTACGTCAATGGAAGTATCCTGATTCCTAGGGGATGGTTTGCGTAGACGATGAATAGTAGAGGTTGGTTGTCACACGTATACGTGTTGGCCTACTTGTAAGAGGTGCGGGTGCAGGTAGGCCCCGTAATCCAATCATCTACTGTTTAACGGGCTGTGAGTATCCTCTAGAAGTCTGGGTGCGACAACCGGTACTACCGGTAAAACCACCGGAACTTCTGCTGGTGCGCGGCCTGCGAGCCCACTTTCGGGCCTTTGACCCTTGTATCTCCTCCTCCCACCTACCCCCTTTGTACTAGACTATAAATACACTTCCCCATCTCAGATCTAGGGTTAGAGATGAATTTATAATGTTGCGCTTTGCTCTTGTATCCCTCTTGTGAGGCTACTCCTATGGTTTGTACCTAGGACCGTATCAAGGCTACTCCTATGATGTGTATCTAGAATCGTATCAAGATTTATCGGGTTTCCTATCCTTTCCCCTTGGGATTCAGTTGGGGACTTTCCAATCTTCCTCAACTAACCCTTGAGGTTCTATAGGCATGGTGGACCAGCCACGGGTGTGAAGCGGTTTCCGAAAAGGTGAGTCCGGTTGGATCAATCGTTCCGTAGGTGGCCGTTGTGGCTTAGTTGACGGGAGATTTGGGTTCTTCAGTTCTTGCTAGTTATTGTCCCTTTATTTTTCCCGCATTTCCCCTCGTTCCCCCTCTCGTGTTCTTCGTGATCGTTGTTCATTCTTCGTGCTCTTGGTCAATTCATGAAGATCGGGCCACCCAAGAGGTTTACCCCTCCATCATCTGGTATCGGCAGCTAGACTGACAAGAATTCGACCCCCACAATCCCCCTTTCCACCAAAAAATTTCTTCCCCAAGCCTAAATTCGAAAATTTCACCAAAAATAGCCAAAAAGGGATTTCGGCCGATCTATTGGTTTGTTGAGTTTTTCATGGATTTGTTGCTTAAGACCATTCTCCACCTTTCTATTCAGCCACTTTTCTCAATTTTGTCCAATTAATTTTTTTGGATTTGAAGGAATTTCGAAATCGGGCAAAAATCCTGCTCTTCGATTCCTGGACAGATTTTCGAATGTGTTTTTTTTTGTCGTTGCTGGACCGATTTGAGTGATTCAAGTTTCCATGCGAAGCCCGCAAAATAATCTACAAAACTAATAAAACGGATCGACATGACATCGACAACCCTCAGCCACAAGTCTGTGATCGTCCATCAAATAGGTATAACTTGCTTCGCTTGAACTAACCCATCCTTCGTGTACCTTGCCCATTCGGACTAGCTCTTTTATATTGCTTGGCGTTGCAATAGTGGCACCGAGAGTGCATGTTTTCCCCTGTGAGAGCGTAGTTTGACTAGGCTTGCCATTTGTATCCCCATATAGCGAAAAGTGAAAAGAGAATATCAAAAATAAAAGAGAGAAAAAGAAGGAAAAGATCGATGCCAAGTGCTACCCCTTGTAGGAACGTGTAGCTTCGCGTTGCAAAAGAGAAGAGAGTGATCGGTTGGCACGGTGCAAATCTTGATCCTCTTATAGTTTGCAATTTGAGCTAGCGTCCTCCTTGTGTTGTGTGGCATTGAGCTTAGTCTTCGATAGGAACATTTCGTCTCCGCTCGTCCATTGGCCACACTAACCCCATTTATCACTTGTGTGTGTGTGTGTGTGTTCCATTTTTGTTTCCTCCACTAGGTTTGGTTCTTTTGCTAACATTTCATTTCGGTTCTTCTCTACTTTTTACAAAAAACTTTTATTCGGATTTGTTGATTTTCATTGCCACTTTCCTCACCTATTTTCCTTCCACATAAATCGTGTGCGTTGTCGTTTGCGGTTTTCTTTCGATCTTTTGGACTCACTTTGGACATACCTCAGTACACCTAGGCTCGACCACTAGCCTCAGTACGACCAAAAAAAGGTAACGTTGGGTAAGTTAGACATCTATTCTTCATGTCACACTTGTGTGTTTTTGAGATGGCTAGGAAGGAGTGTTCACAAGTCCAAGCTCGGAAGATGAAGGAACCCTTTCTCCAACAACAACTACCACAACTTCGTCACCCACAACGACCATTTCCAACTCCGCCAACTTGTGAAGGACGGATTGGAGCGCTGTGAGCGTCGACTCCAAGCGCAAGAGGCTCGATTGAATGATCAAATGACAGTATATGACACGCATCAACATTAACTTGTCTAACCTTGCCAACCGTCTTGGATCAGCATCGTCCTCAAGGTCGAGACGTTCAAGCTACCTGATATGTCATAAACGTATCCTTAATTTCTGATGTTCCATGTTGTTTTCTTATTATTTCCCACATGTTCGCTATACACTTTATGTCATTTTTATCGATTTTCCGAACTAACCTATTGACAAGATGTCACGGAGCCAGTTCCTTGTTTTCTGCTATTTTTAGTTTCAGAAAAGTTGTTCTGGAAATACTCTCGGAATGGAAAATTCGAAGCCCGGAAGTCTTAGAATTCCCGAAGGTTCCACGAAGCCCCGAAGAGACCCGGAGGGGGGCCACATGGGGCCCACACCATAGGGCGGCGCGCCCCTGGCCGTGCCATGTGGTGGTGTGGCCCCCCGGCCTCCACCGCCTTTTCCCTTTCGCCTATTTATACCCCCCGAGACATAAATCCTAAATATATACCACTTCGTCTCGAGAAACACCCGAGGTTGCCGTGATCGTCATCCCGAGATGGGGGGTTCTGGAGCTCTCCCCTACACCCTGTGGGAGGGGAATTCCTCACCGGAGGGGTCTACACCAGCTTGTCCTCCTCCAAGTGATGCGTGAGTAATTCATCCATGGACTACGGGTCCATAGGAGTAGCTAGATGGTTGTTCTCTCCACTTTGTACCTCATGTTTAGATCTCGTGAGCTGCCTCACATGATCGAGATCATCTTTATGTAATGCTACATGTTGTGTTTGCTGGGATCTGATGAAGGTTGAATGCTATGTCTTCTGATTATCAATCTATCATGTTATGCTCATGATTATGTTATTTTTATCTTGCATGCTCTTCGTTATTAGTAGATGCTCTGGCCAAGTAGATGCTAGTAACTCCAAGAGGGAGTATTTATGCTCGATAGTCGGTTCATGCCTCCTTTGCATCCGTGCTCGAGTAATAGAAACGTGACGGATGAAGGATGTGTTGTTGCCATTAGGGAGAAAACAACGGTGTTTACCTAGTTTACATTGTTTACATTACACACTTTTCTTACTGCAATTATCTGTTGCTAGCAACTTAATACCCAACGTTTGTTTGGATGATATTCGGAGGGTGGATTATTAGACATAGATGCAGTTGGATGATGGTGTATGTATTTTGTTGTAATGCCCGCATGAGTCACATAGTAATCTTTATGTCTTGCATATGCACTACGGTGCAGCCTTCATTTCTTTCAATTGCCCAACTGTAATTTGTTCACCACACATGTTATTTATATTTCACAGAGAGACACCACTAGGGAACTGTGGACCCCGGTCCATTTTTCTCATACTGATAAAACACCTACTGCTGCTACTGCTTTCATACTATTTTCCTGCTGTTTTCCACACCATACGTTTAACCTCTTTGTGTTTAGCGAAACCGGTGAGATTGACAACCTCACTGCTACGTTGGGGCAAAGTGATTTCATTGTGTTGTGTAGGTTCCACGTTATTGCTGTATCGGTAGTGCGCCCTGCCACCTCAGCTGCATCAAGCTTCAGAGATTGCTTGTCCTCCTACTGGTAAATTCAACCTTTGTTTCTTTTCTGAGGGACAACTTGCCGCTACACTCTTCACAACCTTCCACTTGGGGTTTACCAACATTTGCATCAAAGTTTTCTGGCGCCATTGCCGGGGAGGAAGAGAATTTCTGCAAGGGGAGTTTCTCACCTCCAATCATTTTTTTTATTGTTTTGTTTTTTACTTGCTTTATCATGCTTGCTACCAATGGGTGATTTCTTTAGCTTCATGGAATAACAACAAAAATATTATAAGGAACACCGCTTTTCACCAAAAGGGATACACTTATGGGAGCAAATCAATAAATTGCATGAGTATGCTAGAAACTTATGCTCTACTTATAATGTTACTTATTTTTTTGATAAATCTTGTTGCTAGAGGAGGTATAAACACCTCCTTTTTCAATGTGAGTATAATGATAATGTTACCATATCTTCTTATGTTAAGGGAAATTATGAATTTTATGATGTGGAACATATTGAAGAATTTATTGCTTGGAAGGGTGCATTCGAAATTGCCTATTTGCTTGAAAGTGTTGATGATGCACCTTATAAATATGAGATTTATGCTATACTTGAACATTGCTTTGATAATTACAAGGATTTTAATTACTACATAATGGAATATCTTAATATATGCTATCAACCTAAGGAAGAGACTAATGCCTTGCAGGAACCCGTGGAAGAAGAAATTGCTGAAACTGGAAGCTCATTGGATGAAAAAGAGGAGGAGAGTGATGATCAAGAGGAGGAATAATGGAGCTACCCATGTCTACCTCCCAATGATAGTAACTCTTTAACTCATAATTGTGATGATCCTATTGATTCTTTTGAAATATCCCTTTTTGATGAAACTGATACTTGCTATACTTGTGACCTTGATACTACTATGAATGAAACTTGTGAGAACGATATTGCTACTGTTATTCATGATAATCCATGTTACTTTGATAAATCCTATGAGAATCCTCTATTTCCAACTATTGATATGCATGATAACGAGGAAGTTTGTTTAGAAAATTTATATGATAATGCTCTAGATGATTGCCCTAGGTTACTTGATGTTGTAAATTATAATGCTACTGAAAATATGATTGCTATAATGTGTCCCATACCTTTTGTGAGTGATCAATCATCCTGTTTTTCTATTGCTAAAAGTGGGGGAAAAGAGGAGCTGATTTTAAATTTTGATCCCACTATTTTTGAGCTTGATATGAATTGTGTGCTTTTAGACCATGACAAACATGCTTTATGTAATAATTATGTTGTTGAATTTTTTCATGGTGCTACTAAAAATTATTATGAGAGAGGAAAATATGGTTGTAGGAATTTTCATGTTACTAAAACACCTCTCTTTTTGTTGAAAGTCTTGAAAATTGCTCTTGTTCTACCTTCCCATGATTTCTTGGTTGATCTTCGTTAATTTATTTCTTTACAATATTCCTATGCATAGGAAGTGGGGTAGACTTAAATTATTTTCATATTTTATTCTTGATGCTCTCTTTTTCTTAATTCATATTTCTTATGTGAGCATCTTCTTCACTTGAAAACACGTGAATCCACTTTTCTGGGCCTAGCTAAAAGGCGTTAAAGAAAAGCACTTCTTGGGAGATAACCCATGGTTTTATTTTTGTTTTGTTTTTATCTGTTTTATTTGAGTCAAGGGGATGTATACTCCTATAGAAACTCCTTTGTATCTTTATTTTCATGTATTAGTTGTGCCAAGTAAATTTTCTGACGAAAGTTGGAGTTGGTTTTGGGATTTCCCCGCAGGAAACAGATTTCTCCTGTCCACCGTACAAAATCGTATATATCACATAATAATCGTAATGACCTGAGATTTCTTGTGCTTATTCCTCGGCTAATTACGCAATTTTTTGTTATTTAAGTTTTTCGATCTGAGCAACACAGGTGCCTCGAATTTTTTTGTCTTTATAGAGTTCTGGTTTTGACAGTGTGCCATTTTTCTTATATTTGCTCATTTGCGATGTCAAGTGGATTTCTTTGCTTCACTAAACATCATTGGTTGTAGATTATGTTTAAAATTATTAATATCACTTCTTCCATACAGAACCAATGTATTTTTTGCACTAACCCTCTAATGCGAATTACTCTTTGAGTGTGGTGTGAAGGAAGTTTTCAAGGGTCAAGAGAAGAGGGTAATATATGTGATCAAGAAGAGTGCAAGGTCAAATCTTGGGGATGCCCCCGTGGTTCATCCAAGCATATTTTTAGAAGACTCATACATCTCAGCTTGGGATTCCCAAGGCATCCCCTTCTTCATCAACAATCTATCAGGTCACTTCTAGTGAAACTATATTTTTATTCGGTCACATCATATGAAGTTTACTTGGAGCGTATGTTTGTTTTTCCTTTGTTTTCCTTGCTAAAATAATATAGTTGGACCCTAGCATTCTTTGTTTGGGAGAGAGACACGCTCCACTTTTTCGTTTAAATACCTGCTATGCTAGTATTCTTAGTTTTTCTTCTAGTTGCTGCAAAAATTCTCGTTTAGCTCTTGTTTTCATTGCTTCTCTTGTTCAAAGATGTTAGTTTTAGTAGTGTTATGTGAGTACTATCATGTTTTCTTGCTGTAGCATTTAGAGAGTTTTTGTTAAACCATGTTTTGTATGGTGCTTGTTGGGAAAAGAAACTGCTGCTTCAAGTAGAATCTTTTAACGATGCAAGTAGAAGCTTGTATAGACTGTGGTTAGACTTTTTCATATCATGCTAGATGTTATTTTAGTTCTAAAGCCTTGTGGTTATTTAGTATCATCATTAGCCCCAAATAGCTGAGAGTGTTTAATGTTCCATTGAAACAATCATGAGTTGTTCTTTTCATACTGAAGCATAAATTTGTGGTGTTCTTCTTTGAATGTTTTATTTGGTTGACTTGGCGCATGCTCACTCCATGTTTATGACTATGAACCAGTCACTTATAGCCTGCATGATCATTTAGTTTTTTAACTTGTGGTACCACTTATGCTTTGATTAATGATGTTTATGTCGCTATGCATGATTATGGCTCTTATGCTCTCTTGATTTGTCGCTCCCAGTCTTTTGCTAGCCTCCACCTGTACTGAGTATGAACTCTACTCGTGCATCCAACTCCCAAAAACCAAAGTATGCCAAATATGTCTACCATACCTACCTACATCTGGTATTTAACTGCCACTCCAAGTAAATTGCTCATATGTTACCTTTAAAACCTTCAAAATTACTCCTGTTTTGTGTTCCTATTTTTGCTCACGAGGACGTAAATAGAGAATCTTATCTCACTTTTTGATTGGATTTCACACCCTGGACTAGTGGCTTCATCCGCTTATCCAATTGATAGAAGAGCTGGCAGCGGGGTGCCCATCCCCAAATTAATACAAACAAATTCTCTTCACTATTTTTTCCCCTAATTTATCAGTCAAAGCATAATTGTGTAAACAAAAGAGAAAGAGGGATGACCTTCTACACCAGTTGCGTCCTTCATATGGGAGCCGCTCTTGTGAAGTCTAGTTGGCTTGTGATGTACTATATTTTCTGTTTACCATTCGTTGACACTATCATACACCTCCCTAAAAATAGAAAATCCTCCATGGTATGTGATTGTTGACAGACACCCAAGGATTCGGTTAGCCATGGTTTGTATAAGATGGATGGGAGGAGTGTAAAACATTTTATACCTTTGTTTAATAAAATAAAATCTCTAGCACATGAGTGATCCATGCTTCCCTCTGTGAAGGGCCTTTCTTCTACTTTTAGGTTGAGTCTGCATCTTCTAACTTTATGCACGGTTGAGAGAGCATAGTTGTCATTCTGAGTTTTATGTGCATTTGTCCCAAAAACATTATTAATTGATTCATGATGTGTTATTGCTTGTTCTCTAATTATTTGTTCTAGTCTTCCTCGTGAACTTTGAAGGTGTCCTCGCATTTATGTTTTCCCCCACTCTTAAGGACTAGCGAAATATCACTTTGACATGTTTTCTCTATACTTAAAACAAATGTATATCTTTCGTTGCATTGTTATTCATGATCTTTTATTTGTGTTACTTCTCATGATGCAAGGTGATTGCTATGCTTTATTATTAAAATTCTATTTATCATGCTTGTGTTGAAGTTCTATGATCTCAGCTTACTTATGATTTTACATTATTGATGATCAAGTTTATGTTGGTAGCATGGCACCTCATAAATTATGTGTTTTTATCGTTTACCTACTTGAGGACGAGTAGGAACTAAGCTCGGGGGATGTTGATACTTCATGAACGTATCCTTAATTTCTGATGTTCCATGTTGTTTTGCTATTGTTTCCCACATGTTTGCTATACACTTTATGTCATTTTTATCGATTTTACGGACTAACCCATTGACAAGATGCCATAGAGCAAGTTTCCTGTTTTCTGCTGTTTTTAGTTTCAGAAAAGTTGTTCTGGAAATATTCTCGGAATTGGAAAATTCGAAGCCCGGAAGTCTTAGAATTCCCGAAGGTTCCAAGGAGCCCCGAAGAGACCCGGAGGGGGGCCATAGGGGTCCCACACCATAGGGCGGCGCGCCCCCTGGCCGCGCCATGGGGTCGTGTGGGGCCTCCACCGCCTTTGCGCTTTCGACTATTTATATCCCTCGAGACATATACCCTAAATATATAGCACTTTGTCGCGAGAAACACCCAAGGCCGCCGTCATCGTCATCCCGAGATGGGGAGGGTTCTGGAGCTCTCCCTGGCACCCTGCCGTCAGGGGAATTCATCACCGGAGGGGTCTACACCACCATGCCCTCCTCCTAAGTTATGCGTGAGTAGTTCATCCCTGGACTACGGGTCCATAGCAGTAGCTAGATGGCTTTTCTATCCACTTTGTACCTCATGTTTAGATCTCGTAGCTGCCTCACATGATCGAGATCATATTTATGTAATGCTACATGTTGTTTTTGCTGGGATCTGATGAATTTTGAATGCTATGTTGTAACATCCAAGTATGAAAACATTCCTTAGTGGTTCAATTTCTTGTTTATTTTCAAGCAATGCATCATGTCATCATCTCATTGCATTTGTTTTATTTATGTTTGCATTGTTTTCTTAATGAATCAAATCTTGTTTTCACACTTGTCTGTTACAATCTTTCAAATAAAGATTTGCAAATCCAAAAACATCAATTGCTTCCAATTATTTTCATATTGGATCAACTCTTAAATTGTTGCTTAATTCAATCAATCACTTAATCAATTAATTTCAAATTATTTCCAAACTCAAACCATTTCTCAAATCTTTAATCATATGAATCCATGAAATTCACCACTAATTTGAATTTATTAAATCACCTTCAAACCCTAAAGAAAACCCTATTGAAAATACCTTGATTTTCTACTATTAACTAATATTGGAAATCTCATTTAAATTGGTTTAATTTTAAAACAACAAACAAACAATAAAGTTTTGGAAAACAAAAACTGCCAAAAGGTTGATTTTCCACTAAGAAGTTCATCCTATTTTTATTCCAAATTTTTCTTTAAACAAAACCTTTGTTTTGCTTCCATTTGCTTGCTACAAAAAAAAAAACAGTAAAAGAAAATAAAAAATAAAAGCAGGAGAGGAGAGGCAGCAGCAGCAGCTAGCCCAGCCCGTTTATCCCCTTGGGCCCGATAACCCCCTCTCCAACGTCGCTGTCGTCCTCCTTCTGCCTGACGTCAGAGGCGTACGAGCACGCCTCCATCGTTGATCGGCCACAGAACCTCCCGATGGCCGCCGTACTCATCCACCCGCTCCCTTAAAAACACCGCGGCCTCCTCCCGCCGCCGAAAACCCTAGCTCCACCCTAGTTCCTTCCGCCGCAGCCGCCATCGCTTCCACCTCTCACCTCCACCTCCTCTGTACTGTATTTCCACCGCTGCTTCTCTGAACTCCGGCAGCGGGTGCCGTCTCCAGTGGCTGGCGCCGTGCTCTAGCTGCTGGAATGGATCGGCCTCGGTACCCTCTTCGTCTTCAACACCGCAGCGGAGCCTAAGGAGTACCAGAACCACGACGCCGTCTTCTTCCTTTCGCCGGCGAGCTCTGCACCGAACCTGCTACGCCTGCAGCTCAGGTGATCTTCACCGTCGCTCCTCCTCGCCCCTCTTCCTCTCTGCACACGCACCGAGCACTAGGCCACACCCAGTAGCACAAGCACACGCGCACGTCACCGCAGTGTTCAGCCGCGGCGAGCAGCCGCTATTTCGCCGGCGTCGAGCTCTGTTCCGTCAGGTTCAGTTAGCGGGTGTGCAAATTTCAGTTAGCCTCGCCTGTTAAGTTTACCTTGGCTGCGCGTTTGTTTCTGACAACAAATCGCACCAGCTGCACTGGTTGCAACCTAGCGCGCGCGAGGGAGAGGTGCTGGGTTCGATCCCCAGCACCCCGGGATTAATCCCTTCTTTTTCGTGGACGCGCTGACCTCCCGGGCCCATCCGTCAGCCCCTCCGCTGCCACGTACACACAGTGAGGCCCTGGGCCTCTCTGGCAGCGTGTGTGTAGGGTTCCTGCACGGTAACAAAGGATTAAAATCAAAGCTGTTTTTATTTTCTAATATCTTTAATGGGCAGAATAAACACCTAAATTGAAAATTCAATAACTTGTAATATATGAATCCAATAAATACAAACTTTATATGTTTTATGTACCAAATTTCCTAAACTTTCCAAATATCCAATTTGTATTCTGTTTTGGAAACTTCAAATGCATTTAAAATTCAAACTTAAATAATTCAAATGCCATTTGTAATAATTCATAACTAATTCATACTATTTCCAAATAATTCAAATAAAATATGTTTTTCATACCATTTTGAATACCCTATTCAAATATAAACTTTGTTTTCTGGTTTGAATAATTTAAATTGCCTAAACAATTTAATTCTTGTTTAATTCAATTAAAAAAATTGTTTAATATTGTTTAAATCATAATTAATTAATCTAAAGTCCAATTTCAAAATGTGAAACATGTAATCCAACTAAAATTTGATAACCTTTTCAAATATAAAATTTGTAATTTGTTTTGCACACTTTAAATTGGTGATAACAACCTTTACTTGTGTGCCATGTTTAAGTAACCAAAAGTTTCCAAACTTAATAAATGTTTTCCAAACTTGTTCTATCTTTTCTTTTGCCCTACTATTGTTATTTGTTGTTATTTTGTTATCATCATCATGCATGCATCATGCTAACAACTCTCACCTAATAACTAATGTTGAATCATTTGTTTCCACTTAATTTCAATGGATCTTTTCCATGTGCAACCTTTGCACATGGATCCATTTAAATTGTTCTACCTTGTCAACTAGTTACTTTGATGCAACCATTAAACTTGTCATGCATCATATTTGATTGTGCACTATGCCATGTATTGATTGTCTACCTTTTTCTGCAATGTCTGTTTGCTTCTTCTCGGTTAGACGACGACGTTGGTACCGACGAGACTTACGACACCACCACTCAGGATCTAGCCCAGTACGATACTGAGCTGCCAGGCAAGTTATCACTCACATGAATCATCGAGTTCTTTTCCACACTTGTTGTCGATACTATCCTCTTGTCTATTTCTGCTAGCCCTATAAATCGATGCTTGTTCTCCGAACCCATCACATGATACCTTGAGCCCTGATATTGCCTCATCTCCATACCTACAGCCTTTGCTTGTGCCTGTTCTTATCTAGCATGCTTAGGGTTGCTTTTACTCGAGTCTGCTGTCGGTTACTACCTTTTATTATCTTATTACTTGTACCGGGGGCTCGTTGTTAATCAATCAATCCTATTAATGCTATGTTAATAATAATATGATGATAAGGCACCGGCAGGAGGCCCATGAGAGGTTTTGAAGCCTGCTAGTGTCGACCCTAATAGGAAAAGGGTCTTGTCTACTGATCCATGATGAGCGCACTACCCGCATGTGGGAAGCGAGTATGGGCTCCCCCCTCAGTTTGACCTGAACCGCATCTCGTCCAAATTGCCTCATTTAGTTCGTGTGTTCTATTTGCCGCATGCATGTTTTTGCGAGCCCAGCGCAGGGTGGAACTTTTGTAGTCGGCATATAGGGGGACACGTTCTTAGAGTGCTATGAGGGTCCATTTTCTTCTGGGCTCGATTAGCCGTGCGCCCAAGATGCTTTGGGCTTGATGCGAAGAACGGTTGGATTGTGTTGAGTGCCACGCTTGGTGGGAGGCATCCCATCTGGCGAGGTATTCATGCGTGTACGGTTACTATGGTGCAACCCTGCAGGGAAGATCTTCTCGAGAAGCCGTGTTTTCCGCGGTTATGGATTACTTGGTGAAAGTACTGGCTAACAAGTACTCAGGACAACTTCAACTTAATCAACAATCATGCTTCACCCAATGATTAATAACTTGACTAGTAATAGGTTATTCACACAATAACTTGATTCACCTTATCATAACTGTGTGAGTTATCCTCGGATCGCTTCTTCGGATAAGGGGCGAGATCCAGGATGGGTTTGTTTGGAGTTTACTTTCAGTTGGTTACAATTCCTCGATCTCCCCTTTTCTGTTAGCCGGAACCTGTAGTTATCTTCTGTAGTTGGTTAGAGCAGCCCGCTGCAGCTTTTAATACCTATCTTCTTCCGTTGATCCCAAGCATCCCGGCTTGTGTTGACGGGTAACTCTTTGATGAAGTGTGAGTCTTGCTTGCCAGTACATCAAATGTACTGACCCCGTTGGGGCTGTGGTTTACGCAGAGTACGGCTACGACTACGACTACGGCTACAATGCTTCACAGGATGGCTACTACGTGGAGTTTGACGAGACCGCAGACGAGTAGATAGCTGGACCTCGGGCAGGATCCAGGACCTACGTGGATGGGCTTCGTTGCATTTATTTTCTCCGGCTTCTTAAGCCATGGATTTGTCTGTACTCAGACCCCCTTTGATTGCTTCCGCTGATGTAATGAATGTTATGTTGGGACATGTGTCCTCTGGATGATTGTTTTGCTATCTCTGCCTTAGTGAAGGCCATTTGCAACTTATTTCATTCTTTTGTGTCTTAGAGACATTCTGTGCTATCATGCGTACCAAACCGTTGACGTACAATGCGTGTATGATATGAAGTACGCCGACGGTAGTGCCTCTGGTTCCTGGCGGATAGTTTTCTTCGACGATGGGAGCAGGGCTTGTGTTGTCGCGCATAAGCGCAGGCCTACCAGGAAGCTGGGACGTGGGAGCAAGTAGGCCCCATAATCCAAGCACCTGACTTCCAGTTCGTGCGTTGAGTATCCTCTAGAAACCTTGGGTGCGACAAATGGTATCAGAGCCTGTCTGACCGTAGGATCCCTTTTGCTGGTCGCAGTTTGAGTCTAGAAAAACTATTTTGTAGCTATACAGGAAAAATGAAACGTGAGAGTAGGAACTCTGTTCTTTTTCTTCTTTTCCCTCCCTCCCACCCCTTTTCTGGTAAGGAAGTGTAACGTTGGTTTTTTTCCCTCCTCCCCTAAACTTTCAAGTTAGGATTTCACGTGTTCTGGGTTCTCAGTAGTACCTCAGGTTTTTGGTCTCGTTTTCCCGATGTTGCTTCAATATCATGCTTTCTCTCAAGAACCTTTCGTCCGTTAAAATCTTGAATGTTGTTTTCAACTTCAACCCTTTTACCGGCGCCAATCAGAAGCTCTACAACCATGCTCATAGCTGAGTACCGTTGTATCCATTACTAGCTGTGTCTAGTTTATCCTTTCGTTTTCGAACCATGTTGGTGTGAGATTCTGATGTATTCGAACCTATTGATATACCTTTTGGTTATCGATTCATGCGTCGGAATAATCTCGTTTTCGGTTACTAAGTTATCCCTTCCTATTGTTGTGCTAAAATGAATTTCAATTCAGGATGGCCCCAACAAGGAACTCCCCGCCTGAGCCACCTCCGATTGCGGAGCTCTTGACTCAGATGACTCAGGTCATGGCTCAGATGGTCCAGGTGCAGAACAATCAGCACCACCACCAGAATGCTCCAAGGGTCACCATCAAGGACTTCCTCAGTGTGGGTCCTAAGGCTTTCGTGGCAACACGTGAGCCTCTGGATGCTGATGACTGGATCCGTGACGTAGCAAGAGCTCTGGAGATCGCTCATGTTGCGGAAGAGGACAAGGTCAACTATGCTGCTTACCTACTGAAGGGTCAGGCAGCCTCGTGGTGGGAGAATTACCAGGCTATGAGAGCTGGCTATCCTATCACCTGGGGTTGCTTCAAGGATGCCTTCCTGAAGTTCCACATCCCGGATGGTCTCATGGATAAGATGCGTGAAGAGTTCTGCTCTCTGAAGCAGGGCAAGCTCGACGTCATCGGCTACCAGAACGAGTTCAATCGCCTCGCTCGGTATGCTGGAGACGAGGTGTCCACTGAGACCAAGAAGATGGCAAGGTTCCGCCGAGGTTTTAACCCGGAACTGAAGTACGCTCTCACCAACATCAAGTGCAAGGACTTCGTCGAGCTCGTGAACACCGCGCTCAATGAGGAGAATGGGCGCAGGGCGTTCGAAGAGTCGTGCAAGCACTCGCGTGAGGGTGGTTCCTCCTCCAACATGACCACCCCTCCGCAGAAGCGCCGCATCTGGGTGCCAAACAGTGCTGTCACTCAGGCTCCAAGTGCCCAAGCTCCTCCAGGCTTTGGTCCCCGCCCACCCAACCCAGCTTAGATGTATGGGCAGAGGTTCCCAATGGGGCAGCCAAGGCCAGGTCCTTCTCGCATCATCACCTGCTACAAGTGCAAGGAGACTGGACACTATGCTGATAAGTGCACTCAGAAGCAGCTGCCTCTTCCTCCTCGCCCCAACACCAACCAGGCTATGGTTCGTGCTCCCCCGGCTAAAGCCTTCAACTCCAACAACAGGCTAGTCGGGAGGACCGCGAGGGTGAATCATATCAAGGCCGACAAAGCTGAGGAAGCTGCTGACGTCGTTCTCGGTATATTACCCGTAAACTCTATTCCAGCTAAAGTGTTGTTTGATACTGGAGCATCGCATTCGTTTGTGTCAAAGATTTTTGCAAAAGCATACAACCTAGTTCTGGTTCCGCTAAGCAATCAAATGACTGTTCACTCTCCGGGACCGCAAATGTTGACTTCCAAGATAAGTATGGACAACCAGATTCTGATTGGAGGTCGCATATTCCTTGCTTCACTCATGTTGCTGGGAAATTCTGACATTGATGTCATTCTGGGCATGGATTGGTTGAAGACCAACAAAGCAAAAATTGACTGTGCTCAAAAGTCAATAACTCTCTCTCACTATTCGGGCCAGATAATCTATTCTCCATATGAATCAAGTTCTGCTCAGTTGTTCAACCTCGAAGCAAAACCCCTTCCTGCAATTGAGGATGTTCCGGTGGTTTGTGAATTCCCTGACGTCTTTCCAGAAGAGTTACCGGGAATGCCTCCGGACAGAGCAGTCGAGTTCGTCATCGAGCTTGAGCCAGGTACTGCTCCAATCTCTAAGCATCCGTACAAAATAGCTCCTCCTGAACTGAAGTTGTTGAAGGAGCAAATAGACATGTACATGGAGAAAGGCTATATTCAACCCAGCTCCTCCGCTTGGGGTTGCCCAACTCTGTTCGTTGCCAAGAAAGACCAAACCAAAAGACTTGTTGTGGACTATCGTCCTCTTAACGAGAAAACCACCAAGAACAAGTATCCACTTCCTCGTATCGATGATCTTTTTAATCAACTTGCTGGAGCCTCAATATTCTCAAAGTTGGACTTGAGGATGCGTTACCATCAAATAAAGATCAGAAAGGAAGATATTCCTAAGACAACCTTCACCACTCGCTACGGTCTGTATGAATACACCGTAATGTCCTTTGGTCTAACCAATGCACCGGCGACCTTCTCTCGACTCATGAATTCTGTCTTCCATGAATACCTTGACAAGTTTGTTGTGGTCTATCTAGATGATATCCTTGTCTACTCAAAATCCAAGGAAGAGCATGAAGAACACCTTCGTCTCACTCTCATGAAACTCCGCGAGCATCGACTCTATGCCAAGTACTCCAAATGTGAGTTCTGGATTCCAGAAGTGGCCTATCTTGGTCACATCATCTCTGCCAAAGGCATAGCCATTGACCCTGACAAGGTTAAGGCAATCGTTGACTGGAAACCCCCTAAGACGGTGAAGCAAGTCAGAAGTTTCCTTGGTTTGGCTAGCTATTGCCGTCGTTTCGTTGAAAACTTCTCAAAAATTGCTAAACCTCTCACTGATCTCACCAAGAAGGACAAGAAGTTCGTTTGGTCTCCACAGTGTGATGAAAGTTTCAATCTCCTCAAAGCCAAACTCACCTCTACACCTGTTCTAGTTGGTCCAGATACCACCAAACCCTTCCAGATATTCTGTGATGCTTCCCTCCAAGGCCTAGGTGCAGTTCTTATGCAAGAACGTCAAGTTGTGGCCTATGCTTCTCGTCAGTTGAACCCACATGAGCAAAACTATCCCACTCATGATCTTGAACTTGCAGCAGTTGTGTTTGCCCTCAAGAAATGGAGACAATACTTGTTGGGTAATAAAACTGAAATCTTTTCCGATCACAAGAGTCTGAAATACATCTTCACTCAGCCAGATCTGAATCTCAGGCAAAGGAGATGGATTGAGAAGATCAAAGACTTCGATCTCACCATATCTTACACTCCAGGCAAGGCTAATGTTATGGCCGATGCTCTCAGTCGCAAATCCTATTGCAACAATCTCATGATCATGGACAGCCAACCTCCACTTCATGAAGAATTCCAGAAGCTGAACCTTGGTCTTGTTCCTCAAGGCTATCTTGCTAGCTTGACAACCACTCCAACTCTCGAGGATAAGATTCGTTCTGAACAGTTTCGTGATGCTGAGATCAAGAAGATGGTAGAGCAAATCAAGGAGGGCAGTGATAAGTTCAAGTCCTTCTCTATTGATGACAAAGGAGCTGTGTTCTTTGAAGGACGCATTGCAGTTCCTCAGATTCAAAGTCTCAAAGATATCATTCTCAAGGAGGCTCATGAAACTCCTCTCTCTATCCACCCTGGAAGTACAAAGATGTATCAGGATCTCAAGACAATGTATTGGTGGCCTGGCATGAAACATGAAATTGCTCAATACGTTTCTGAATGCGACGTTTGTCAACGTGTTAAGGCAGTCCATCAGAAAACAGCCGGTCTTCTCCAACCTCTCAAAATCCCCGAGTGGAAGTGGGACATGATTGAAATGGACTTCGTTACTGGGTTTCCAAAGTCCAAGAAAGGCAACGATGCAATCTTCGTTGTTATTGATCGTCTCACTAAGGTTGCTCACTTCTTTGCTGTAAAGGAAACTATCTCAGCTAGCCAGTTAGCAGAGCTCTACACAACAAAGATTGTTCCTCTTCATGGTGTTCCATTGGAAATAAGCTCAGACCGTGGAAGTATCTTCACTTCTCATTTCTGGAAGAGTTTCCAAGATGCATTGGGCACTAAACTTCTGTTCAGCACAGCTTACCACCCTCAGTCTCAAGGGCAAGTCGAAAGAGTCAATCAGATTCTTGAGGATATGCTTAGGGCATGTGGCCTCTCTTTTGGCATGAAATGGGAGGATTGCCTTCCATATGCTGAATTCTCCTACAACAACAGCTACCAGGCAAGCCTAGGCATGGCACCATTTGAGGCATTGTATGGCCGCAGATGCAGGAGTCCAATCAATTGGTCTGGAGTTGGTGAACGTTCACTCTTAGGTCCTGACATTGTGAAAGAGGCCGAAGAGAAAGTTCGCATCATTCGTGACAATCTCAAGATTGCTCAGTCTCGTCAGAAGAGTTACTATGACAGCAAACACAAGGACATGATCTATGCTCCTGGTGACAAAGCATATCTCCGTGTAACTCCCTTCAGAGGCACTCATCGTTTTGGTGTGAAAGGAAAGCTGGCACCAAGATACATTGGTCCTTTCAACATCCTGTCAAGACGTGCAGAAAATGCCTATCGTCTCGAGCTTCCAGAAAAACTATCCAAAGTGCACGATGTGTTCCACGTGTCACAACTCAAGAAGTGCTTCAAGGACCCTGATCGTGCAGTTGATCATGATGATATTGAACTGCAAGATGATCTCTCTTATGAGGAGCACCCTATCCAAATTCTCGATGAGACCGTGCGTAAGACTCGCAACAAGAGCACCAAGTTCTTGAAAGTGCAATGGTCCCATCATTCTGATAAAGAGGCAACATGGGAGACCGAAGAGGATCTTCGCAAGAAGTATCCGGACCTGTTCATTTCTCAGTAGGGAATCTCGGGGCGCGATTCCTTCAAGGGGGGGCGTTTTGTAACATCCAAGTATGAAAACATTCCTTAGTGGTTCAATTTCTTGTTTATTTTCAAGCAATGCATCATGTCATCATCTCATTGCATTTGTTTTATTTATGTTTGCATTGTTTTCTTAATGAATCAAATCTTGTTTTCACACTTGTCTGTTACAATCTTTCAAATAAAGATTTGCAAATCCAAAAACATCAATTGCTTCCAATTATTTTCATATTGGATCAACTCTTAAATTGTTGCTTAATTCAATCAATCACTTAATCAAATAATTTCAAATTATTTCCAAACTCAAACCATTTCTCAAATCTTTAATCATATGAATCCATGAAATTCACCACTAATTTGAATTTATTAAATCACCTTCAAACCCTAAAGAAAACCCTATTGAAAATACCTTGATTTTCTACTATTAACTAATATTGGAAATCTCATTTAAATTGGTTTAATTTTAAAACAACAAACAAACAATAAAGTTTTGGAAAACAAAAACTGCCAAAAGGTTGATTTTCCACTAAGAAGTTCATCCTATTTTTATTCCAAATTTTTCTTTAAACAAAACCTTTGTTTTGCTTCCATTTGCTTGCTACAAAAAAAAAACAGTAAAAGAAAATAAAAAATAAAAGCAGGAGAGGAGAGGCAGCAGCAGCAGCTAGCCCAGCCCGTTTATCCCCTTGGGCCCGATAACCCCCTCTCCAACGTCGCTGTCGTCCTCCTTCTGCCTGACGTCAGAGGCGTACGAGCACGCCTCCATCGTTGATCGGCCACAGAACCTCCCGATGGCCGCCGTACTCATCCACCCGCTCCCTTAAAAACACCGCGGCCTCCTCCCGCCGCCGAAAACCCTAGCTCCACCCTAGTTCCTTCCGCCGCAGCCGCCATCGCTTCCACCTCTCACCTCCACCTCCTCTGTACTGTATTTCCACCGCCGCTTCTCTGAACTCCGGCAGCGGGTGCCGTCTCCAGTGGCTGGCGTCGTGCTCTAGCTGCTGGAATGGATCGGCCTCGGTACCCTCTTCGTCTTCAACACCGCAGCGGAGCCTAAGGAGTACCAGAACCACGACGCCGTCTTCTTCCTTTCGCCGGCGAGCTCTGCACCGAACCTGCTACGCCTGCAGCTCAGGTGATCTTCACCGTCGCTCCTCCTCGCCCCTCTTCCTCTCTGCACACGCACCGAGCACTAGGCCACACCCAGTAGCACAAGCACACGCGCACGTCACCGCAGTGTTCAGCCGCGGCGAGCAGCCGCTATTTCGCCGGCGTCGAGCTCTGTTCCGTCAGGTTCAGTTAGCGGGTGTGCAAATTTCAGTTAGCCTCGCCTGTTAAGTTTACCTTGGCTGCGCGTTTGTTTCTGACAACAAATCGCACCAGCTGCACTGGTTGCAATCTAGCGCGCGCGAGGGAGAGGTGCTGGGTTCGATCCCCAGCACCCCGGGATTAATCCCTTCTTTTTCGTGGACGCGCTGACCTCCCGGGCCCATCCGTCAGCCCCTCCGCTGCCACGTACACACAGTGAGGCCCTGGGCCCCTCTGGCAGCGTGTGTGTAGGGTTCCTGCACGGTAACAAAGGATTAAAATCAAAGCTGTTTTTATTTTCTAATATCTTTAATGGGCAGAATAAACACCTAAATTGAAAATTCAATAACTTGTAATATATGAATCCAATAAATACAAACTTTATATGTTTTCTGTACCAAATTTCCTAAACTTTCCAAATATCCAATTTGTATTCTGTTTTGGAAACTTCAAATGCATTTAAAATTCAAACTTAAATAATTCAAATGCCATTTGTAATAATTCATAACTAATTCATACTATTTCCAAATAATTCAAATAAAATATGTTTTTCATACCATTTTGAATACCCTATTCAAATATAAACTTTGTTTTCTGGTTTGAATAATTTAAATTGCCTAAACAATTTAATTCTTGTTTAATTCAATTAAAAAATTGTTTAATATTGTTTAAATCATAATTAATTAATCTAAAGTCCAATTTCAAAATGTGAAACATGTAATCCAACTAAAATTTGATAACCTTTTCAAATATAAAATTTGTAATTTGTTTTGCACACTTTAAATTGGTGATAACAACCTTTACTTGTGTGCCATGTTTAAGTAACCAAAAGTTTCCAAACTTAATAAATGTTTTCCAAACTTGTTCTATCTTTTCTTTTGCCCTACTATTGTTATTTGTTGTTATTTTGTTATCATCATCATGCATGCATCATGCTAACAACTCTCACCTAATAAATAATGTTGAATCATTTGTTTCCACTTAATTTCAATGGTTCTTTTCCATGTGCAACCTTTGCACATGGATCCATTTAAATTGTTCTACCTTGTCAACTAGTTACTTTGATGCAACCATTAAACTTGTCATGCATCATATTTGATTGTGCACTATGCCATGTATTGATTGTCTACCTTTTTCTGCAATGTCTGTTTGCTTCTTCTCGGTTAGACGACGACGTTGGTACCGACGAGACTTACGACACCACCACTCAGGATCTAGCCCAGTACGATACTGAGCTGCCAGGCAAGTTATCACTCACATGAATCATCGAGTTCTTTTCCACACTTGTTGTCGATACTATCCTCTTGTCTATTTCTGCTAGCCCTATGAATCGATGCTTGTTCTCCGAACCCATCACATGATACCTTGAGCCCTGATATTGCCTCATCTCCATACCTACAGCCTTTGCTTGTGCCTGTTCTTATCTAGCATGCTTAGGGTTGCTTTTACTCGAGTCTGCTGTCGGTTACTACATTTTATTATCTTATTACTTGTACCGGGGGCTCGTTGTTAATCAATCAATCCTATTAATGCTATGTTAATAATAATATGATGATAAGGCACCGGCAGGAGGCCCATGAGAGGTTTTGAAGCCTGCTAGTGTCGACCCTAATAGGAAAAGGGTCTTGTCTACTGATCCATGATGAGCGCACTACCCGCATGTGGGAAGCGAGTATGGGCGCCCCCCTCAGTTTGACCTGAACCGCATCTCGTCCAAATCGCCTCATTTAGTTCGTGTGTTCTATTTGCCGCATGCATGTTTTTGCGAGCCCAGCGCAGGGTGGAACTTTTGTAGTCGGCATATAGGGGGACACGTTCTTAGAGTGCTATGAGGGTCCATTTTCTTCTGGGCTCGATTAGCCGTGCGCCCAAGATGCTTTGGGCTTGATGCGAAGAACGGTTGGATTGTGTTGAGTGCCACGCTTGGTGGGAGGCATCCCATCTGGCGAGGTATTCATGCGTGTACGGTTACTATGGTGCAACCCTGCAGGGAAGATCTTCTCGAGAAGCCGTGTTTTCCGCGGTTATGGATTACTTGGTGAAAGTACTGGCTAACAAGTACTCAGGACAACTTCAACTTAATCAACAATCATGCTTCACCCAATGATTAATAACTTGACTAGTAATAGGTTATTCACACAATAACTTGATTCACCTTATCATAACTGTGTGAGTTATCCTCGGATCGCTTCTTCGGATAAGGGGCGAGATCCAGGATGGGTTTGTTTGGAGTTTACTTTCAGTTGGTTACAATTCCTCGATCTCCCCTTTTCTGTTAGCCGGAACCTGTAGTTATCTTCTGTAGTTGGTTAGAGCAGCCCGCTGCAGCTTTTAATACCTATCTTCTTCCGTTGATCCCAAGCATCCCGGCTTGTGTTGACGGGTAACTCTTTGATGAAGTGTGAGTCTTGCTTGCCAGTACATCAAATGTACTGACCCCGTTGGGGCTGTGGTTTACGCAGAGTACGGCTACGACTACGACTACGGCTACGATGCTTCACAGGATGGCTACTACGTGGAGTTTGACGAGACCGCAGACGAGTAGATAGCTGGACCTCGGGCAGGATCCAGGACCTACGTGGATGGGCTTCGTTGCATTTATTTTCTCCGGCTTCTTAAGCCATGGATTTGTCTGTACTCAGACCCCCTTTGATTGCTTCCGCTGATGTAATGAATGTTATGTTGGGACATGTGTCCTCTGGATGATTGTTTTGCTATCTCTGCCTTAGTGAAGGCCATTTGCAACTTATTTCATTCTTTTGTGTCTTAGAGACATTCTGTGCTATCATGCGTACCAAACCGTTGACGTACAATGCGTGTATGATATGAAGTACGCCGACGGTAGTGCCTCTGGTTCCTGGCGGATAGTTTTCTTCGACGATGGGAGCAGGGCTTGTGTTGTCGCGCATAAGCGCAGGCCTACCAGGAAGCTGGGACGTGGGAGCAAGTAGGCCCCATAATCCAAGCACCTGACTTCCAGTTCGTGCGTTGAGTATCCTCTAGAAACCTTGGGTGCGACATATGTCTTCTGATTATCAATCTATCATGTTATGTTCATGATTATGTTATTTATGATCTTGCATGCTCTCCGTTATTAATAGATTCTCTGGCCAAGTAGATGCTAATAACTCCAAGAGGGAGTATTTATGCTCGATAGTGGGTTCATGCCTCCTTTGCATCTATGCTCGAGTGACAGAAACGTGACGGATGGAGGATGTGTTGTTGCCATTAGGGAGAAAACAACGGTGTTTAGCTAGTTTACATTGTTTACATTACACACTTTGCTTACTGCGATAATCTTTTTCTAGCAACTTAATACCCAAACGTTTGTTCGGATGATATTCGGAGGGTGGATTATTAGACATAGATGCAGTTGGATGAAGGTCTATGTATTTTGTTGTAATGCCCGCATGAATCACATAGTAATCTTTATGTCTTGCATATGGACTACGGTGCAGCCTTCATTTCTGTCAATTACCCAGCTGTAATTTGTTCACCACACATGTTATTTATCTTTCACGGAGAGACACCACTAGTGAATTGTGGACCCTGGTCCATTTTCTTCATACTGATAAAACACCTACTGCTGCTACTGCTTTCATACTGTTTTCCTGCTGTTTTCCACACCATACATTTAACCTCTTTGTGTTCAGAAAAACCGGTGATATTGACACACTCACTTCTATGTTGGGGCAAAGTGATTTGATTGTGTTGTGTAGGTTCCAAGTTGCTGCTTAACCGATAGTGCGCCGTGCCACCTCAGCTGCATATACCTTCAGAGATTGCTTGTCCTCCTACTGGTCGATTCAACCTTGGTTTCTTTTCTAAGGGAAAACTTTCCGCTGACTCTTCACAACCTTCCACTTGGGGTTTATCAACGTTTGCATCACTACCACACTCAAGATCATCACCAAGCTCGTCGCCATGATCACAACCCCAATGTGGAGGATGGTGGACAACAACAACAACCACCACCACCACCTCCTCGACCACCAGCTCCTCGACGAAATTGGTATGAAGATAGCTCTCCATCACCACCTCCTCGACACCGACAAGGCCGTGGTGACTCTCTTCAACATCAACCTCAATGACCGGACCTTTGACAACATCATCCACCACCTCCACAAGGCCCCGCTAATGACTATGGTCACAATGACTTCGTGAATGGTGCCGACCAACACCGAAGTCCACCAAGGCGCAATGCGCGTCACCACCACAATGACCGCCAAACAAGAACTTCCTCAACATCCTCGCAATGAACAAGAGCTCCCTCAACAACAAAACCGTGACAATGATGATAGTGAACGCCACGAAGCACGACTATGTCATTGTCAACAACCACCTCCTAATGACCACCAGTGTCACCCTTATCATCATGACCGCCAACACCAAGCCAATGAGGATGACCCATATGATCATGAGCGACCCCATCAACAACGTGAAGACAAAAATATGAGTGCCCTACGCTTCAACATCCCAAAATTCAATGGTGAAAATGATCCGGAAGAATATCTTGCTTGGGATCTCAAGGTAGACAAGATCTTAGACATCCACAACTTTAGTGACAAGAAGATGGTTTCTATGGCATCTTTGGAGTTTGAAGGCTATGCACTCTTATGGTGGGACCGTCTCCAAGATGAACGACTGAAGAACCGGATTGCTGCCATTTCCACTTGGAACTATATGAAGTAATTCTTGAATGCTTGCTTTGTTCCTCCACACTACAAGCGCAACCTCTTCAAAAAGCTACAACAGCTTAGACAAGGTTTTAAGTCGGTTGATGAGTACTACAAGGAGATGGAGACCACTTTGATAAGAGCTCATGTGATGGAATATCAAGAGAAAACAATGTCCCACTTTCTCAATGGCCTCAACTACCCAATAAGGAAGATTGTCGAGTATCAACCCTATCACAACATCGTTGCACTTGTCCATCAAGCTCTCAAGGCCGAGCGTCAAATTGCGGAAGACCTCAAGTACAACAAGCAAAATTCTTATTTTGCATCAAGTCCTTCTTCTTCGTCTCCAATGACACAAGTAACAACACCGACCAACACCAAGAGCACCTCTAGAGCTCCCAATGCTACCAAAAAAACTCCGCAACCGTTCAAGAAACAAGTGTCTCCTACCACCTCCTCCAATGTTCCACAAGTAAAATCGAGCACAATTACTTGCTTCAAATGTGGCATAAGTGGACACAAGTCTTTCTAGTGTTCCAACAAGATTATCATGATTACAACCAAGATGGTGAACATGACTCCATGAGTGAAGGCGAATACTATGCCTTGCACCAAGTTTCTCTGAATTCCTTGGACGTGCAAAATGATGAAGAAGAGAGTGTCTATTGCGATGAGGACAAAAATCCATCACTAGTGGTGACATGAGTTCTTACCATATCTCTTCAAGATGAACATGACCAACGGTGCAACCTCTTTCAAACTAGAGCCGACATCAATTGCAAAAAAATCAAGGTTATCTTTGATGGAGGTAGTTGTCACAATTTGGCTACCAAAGAGCTTTGCGACAAACTCCAATTGACTTACAAGAAACACCCACATGCCTACCATGTCCAATGTCTTAGTGACTCTGGCACCTTCAAGATTCAACACATGGTCAATGGACACTTCAAGATTGGCCCTTATGAAGACACGGTTGAGTGTGACGTTGAACCTATGACCGTGCGTCACCTTCTTCTTGGACGACCTTGGAAATATGACAAGATTGATGTTCATGACGGACGCACCAACGACTATAGCTTCAAGTGTAATATCAAGACGTTTGTGCTCCGCCCCATGTATCCTAGCCAAGTGATCACGGACAACGCCAAGACCCTTGAAAACAAACAAGAAGAGCTCAAATATCGTGAGATGAGTGGTGAGAGAGTGATCCAGCTCAAAGAGAGGGAGAGACACAAGCCAAACATGAATGGAAAAATTTTGGGTGCTCCCAAAGGCCTTGCCTTACTTGCCACAAAAAGAGAGATGCGATAGTTACGAGATGACCCATCAATCCTTCACTTTGTCCTCGTGTCCAAAGGAGAAGCACTTGAAACTAATGCCATAACAACCTTTACTCCGTCTTTGTTTCCTTTGTTGTAGGAATTTGAGGACGTGTTTCCCGAAGAACTACCACCAGGTCTACCTCCCCTACGTGGCATCGAGCACCGCATTGACCTCATTCCGGGTGCGCCACTTCCAAACCATGCTCCCTACCGCACCAATCCCGAGGAGACTAAGGAGATTGAGAGGCAAATCCAATAACTTCTTGAGAAATGTTTCATCCGTGAATCCTTTAGCCCTTGTGTCGTTCTGTTTATCATCGTCCCTAAACAAGATGATACTTCTCGCATGTGCATGGATTTTTTCCCTATAAATGCTATCATTGTTAGATATATACATCCCATCCCTAGGCTCGATGATATGCTTGATGAATTAAGTGGTGCTACTATGTTTTAAAAAATTGACCTTAAAAGTGGATATCACCAAATTCGCATGAGCATAGGTGATGAATGGAAAAGAGCTTTCAAAATTAAACTTGGTTTGTATGAGTAGATTTTCATGCCCTTTGGCATTTCGAATGCTCCTTCCACTTTTTGCAAATCTTTCCAAATGCAATTTTTGCACCAACAAGCTCGTTTTCTTGGGTTTTGTGATTTCCTTCAATGGAATTGAAGTTGACGAGAAGAAAGTCGAGGCAATTAGAAATTGTCCTAACCCTACTTCCGTTGATGAGATAAGATGTTTTCATGGTCTTGCCTAGTTCTATCGTTGTTCTGTGAAGGATTTCCCACCATTGCTTGCCTTTTAAATGAGCTTACAAAGAAGAATGTACCGTTAGTTTGGGGCAATGCTCAACAAAAAGCTTTCGGTACTCTCAAGAAATGTTTGACTGAAGCACCTTTGCTTGTTTTTCCGGATTTTGAGAAAACTTTTGAGATCGAGTGTGATGCTAGTGGAATAGGCATTGGTGGTGTTCTTATGCAAAATGGACGTCCCGTTGCTTATCATAGTGAGAAATTAGATGGTGCTGGACTCAATTACCCAATTTACGACAAGGAACTATTTTCTTTGGTTAGAGTCTTAGAAGTTTGGCAACACTATCTTTTTCCTACAGAAATAGTTATACATTCTGATCATGAATCATAGAAATATTTGAAAAGCCAAGCCAATTTGAGCAAAAGGCATGCTAAATGGGTAAAATTCATAGAATCTTTTCCTTATGTCATTAAGTACAAGGAAGGTAAAGAAAATGTTATAGTGGATGCTTTGTCTCGTAAAGAGTGTCTCCACACCCGCCTTGAAATCAATGTGATTGGTTTGGATGACATAAAAGACTTATATTGTTCCGATGTTTTCTTTGGACCCATTTTCGAAAAATGCTTTCCCGATCGAGGTTTTGATGACAACTATCTTCACAAAGGGTGATTGTTTAAGGCTAAAAAATTGTGCATTTCGAAGTCCTCTCTTCATTTGTTGTTATTGAAGGAATCACATGAGGGAGGTCTCATGGGATACTTTGGAAGGGACAAGACCTGCGTTATGCTCTCCCCCTACTATTGGCCTAAGTTGAGGCACCTAGTTGAAAGACCCGTAAAACGATGTCCTACATGTCTCCAAGCTAAGTCTACTTCCAACCGTCACGATCTTTACTTACCATTACCTACACCACATGTTCCTTGGAGTGACATTAGCATGGAATTTGTGTTAGGACTCCCACGCACTAAAACAAACATGGAATCAACCTTTTTCGTTGCTGATCGTTTCTCTAATATGGCACATTTCATTCCTTGCAATCAAACGGACGATGCTTCACATGCCGCAAACTTTTTTTTCAGGGAAATTGTGCGTCTACATGGTGTTCCCACATCAATTGTGTCGGACCGAGATGTCAAGTTCACCTCCTAATTTTGGAAGACTTTGATGGCAAAGCTCGGCGTCAAGCTATTATTTTCCACCGCCTATCACCCACAAACAGATGGCCAAACCAAAGTGGTGAATTGAACGCTATCTTACCTCCTATAGGCATTGATCAAGCCCAACCTCAAGAATTGGGAGGAATGCATTCCCCATGCCGAGTTCTCCTACATTCCATCACTTCACCAAGATACTAAGAGAAGCCCCTTCTAGATCGTCTATGACTTCAACCCTAATACAGCTCTCGACATCCTACTATTGCCTCTACGCGAGCAAGTAAACATGGACATTGAAAAAGCACAACGACTACATCAAGAAGCTCCATGAATCCACAAGAGCTACACATGACAAGCATTCCGAGCACCGAGCATCCATGATGAACAAGAACAAGAAGCCCATGGTTTTCCAAGAAGGTGACCTCGTTTGGCTATACTTGCGCAAAGACCGTTTCCCACAAGAGCTCAACTCCAAGATCAAGACAAGAGGTGACAGACCTTTCAAGATCATCAAGCGCATCAACAAAAATGCCTACAAGCTCGACTTACTGCCATCCAAGTACCTTGTCCACAACTCCTTCAACGTCAAGGATCTCTCTCCCTTCCATGGATATCCAAGTGATGAGGAAGACCACAAGTCCCGGTCGAGTCTTTTTTCTAGGGGGGGGGGGAGATGATGCAGCACACCCCATTCCACTAAGCCCAACAACCAATGGACCCATGACAAGATAACAAGCAAAGGCGATGCATGATAAGGTGAACTCAAGCCTCTCTCTATGCATTTGATGATTTGGTGAATGGTGCGCTACCTCATGGAAATACCCTATGCGTGATGACATGCCAAGAATGGTGTAGACGGTTCCATAAGGATGGACAAGGAAACCGAAGAGAAATCGCTCAAGAAGAAGCAGGGAAGAAGCCCAGGCAGCGGTACTACCGGTGAAAGCACTGTTACTACCGCTGATCCCCAGGCAGCGGAGCTACCGGTGCCGCCTCCGCCAAAACACCGCTCTTTGTGCACGTAACGAAGCCAACACCGGTACCTGCACCGCTACTACCGGTGGAGAATCTCAGGTAACAGTGCTATCGGTTCCACCTCCGCCAAAACCGTGTTCGGTTTGCACATGACGTTAACACTACCAGAATCAAGGCCAGTACTACCGGTAAAACCACCGGTACCTCCGGTTGAGTGCACCGGTACTACCGGTAAAACCACCGGAACCTCCGCTGGTGCGCGGTCCGCGAGCCTACTTTTGGGCCTTTGACCCTTGTATCTTCTCCTCCCACCTACCCCTTTGTACTAGACTATAAATAGACTTCCCCATCTTAGATCTAGGGTTAGAGATGAATTTAAACTTTTGAGCTTTGCTCTTGTATCCATCTTGTGAGGCTACTCCTATGGTTTGTACCTAGGACCGTATCAAGGCTACTCCTATGATCTGTATCTAGGATCGTATCAAGATTCATCGGGTTTCCTATCCTTTCCCCTTGGGATTCAGGGAACTTTCCAATTTTCCTCAACTAACCCTTTAGGTTCTATTGGCATGGTGGACTGGCCACGGGTGTGAAGCGCTTTCTGAAAAGCTGAATTCGGTTGGATCGATCGTTCCGTAGGCGGCCGTTGCGGCTTAGTTGACGGGATATTTGGGTTCTTCAGTTCTTGCTAGTTATCTTCCCTTTACTTTCCTCGCGTTTCCCCTTGTTCCCCCTCTCGTGTTCTCCGCGATCTTTGTTCGTTCTTTGTGCTCTTGGTCAATTCATGAAGATCGGGCCACCCAAGAGGTTAACCACTCCATCATATCCCCTCCATCGAGCACCTCCCCTGCACTGCTACCACTACAAGAAAAGCGGTCTATTGCAACGAAAATAGTCGTTGTAAAAAGTGGCCTATCGTCGCAATAGGTTTGTGTTGCATCGAAATCGGTTTCGTTGGGAGGCGTTGCGAAAACCTCCGTGGTAGAAGCCTGTCTCCGCGCAGTTAGATTCGAGGCTACAAAAGAAAACAGTTGCAACCATTTCCTCGGCCAATTGCCACGCACTTTTCCGTCACGTCTCCCACCTAACGCAACGTACGTTTTTCGTTGGTACACCTCTAGTGCAACAAATACCGAAACGTGGCGAGTGACCAATGTGGCAACGGCGAGTGTTCCGTTGCGCTTGTTCTTTCGTTGCAAAAGTCAAGTTTATTTACCACGTCCAATTGTGTGGCAAAAAACTACGGCAACAAACATTATACGCGTGGGAACAACGATTTGCCACACACAATCAATCGTGGTAAGATGATTTTGAAACAGTAATCACAACGGCCTTAATATTAGTATCCATAAGCAATCGCGACAATTTCAACTATTCGTGGCGCCATTCAATTTCTACAAATTTTAGTTTCGTGGCGAGATGTAGTATTCGCAACATCCACATTTTATGTTGCTAGAAACAACTGCGACAATTACAACTTTTCGTGGCGCCATTGTATTTCAACAAATTTTATTTTCCTGGCGAGATGTACTATTCGCAACGTCCAAATTTTAGTAGCTAGAAACAACTGCGACAATTTCAACTATTCGTTGCGCCTTTCTATTTCTACAAATTTTAGTTTCGTGGCGAGAAGTATGGGAATTCTCTATTGCAACGAACATAGTTTGGTGGCGTGAATCAACTATCGCAACAAAGTTAGTTTGGTGGAGACAAAATATTGCGACGATGTCTCCCTCATGGTGGTGAGAGTCTATTTCAACAAAACACTTTGTTGTGGCGACTGAGGCTTCACGCAACACTACAATTATCGTGGTAAACTACCTATTGCCACGTTATAGAAAAAAAAATATAAAAAAATAAGGAAACAAAAAATACGGGCATTGAATTAAAATGTTCAAAACGGTACGTAAAATACGTTTATTTACACAAAATAATAGTTCTCATAGCTATTTATAATATATACAAATGAAATTCTCGTACGATATGGATCAAATCAAGATCAAATAAAACTGAAATATCCAGTGCAGCTATTTTTTTTCCATCAGAAGTTTGATTGTCGTCATGCAATCAATTGTAAAAAAGAAGAAGTTGTGAGTCTAGTCAGCAATAACACATGCTGAAACATAAGAACCAGCAGACTATAGTTTGTGGATGAAGCAAAAACAGTTGTTGTAACTCAACGAAGCCACATCCCATAGTGAAACATAAACTGCAGCAAGTATAGGGTGGGTGCAACAACGCTATAGTGTGGGTGAAGCAAAAACAGAATGTACTAGTACCGAATTGTACAAGATTGTGACTTACAATTGCTTTATACATTCGACTATTCTGTATCGTGCTGTGCGGAGGAATTATTTTCTTAGCAGGACTGTTGGTAAGTGATGGTTGCTGGTTCGACTTCTTAAACGTCTGCAAAAACAAAGTGCACTGTTAGCAACGCAAGTAAACAACTAAATCTTACGAGTTTGCAATTGTATGACTATCATCACCTGAGGTGTAGGCGTCTTCTGCTTTTCCGTCTGTGCGGAGAGCTCTTCAAACTTTTCCTGCAACTGTGAGTTAAACTGTGCAACCAAGTTTTTTTCAAATTCTTGTCTTGAGTTTCTCTCCACCTCCATCAGTTTTTCCCTTTGATCAAGCTCTTCCATTAATCTCTTCTCAAGATTTTCTCTCTCAGCCCGCTCTACATTAATCTTCTCTTCCATGCTTGCACGTTCATCTAGTAACTTATGGTCTAAAGTAGTGACCTTCGTGGTGAGCTGGGAGTTTACTTTTTGGGTCTCTGCAGTAGCCCGAGCTTGATCCTCAAATAACAACTTAGACCGCTGAGAACTAGTTTGCACCTGGGCCATGTATCCGAACCCACGAGGCTGTGATGACTTGCAATCAACGATATCTTTATATGCTTTCTGGAAAATATTGATTCTTTGTTCAGCTGACACTGGAACACCAATTTCCTTTGATCTGTTTTCAATCACTTTACATGTTGTGTCCTGATTACGAAAAAAACTCTCAAATAAGATGAAGAAACATCCAAGATGGAGAACAGTAAATATGTTTAGAGTAGCTTCTAAGTCAGTGAACTCACGTAAACATCCTTGGACTCTGTTGTAGTCCATGTTTCATTCTTTGTGTGGGCCAGTTTCAAGAGAGCAACACAGTCTGGCTCTTCTCCAGTTTCCGAATCCCTCTGCAAGTAGTGCAACAATTAGATCCTATAAACATTAAAACAAAGTGAACACCGACGCATGCATAGTGAGTAGGCCCATACATTATCAAAACTAAGTTGAGAGTAGGATTTTGATCCTACTCTGTGTTTTGTCTTCATCAGCGTACGGTTTCCTTATTGTTTTGGCTGAGTTCCTGCTCATTCAATTATAAAAAAAACTTGTCAGACAAGCCATTTCATGATAGTACAAAATTCACAAACAGGTGGTATAGAAATAAACAGGAATTTCGGATCAGTGCCAATGTACTCGATCAGCCATTCCCACTCTTCTTTTTGTAAATCTTCTGGTACAACTGCCCTTCTGGCATCATCTGTTTTGTATGCCTTGTAAGTGCTGCTTAGGTTTCCTTGCCAGCCTCTGTATCGCTCTTTTGCAAGTTTAAGATTTTTTTCGGCTGTTTCTGCTGCATCTGGCATTTCATATCTGTCCTGTAATGCGTAGAACAAACAGATAGACTTAGTTTAGTAGTAGTTCATTAATTATGGACGAAAAAAGCAGACAACACATGTGAGAAAGGTTGTACTCACCAACATATCTGCGATGATGAGTCGATGGATGTTAGGGTGAATGTCTGACCACCTCCTCACTCCAATAATTGGTAACCTTCTTTTCATTATGATTACCACGTCATCCTTGAATGAATGGTTGTTCATTCTGTAACACCTGGGGTGTTACCCTAAATAGAAGTTGGTTGTTTTTCTTTTTTGCATGCATCACATGCATCATAAGCATTGCATCATGTTTTCCAAACCACTCAAAAATCCAAAACAATTTAAATTGTTCAAAACCCTAATGGTAAATTCAAATAACACATTCAAATCAAATCAAATCCTACTTGGCAATATTTCAAATGGGAGTTTAAAAATTAAAATCTTGCAAACAAATTAAAGCTAATAATGTTTTCATAATTGCTTGAACTTATTTAATAAAATTTGTTTATTTCCCAAAATTCCAAATCAAACCTTATTTGGAAGTCAACTAACCAATTTAAAAAGTAAAACTAATAATTCAAGGTTTTGAAATCAATGCTAACATTTGCTTCTAATTTCTGTTTTGAAAATTAATACAAATAATTCATAAAAGAAAAACCCCAACACTTCCTTTTCTCTCTCTCTCTCTTCTCTACAAAAAAAAAAAAAAAGCAAAAAGCAAAGGAAAGGAGACGGCCACCCCAGCCCTTTTCCCTCCAGCCCATCCCCCTAAGCCCACTTTTCTTTCTGGCCCAGTACACCTTCGAGACCTTTCTTCCACCTCGCTGTCGTCATCTCTGTACGAACAGCCTCACCACCACCCGATCATCCTCTCCCCCTCCCGATTCGCATCCGTACCGAGCTCCTCTCCACCATATAACCACCCACCTACCTACCTAGCCTAGCCTAACCCTAGCCCCTATCCTCTAGCCCTAGCGCCGACGTCTCTCCTCCTTTCCCCCCCAAGTTCTTCTGTTTCTGAACAGAAACCAGAGCACCACCACACTGCCTCCCCACAGCTCCGATCGCCACGGCCACCTCGAGGATCAACGGGTTAGGGGAATGGAACCGCGGCGTTGTCCTGTACCTCCCCGTTCCCTCGACGCTTGCTGGGAGCAGCCGGGATGGCCGCGCCGTCGCCGGAAATCCCCCTCCGTTTCTGCTTCATCTACTGAACAACGACGACCACCGAGGTGAGCGATACCTCCCTCTCTCACTCTGATCGCACCGCACCCACACATCCACGCACACATCGCGAGCACCCCACCCCGTCGTGCACCGCCGGCGTGCTGCCGTCGATCGGTGCCACGGTTCCGTCGGGTTCAGAGATCATGTCGAACAAAATTCAGTTAGCGGGCGTCGATCTACCGTTTCTTCTGTCAGTCGCGGTAACTTTCAGAAACCGCAGCTCAGCGCAGCGGCAGTGAGCGCCCGCCCGCGAGCAGTCGACCGCGGGATCGAATCCCCTCGGCCGCACGGCCTTTTTCCCTTTTAATCGGGCGCGCAGGGGCGGGCCCCGCTGGTCATTGACCGCGGTGGCTGCGTGGCTTACACACGCGCCTCGTCAGCGCCCGCGTGGCGCTAGGGCCCGCTGGCCAGCCCCTGCGGTTAGGGCGCAGGTGGGTGCAACTCGCCCAGATCCAGATCTGGATCTGGGATCTTGCGTCCAGGCCCCTGGCCTTATCGTTTTTTACACCGGAGCCCCTCTCTGCTGTTTTTCTCACAGTCAAGTCCCTGTCTTTTGCAAATAAAACCTAAAAGTTCAAATGATCACAACTTTCAAACCACAAATCCAAATGACACAAATTTTGTATGTATCTCCATCAAAATTTCATGAACTTTTCAAATATGCAATTTGTTTTCTGTTTTGGACAAATAAAATTAACACAATTACTTAATGCTTAATTAAATCATTTAAATGGTGAAATTCATAACTTGCTCAATTAAATTCCAATTTCAACAAATAAAATATGCTTTCCACTCAAAATGAAACCACCTTTCTGTTTATCAACTTTGTTTTCTGGTTTGCAACATCTAAATTGAATAATTGTTTCACCTCTTGTTTAATGCAATTAAATTGGTAATGTGCTTAACTAAATCATTTAAAATTGTTTCTCAACCAATAAAATATGCTTTCCAATCAGTTTCATGTCCTTAACATGTTCATGCCATTCATATTCCTGTTTGCATCTTGTCTTGTGCATTTTAGGTTTTGTTATGCATGTTCATCTATATGACAACATATGGAATGTGTGGGCTAATTAATTCCAACTGTTGCTCCATTCCATTTAAATTGCCTAACTCATCTACCTTATTGTTTGCCATGCTAAACAACATTTAAATTGATGGTTAGATAAACAACTTGAACCAATTCCTATTTCTCCGGACTCCGGTTCCGATTAAATTGCTTAAGTTGTTTCCCCTGTTGCATCTTGCCATGCCATGCATATAAAATAGGATCATGCTGGATCTTTTGCCGTAGTAGTAATTGTTGCATCCGGTGTTTCTTTTAGTTCGTTGCTTCTTCGCGGATAGGACATTGAGATGATGTGAGCAACGACAAGTTCTGCTACCTTGCGGGATCTCAGGCAAGTATACTCACTTGCTGCCATATGGCTACCTTTCATCACTTGTTACCGATTCTTTCCCTTGTTCTTATTCTAGCCTTTTGATTCGATGCTTGTGTCTCGATCCCATTATATGTTACCTTGCAGCCATGATATAACCTTTCCTTCCACTTCCTATTAACTGTTGATTGTTTACCGTGTTGGCCCCCCGTGTCGTAGTTGCATGCTTAGTGTTGTTTGCGCTCAAGTCCTGTTGTCCCTCTTATCACCTGTTTAGTTGATAGTTGGGTATCAATTCAATCAACAACATGTTAATGTTTGGGGTAATAATAATTTGATGATAAGGCACCGACAGGAGGCCCGGGTAAGGGTTTTGGAGCCGGCTGGTGTCGAAACTAGGAAAAGAGTCTTGTCTACTGATCCATGATGAGCGTGCTCACCGCATCCGGGAGGTAGTATGGGACCCCCCTCGACTTAGACCTGATCTGCAGCTTGTCCGAAGAGCCACACTTAGTTCGGGTGTTCCATTTGCTCCAATGCATAATGGGTTGGCCCCCCATGGTTACTGATGATGATGATGATGCATATAGGGCGAGGCCTGTGGTGCCGGGGGGTGTGGTTTTCACCCTTGCGCTTAGCGGACTGGCCGGGACCTTATAGCTCCGTGGCTCCGAGGATGGGTTGTAGAGACGATTTGGGTCGTGTCGAGCCAACCTGAGTTTTAGTTGGTGGCTTGAGTGTGTACGGGT
Organism: Alopecurus myosuroides; assembly: GCA_028641055.1. Classification (NCBI taxonomy): domain Eukaryota; kingdom Viridiplantae; phylum Streptophyta; class Magnoliopsida; order Poales; family Poaceae; genus Alopecurus; species Alopecurus myosuroides. The sequence goes on from CM054058.1 coordinate 463,073,847, forward strand.
ACTGGAGCACACCCTGCAGGGATAAATCTTCTCGAGAAGCCGTGTTGTCCGCGGTTATGGATGACTTGGTGAAAGTACTGGCTAACAAGTACTCAGACAACTTACACCTAACTAATAATAATTTGACTAGTAATAGGCATATTGTCACAATAACCTGAACTTCACCCTAATCAACAGTGTGAGTTATCCTTGGGTTGCTTCCTTAGAAGGGGGTAACATTGGATGGGTTTGTTTGGTGAGTAGTTGTAGTTGGTTCCGATACGCTATCTTATCTTCTCTCTGTTAGCCGGAAGTTGTAGCGTGTTTCTGTAGTTGGTTAGTGCAGCCCGCTGCCGCTTCTTTGCAATAATCCCTTCCTTTCCGTTGTACCCAAAGTATTTGTATCTTGTGATGATCGGTTGCGCTGGTATCTTGTGAGTATGGTATATCCCCTTGACAGTACTTAACCGTACTGACCCACGAATTCATTTTCGTGGCTGCATATTCAACATTGCAGTCAACAGGTTTGAAGTCTGACGACGTTAGCTTGGGAATCCCTCCGGCTTGGCCTGGGCAGGGATTGGACGCTCTCGGTTATCTTCAGGACTCTTAGTCCAATTTGTATCTTGTCCGTAGTCGGACGTTATGTTGTTTCTTCCGCTGTTATTTGGATCTTTGTATGGTATCAGTTGTATCGTTGACTCGTTTGAGTCGTCTTGTATAAATCTCTTATGTTGTTGTGGAATATTCGTGAACTGTTGTAATGTTATCCCAAGTGGCAACCTGGAATCGGTTATTATGCGGATTTGGCGGGAATGCTGAAATCTGCATAGTACCCGATCTCGGGGCGTCACAAATGGTATCAGAGCATGGTTCCGATTCCCGATATTGTTTCGATACGAATGGTTATCGAAGCAACGGGTCCGCAAAGCCTGTAGGTTAACCTCGCTAACGGTCGTTGTTTCTAGAATGTCAAAAACTAATTTCTGCTAAACTATTTTGGAAACACATCTCAATAGGATTCTTGTTTTCTCCTTATCTCTGTTCTATTTCCCCTCCCATCTTATTTGTTTTGGAGTCTACTCTCGTACTCAATCTTTCAAAGTGTTAGGATCCTACGTGGGTGGACGTTTTCTGAGCCGTTAACCTAATAGGTTCGATCATCGGAAGATTTCCTGGTGGAAGAACATCGTCGTCACTACGAGCAAGAGTCTCTTGTTAGTGGTGTCGAGAAACCCTTGTTAGTGGTGTCGAGGAGATCAACTGGAAGCATGAAGAATCGTTAGTTGAAGTTCTATCCCCTCCCGGGTTAGCAGGTGGATTGCGAGGGCGCACTCCCTTGTTAGTGGTGTCGTCTGTAACACCTGGGGTGTTACCCTAAATAGAAGTTGGTTGTTTTTCTTTTTTGCATGCATCACATGCATCATAAGCATTGCATCATGTTTTCCAAACCACTCAAAAATCCAAAACAATTTAAATTGTTCAAAACCCTAATGGTAAATTCAAATAACACATTCAAATCAAATCAAATCCTACTTGGCAATATTTCAAATGGGAGTTTAAAAATTAAAATCTTGCAAACAAATTAAAGCTAATAATGTTTTCATAATTGCTTGAACTTATTTAATAAAATTTGTTTATTTCCCAAAATTCCAAATCAAACCTTATTTGGAAGTCAACTAACCAATTTAAAAAGTCAAACTAATAATTCAAGGTTTTGAAATCAATGCTAACATTTGCTTCTAATTTCTGTTTTGAAAATTAATACAAATAATTCATAAAAGAAAAACCCCAACACTTCCTTTTCTCTCTCTCTCTCTCTCTTCTCTACAAAAAAAAAACAAAAGCAAAAAGCAAAGGAAAGGAGACGGCCACCCCAGCCCTTTTCCCTCCAGCCCATCCCCCTAAGCCCACTTTTCTTTCTGGCCCAGTACCCCTTCGAGACCTTTCTTCCACCTCGTTGTCGTCATCTCTGTACGAACAGCCTCACCACCACCCGCTCATCCTCTCCCCCTCCCGATTCGCATCCGTACCGAGCTCCTATCCACCATATAACCACCACCTACCTACCTAGCCTAGCCTAACCCTAGCCCCTATCCTCTAGCCCTAGCGCCGCCGTCTCTCCTCTTTCCCCCCCCCCCAAGTTCTTATGTTTCTCAACAGAAACCAGAGCACCACCACACTGCCTCCCCACAGCTCCGATCGCCACGGCCACCTCGAGGATCAACGGGTTAGGGGAATGGAACCGCGGCGTTGTCCTGTACCTCCCCGTTCCCTCTACGCTTGCTGGGAGCAGCCGGGATGGCCGCGCCGTCGCCAGAAATCCCCCTCCGTTTCTGCTTCATCTACTGAACGACGACGACCACCGAGGTGAGCGATACCTGCCTCCTTCCCCTCTCCGTCTCACTCTGATCGCACCGCACCCACACATCCACGCACACATCGCGAGCACCCCACCCCGTCGTGCACCGCCGGCGTGCTGCCGTCGATCGGTGCCACGGTTCCGTCGGGTTCAGAGATCATGTCGAACAAAATTCAGTTAGCGGGCGTCGATCTACCTTTTCTTCTGCCAGTCGCGGTAACTTTCAGAAACCGCAGCTCAGGGCAGCGGCAGTGAGCGCCCGCGCGCGAGCAGTCGACCGCGGGATCGAATCCCCTCGGCCGCACGACCTTTTTCCCTTTTAATCGCGCGCGCAGGGGCGGGCTCCGCTGGTCATTGACCGCGGTGGCTGCGTGGCTTACACCCGCGCCTCGTCAGCGCCCGCGTGGCGTTAGGGCCCGCTGGCCAGCCCCTGCGGTTAGGGCGCAGGTGGGTGCAACTCGCCCAGATCCAGATCTGGATCTGGGATCTTGCGTCCAGGCCCCTGGCCTTATCGTTTTTTACACCGGAGCCCCTCTCTGCTGTTTTTCTCACAGTCAAGTCCCTGTCTTTTGCAAATAAAACCTAAAAGTTCAAATGATCACAACTTTCAAACCACAAATCCAAATGACACAAATTTTGTATGTATCTCCATCAAAATTTCATGAACTTTTCAAATATGCAAATTTTTTGTCTGTTTTGGACAAATAAAATTAACACAATTACTTAATGCTTAATTAAATCATTTAAATGGTGAAATTCATAACTTGCTCAATTAAATTCCAATTTCAACAAATAAAATATGCTTTCCACTCAAAATGAAACCACCTTTCTGTTTATCAACTTTGTTTTCTGGTTTGCAACATCTAAATTGAATAATTGTTTCACCTCTTGTTTAATGCAATTAAATTGGTAATGTGCTTAACTAAATCATTTAAAATTGTTTCTCAACCAATAAAATATGCTTTCCAATCAGTTTCATGTCCTTAACATGTTCATGCCATTCATATTCCTGTTTGCATCTTGTCTTGTGCATTTTAGGTTTTGTTATGCATGTTCATCTATATGACAACATATGGAATGTGTGGGCTAATTAATTCCAACTGTTGCCCCATTCCATTTAAATTGCCTAACTCATCTACCTTATTGTTTGCCATGCTAAACAACATTTAAATTGATGGTTAGATAAACAACTTGAACCAATTCCTATTTCTCCGGACTCCGGTTCCGATTAAATTGCTTAAGTTGTTTCCCCTGTTGCATCTTGCCATGCCATGCATATAAAATAGGATCATGCTGGATCTTTTGCCGTAGTAGTAATTGTTGCATCCGGTGTTTCTTTTAGTTCGTTGCTTCTTCGCGGATAGGACGTTGAGATGATGTGAGCAACGACAAGTTCTGCTACCTTGCGGGATCTCAGGCAAGTATACTCACTTGCTGCCATATGGCTACCTTTCATCACTTGTTACCGATTCTTTCCCTTGTTCTTATTCTAGCCTTTTGATTCGATGCTTGTGTCTCGATCCCATTATATGTTACCTTGCAGCCATGATATAGCCTTTCCTTCCACTTCCTATTAACTGTTGATTGTTTACCGTGTTGGCCCCCCGTGTCGTAGTTGCATGCTTAGTGTTGTTTGCGCTCAAGTCCTGTTGTCCGTCTTATCACCTGTTTAGTTGATAGTTGGGTTTCAATTCAATCAACAACATGTTAATGTTTGGGGTAATAATAATTTGATGATAAGGCACCGGCAGGAGGCCCGGGTAAGGGTTTTGGAGTCGGCTGGTGTCGAAACTAGGAAAAGAGTCTTGTCTACTGATCCATGATGAGCGTGCTCACTGCATCCGGGAGGTAGTATGGGACCCCCCTCGACTTAGACCTGATCTGTAGCTTGTCCGAAGAGCCACACTTAGTTCGGGTGTTCCATTTGCTCCAATGCATAATGGGTTGGCCCCCCATGGTTACTGATGATGATGATGATGCATATAGGGCGAGGCCTGTGGTGCCGGGGGGTGTGGTTTTCACCCTTGCGCTTAGCGGACTGGCCGGGACCTTATAGCTCCGTGGCTCCGAAGATGGGTTGTAGAGACGGTTTGGGTCGTGTCGAGCCAACCTGAGTTTTAGTTGGTGGCTTGAGTGTGTACGGGTACTGGAGCACACCCTGCAGGGATAAATCTTCTCGAGAAGCCGTGTTGTCCGCGGTTATGGATGACTTGGTGAAAGTACTGGCTAACAAGTACTCAGACAACTTACACCTAATTAATAATAATTTGACTAGTAATAGGCATATTGTCACAATAACCTGAACTTCACCCTAATCAACAGTGTGAGTTATCCTTGGGTTGCTTCCTTAGAAGGGGGTAACATTGGATGGGTTTGTTTGGTGAGTAGCTGTAGTTGGTTCCGATACGCTATCTTATCTTCTCTCTGTTAGCCGGAAGTTGTAGCGTGTTTCTGTAGTTGGTTAGTGCAGCCCGCTGCCGCTTCTTTGCAATAATCCCTTCCTTTCCGTTGTACCCAAAGTATTTGTATCTTGTGATGATCGGTTGCGCTGGTATCTTGTGAGTATGGTATATCCCCTTGCCAGTACTTAACCGTACTGACCCACGAATTCATTTTCGTGGCTGCATATTCAACATTGCAGTCAACAGGTTTGAAGTCTGACGACGTTAGCTTGGGAATCCCTCCGGCTTGGCCTAGGCAGGGATTGGACGCTCTCGGTTATCTTCAGGACTCTTAGTCCAATTTGTATCTTGTCCGTAGTCGGACGTTATGTTGTTTCTTCCGCTGTTATTTGGATCTTTGTATTGTATCAGTTGTATCGTTGACTCGTTTGAGTCGTCTTGTATAAATCTCTTCTGTTGTTGTGGAATATTCGTGAACTGTTGTAATGTTATCCCAAGTGGCAACCTGGAATCGGTTATTATGCGGATTTGGCGGGAATGCTGAAATCTGCATAGTGCCCGATCTCGGGGCGTCACACATTCCTACTGGACCACCCAATGTTTCAGAGAAATCAACACCTAGCTTTGCAGCTCCATTGGCATGACGCTTCTTACTGGCTTTCAAACCTTTCACTACACCTCGCCCTTTCTTCTTCTGTATGTCATCACCTACATCCCAAAACACACACAAAGAAACAATTTATTTTGTAGTTGATTGTAAGAAATTAGGACACATATGTAAATATATATATAGCTAGTACCGTCTTGTAGTTGTAGCTTCGGGCGATAGCGGCGAGCATGGGAAGGCCAATCATCAAGGGAACACATCTCAGTTTCAGACACAGCAGTGTTAGGTTCAGTTCCTGTTTCAGGGTTAACATTTGTACTGAATCAACAATCGTAGTTTTTATCCATTAAAACAAATCTTAGACAAAGCTTAAATGTCAAAAATAGATTACCACATCTACGTTTTCCCTGACTTTTTTTTATATTCTAGTAAACTGTCAACCCTTTTCATGCAGACATATCCTTTCTTTATTTCTGAAAATGTTAACAATAAATGGACAAAGCATTAGCATTGTGCAAAACTCAGAAAGCTGATTAAGAATTAATGAACTTGTGTACCATTGCTAAAGGAGAAATCTGTATCTTCTGCTTCGTTTGAAGCTTGTTCCTTATCGGTTGCATCCCTAACTGCATGTTTATCAAAATTGTGGATTAGGTAAGGAATGCATAAAAAAGTTACCGGGGAAAATATTTATTAAAGTCTGTATTGAAGGAGTTGCGCGTTGGAGATTTGGCATGAAAGTATAACCTGTGATAGTGATCCGTCGCTTTTTTCTGGTGGATCCACTTGCATCATCAAGCAGAGACTCTATTGTTGCAATATCAACCGTGCCCTTCTCCCTAAACACACACAGGGAGATCTTCTTATCATTATAGTGCCTGCGTATCAATGGCTCCAAATCACTACCTTGGTCTATGGGAACAAGTTTTCCTTTGCCAGGGCCATTATTTAGCTTGCAGTACAGGTAATCATGCGCGCCACTGAATCTAACATTTTCAATCAAATTGATGAATTCCATATAGCAGATGTCGTCCGGTTCCATGTCTGCTTCCACAACTTTCTTGTTTTTATCACCGTCCTCATAGAAAAGGCTAACTTTCCAAATGGGTTCGGTCGTCTACAATTAGATAGAAGGAAAAAATGAGAACCCAAATAATCAGTGAGTTAGCAGATCTGAAATAAAAGAACAGTTACATGGCATTATTCACATAGAAAACGAGTCTCCCATCGTCAATACGATTTACCACATCACAGGAAACTAAAATCACACATGAAATTCAGATACACATATGATCGACTAGGTGTTCATACACGGATTAACGCTTCGACCAGAGGAAGAACAGAGAATAACAACCAATATCGAGACCATAGAAGAGACGGCGAGATCACGGAGATGGACGAGAAGCAGATTAGAAAGGAAAAACCTGAGAGGTTTCGCGTTCCATGGAGTCCGATCGCGACGTCGACATGTGGAGAGCTGTGAACGTGATGAGGGCGATCAGATCTAATCGAAACAGGTGGCCCGTAGATTATGCAATGGAGAAACATGAGGGGCATCGTGCACTTATGAATAGACTTTAGCGGGAAATTTAAAGTGACTGCTTTTTTTTTGTGGGAACACAAAATTTCGCTACACTTGGCGTTTTAGCGGGAGCTTTTAATTTTTTTTGGTGGGACATTGTATTCGAGCAACCACAACGCCTTGGCGAGAATATAGGCGCTAATTGAGCAGTTAAACAATGCATGCAATCGCCGGCTGCCTAGAAGGCATTTTTGCATTGAGTTTCAAGGCGTCGGGCTCTTAACTATTGAGGAAAAACTAATGGGATTTATTCCCTAGCGCTTACAACGTAGGATTGAAAACATGTGGACGTCTCACATGATTCATGTAATGTCATTGAACAATTATTTCATGCATCTAGTTAGCTGCCGCCGCCTTGTTTATTTCTGCAAACTTCAAATTGCCACTGAAAATATAAACAAGACAAGTAATCTTCATTGCAGATGCAGACATCAGAGGGTTTTGGTGATCAATGCACTGAAGCACATCGCTGATGGCAGTACGATAATTACATACATCCATATGTTCATGATCCGATGAGAATGTCCAGGTTGGCAAACTACGTACTACAACCAGGGCGACACCGCCCGCATCACAATCTTCATGTCCAAGTGGCGGTTACGGGTGCTCCAAAGTGTAATGAGAATAGCTTGCTTTTCATATAAATGCTTGCCTTCAAGGAATCCCCGCCATGCATTCCTGCCAAACATAATGCGGCTATCCCTGTCCGTGTTGTATGGAACTGTGGTGAACACCTCTGATGATCCGAGGCATAGCCCAGCATGGCCTGAAGACGGAATGCCAACACTGTTCGCTATGGACTGAGGTAGTTTCTGGATTTTGAGCATGTGGATGACAGACAAAAAGAAGTAGGTCATAGTAAGGCACACGTTGTAAGCATAAATTGTGTTGAAAAACAGAAATAGCATTGGCACCATACGTACCATCTCATATCTGGCCACATTTGTCCACGTCAAACGAGTCACGTATGGCACTCCAATGTACTAATCTATTGTGGGTAGAAGCTCACAGACGTGGTCCTTCTCATCGTCATCAAGATCAGCTCTCTGGGAGAAGATGATGGAAGAGTCGAATGGGTCATCCTCATCCATGGAATGCTGATCCGTGGACTCCTCGTCAGTCCTGGGATCTGGGTCAGTTTCATTGCTTGTAGTAGCGACGTGGTCGTACAAGTAGTGCCTGCGGCACATGCCGAACTTGAACACCTTGACGGTGAGCAAGGCGTCGCCGTCGTAACTGAAGAGGAGGAAACTTCCGCGTTGCAGGAAGTAATATTGGGCGAACTGGTCCCAGCCGCGCCCGAGGAAAATGCGGCCAGCTGCATCGAACAACACATCCATGTCCCAGTTCTTGCTACTCGGATCGTCCGCCTCACGCAGCTTAAGTTCATGTGGTTCACGGCGCTTCAGCAACTCCACAAACTTCTTAGGCAGCACCTGCAGCAATATGAAAGTTAAATAGATAGAAAAGAGTGCTTACTAGAAATAAGGTTACTGTTTGATGATGGATGAGTACTATAAAAATGTAAACAAGTAGTACCGAGTAATCAGTTATACTAAATCTTAGTTGAGCAATGAGGGTGTTTGCCACATTATTTCAAAAACATGAACTTTCAGTGGGAGCTGAAATGTACCATATCGAGTGAACATATTCACGAAGAGCAATTGAGCTACTACAACTGATCTACTAGACCTTAATTTGATTCACAAATTTAGCTAGCTACAGGCTAATAGCTCAGACACTATGTTAGACTAAATAACTGAAGTGGTGGTGTGGGTCGATGAAGCGTACCAGTTTGTCCGATGTAGCGTCTTGTACGAGGGAGTTGAACTCAAAGTCTGCCAACTCCATCTTAACAGATCCCTCTATTCATCATATAATAGAAATGCAAATCAATTTCCGGCTACATATATAATCGAGAATTAACATTTTGGTGATAGAGTCCACGTACTGAATGTCGCGTTGTATTGCAAGCGGCAACTGCTCAGGTCGAACATCTTTACTGTGATGACATTACGGCCGTCGTAAATGCAGATCAGAATAAAGCCTCTATGCAGTTTGTAGGTCCGGGCGAAACACTCCTAGCCGCGCTTGAGGAACATGCGGCCAGTGCTGTCCAACCACACATCAACGTCCCACGTAGTGCTACGCCGATGGCCGACCTCAAGCAGCTTCAGTGCACGGGGTTTACGGTCCCCCAGCAAGTCTGCGAACTTCTTAGGCAGTGACTGCAGCAGAGGATAGAGCAATCCATGAACATCATTCCACCTATCTGACTAAAATGACAACTAAACTGAGTACAATACCTGTTTGTCCGATGAAGCATCATCTACGTAAGCGAGGAACTCGCAGTCCATCGTATGCAAACCCGCATGTTGATCGTACAAAAAAGTCTGACTTCAGTTACATTTAGCAGACGTGCCAAAACAGCAGAGGTTAAGAAACATGAAGGTTCACTAGAAATTTAGGACTAAATGCAGTCTAGCAGCATCATGGTTCATAGACATTCATACAGGTGCAGTTTAATTTTGACATGCATTCAAGAATTTCATGGAAGTACGGAACTTCAAAAAATAAATTCTACTAGTATGTCAAGGAAATGGTGTGCTTATGGCTAGGTTGAGACTCCAAGTGCAGAGTGTGTAGCTAGTGGCAAGCCTTCTTCCCCACGAGGGTGACTCGAGGGTTTATATCGAACTCTTGGGGAGCCAGTATTTCAGCAATTGTCTTCCAAGCTTCCTCCAGGATCCTGCAAACAAGTAGAGAATTTTGTGCCCTCAACCTCACCAAGTGGTTGTCAAGCACAAGGTGTGAGACTTCTAAATTGCAATGCAAAACTAAAAGTAAATGTGCAATAATTAAATCTACTACTAAATGCAAATGAGAAAATAAATATGCAATGGATTGTTTTTGTATTTTTGTGATGCAAGTGGTGATGGAGATAATGTAAATTCGAATAGGAGATGCAAGTAAATTAAATTGCAGCAAAGTAACTAGAGCGTTTTCTTATATTTAAAATAGGACCGGGGTTCATGGTTTCACACTTGCATTCTCTCAAATAAAGTGGTAGACGGTGGACATAAAAAATTACATGTGAGATTACAATAACATGTTTAATGTAACATCCCAAGTATGAAAATACCCCTAGAATGTTTGATTTCTTGTTTAATTAAAGTATTGCATCATGGCATCATATTTATTTCCTTGTTTGCATTGTTTACTATTTGTTTTGCATCTGTTCTTAATTGTTTTCACAACTGAAATTCAAACAATTTCAAATGCTTTATTTCATACTTGTCATGTTACAATCTTGTTTTCAAATAAAAGCTCAAATCAAACAACATTTGTTTCCAAATAATTCCATAATATTTCAACTATTAAATTAATGGTTTTAATCAAACAATTATTTCCAAATCACATTCCAAATTCAACTCAAACCTTCAAACAGCACCAACTTGAATATATGAAAATCTCCAAAACCAATCAACTCTTTTGTTCTAACTAAATAATAGGGTTCACCCTATTAATATGTTGTTTTCAATAATATTCATTTAATAAGAAAATTCATTCAAAATGGGTTTAAATCCCAAACAGCAACCAAACTTGAAAACTTTTGGAAATAAAAGTTAGCAATTAGTTGCTATGTTAAAACTAAGCTAACCATATTTTTTTTCCAAAATTTTACTAACTTAAAAACTACCTTTTTCTTCCAATTTGTTTTCTGCAAAAAAAAAAAAACAAAATTGGAAAAAGAAAAACCAACTCACCTGCGAAGGGGGGAACCAACCGGCCCAGCCCAACTAGCTACCCGCAGCTGGCCCGGTACCCCTTCGTTAGCAGCCGCCCCGTCGTCCCGCAGTACGGCAGCCATCTCCGTGGTGCCACGGCGGCAGCGCATGGCAGCGACGGCCAGGAGCTCCCCCTGGACCCTATAAAGACCCCCTAGACCCCGCAGCCCTACCCTAGACCTAGCCTCCCTCGTTCCCCGAGCTCGCGCCGCCAATTTCCCCTCTCACGGCCACCTCCCACCTCTCTGATTTCTCACCGGAGCAAGCACGCCTGAATCCATGGCTGCCGCCGCCACCTCGTCGCTCCACCACCCCACCTAACCACCAAAACCAGACCGCCGCTTCCTCCTCTCCCTCGACGACAATGGATCGGCCACGGTGACCCTCTGGATCGACGACGACGAGCTCGACGCCGCCGCGGGTTTTCTGAACTTCCTCACCGGGCCATCACCACCGTCTGCTTCCCGGCCTCCTCTCGCCTCCGACAAACTCCCGGTGAGCTCCCGAAGCGATCCCGACCCCTGTACGCATTGTTCGTTTCCTGGTTGCACGGTTTCTTTTCTGAATCGCCGGCGGCGTCCACCACCGTGCCGCCATGGTCACCGTTGAGCTCACTACGGTATGGTCACGAGCAATCCACAGACACGATAATGTTCCCCTAACATTTGCGCGCACATCCACCTACTCAGCACCGCCAGATCGTGACCTCGTCGCCGGTAGCCCGTCGATCCCCTCCGCCGCTGTCTGTCGCCGTCAGGGTGCAGATGGTTTTGTTCGTTAGTTAAGTTCAGTTAGCGAGCAACATCTCAGCCTGTATGCGCACGGTATACTGACAACAGACGTGACACACCCCACTGGTTCAGTTCGTTACGCGCTCGGGCGAGGTCCAGGGTTCGAGCCCCTGGCTCGCGGGATAAATCCCCCATCTTTTTGCACCGTAGCGCTGACAGGGAGGGCCCCCTGTCAGCCACTCACTTGCCACGCAAGCCTGCGCAGGCCCAGGGCCCCCCTGGCAGTGTCTAGTGTAGCCTGCTGTGCGGTAACAAAAGGTTTTACACGTTTCTGTTTTAATCCAAGTCCATTAAAATTGCAGATTGGTCCTCAATTTTAATTTGTTAATAACTTTTAAACTATAACTCCAAATAATAAAATCTAAATATGTGCACTGGTCTAAATTTAATTCTCTATCTAACTAAACCATTTGTTTCCTGTTTTGACTAAGTTAAATGCATTTCAAATTTGAATTCAAATAATTCAATTGCAATTTGCTAAAATCCATAACTAATTCATTCTTAATCCAAATAATGCAAATAAAATATGTTTTCCATGCTATTTCAAATAACCTTTTCAAATATAAATTTTGTTTCATGTTTTGAATAATTTAAATTGTCTAAATAATTTAAACCTTGTTTAATTCATTTAATTTTGCTAAATTCATAACTTGCTCAATTTAAATTATTCTTGAACATGTAAAATATGTTTTCAAACCAGAAAAACATAACCTTTTTAAATATACACTTTGTGATCTGTTTTCAACAACTTAACTTGATGAAAACAACAACTATTTGTGTAACATCATTAAGTAACCAAAATTTCCAAACTTAATAAATAAATTCTTAACTTGTTAATTATCATTCCAATTGCATCTAATGTTGTTACCTTATTGTTTTCATCATGAATGCATCATGCTAATTCACTTACACATGATGTTTAGTTGTAGAACAATTATTTCAACCATAAGGCATGGGTTTTCCATATGCAATCCAATTGCATATGGGTCCATTTAAATTGTGTTATCTTGTCAAGTAGTTTATTCTGATGCATCCATTAAATTGACATGCATCATCCCATGTTTGTGCACCTATGCCATGTATTGATTGCCCGTCTTCCTTCGTTGTTGTTTTTGCTTCTCCTCGATTAGACGACGACATTGAGACCGACGAGCTTTACTACACCACTACCCAGGACTTAGCTCAGTACCAGGCTACTGGGTTTGCAGGCAAGTTATCACTCACATGAACCATCAAGTTCCTTTCCACACTTGTTGCAGATACTATCCATTGTCTACTTTTGCTAGCCCTATGTATCGTTGCTTGTTCTCCGAACCAATCACATGATATCCTGAATCCTGATATTGCCTCACCTCCATACCTATAGCCCTTGCTTGTTGCCTTAGTCCTACTAGCATGCTTATGGTTGCTTGTGCTCGAGTCTGTTGTCGGTTACTTCTTTTACCTTACTTATTATGTTCCTTGGGCTCGGGTTAACTCAATCAACCTGTTAATGCTATGGTTAATAATAACTTGAGATAAGGGACCGGCAGGAGGCCCATGAGTGGTTTTGAGGCCTGCTAGTGTCGACCCCTAATTAGGAAAAGAGTCTTGTCTACTGATCCATGATGAGCGCACTACCCGCATGTGGGAAGCGAGTATGGGCGCCCCCCTCAACTTGACTCGATTTGCATCTCGTCCAAATCGCCTCATTTAGTTCGTGTGTTCTATTTGACGCATGCATGTTTTTGCGAGCCCAGCGCAGGGTGGAACTTTCGTAGTCGGCATATAGGGGGACACGTTCTTAGAGTGCTATGAGGGTCCATTTTCTTCTGGGCTCGATTAGCCGTGCGCCCAAGGTGCTTTGGGCTTGATGCGAAGAACAGTTGGGTTGTGTTGAGTGCCCCGCTTGGTGGAATGGCCGTTACATCTGGCGGGTTATTCATACGTGTACGGCTAAACTGGTGCATCCCTGGAGGGTTAAATCTTCTCGAGAAGCCGTGTTTTCCGCGGTTATGGTTGACTTGGTGAAAGTACTGGCTAACAAGTACTCAGAACAACTTTAACCTAACTAATGCTATCACCTAACTAATGCTAATTTTGACTAGTAATAGCATTATTTGACACAATAACCTGCACCACCATTAATCCAACTGTGTGAGTTGTCCTTGGGTTGCTTCCTTAGAAGGGGTAACATTGGACGGGTTTGTTTGAAGTTATCTTTCAGTTGGTTACAATACTCGATCTTATCCTCTTTCTGTTAGCCGGAACTTGTAGTTATCTCTGTAGTTGGTTAGAGCAGCCCGCTGCAGCTTTTATAACACCTATCTTCTTCCGTTGATCCCAAGCATCCGTGCTTGTGTTGACGGGTAACTCCTTGGTGAAGTGTGAGTCTTGCTTGCCAGTACTTAAATGTACTGACCCCGTTGGGGCTGTGGTTTACACAGACTACGACTACGAGGATCACCAGGATGGCTACTTCGTGGAGCTCGACGAGACTGCAGACGAGTAGATAGCGGACCCGGGCAGGATCCGAAGACTACGTGGATGGGCTTCGCTTTCTCTTATTTTCTCGGCTTCTTAAGCCTATTTGGATTTTGTCTGTACTCAGACGGTTGATTGCTTCCGCTGTGATGTAATGAATGCTATGTTCGGACAAGTGTCCTCTGGATGAGTGTTTTTGCTATTCTCTGCCTTAGTGAAGGCCATTTGCAACCTTATTTCAATCTTTTGTGTCTTAGAGATATGTTGTGGTATCATTCCGTTTAACGCTGTTGACGTACCATGTGTGATTGTTATGAAGTACGTCGACAGTAGTACCTTTGATCTCTAGAGGATAGTTTACATCGACGATGGAATAGCAGAGCTTGTGTTGTCGCACATAAGTGCTGGCCTACTCGGAAGCGAGGATGTGGGAGCAGATAGGCCCCATAATCCAAGCAGCTGCTATCTAGTTCGGCCCGATGAGTATCCCCTAGAAGTCAGGGTGCGACATTTAACATTGAGTACTTTCATATGGGCATCACGTCCTAGCATAAAGATCTCTACGGTCATATTGATCCCTCTTATACTCCACCAAGATGCGAAATAAATCATAACACCTCGATAATTAAGGAAAAACCAGAGTATAGCTTTAAGCAATGTGACATGAAGTTGAAGTAAGAACTTGCTAGATCTAGTCATGGAGATTGATTAGTGTCACTTCAAATCCCCTGTAACAAGGTACTCCTTTTTATCCCTAGTGAGGTAACTAAGAAAGGTTTAACAAAACCTAAGTGGATCGGTGAACTTCTGTCACTTTCATAGCACTAGCCACCCCCCGTTACTCCAACTAATGCACCCATCACCCCACACACGCTCTCAAGAAATAGATTGATCAAAGCTAGCAAATAAGAACGGGGTACATAAGATACATCTACTCAAGTAACTCACGAGAAACAATTGCAATCTCAGATTCAATAACTCATAGAAAAGATCCACCACATAGGAATTACAACGGTGCCCGTAATCATGTGAGGCAGCTCATACGGATCTAATTAGTGAAGCACATA
Source organism: Alopecurus myosuroides (assembly GCA_028641055.1). Lineage (NCBI taxonomy): Eukaryota > Viridiplantae > Streptophyta > Magnoliopsida > Poales > Poaceae > Alopecurus > Alopecurus myosuroides. The sequence goes on from CM054058.1 coordinate 463,088,888, forward strand.
GAGACAGAGATACAAGTGCTACTTCCACAAACCCATAGCCCTGGGGTGGACTACTCCCTCTTCATGGAGATGTCGATGGAGATGACGTTGGAGGGGTAGGAGATCACACCGGCGGCGCCCCGCCAGAGTTTCCCCCCTCAAATCTGGAACTCCAGGTCTCTGTTTTGGTGTTTTGGTGTTTCGGCGGCGCTCCCTTCCGTAAGGGTACGGGGGACCCTTTTTAGAGTCGGTTTTAGGTCAAGACGGAGTCGGTAAGTCGAAGATGGAAGGAATTGGGGCCACAGGGGCCAAAAGGGGGCCTCTCACGCGGCCAAGGAATCTGGCCGCGTGGAGGGTCCTCTTTTGGGCCTCCTTGCCCAATTCTCGTGGATCCTTCGCCCGCAAGTCTTCTCCTTCCAAGAAAATGACCCTCGCAGATTTTCAGGTGATTTCGCGGAAGTTTGCCCCCTGAAACGTCAAAAATATAGAAAACGGGGTTTCTGACAGGCAGGGTTAATTCCATAAAAGTTGGGGGACTTTGTAATTTAACCCCAAAATACTATAAAACATTGAATTATACCCTTATATGATGCAATATGTAATAGAAAACCATGTGAAAATATGCAAAATTCATCTATGCATTTTACATGCATCAACATCCCCAAGCTTAACCCATGCTCGTCCTCGAGTATGAAGGTGATAAAACTAAGACGGGTTTTGCATATTGAAACAATCATGGGATATCAAGGAGGATTATTCATGCTACATATTGTCGGGGGGTTACCCCCGAGTAGGGTAAAGGAAAGTGGTAAAGACAAAGGTCAGAAGAGAAGTTTGGTCGAGTAGCTGCCTACCCGGTAAACTGCTACCCTGGTCGACTGCTACTCGGTCTTACAGAAAGATGACCAGAAGAAGGAATCAATCAAGTTCTATCCATTCGAGTAGAAGAGTTGGCCCGAGTAAAACTGGCGGGAACCTACTCGGGCCAGAAAGTCAAAGGAGCCGTTCTGACACAGGATCCCGCGTATCCTGGGTCCGTACTTGGCACTATTCGAACCACTGTTCATCTGGGGCCGGCCTGCCTGACAGTGACAGTGTGGAAGCAGGCGGTCGCAGGATAAGGGGGCCCTACTCTGTTTTTGGCACAGTGATACCAGTCTGTCCCCTTGGTTTTGCCCAACGACTTTCCGGATGCAGCCAAGATTGGGAACCAAAGCTGTCAGCGAGAACCCGGAAGAAGGACGATGTGCACACTATGTCGACACTTGTCCATATTTGGACGTATCCGGCTGGGCACCGTGTATATAAGGTGCCCCGCCACCTCCTACGCGAGGGATCGCACGTTGGGATCGAACACGAGAAACCCTAAGTTCTTGACCTAGTTCATCACGTAGAGAGGAGAGTGGCTACTCGGTAGCAAGAACCATTGTACTGTGACTACTCGGTGAGAAATCAGAATACACAAAGAAAGGAAGGAGTAGGGGTTTTACCTCCTCACGAGGGCCCTGAACCTGGGTAGATCGTGTTGTTTGCAGTGCTTAGTTCTTACTACACGCGGCTACTCGTCGCGTGATCCCTCCCCGAGCACCTCCAGCGTCCTTCGTCCCCACAACTTTAGCCATCCCATGGCATCTGCCGTGAGACCACCACGACAGTTGGCGCCCACCGTGGGGCAACCAGCGGCGCTGGCTGGAGTTTCTGTTCGGACGGGATCTTCTTCAGCGGAGCGCGTGGTCTGTGGCCTTGTCCACAGATTCGGCTCCTTCGACTTCGTCACCGACATCGCATGCGACTTCGGCGGCAAGGCCATGCCGGAGGGCGGCACGGTGATTTCCTCCGGCTCGCACCTCGTCTACGTCGCCACCGCCGTCGTCAACGAGTTTCCAGAGGAGGTGTTGGTGGCAGAGGATCCTCCTGCTGTCATCGCTGCTCGCGGAAGGCCTACGCGCTTTGCCGCGAACAACGTTGAGGTGATGGTGGCCGCCCAGGCTGCGAACACCGGCAAGAGTGCTGCTGGCGCTGCGGTCATCGTCGACGATCCTGCTGGCTCGAGCGCTGGCGGGAAGACCCACAAGCCATACGAGAAGCCCTGCAACATCCCTCTCTCCACTACTCCGACCATCCCTGCGTCTGCGGGAAGAAATGGCATGCCACCTCCCACCGACCTCGAGCTCTTGAACATGAAGGAGCAGCTCGACAGGGAGCGCCAGGAACTTCTTGCCGAGCAGGCGGAATTAGAGAAGGTTAGGCTTGAGCTTAGTCTAGACCAGATCGAGTACAACAAGGCACACGGCTTCACGCCAGTCGCTAGGCGAGCTAGCAAAGTATGTCCTACTCGGCGCAACTTAGGCGCCGAGATGGCGACAGTTGGAGAGGTTCCTAGTCAGTCTGCCACCGCAAACACTTCCACCAGGCCTAGATACAGCACCCCCGCCAAAACACTTAGGGCTGCAGAGGCCGTAGCCGCCGAGTTTCCTCGTCTCGACGGCGACGCGCGCATTAGGCAGCAAGAAAGGCTCAACGAGTTGGTATTGGAGGCCGCAAGGCAGAATGAGGAGTTCCGGAAAGCAAACCCGAGTGCTGGCGGCTCGCAGGTGGTGCATTCGCATGCGGCTAGATCTGTTGATCAGGCCTCATCTCCGCACCCCAGTCGCGAGAAGGACCGCAGTGGCACCTCGGGTAGAAACAGGCAACTGCAGGTGTACGACCCGACTGACGCCGCGAAACAATTAGCTGTGCCGCGTCAGTCCGGCCAGAAACACAACTCTGCTGGAGCAGGCTTTCAAGCCCATAAAGCTCAAAGCCAAACGCGAGGAGGAGATCGTCCGGGTCCTTCTCGGCAGCAGGCTGCTCAGCCTACTCGGCAGAGGCCTCGCCAGGTAGCTGCTGCTCAGCCGCGTGCGGTTGACCGAGTAGCCAACCTGGTGGAGCAGCCTGTGGCCATGGAGGAGGACAGGTACGATGACGGCAACTCGGCTATGGGGCTAGCCGGGTATGATATCTTGGACCGAGTAGGAGAGCGCGTGCTGGAGCCTGCTGATGTTCGTTACAAGCTGGATCGGATCAACCTGTCTGCGCGGCTAGAGAACACGGGGCCTCCCGGTCCTGCTTGTTTTGGCCCGCGCATCATGAACGAGCCTTCCGTGAAGAACTTCCAGCTCGCAAGGGGCAACAAGAGCTACAACGGCAGCACCAAGCCAGAAGACTGGCTCAACGACTACGTCACTGCAGTTCACATCGCGAGTGGCAACAGAAGGTGGGCTGTGCGCTATGTGCCGCAAATGCTAGAGGGTCCAGCTCGCACTTGGCTCAATGGTTTGCCCAAGGGCAGCATTAACTGTTGGCTGGACTTCTCGGAAGCGTTCATCAGCAACTTCACCAGCACGTACAAGAGGCCGAATAGGCCGCAGCAGCTGTCGGGTTGCCGGCAGCGAGAAGACGAGACGGATCGCGAGTATCTTACTTGGTGGAGCACATTGCGGAACACCTGTGAGGGTGTGAACGAGGCGCAGGCCATCACTTGGTTTGCGCAAGGGTGCAAGCACGACAGCATGCTATGGCAGAGGTTGCAGAGGGAGATGCCGAACACTCTGGCGGAGACCATCAAGATCGCGGATCAGTACGCGCTTGGTGATCCTACTCAGCCACTGCTGGACTCCTCCGAGCCGAGAAGAAACTTCAAGCGCAATGAGTTCCGCAACAAGCGCAGGGGTGACCGAATAGATACTCGGTATGACCCTGAGGAGGTGAATGCTGTGGGAATTGGAGCCGGGAGCAGCCAAGGGCAAAAACCTGCTGGAGCCCAGTACGGGCGCAACCAGAACCAGGGCCAAGGCAACAAGAAGCCATACCGAGCTCCTCAGTCGGGTAGCGGCAACTCGGAGCCGGCTAAGAAGCTTGTCTTTGATGACATGAAGGAGGGCCCGTGCAGCTTCCACACCCATCACCCTTCAAGGCCAGCAAACCACACTACTCGGCAGTGCGAATGGTGGGATCTGATCAGGAATGAGGTCTTACCTCCTCCTCCTCCCCTGCCAGCCGCGAATGCTCCTGTTCAGCCTGTTCGTGCACCCGCAGCTCGGCCTCCCGTCTTCCCGAGAAGAGAGAATGTGAACCAAGTGGCTTTAGGAGCCAATCGCAACTTCAACAACGAGCGTTACCGCAACAACAACAACAACCGCAACTTCAACAACAGAGGCAACAACAACAACTTCCAAGGCAACAACAATGGCAACAATGATGATGGGGGCCGCAACCAGTACCAAGAGCACCACGAGAGCTACATGATCTTCACTTCCGAGCCTGTCGACAAGCAGTCGCAGCACATGCGTGCTATGGAGGTCAATGCTGTGATCCCTGCCGTTCCTCACTACATGCATTGGTGCAATGTAGAGATCACGTGGTCCCGAGCTGATCATCCCAAGGTAATGCCCAATCCGGGTAGCTACGCCTTGATGCTGGATCCTACCTTCCTGGGTCCCGAGAAGAACGTGAGGTTCAGCAAGGTGCTAATCGACAACGGCAGCAGCATCAACATCGTGTACAAGGATACACTCGAGAAGCTTGGCATCGGCGAGAACATGCTGCTACCCAGCAAGACTACTTTCCATGGCATTGTGCCGGGGATTTCTTGCTCTCCGATGGGCAAAGTGTGGCTGGATGTGCTATTCGGTACCAGGGAGAATTGCCGCACGGAGAGGCTGCAGTTTGAGGTGGTTGACCACCAAAGCCCTTATCATGCTCTACTCGGCAGGACTGCCCTGAGCAAGTTCATGGCCTCTACCCACACTGCATACTTGAAGATGAAGATCCCTGGTCCCAATGGCGTGATCACTATCGCTGGCGATTACAAGAAATCCATAGAGTGTGCCTCTGCTGGTTCTCAGCTCGCAGAGTCGATGGTGATTGCTGCCGAGAAGAAGAAGATACATGAGGTGGTGGCCATGGCGCAGGATGCGCAAGGTGTTGTGCCCGGGATGCCGAGCTCCCAGCACGGCACCGTCTTCCAGGCTTCTAAGGAGACGAAGAAGGTCCAGGTTGACCCTGAGTTCCCCGACCGGGTTGCCATCATTGGCTCCGGGTTGGCGGAGAAATAGGAAGGCGAGCTCATCCACTTCCTCCGTGAGAATCGGGATGTGTTTGCCTGGTCCAATGAAGATTTGCCAGGTGTCCCGAGGGAGTTGGTTGAGCACTCTTTACATGTGCGTCCAGACGCCAAGCCGGTGAAGCAAGCTATGCGCCGTTTCGGAGATGAGAGGAGGAAGGCTATCGGTGATCAGATCACCAAGTTACTGATCAGCAATTTCATCGTGGAGGTACTGCATCCGGATTGGCTATCCAACCCGGTCATGGTCGAGAAGAAGAAGGAGGACCCCAAGGCTGCTACTGCGTGGCGCATGTGCGTCGACTACACCGACCTGAACAAGGCCTGCCCCAAGGATCATTTTCCGCTACCTCGCATCGATCAGGTTATCGATTCCACTGCTGGTTGTGAGCTTTTGTCTTTCATTGATGCCTACTCGGGCTTTCATCAGATTGCTCTCAACCCCACTGATCAAATAAAGACTGCTTTTATTACCCCGTACGGGGCTTATTGCTATCGTGTCATGTGTTTTGGCTTGAGGAATGCGGGTGCAACCTATCAGAGATGCATGCAGAAATGCTTGCACGATCAGCTCGGCAAGAATGTGCAGGTGTACGTAGATGACATTGTCATCAAAACGAATAAAACACATACTCTGCTTGCCGACCTTGAGGAAACCTTTGCTAACATATGCAAGTATAAAATGAAGCTGAATCCGAGTAAGTGTACCTTTGGTGTACCATCTGGAAAGCTACTCGGATTTCTGGTTTCTAGTCGGGGCATTGAGGCCAATCCATCAAAGATAAAAGCTATCGAGAGCATGTCTTTGCCAAGATCCTTGAAGGATGTGCAAAAGTTTACTGGTTGTTTGGCATCTCTGAGCCGTTTTCTTGGCCGAATGGGCGAGAAGGCCCTGCCTCTCTACCAGTTGATGAAGAAGAGTGACAAGTTTGTCTAGACTCCACAAGCAGACGTGGCATTCAACGAGCTGAAGGCAATGCTGGGTAGCGCTCCCATCTTGGCTAGTCCGCTACCCAAGGAGCCAATGCTGCTGTATATTGCTGCTACTAACCGAGTAGTCAGCGTGGTGATTCTGGTGGAACGAGAAGAAGAAGGCAAAAGTGTGCAGCGCCCCCGTGTACTATCTGAGTGAAGTGTTGTCGAGCTCCAAGCAAAACTACCCGCACTATCAGAAGATGACCTACGGCGTGTACCTGGGCGCCAAGAAGCTGAAGCACTATTTTCAGGAGCATCCTATCACTATGGTGAGCTCTGCTCCCATCTCTGATATCATGGGCAACAAGGAGGCGAGTGGCCGAGTAGCCAAGTGGGCGATTGAGCTGGCCGCGTACGCTCCCGCGTATGCGAGAAGAGAAGCTATCAAGTCTCAGATTCTGGCAGAGTTTCTAGTGGACTGGGCCGAGGTGCAGTATGAACCTCCTGCTCCAGTTTCCAACTATTGGAAGATGCATTTTGATGGCTCGAAGGTGAAGGAAGGGCTTGGGGCTGGCGTAGTGCTTACGTCACCCAAGCGAGATCAACTCAAGTATGTGCTGCAGATCCACTTCAAGGCATCAAACAACGTTGCCGAGTATGAAGCCGTGGTGCACGGTTTGCGAGTAGCCAAGGAGGTGGGTGTGCAGCGCATCATATGCTATGGTGATTCTGATCTGGTGGTGCAACAAGTTTCTGGCACTTGGGACGCTTTGGATGCCAACATGGCATCGTATCGCTTCCTGGTGCAGTCTATGACTGGATTTTTCGAAGGCTGCGAGTTCCAGCACATCCACCGAGCAGAAAATGAGGCAGCAGACGAGCTGTCCAAGTTGGGGTCTTCTCGGCAATACATCCCGGCCTGGATTGCCTTGGAGCATTTGAGGAAGCCATCTATCAAGCCATCCCCCAACTCGGAGTCTATCTTTGTTCCTTCTCTGCCAAGCGAGGAAGCTGAGCCCATGGAGATTGACTGGGAGAGTGCAACACAGAACCCGGGGACTGCCGTTCCCTACTCGGGGACTGCCGCTCCCTACTCGGGGACTGTCCTTCCTTACTCGGGGACTGCTGTCGCACCCTGATTTCTAGGGGATACTCACCGTACGAACTGGATAGCAGATGCTTGGATTATGGGGCATAACTGCTCCCACGTCCCAGCTTCCTGGTAGGCCTGCGCTTATGCGCGACAACACAAGCCCTGCTATTCCATCGTCGATGTAAACTATCCACTAGAGATCAAAGGCACTTCCGTCGACGTACTTCAAACCATACACACATGGTACGTCAACGGCGTTGAACAACTGATATCACAACAGATCTCTACGACACAAAAGATCGAAATAACTTGCAAATGGCTCTCATTAGAGCAGAGATAGCAAATACAATCATTCAGAGGGCACATGCCCCAACAATTCATCATTACATCACAGCGGAAGCATTCAACATGTCTGAGTACAGACAAGAACCAAATAGGCCTAAGAGGCCGGAAACAAACAGACGGAGCCCATCCACGAAGTCTCGGATCCTGCCCGGGTCCGCTATCTACTCGTCAGCAGTCTCGTCATACTCCACGTAGTTGCCACCATGTAGATCCTCGGAATCGTCGTCTGCGTAAACCACAGCCCCAAAGGGGTCAGTACATAAACGTACTGGCAAGCAAGACTCACAGTTCACCAAAGTGTAACCCGTCAACACCAAGCACAGATGCCTTGGGTTCAACGGAAGAGAGGGTATATAAAAGATGCTGCAACTGGATGCGCTAACCAACTACAGAGATTCTACCACTTCCGGCTAACAGAAAGGAGATAAGATCGAGGATTGTAACCAACTGAAAGATAACTTCAAACAAACCCATCCTGGATCTCGCCCCTTATCCAAAGAAGCAATCCGAGGATAACTCACACAGTTGTAATAGTGATGGTTCAAATTATTGTGTCAATGAGCCTATTACTAGTCAAGTTATTAATCATGGGGTGTAACATGTTTAATCATTATGTTTAAGTTGTCCTGAGTACTTGTTAGCCAGTACTTTCACCAAGTAATCCATAACCGCGGAAAACACGGCTTCTCGAGAAGATTATCCCTGCAGGGTTGCACCAATTTGGCCGTACACTCATGAATGGCCCGCCAGATGGGAGATCACCCCACCAAGCGGGGCACTCAACACAACCAACCATTCTTCGCATCAAGCCCAAAGAACCTTGGGCGCACGGCTAATCAAGCCCAGAAGAAAATGGACCATCATAGCACTCTAAGACCGTGTCCCCCTATATGCCGACTACAAAAGTTCCACCCTGCGCTGGGCTCGCAAAAACATGCATGCGGCAAATGGAAAACACGAACTAAATGAGGCGATTTGGACGAGATGCGAATCAGGTCAAGTTGAGGGGGGCGCCCATACTCGCTTCCCAAATGCGGGTAGTGCGCTCATCATGGATCAGTAGACAAGACCCTTTTCCTATTAGGGTCGACACTAGCAGGCTCCAAAACCTCTCATGGGCCTCCTGCCGGTGCCTTATCATCAAGTTTATTATTAATAGTAACATTAGCATGATTGATTGATTAAACATCGAGCCCCCACAACGTAAATGATATAGTAACAGAAGGTAACGGATAACAGACTCGAGCAAAAGCAACCTAAGCATGCTAGTAAGACACTGGCTCAAACAATGGTTGTAGGAAGGGAGATGGGGCAATATCAGGGTTAAGGGATTCATGTGATGGGTTCGTAACAGAACAGCTACTACTAAGGCTAGCAGAAAAGAACAACGGAAAGTATCGGTAACCAATGTTGAAAGGAACACAGTGGTTCATGTGAGTGATGACTTGCCTGCAAAACCCAGTAGCCTGGTACTGAGCTAACTCCTTAGAAGGGGTGTCGTAAGTATCGTCGGTCTCAACGTCGCCGTTTATCCGATAAGAAGCAAACAGACAATGCAGAAAAGGTAGACAATCAATATCATGGCATAGTGCACAATCAGGGGATGATGCATGACAAGTTTAATAGTTGCATCAAAGTAACTAGTTGACAAGGTAGAACAATTTAAATGGACCCATGTGCAAGGGTTGCACATGGAAAGATCCATTGAAAATAAGTAGAAACAATGATTCAACATTATTTATTAGGTGAGAGTTGTTAGCATGATGCATGCATGATGATGATAACAAAATAACAACAAATAACAAGAGTGGAATCAATTGAAAAGGAATAGAACAAGTTTGGAAAACATTGATTAGGTTTGGAAGCTTTTGGTTACTTAAACATGGCACACAAGTAAAGGTTGTTATCACCAATTTAAAGTGTGCAAAACAATTTACAAATTTTATATTTGGAAAGGTTATCAAATTTTAGTTGGGTTACATGTTTCACAATTTGAAATTGGACTTTGGGTTATTTAGTTATGAATTAAACAATATTAAACAATTTTTAATTGCATTAAACAAGATTTAAATGGTTTAGGCAATTTTAATTATTCAAAACAGAAAACAAAAATTATATTTGAATAGGTTATTCAAAATGGTATGGAAAACATATTTTATTTGCATTTGTTGGATTAATAATGAAATAGTTATTGATTTTAGCAAATTGCAATGGAATGATTTGAATTCAAATTTAAATTGCATTTTGAAAATTCAAAACAGAAAACAATTGATACCAAAAGATAGAGAATTTAATTTAGCTTAGTGCACATATTTTATTCTCATTATTTGGGGTTAGAAAACTAAAGTTATTGGCATTTTAGTGTGAGGGACTAATCTGTTATTTTCAGGGACTTGGATTTAAAAGAAATGGGCAGAAAAGTTTTTGGTTACAGCGTGTTGACTGAACCGCAGCCACTGACGGTGGGCCACTGGCCAACGTGGCATGCCAACGAGGCGGGTGGAAGGTGACAGGGCCGTGGGGTGTATGACTTGTGGGGCCAAGGGCGCGGGCAAATTGCGAAAAAGTTTTTGCCTTTGCGGCCGCGGGGACTCGAACCCGGGTCGATGGCGCTGCGCGGAACGGTCACAACCAGTGCGTCTCTCGTTGTTTCGTGACAAGGTACGATCTGGTGACAGGTTAACGTTCAGTTAACAAGTTAACTGAACTGTTAACTGTCGACCGAAACCTTCCACGACATGTTCGCTGACAGAGGTAAGGATGGCCGGCGACGTGCTCGCGTAGCGCGCGGTGGCGATGCAGAGATGATGGGCGCGCGCGATGCAGGTGCAGATGGGGCCTAGGGCGGACAGATCAAGAGGGGAAGATGGCAGGGCGAGCTCACCTCGCTGCTGTCGACGTCGTTGTTCAGTAGCCGATGATGAAAACGGAGGGAGAAAGCCGGCGACGGCGCGGCCATCTCGGGGGCTCCTGGCAGCGGGCGAGGAGACGGTGAGCAACCCGGGACATCCAAGCTTCCATTCCCGGGGCCAGCCACTCCTCGCGGTGCCCAAGGTGGCCGGGGCGGCGGCGATCTGTCGGGGCTAGGTGGGTTCGGTGTGCAGGCATTCAGAGAGGGGTGGTCTAGCAGAGAGGGAGGATGGCCTCGCGGCGCTAGGGTTAGGGAGAGGGGGAAGGCAGGGGCTCGGGAGGTAGCTAGGTTATAGAGGGTCTAGGTGGTGTACGGCATGGCATCGGTGGGTGGAGGGGTTGATCGAAGGGCTCTGATGGAGACGTACAGGGGGGCGACAGCGACAGGAGGGAGAAGATGCCCCCCTCGAAGAGGTACTGGGCCAGCAGGGGAAGTTGGGCCAAAGGGGGAGAGATGGGCTGTTGTGCTCTCTCCCTCTCTTATTTTTCTGTTTTCTTTTATTTAGTTTTTTTTTTTTTGCTAAAACCAAAAGGAAGGAAAAAGAGAGTTTTGTAGGTTAGTAAAAATGTTAGAAAATTAGGTTAAGCCTTTTAGATTAATAGAAAACAAATGTTAGCTTTTGTTTGCAGAAAGTTGGAGTTTAACTTGCTGTTTGTAATTAAACCAAAATTGGGTGAATGGTCATATTAAGTAACATTTTTATTAGGGTTACCCCCTATGGTTAAGTGGGTTAAAACATTAGAATGGTTTGTATTTTTATAATTTTCCAACTAGGTGCTTTTGAAAGTTTGATTTGAATTTGAAACCAAATTGAATGAAATTCCACTATTAATTATATTAGAAAACAGAATCATTTTCAATAGGGTTTTCTTTAGGGTTTAAAAGGGATTTAATGAATTCAAATTAGTGGTGCATTTCATGGATTCAAAAGGTTAATGAATTGAGAATTGGTTTGAGTTTGGAAGTAATTTGAAATTAATTGATTAATTGATTAAGTGATTGATTGAATTAAGCAATAATTTAATAAGTGATCCAATATGAAATAATTGGAAGCAATTTGGGAATTTATTTAATTGAAACAAGCATCAAATTATTAGTTGATCAATGTGGAAAGATATGAAAGCAAATTGGTTGTTTTATTTGAATAACATTTTGGAAATTGTAACATCACAAGGATGAAACAAAAGGTTTGAAATTTGAGTTGAAATTCAAATAGAAAACAAAGGAAAACAAATGAAAACAGTTGGAAAACAACTGGAAAACAAACAAACAATTGCAACCAACATGAAAACAATATGATGACATGATGCAAAACTTTAATAAACAAGAAAGCAAACATTCTAAAGGCTATTTTTCAGACTTGGGATGTTACAACTGCCCCTCTCGACCCGGAGGCTGTCGCATTCATTGAGGAAGTTCTCGCTAACCGATCAGGGCTTCAGAGGAGTGCTCCTAACCCTCCAGAGCGGCCAGAGGTACCCGTTCCAATGGAAGTGGACGAACCAGTGTTTCCTACACGGGAGACACCGAGTTGCGCTCTGCCCATATTATCCTTTCTAAAGGACGGTACCCTGCCAGAAGACGAAGTTGCTGGAAGGAAGATTCAGAGAAGATCCAAGGGATACACCATATTCCGAGATGAGCTACACAAGAGAAGTGCCACTGGTGTGCTGCAACGCTGCGTGACACCCGAAGAAGGAGAAGAAATCTTAGTGGAGATACACCAAGGAGAATGTGGGCATCATGCCTCTTCTCGGGCATTGGTCAAGAAGGCTTTTCGGCATAGGTTCTATTGGCTTACTGCCTTGAAGCAAGCTGAGGATATCGTGAGAAAGTGCAATGGCTGCCAGAGATTTGCAAGTAAGATCCACTTGCATGCTTCCGAGTTGAAAACCATTCCCATTACTTGGCCATTTTCTGTTTGGTGCTTGGATATGGTTGGTCCCTTCAAACCGGATAGAGGCAACATGACTCACATCCTGGTCATGGTTGACAAATTCACCAAATGGATAGAAGTGAAGCCTATTCGGAAGTGCGATGGAGCCACAGCTGTGAGTTTCTTGAAGGATGTGATCCTGAGATACGGCTACCCGCACAGCATCATCACGGACAATGGCACTAACTTTGCTGAAGGAGCAATGGTGCGATTCTGCAGAGATAAGCATATTCGACTAGACGTTGCGTCAGTCGCGCATCCGGCTTCGAATGGGCAAGTTGAAAGAGCAAATGGCATGGTGCTGGCTGGCATAAATCCAAGGCTGATTGAGCCGCTGCTGAAAACACCTGGGTGTTGGCTAGACGAGTTGCCAGCGGTGTTGTGGAGTCTAAGGACTACCCCTAACCGGTCAACCGGCTACACACCATTCTTCTTGGTATATGGGGCTGAGGCCGTATTGCCAATAGACTTAGAGCATGACTCCCCCGAGTAACCCTCTACACTGAGGTGGAGGCGAGAGAAGCTCGAGAAGACGACGTTGACCTGCTTGAAGAAGCAAGAGAGCTGACTCTGTCACGTTCAGCTATCTACCAGCAAAACCTGCGGCGCTATCATAGCCGAAAGGTGAGCCCAAGGGTTTTCCGAGAAGGAGACATGGTCCTTAGGCTCGTGCAGCGCACAGCCGAGATGCACAAGCTCTCTCCTCCTTGGGAGGGACCATTCATTGTGAGCAAGGCTTTGCACAATGATGCATACTATCTAGTCGACGTACAGCCATCCCAGAAGGACAGGGTAGACAAAGCTGGAGAGGAATCCAAGCGTCCCTGGAATGTAGCTCTACTCCGTCGCTTTCATTCGTGAGCAAAATGTGTATGTACTCTCTTTTCTACTCTGCAATCTGAAATTGAACTCGGGGACGGCCCTCGTCCAAATTACTCTAAGTGTTTCTACTCGGCTTTACTCTGTGCCTACTCGGTTGCTCTGCTTCAAAGTTCATAAGTACATTGAGTAATGTGTTTAAACCTACATGCCAACTCTTTGACTCTGCTGTTGTCCGAAACCCGGCTTCATGGCAAGCAAGAGAACAAGCACAAGGTCAATGAGCACAAGAAAAATTGCTAAGAAAAGGAAGAGTGCAGGAACCGAGTAGGGTGTCGTTTACTATTGTTACTTATTCTTTTCTTTTCGGCTAAGTGGTGGGCTGCGTTACTATGAATGTTTCGAAGTGGCTAAGTATTTGCAACTCTGCCTTTGGACTCTTGTGACTCGAATACCAATAAAGCAGTAAACTGCGGGTAGAGCTGAGACGAAAAGAAAGAGTGAATAAGAAATGCAACTCGGGGACTTGCATGGAAACGCAACCCGGCATCGAGCCAGGGCTGCTAAAATTGATTAAGTTAAAGATAACCAGTGGGGATAAAATTGAGTAGCAAGCAAAAACGTAAATAGTCTGATACATTTGCTCCCGGCATCCCGGGGATCTGATAAGTGTTTGAGTAAAAAATTTGCAGGATAAAATCATGTTGAGGTAGCAGTGTTGTCGGTGCTGGCCTTGGCTGCTTCATCTTCAGTGATGGTCCTGGTCGCGTCCGCCTCCGAGCTGGCATCCACCGTCTTTGCGGCTTCCTCTTCGGCGCTGGCGTTGGTCGGGTCCGCTTCCGAGTGGACGGGGACGGACTGCTCCATCTCGACGTCGTTCTCGGTGGATACCCGGTCAGAAGTGGCCGTGGCCACCGAGATGGGCCCTGCTGCCGAGGAGGAGCCAGAAGCTTGGTCGCGGAGGCGTAGTGTCTCGTCGAGGGAGGCTCCTGATGAGGTGCCGAACTCAAGTGCGGCGGTGTCGATCTCCTCGACCTCCTCATCGCTACTCGCGACGACTGCAGCCTTCCCCTTCCCGGCCTTGCCGCTAGGAGACTCGAAGCAGCTCAAGTCCAGCTTGTCCAAGTCTGAATCTGCATCTTCGTCCTCCTCCTCGTCCTCCTCCACCTCGGTGTCGGGCTCGGTGAGGCCTTCGATGAAGGTTGCTGTATCAGCATATTCCGCAACCTCGTGCGCAACCAGCTTGCGGATGGTCACGCAGTTGGGGTCCGTCTCCCACCTGGAATCGTCGCGCTTCCCGCGGATAATCTGCATGTTCAAGTTTTCGTACCAGGAGGCGACGCAGAGTAGCATCAAGTCAGCACCCGCCCGAGCTCCCGAGGCGCGCCATTTCTTCAGTTCGGCCTTCACGCCTTGCAGCTTCAAAGCAAGCCCGCGGATGGTTGTTGGCGCGCTGTCCTGAGGCCAGAAGATCTTGTGAAGCTGGAAGCCAACGCGCACCAGATCAATGCCCACGCTGGCTAGGCGTTGGAACTGCCCTCGCATGACCAAGATACTTTCCTCGATCTCTGCTCTGGTATCCGCAGGCTCGCCCTTCTCGATGCGAGCTGCTTGGGCCTTGGCCAGGGCAGGCGCGCAAGAGGACACGATATCAGGGAAGACTTCTGCAAAAACTATTGAGAAATTCAGCGACAGAATCAGAGAAGAGATAGAACCGAGAAGAAGAGATGCAGAAGAAAGAACACTTACGATTCAAATCGTAGCGAAGTCCCTACAGCTGGCTCTTCCATGCTTCCTCGTTCGATACGTGCTTCTCCTCGAGCAAGCGGAGCCCGTCCAGCTGGGAGAAGAGCTCAACATTGGCTTTCTTCAACACCTCGCACTCGGCTTCGAGGGTTCTTTCCTTAGCTCTGGGTGCTGCTTCGTTCTTCTCCTTCTCGGCAGCCAAAGCCTTCTTCTCGGCAGCAATGTTGATGGCATCCTGGAGCGCTGCGCTTAGCCGGACTTGGAGGTCCTCCATCTCGGTGGTGTTTTCCTTCTGCAGCGCTATGGATTGGCTCGACAGTTGTTGCTGCACCTCAGCGGGTTGGAGGCAGCTCTGGTGCTCCTCAGCAAATTTCTTGTGATCTTCTGCGGAGAGCCAAGCAAGGTTAGCAGAGTAGCGAAGAAGCAAAAACAAGACCAAGCCGAGTAGACAGCAACTTACCTTCTAGTCTCTTGATGGTGGCCTCGCCATTCTCGACAAATGCACGGCAGTTCTCGTGCTCCTCAGCCAGGGCCTTCAGATTCGCTGCAGAGTAGGGTCAGTTAGCGCAAAAAGCAGAAGCGGGCGTAAACAACAAACGCAAGAACCGCGTAGCTAGAAGCGTACCTTCAACTTCAGACAGCTTCAAAGTGTTGTTCATCACGTCCTTGTCGGCTGCCTCGGCAGCTATCTTCTCTTTCTCCAGGGCAGCGATGCGTCTCTTGGCCACGGCGTGGTTCCAGAGTAGCCGACGGTGCAGGTCGGTCCGCTTCAGAACGCTATTCTGAGAAGTGAAAGAAAAAATAAGTCAGACAAAGAAGTAAAGATTCAACCCGAGAAGGCGGCTACTCGAGAGAGCATCCGCCTACTCGGCCAGAATCTCGGGGACTGGGTGATGGATGAGGAAAAGAAAACGAGTAGAAGAGAAGAAACAGTGCAATTCGGAGAGGATGAGTTAAGGCTTACCGCGTAAGACTGCTCGAGATCCTCTGCGTTCTTGCGGTGCACGAACATCTTGGCAGCAAGAGTAGCGGCGTTGGAGGAGACGGTCATGGGTTTGTAACCCAAGTCCACCTTGTTCCAATCGACGCGCATATGGTCGATGTCGCCCAGATCGGTGCCATTCCATTTGGTGTTGCCGAGAACGTTGCTGTCCCACTTGGCGTCAATAAAGCCGATCATGTCGAGTATTTGCTCGAGGCTCTGGGACGTTATCGCCTGGTCCTGAACTCCACGAGAAGCAATGGAGATAGACTTGTCTTGATTTAGGGCCGGGGGCGCGGAGTTCACTGCCACGGCTTTCCTCCCTTTCTGAAGAGCAAGACTCCGATCCTTGGGGGAAAGGCCGATCTGGTGCTGCTGACTAACCTTCACCATATAGTCAGGGTAGCAGGGCTGTTCGGCTGCAGCGGCGACGGCAGCGGCAACACCACACCGGGACCGCGAATCACCAACTGACCGGACTGGCCAGTTGATGTTGGCGGCGGCATCAAATCGGCAGCCCGTTTCTGCGCCTTCTCCTTCTGCGCAGTTGGCTTCGCGGCGACTGGCTTCTCGGTCTTCTGCTTCTCGGTCTTCTGCTTCTTGGTCATCTTCTTCTCAGCTTTCGCCTTATCGGCGGCTCTCTTCTCGGCTGCCTCCTTCTCTGCAACATCTTGGGCATTCTTCCTGGTGACCGGCCTGGCCGGAGGGCTGGCTGCAGCCTTAGTTTGCTGCACCGAGGAGGAGTCTGGCGGGGCGTTACCTTGGTCAGTTGGTGGCGCCAGGGGCGCGCTATCCGGTGCGTCATCTGGCTGGGCGCTACTCTATGCAGCGTCTGGTTGTGCGTCGCTCAAAGGGTATTGATCTGTCATGATCGTGTCTTCTACCCGCTGCTCGGCAGCGGGACCTTCTTGTTCAGCAGCCCCTGTGGCTGGCTGGTCGTGTTCAGCTCCTGGCCGCTCAAGGGCGGCGTCATCGTGCATCTCCTGGTCTTGGTCTTGAGTCTCCTCGGCGGTGTTGGCCGGAGGAGAAGGGGGCATGTCCTGGTGAGCAGCGTCCTGCGCTTCTGATTCTGCGCGGGGCTGCTGCTCCAGCTCTGCATCTTGGGCGTCAGCCGTCTCCGCTTGTGCATTGGCGGCATTGGCCTCATCTCCTTCGAGGTCGATAACCTTGTCAACATCGATGGCAGCCTGTTTCTTGGCCTGGTCGGGCGCGAGAGCGGCGTCCGCATCCAAGGGAGCTCTGATGGGAAAGGCAAGTTCAGAAATTAGAGGAAGGCAGAGGAAGATTGAGAGAGACAGCGAAGTACAAGATTGGGAGTTAACCGAGAAGAAACTCACGCTTTGGTGGAGGGGATCGTTCGTCTCGTTCTCTTCAAGACCTTCTTCTTGGTCGTCTTCTCGGCTGGCTTTTTCTTCTTGGCGGGGGGCTCTTGGGCGCCACTGCCTGTCCGCTTACGGGTAACAGGAGCGGCGACGGAAAGAGGATTGACCTCAATGGCTCCCTCGTTCTCGTTCTCGTCCTCATCCTCATCATCAGCGTCAGCTTCATCTGTGAATTCGAGAAAGAAGAGAAGCAGCTCAGAAACAGCAGGCAATTGGTTAACGCTTCTCGCAAACAGACAGAACAAAATTCAGTTACCTTTGAACTCGTCCTCAGACCAGTCGCGAAGAGACGCATCTACGTGATGCTTCTCCGTCGCGGGGGCATGAGGAAGGTCAATTTTATCCGCGGTCTCGAAGGAGGCCTCGTCATCTTCTTCTCGGTCATCTGACCAGTTGCCTTCGAAGCGCTCAATGCTCTCTACAAGCTGGCGGTCAAGGACCTGAAGAACAGAGAAACATCGCAAGATTAGCCGAATAGCACAAAGGCATTCTACCCGAATGGGCGTGCAAACACAAAGCACACTAGGCCTAGAGAAGTTTGCTAAGTATCCTACTCGGAAAGGCATGCAAACATCAAGCATATTAAGCCTAAGAGTTTCTCCTAAGTATGCTACCCGACAAGGCGTGCAAACACTAAGCACACTAAGCCTAGGCAATTCTGCTAAGTGCTCTATTCGGCACAGAATGCAATTGCTAGTCGCAGCAAGGAGAGGAGGCTATCTACTCGGATTGCATATACTGGAAGCAAGATAAGGAGAACGTACCCGTGGAATCGGCTTCGTGCGGCTGTATGGGGTGAACCCATACTGCCAGTTGTCGCGGAGGCCTGTGGTCAGGATGGACCTTGCGTGCGCGGCGACGGCCGCGTTGCTGAGCTCAAACGTGGTCGTCCGAGTGCAATCGCGGGGGCCTCCCAAGTAGCACATTGGGTGGGAGCGTTGCTGCAGAGGCAGCACGCGATTCTTGATCCAGCAGGCGACGGGATCGTCGCTCTTGAGGCCCTCTCCGATTAGAAGGGCGAGTCGCTCCTCCATCTGCATTGCGTTGCGGTCGTTGTGGGGCTTCGTCTTCCAGTTCTGCCCGGATGGAGCTCGGTTGCTCCAACCAGGCAGATTGATGCGGTCAGTTACCTTTCCCCCCTCCGTGGCGGGGATATTCTTGACGTAGAGGAAGGATTTTTGCCACATGCAGACGGAATCCAAGCCCTTGATGCGAGGGTGGTTGGTTCCCATCCGCTGCACCATCATGGCGCTGCCGGTGTCGGTTACCCGGCTGCCAGCGGCCGCGCCGTCCTTCTTCCCTTTGCTCTGTTGGCGGAGGTGGAAGTACTTCAACCAGGTGTCCGTCGTGGGACGGACACCGAGGAAGGCCTCGCACACCACGGTGTGGTAAGCGAGGAAGACGACGACATTCGGAGGAAGGTGATGCATCTGGACACCGAAGTGATCCAGGAAGGATCGGAGAAAATCAGAAGCTGGCAGGCCAAATCCTCGCATGAAGTGCGCGAGGAAGACGACGTGCTCGCCCTCCCGCGGGGCCGGAACGATTTCGCCGTCGGACGGCCGGCACTGAACACCAGGAGGAATCCTCCGGGTGTTCACGAGCTGGGAGCAGTCGTCGACGGTGACATCTGAACCAGCCCAGCCGGCGCGAGCAGCCATGGCAACAAGAGGAAGTCGGTGAGAGTTGGAAGAGTTGGGTGGATTGGATGAATCCGCTGCAGCGCAGAGAGTTGCGCGGCGGCGGAGAGCTCGGCGGCGGAGAGGAAACAGAGAGGCGAAAGAGGAAAGTACGGAGGAAGGAGAAGAGGAAGTTACCGTCAGGGGTATTTATATCCTCTCCCCGGATTACCGTTACCATCGGGGTAGTGGGATCGATCGTGGCCATAACTTTCGTGTGGTGGGGTCTGTGGCCGGTTAGAAACGCACTCAAGCGCGGGACGCGCGCGTAACGGCCGCAATTGATCCCACGACCAAATCGTGGCCTATTATTACGCTTGATGGGACATGACGAGCTGGTGGGCCCACTCCGTGAAAACTGGGCGCGTGGCACGTCGTGTCCTGGGCAACGAGACGACGGGGGCGCGGATGCTTGACACGTGTCCAGTTGCAGCACGGAAGGCTGGATTGTGCTCTGCGCTACAGAAACTCAGTTCGAGAAAATTCTCTAAGTCTTTTTACTCGGTGGCAGAGAAGAAACCTAGCTCTATTCGGAAGAGAGGAAACTCCAGGTACTTTCCAGAGTGTTACTCGGAGGTTTTACTCGGCATCTTGAGGTTCAAGGGCTGTGTTGCAAAGATTGGTTTTAAGCTGGCAGAGCCTAGTGAACGAGTTTGCAAGACTCTACCAGCTTCGGGGACTAATGTCGGGGGGTTACCCCCGAGTAGGGTAAGGCAAGTGGTAAAGACAAAGGTCAGAAGAGAAGTTTGGTCGAGTAGCTGCCTACCCGGTAAACTGCTACCCGGTCGACTGCTACTCGGTCTTACGGAAAGATGACCAGAACAAGGAATCAATCAAGTTCTGTCCATTCGAGTAGAAGAGTTGGCCCGAGTAAAACTGACGGGAACCTACTCGGGCCAGAAAGTCAAAGGAGCCGTTCTGACACAGGATCCCGCGTATCCTGGGTCCGTACATGGCACTATTCGAACCACTGTTCATCTGGGGCCGGCCTGCCTGACAGTGACAGTGTGGAAGCAGGCGGTCGCAGGATAAGGGGGCCCTACTCTGTGTTTGGCACAGTGATACCAGTCTGTCCCCTTGGTTTTGCCCAACGACTTTCCGGATGCAGCCAAGATTGGGAACCAAAGCTGTCAGCGAGAACCCGGAAGAAGGACGATGTGCACACTATGTCGACACTTGTCCATATTTGGACGTATCCAGCTGGGCACCGTGTATATAAGGTGCCCCGCCGCCTCCTGCACGAGGGATCGCACGTTGGTATCGAACACGAGAAATCCTAAGTTCTTGACCTAGTTCATCACGTAGAGAGGAGAGTGGCTACTCGGTAGCAAGAACCATTGTACTGTGACTACTCGGTGAGACATCAGAATACACAAAGAAAGGCAGGAGTAGGGGTTTTACCTCCTCACGAGGGCCCTGAACCTGGGTAGATCGTGTTGTTTGCAGTGCTTAGTTCTTACTTCACGCGGCTACTCGTCGCGTGATCCCTCCCCGAGCACCTCCAGCGTCCTTCGTCCCCACAACTTTAGCCATTCCATGGCATCTACCGTGACACCACCACGACACATATAATCAAATGATTAATACTAGAAATGAGTAGCAATATACAATTCATGTTGTAAGAAATATCAAATATGCAATTAAAGATGCTTCATGAAAGTTCACAAAGTGTATAATGAAATAAAAGCACTATGGACCAAATGCATACACAAAATGAAAAATAAAATCCTATATTGGTCAAAGAATAGCATAATGGAGAGTACAAAATATGGTGGACACTTTGGAGAAAATTGAGTAGGGGTAAAACATGATCAAGTCTTATTTAGCCTCTAAATTATTCAACTAAAATTACTAATTGAAATGTGGTATCCATTGATCTAGGACTCTCATTGCCCCTTTATCACTAGCATCTTAAAATTGTGAGTATTGAAGTAATGAGAATGACAAGGTGGTTGAAAGCCTCATGCCCCATGAGTGTGAAAACCTACTCCATGATTACTCAACTTAAGATTCCTAATAAGCTTTGTACAATCATAATAAGTATTAATGACATCATAGAGAACCGCAAAGAGGTACCTCTTGCCCCATGACATGGAAACAAGCCCATGTTACAATGACAAGATGAACAAACGGAGTAGACTCATCATCCTTTTTATTTTGATTCACTATTATGCATAGCTTCTTATTTTATTATAGGATGTTTTGTAGAGTGTGACACCCCGAGATCGGGCACTATGCAGATTTCAGAATTTCCGCCAAAATCCACATAATAACCGATTCCAGGTTGCCACTTGTGATAACATTACAACAATTCACGAATATTCCACAACAACAGAAGAGATATATACAAGACGACTCAAACGAGTCAAGAATACAACTTATACAATACAAAGATCCAAATAACAGCGGAAGACGAAAATATCCGACTACAGACAAGATACAAATTGGACTAAGAGTCCTGAAGATAACCGAGAGCATCCAATCCCTGCCCAGGCCAAGCCGGAGGGATTCCCAAGCTAACATCGTCAGACTTCAAACCTGTTGACTGCAATGTGGAATATGCAGCCACGAAATGGATTCGTGGGTCAGTACTATTAAGTACTGGCAAGTGGATAAACCATACTCACAAGATACCAGCGTAACCAATCATCACAAGATACAAATACTTTGGGTACAACGGAATGGAATGTATTATTGCAACGAAGCGGCAGCGGGCTGCACTAACTAACTACAGAGATGCACTACAACATCCGGCTAAAAGAAAGGGATAAGATAGCGTGACAAAACCAACTATAACTACTCACCAAACAATACCCATCCAGGGTTACCCCCTAGTAAGGAAGCAACCCAAGGAAACTCACACTGTTGATTAAGGTGACATTCATTTTTATGGTGGAGGTAATTTATATTACTAGTCAAGTTATCATCGTTAAGTGTAAGTTGTCTGAGTACTTGTTAGCCAGCACTTTCACCAAGTCATCCATAACCGCGGACAACACGGCTTCTCGAGAAGATTAACCCTGCAGGGATGCACCAATTTGGCCGTACACATAAGAATAACCCGCCAGATGGAAATGCACTTCCACCAAGCGAGGCACTCAACACAACCCAACTCTTCTTCGCATCAAGCCCAAAAAACCACGTGCAATTGAGCGCACGACTAATCAAGCCTCACGAAGAAAAGGGGACCCTCATAGCACTCTAAGAACGTGTCTCCCTAAATGCCGACTACAAAAGTTCCACCCTGGCGCCAAGGGTTCGCACCTGCATATGCATACGGCAAATGGAAAACCCGAACTAAGTGTGGCGATTTGGACAAGATGCTAATCGAAACAAAGTTGCGGGGGGCGCCCATACACGCTTCCGACATGCGGTTAGCGCGCTCATCATGGATCGGAGGACAAGACCCTTTTCCTAATTAAGGTCGACACTAGCAGGCCTCAAAACCACGCCTGGCCTCCTGCCGGTGCCTTATCATCAAATTGTTATTACCCCAAACATTAACATGAAGTTGATTGAATTGAAACCCAACTATCGACTAAACAGGTGATAGGACAACAGGACTCAAGCGCAAACAAAACTAAGCATGCTAGTACGACACAGGCCAACAAACAACAGGGTTATAGGTGTGGAGGCAAGGCAATATCGTGGCAGCAGGGTAAACATGTGATGGGATCGGAACACAAGGATCGAAAATACTAGGCTAGCATAAAGACAACGGAAAGAATCGGTAACAAGTGAGGAAAGGCAACATAGATAGCAAGTGAGTATACTTGCCTGAGATCCAGCAAGTAGAGGTACATCCGTAGAACTTGTCGATGCTCACATCATCTCAACGTCCTATCCGTGAAGAAGCAAAGCACTAGAAGAAACAACGGATGCAACATTTACTACTACGGCAAAAGATCAAGCATGATCAAGATATGGATGCATGACATGCGAGATGCAACTTAACCAATTTAAGTGGAATCGGAATCCCAACAATTAATCATAGGTTTAAGTTGTTTTAGCTAACTATCAAATTAAATGTTTATTAGCATGCATAACATAATATAGGTGAGCTAAACCGAATTAAATGGAATAGGGCACCGATTGAATTAAGTACCCAAACACATTCCATATTTATTAATTAGATGGACATGCATAACACTACTAACTAGGTAAGATGCAAGATGCAAACATGATCATGGCTGGCATATTAATATTCCTTGCATTTTTCTGATCAAAATAGACATAAAATTTGTGTTATTTGGATTAGTAAAACAAAAGATATGAGCATTTGAAGTTTTGGGTGTTTTCTGCAAAAACTGGGACGAGTTCGTGATAAAAACAGAGAGTGGAAGGGCTCCAGTGCAAAATGGAAAAGGCCAGGGGCCTCGGTGCAAATTCTTCAGATCCAGATCTGGATCTAGGTTTTTTCCACCGAGGGCAGAGCCAGCCACTGCGGCTGGCAGATGGGGCCAGCCATAGTGGCGCTGGCGTGGCGCCATGTGGCGCGTGGGTGTGCCTGCGTGGCCTCCAGTGCCTATGATAGGTGGGGCCCACGTGCGCGCGTGGCAAAGTGGAAAAAAGGGGTGGTTTTATTCCGCGTGAAGGAGGACTCGAACCAGGGACCTCCTGGGTGCGGATCGGTGACCAAAGCCACTGGGCTATCTCCAAGCTTGTGATTGGATACAGATCTGGAGCAAAATAAAGGGTATATGTGCAGTGTTATCTGACGAAACTGAAGATCGCAGATCTAGGCGACGGTGACAGACGGAAGTGGCCGGCGACGTTCTGTGGATGGCGACGCTTGATGGCGACGATCCGAGAGCATGAGGAGGGGTAGGGGAGAGGTCCAAGAGATGGCGGATCACCTTGGGGTCGCCGGGGAAGTGGAGGGGCTTGGGGAAGACTCACGGGCGTGCTCGGTGACGTCCGAACCGACGGGCGGCTGTATAGAGGTCGAGGTCAAAACAGCCAGCCCCGGGATCCTGCAGACGCGTGGTAGAGGAAGGAGATCTCGGCGTGTCCTTTCCATTCCTTCCCTCAACGGACGTGCGTAGCATCCACACCGTCCTCCCGTTGAAGCTCCAATTCCGGCCATGGAGGTGGAGATGGCGGGGTGCAAGAAAAGACAGAGAGGTGGAGATGGCGGCGCCTGGAAGGAGGGAGAAAGGAGCTAGGGTTCACGCGGCCACCAAGGGTGGTTTTTAAGGAGGAGGGGAAAGGGAGCAGGTGGAGGAGGGGATCGGTGCGGTGGTGGTGCTCACAGTGGGTTGGAGTCACGCCTCCTGCGTGACCAAGAAGACGACAAATGGAGCGTGCATCCTTTCGTGAAGAGGTAAGCTGGGTTGGGCTGGGAGATGCGCTGGGATTGGTGGTGGTCTAAAAGAGATTTTAAGGAGTTTTTTTTAAATATGAAAACCATGTGTAGAAATTATTTAGATAAAACAGATAAGTATTTTGAACATTTTGAAAGCATCGAAATATTTTGAGTTTACAATTAAAAATAGGTTTGAGAGGAAAATAATTTTAAGGATCAACAAAAATAAAATAAAATGCATGCAGGATGCCATGATGATGCAAAAAGAAAACACACAAACTAATTGGGGAAAATCCCCGGGTGTTACAGACGACACCACTAACAAGGGATTGCGCCCTCGCAATCCGCCAACGCCAAGAGAGAGGGAAAAGCCGGACTATCGAGTCTTGATGCTTCAAGTTGATCTCCTCGACACCACTAACAAGCTTATCGACTCCACTAACAAAAGATTCTTACTCCCGTCGATGAAGATGGCGTTCCGTCGAGGACCTTCTGAAGATCGAACCTAATAGGTTAAAAGGCTAAGAGAACGTCCACCCACGTAGGCGACTAATACTTTGAAAGATAGATAAAAGAAGAGACTCCAAAACAAATAAGGTAGGAGGAGAAGTAGAATAGAGGAAAGGAATAAACAAGAACCCTATTGAGATGTTTCCAAAATAGTTTTTGCAAAAATAGTTTTGACAATATAGAAACACGACCGTTAGCGAGGTTATCCACCAGGCTTTGTGGACCCATTGCTTCGATAACCATTCGTATCGAAACAACATTGGGAATAGGAACCATGCTCTGATACCATTTGTGACGCCCCGAGATCGGGCACAATGCAGATTTCAGCATTTCCACCAAAATCCACATAATAACCGATTCCAGGTTGCCACTTGTGATAACATTACAACAATTCACGAATATTCGACAACAAAAGAAGAGATATATACAAGACGACTCAAACGAGTCAAGAATACAACTTATACAATACAAAGATCCAAATAACAGCGGAAGACGAAAATATCCGACTACGGACAAGATACAAATTGGACTAAGAGTCCTAAAGATAACCAAGAGCATCCAATCATATCATATGTTTACCTTGCAGCCATGATATATCCTTCCCTCCACTTCCTATCAACTGTTGTTTGTTTACCTTGTTGGCCCTCGTGTCGTAGTTGCATGCTTAGTGTTGTTTGCGCCCGAGTCTTGTTTTCCGTCTTGTCACCTGTTTAGGTTGATAGTTGGGTTTCAACTTAATCAACAACATGTTAATGTTTGGGGTAATAATAATTTGATGATAAGGCACCGGCAGGAGGCCCGCCGTGGTTATGGAGCCTGCTAGTGTCGAACTTAGGAAAATGGTCTTGTCCACCGATCCATGATGAGCGCGCTAACCGCATGTGGGTGGTGAGTATGGGCACTCCCCTTGATCTAGTACTTGAGCTGCTGTTCATCCAGGGACCACACTTAGTTCGGGCTTTCCATTTGGCACGATAACTTGCAGGTACGAGCTCATGGTGCTACGGTGACCTGATGTAGTCGTTGCGGTTAGGGAGACACGTTCTTAGAGTGTTATGAAGGTCCGTATTTTCGGGGTGGAATAACCGTGCGCTCAAATTTACCCGTGGTGCCTTGGATGTGCAGTGGTGATAGGAAAGGTCGAGTTGAGATATCCTGCCTTTGTGGTTGTGGATTGATCGAACGTGTACGGGTACTGTAGCGCACCCTGCAGGGATAAATCTTCTCGAGAAGCAGTGTTGTCCGTGGTTATGTGGCAACTTGGTGAAAGTGCTGGCTAACAAGTACTCAGACAACTTACACCTATTGATGATAATTTGAATAGTAAGATAGATATACCTTCACCATATTATAAATGTCACCTTAATCAACAGTGTGAGTTTCCTTGGGTTGCTTCCTTAGTAGGGGGTAACACTGGATGGGTATTGTTTTTGGTGAGTAGTTATAGTTGGTTTTGTCGCGCTCTCTCATCCCTTTCTAATAGACGAGAGTTGTAGCGCGTCTCTGTAGATTGCCTAGTGCTGCCCGCTGCCGCTTCATTACACCAACCTCTTCCTTTGTACCCAAAGTCTTTGTATCTTGTGAAGACTGGTTGCATTGGTATCTTGAGTATTGCTTTCCGCCTGCCGGTACCCCAGTACTGACCCCATGATTCGGGGCTGTATTCACAATGCAGTCAACAGGTTTGAAGTTTGACGACGTTAGCTTGGGAATCCCTCCGGCTTGGCCTGGGCAGGGATTGGACGCCATCGGTTATCTTCAGGACTCAGTCAATTTTGTATCTTGTCCATAGTCGGATATTTTCGTCTTCCGCTGTTATTTGGATCTTTGTATTGTATCAGTTGTATCCTTGACTCGTTTGAGTCGTCTTGTATATATCTCTTTTGTTGTTGTTGTGGACTATTCGTGAACTGTTGTAATGGTATCAGAAATGACAACTCGGGATCAGATATTATGTGGATTCAGGCGGGAACGCTGAAATCCCCATAGTAGCCGATCCAGGGGCGTCACATAGAGTCACTCAAGATGTAAGTAAATTTCCACCATGATAAAGCATGGCTTGGGTTAGCGGCCCAATGCGTTTCTCTAGTCATATAGATACTTACTCATCAAAACTTACTATTCCTCTATTTCATTTCGGCATGGCAGGAGTCCAAAAACAAAAGTACATGATATCAACCAAATGTAAATTTTTTGTGCAATGTTGAAAGCTTTCCGGTGATACACGTTTATAGCTAGCTCCCAACCACACACTTGTCGAACGCAAAACTTGTGACTCCCATTATTGGGTCATGTTTATTAGATGCATAAAAAGTAAAGTGTGCCTGCAAAAGTTCGTGAGCGTCCTATCCAAAGTTCAACCCATGACAATAGATAAAGTGAATATCTTAATATAGAACATAAATAACACAATAACATGGTGAACATACTCGGAATAGCAATGAAGCTAATGGGAAGATATGGTGGACTCACTGGAAATACTTGGCTAAGGAGTGTTGGAAACAAGTTTTTACTTGTTGGAATTTTTAAATTTTTTTGCTAGCAAGAGGTAGATAGTTGACCAGCTACTATGCATGCATATGTCCATAGAACTACTCATTTCATGACAAACTAAATAAACCAGCAATTAACATCAAGGACATGAATAAGAGATAGCTCAAGACAACATTATTGCAAATTTCTACACATAAAAAGCCTATAAATCATGCAAACATATGTAGCTCTTCAAATCAACCATGGCATCCCTATTCCAAGTCATAATACTAGCATCCAATACATTCCAACCCCAAACTCCAGTAGCTCAATCTCATATAAAATGATGGTGGTCTTATCAATACAAAAACTAGACGCTTCAAGTCTCTACGATAAATGCTTTGCTTAGAAAAACAGAAAGTAGACGTGTGCTAACCAAAAGAGTGTAGCTCCAGTGGGGTGTTCATCACATCCCCAAGCTTATGGATTTCACCATTCTTGGATGTCTTGAGGCGCAGCTCCTCTATTCCCTGTGAAAAAAACTTCACAAAAAATGTTTCTCCCATTCTTTTTCTGTGGGGTGAGATTAGCAAGGACAAACAAATCACATGGTTGCTGTGCAAAATTCCAAATAAAATGCTCCAGTAGATAGACAATAAGGTTCTTTATGTTGTATGTTCACTCTCTTCCTTGAAAGAATCATGAAAATTCGATTCCCAAGCCCAAAGAGTGCATAAAACAAAAGAAGGCAGAATCTGTCCAGAAAAGCAGCAGCAGCAAAACGAACGTTTTTCCTAAGCTAGGCTCGTAAACAAATTAAGCCAATTTTTTTGCTTACAGAGGACGAAAATTTGCAGAACATACTAAAAAATTAACTCAATCCGACATACAAATAAAAAACGTAAAATCATACGGTGAGCAGACTCGTGCTGAAACAGAAATTTCATGCACTAGGATAGCAACTTATAAGGCCAAATGGGTTTGACTTGACTCTTTATTGAAAACTCCAGAATTAAAACAAAAAAAAACTAATCTCTTGAGACAGCAAGAGGACACTAGGAAAATCCAAACAAAAACAACGGGTTGCCTCCCGTAAAGCGCTTTCTTTATAGCCATATAGCTAGGCTTTACTTACTTGATAATCAAGAGGGATAAAGCTCATGAGGGAGCTTGTTCTTCAGCGTTCCCCTCTTCCTTGGGAAGTGCTCCATGATTTTCTTGTGAGGGAACTGAAACTTGACATTCCCTTCCTTGGAGTCTATGATTGCACCTGTAGTACGAAGAAAAGGTCTACCCAAAATAATAGGACTAGGGGATTTATCCCCCGTATCCATAATAATGAAATCAACGGGTACAAAAGTCATGTGCAATTCAATCATAACATCTTGTACTTGTCCTACAGCATGTTTCATAGAGTTATCAGCAAAGACAAATTCACTTGAGCACTTTTCTAAATTTTCTAGTTCTAGCAATTCATATAATTCTTTAGAGACTACAGATACACTAGAACCTAGATCTAACATAGCATGGTGAATTTCTTTTCCAATTGAAACTAGCACCTTGGGGATACATGCATCCCCAAGCTTAGGAGGTATCATGGCCTCATTCTTGTACCTAGCAATTTTTTCTTGCAAGACATGATTAGCAATATAAGATCCAAAGCCAGGTTGATTAACATTTATAGTGGGATCACTAGCAAATTTTTGTATAGTAGCAATAAGTTCTTGCAAGCTACTTTTTTCTAAATCAAGCAATGGATCCTTAATTTCAGTAAGCATCATAATTTCCTCTACTTTTCCTTTTCTATTATGCATATTAAAAATCTCATAGTGATCATCAAAAATATCCTCGGGTACTTCAGCCTTTTTTAAGCTCTCTTTAATTTTAACCTCTAAGAGAAAACTTTCAAGCAAAACATGGGTATTTGCAGCATTAGTACTAGTAAAAGATCCCCCACATTCATTATCTAAAAAGTCTCTAGAAGTTTCAGAAAGTCCCTTATAAAACATATGCATAAGTATCCAATCTCTAAAGCCATGCCCTATTCCATATGCTCTACTTCTAAATATCTCCCATGCTTGTATCATTGATTCATCTTTTTCTTGTTTAAAGGTAATGAGAAATTGTTTAACATTGTAATTCTTTTCAGCATGACAAAACCTTTCAGTAAATGCAGCCCTTAAGTTGAACCAAGTAGTAAAATTGCTAGGAGGCCATCTTAATATCCAATCTAATGCTTTGCCTCCTAGTGAGTAGGGAAAGAGTTTAACTTTAGTAGTGTTGATGTTTGCATGATTCAAGTTCAAAGTTTTACATCTTTCATCAAATTTCTTAAGATGGAACAAAGGATCTTCTTTAGGCTTTCCATAGAAACGAGATTCATAAATCATTTTAATAACACTAGGATCTACCTCTAATTTTTCAACGGAAATATTTAGCTCTTGAGGGAAATTCCTAACACTGAATGGCCAATAAGTTCTCTGCTCCATTTTCCAAGTTTTTATGTAGTTTTTAATTTTTTATGCAAAACAAAAGTAAAGTAACTAAGCAAATTCTAAATACTAAAATAATCTAGATAACTAAATGCAAAACTAAAATGCAAACTAAAATAAAATATGCAAGACAAAACAAAAACAAAACAAAAACAAAAACAAGACAAGAAACAAAACAATCTACTTGAAAGAAGGTGGAGATAGAAAGGACGGTACTCACGTAGGTGCAACCTCCCCAAGCTTAGGTGTTTGCACACCTTGTTGGTGATGAAGACTTCTTGTGAGCTCCCTTGGACAACTCCTTCACCTATGGCTCCCCGGCAACGGCGCCAGAAAAACGCTTGATGGCTAGGTTGAGACTCCAAGTGCAGAGTGTGTAGATAGTGGCAAGCCTTCTTCCCCACGAGGGTGACTCGAGGGTTTATATCGAACTCTTGGGGAGCCAGTATTTCAGCAATTGTCTTCCAAGCTTCCTCCAGGATCCTGCAAACAAGTAGATAATCTTTTGCCCTCAACCTCACCAAGTGGTTGTCAAGCACAAGGTGTGAGACTTCTAAATTGCAATGCAAAACTTAAAGTAAATGTGTAATAATTAAATCTACTACTAAATGCAAATGAGAAAATAAATATGCAATGGATTGTTTTTGTATTTTTGTGATGCAAGTGGTGATGGAGATAATGTAAATTCGAATTGGAGATTCAAGTAAAGTAAAGTGCAAGTAAAGTAAATTGCAGCAAAGTAACTAGAGTGTTTTCTTATATTTAAAATAGGACCGGGGTTCATGGTTTCACACTTGCATTCTCTCAAATAAAGTGGTAGACGGTGGACATAAAGAATTACATGTGAGATTACAATAACATGTTTAACATGGAGTACTTTCATATGGGCATCACGTCATAGCATAGAGATCTCTACGTTCATATTGATCCCTCTTATACTCCACCAAGATGCGAAATAAATCATAACACCTCGATAATTAAGGAAAAACCAGAGTATAGCTTTAAGCAATGTGACATAAAGTTGAAGTAAGAACTTGCTAGATCTAGTCATGGAGATTGATTAGTGTCACTTCAAATCCCCGGTAACAAGGTACTACTTTTTATCCCTAGTGAGGTAACTAAAGAGAAACAATTGCAATCTCAGATTCAATAACTCATAGAAAAGATCCACCATATAGGAATTACAACGGTGCCCGTAATCATGTGAGGCAGCTCATACGGATCTAATTAGTGAAGCACATAGAGAGAGAGATACAAGTGCTACTTCCACAAACCCATAGCCCTGGGGTGGACTACTCCCTCTTCATGGAGATGTCGATGGAGATGACGTTGGAGGGGTAGGATATCACACAGGGGGTGCCCCGTCGGAGTTTTCCCCCTCCAATCTGGAACTCTAGGTCTCTGTTTTGGTGTTTCGGTGTTTCGGTGGCGCTCCCTTCCGTAAGGGTATGGGGGACACTTTTTATAGTCGGTTTTAGGTCAAGACGGAGTCGGTAAGTTGAAGATGGAAGGAATCGGGGCCACAGGGGCCAAAAGGGGGCCTCTCACGTGACCAAGGAATCTGGCCGCGTGGAGGGTCCTCTTTTGGGCCTCCTTGCCCAATTCTCGTGGATCCTTCGCCCGCAAGTCTTCTCCTTCAAGAAAATGCCCCCCGCAGATTTTCAGGTGATTTCGCGGAAGTTTGCCCCCTGAAACGTCAAAAATATAGAAAACGGGGTTTCTGACAGGCAGGGTTAATTCCATAAAAGTTGGGGGACTTTGTAATTTAACCCCAAAATACTATAAACATTGAATTATACTCTTATATGATGCAATATGTCATAGAAAACCATGTGAAAATATGCAAAATTCATCTATGCATTTTACATGCATCATGTGCCGACAATCAATTGTACTGCTTTAGCAAATTAATTGAAATAGCTACTGGTCCTAAAAAATAGCTCACATCTATTGTCCTGCTGAAGAGTAAAAATGGAAATTACTAAAAATAGCTAGTGAACCTAAAAAGGGGTAAAGTCAACTGTACTGCTGAATAGTAAAAAGGGAAATTACTAAAAATAGGTACTTGTCCTAGATATGCCAGTGTGAGTACCAGAGGTCTTACTTTCAACATCACTAATTACCTACCTAGAAAAACGCACACACAACAACAGCTACCAACATCAATTGGGCACCTGGAACTATCAAAATTAACATGAAGGTATAGTGCAACATCTCAATCAGATGCATGTAAGTACCATTTACTTTAGTAATAAACGTGTAACAGACAAATCAATCATGAATGACATCGAACATAAATACGTGCTACCATCTATATCTAGCACAAGATTTGACATTTCTTTCCTGTCAAGACAAGTAGGACACTAGTTACCTTAAAGAAAATTAGTGTTTGAACTGAAATCGTTCTGCAATCCATCCACAAGAGAAGAAGTTCTAACCTGAGTGCCGCCCGCGATGGATCAGTGGTGAATCGACGCACCGTGGGTCAATCTACAGCACGATGAAGAGACTGGCGACGACGGCGGTCGCGAGAATGCGGCGGCCCAGAGAGGGATGCTGATCGAGGGGCGGCGAGGTCGAGAGATGGATGGCGGCGACGGTGTCGGTGAACTACGGAAAAAGGGTTTTCTCGGAGCAAATAACTGTAGGTACACAAAGAGGAGGAGTGCGAACTTGACGTGACAATACGAGAGAACTATGATACTTGGGCCAACCTGTAAGTCTGTTACCACAAAAGGTGGGTACATTTCCGCGGGGAAGTTGCCATTTTTATGGTTCCTATCTGAACTGCCAACGAGTCGTCTCCCCTCCCCTCACCTGCTTTCTCCTCTGTTTCTCCACTGCCCTCTTGATCTTCGTCCTACTCCACTCCATGGAGTAGCCAGACAAGTTTTTTACTTTATTTTTTGTAACTAATGGCTATCAGACCAATGGTGTGTTCAATTTTAGAAATGTTGGTACAAAAGTATTCCATTCCCAATTATTTTGGTAAACAGCCGCATTGACCGCTTGTAATAACCGCGCCGCTTCCAACCCACTCCAAGTAACTCACTCCACATGCAACACTGCACCTTGTTACCCATGTCCATGAGTGGGAGATGCGTTATCTGGTTTTATATTGCCTTCGAACGCGGAAGGAACGGCCGAAAACGTGGATTTCCTTGGCCAACTTGTTGTTTCCCATGCCCAAAGTTGAAATCATGATGCATTCCAAGAACCTCACTTCATTCTCAAGTTGCACGTTTGGGATCTCAAAAAGGCGCTTCCATTCTCAAGTTGCCTACCAATCTTATGTCGTAGCTGTTTTCGGGCACTTTCGGTCGAGAATACAGTTTCCTTCCACCTAGGATGCATGGAAAACTGTAGAGATGAGAATGTAAGTCACACTTGGCCATGTGGGCCCACACAAAATGCTTGAACCTCATTGCAGTAATTGTATGGTGCCGTCGTTGCGCTGGGTGGCGTCCAAGCACCGGACGTTAACCGGGACGATTCTCGCCGCTTCTCGCTTGCATGCCAGCCTCGACACCCTTGGCATCCTTCCAACCCACTCCAAGTAACTCACTTTACATGCAACACTGCACCTTCTTACCCCTGTCCATGAGTGGGAGATGTGTAACACCCGGGGATTTTCCCCAATTAGAAATTGTTTGTTTTCTTTTTCGCATCATGGCATCATGCATTGCATCTCATTGGGCAACATATAATTTCTTCCTAAATAATTTTAATCACAAAAACAATCCTATTTTGTTTGATATCTTCTATTATTCCCTAATCAATTCTTTTGTTTTCTGAAAATAATAAAATACAAATGAAAAAAAAACGTTTTGAAAAAGAAAAAATAAAGGCCTAAAGCCAGCCCGTTTTCAACCCACTCGAACCAGCCCACCAACCCCTCCATCCTTCCACCTCCGTACATCAACGACATGAGGAGAGCACCTCATCTCGCTGTCCACCACCTACCGATCCCCTCCTCTCCTTGCTTTCCCCTCCATAAAGCCAACCCTCTGGCCCTCCTCAAACCCTAGCCTCCCCCCTCCTACACCCGCCGCCGCTGCTTCCCCTCGCTCCCGTCCTCCATCTCTCTCAGCTCCCTGTTTCTCTCCAACGAAAACCACAACGAGAACGCATGGATTCATCACCGAGCCGCCACCTTGGGGTAGGAGAGCCCTGCCTGACCTCGGGAATGGAAGCACGTGGTTTTCGACGTCGTCTACGCAGAAGGATCGGAGCCAGAGCCGCCCCGGAGCGACGCCAAGGTCGTCCTCGCTGTCCCGCCCGTGAGGAGCGCCGAAGAGAGCGCCTCTTCCCGGCGTCCTTTCTCTTCGTCTCCAAGCCCGGCCCTATCGCCATCGACATCCTCGAGGTGAGCCTCACCTTCGCGACGTCTTCCTTTTCTCCCTCTTTCTCGGTGCGCTCGCCGTCGTGTGATGCTGTCCGCTGCCATGGACGAGCTCAAGTACGAGGTGTGCTCGAGCCACGCCTCCTGATCTTTCCTTCCGTGGAACAACCACGTGCACCGGATCACACGTTGATCCCGTCTCCTACACGTACACATGCTGTACCCTGGCGCACGTACTTCTGTCACAACTCCTACCGGATCTATTCCCGGCGATCTGCATGTCCTGGAGATGTCGATCAAGGATGCATCTTCCTGTCTGCAAAAGAATTCAGTTACGCCTTC
This sequence comes from Alopecurus myosuroides, assembly GCA_028641055.1. Classification (NCBI taxonomy): domain Eukaryota; kingdom Viridiplantae; phylum Streptophyta; class Magnoliopsida; order Poales; family Poaceae; genus Alopecurus; species Alopecurus myosuroides. Next base: position 463,123,242 of record CM054058.1, read on the forward strand.
AGTTACTTCTTTTTCCCTCGAATCAACATCACATCACAAACAAAGCAGCAGCCCAGTGGCATGTTCCCCCGCCTCTCACCTAGGAGACCCAAGTTCGAACCCCACATCGGAGGCTTTACCTCCCCCTTTTTCCAATTTTGCGCGCGTGAGCCGGCCCACCCGTCGGTGACCCTGCTCGCCGTCGATCCTCGTCAGCACCGCGTGGCTGGAGGCCCCGCGTGTCATCCTCTGTGGCTAGATCTGCTCCCGGTGATAGATGATAGACAGATCTAGATCCAGAATCTTTCATCCAGGTCCCTGGTCTTCCTTGTTTTGCACCGGAGCCCCTCTCTGCTGTTTTTCCTCACGACCACGTCCCTGCACTTTTCAGAAAACACCTTAGACTTCAAATGGCTATAACTTTTGTTTCACTAATCCAAATAACACAAACTTTATGTCTATTTTCATCAGAAAAATGCAAGGAATATCAATATGCCCTCCATGATCATGTTTGCATCTTTCATCTTGCATTCTAGTAGTGTTATGCATGTTCACCTAAATAATAAACATGGAATGTGTTGGGCTACCTAATTCAATCTGTGTCCTATTCCATTTAATATTGTGTAGCTCACCTATGAATTGTTTTCCATGATAATCAACATTTAATTTGATGGTTAGCTATAAAATTTGAACCTATAAGTAAATTGCGTGGACACCGGGTCCACTTAAATTGGTTAAGTTGCATGTTTCCTTGCATCCCGCATGTCATGCATATAAAATAGGATCATGCTGGATCTTTTACCCTAGTAGTAATTGTTGCATCCGTTGTTTCTTCTAGTGCTTTGCTTCTTCTCGGATAGGACGTTGAGATGATGTGAGCAATGACAAGTCCTGCTACCTCTACAAGCTGGATTCCAGGCAAGCTTTACTCACTTTCCATATGGCTTCCCTTCCTCACTTGTTACCGATTATTTCTGTTGTCTTTATTCTAGCCTTATGAATCGATGCTTGTGTCTCGATCCTATCATATGTTTAACTTGCAGCCATGATATAGCCTCATTCCCCACCTCATATGACATGTTTGTTTCTTGTTTGCCTTGCGATTCGTAGCGCATGCTTAGGTTCTTTGGTGAGTTTGGTTCTTTGTCACCTTACTACTATGATAGGTTGGGTCAACTTATTTTTAAAATGATCTTAACTCTTGGGGTAATAATAAAATTTGAAATCGAGTTAAGCCACCGGCGGTAGGCCCCTCGAGGCTTTTGGTCCCATGCCCAAAGTTGAAATCATCATGCATTCCAAGAACCTCACTTCATTTCAAAAACATTGCACGTTTGGGATCTCAAAAAGCTGCTTCCATTCTCAAGTTGCCTACCAATCTTACGTCGTAGCCGTTTTCGGGCACTTTCGGTCGAGAATACTGTTTCCTTCCACCTAAGATGTCTGGAAAACTATAGAGATGAGAACGTAAGTCACACTTGGCCATGTGGGCCCACACAAAATGCTTGAACCCCATTGCAGGACTTGTATGGTGCCGCCGTTGCGCTGGGTGGTGTCGAAGCACCAGACGTTAACCGGGACGATTCTCGCCGCTTCTCTCTTGCATTCTCAAGTTGCCTACCAATCTTATGTCGTAGCCGTTTTCGGGCACTTTCGGTCGAGAATACACTTTCCTTCAACCTCACTTCATTTGGTGTTCAATTTCAGCCATTTTTGTGCAACAAATATGGAAAAACAACTATACAAAAAGAAACCCTAGATTCACGCGTGCACATTGAGTCAGAGGGAGAGCAAAAGGGAAACTCCAAAATAGACTGTTTGACGCATATCCACTTCCTTCCTTCCTCTGTCTCTGCAACAACTTTTCCCAAAAAAATGCATCCTCCCATCCACTTCCACAGCAAAACCCTCGACGGTTCCCCTGCCCTTCCCATCTGCCATGAGGAGATCAAGGGAATGCTTCGACGCCGAGGAAGGTAAGAAGGTGGCGTTCGTCGTCGGCGAGCCATCTTCTGCTGTCGTCCCAGCCGCGGCCAGCTCTAGCACTGGGGCTGCTGCTTCCGGCGAGGCCACGCCGGTGGACGAGGCGGTCTGTGATGTCTCTTCGGAGATAGATCGGAAGAATACGATGAGCGGGGACGGAAAAGATGGCCCATCCCACGCCACCGTGCCATCTGACCTCGAGGCGGCGTACAAGGAGATTGAGGACAGCTACGACGAAGCAGCTGAATACGCCATGTGGGGGGCCGTCTCCGCTAAGCCGACCACCGCTCCGACCGCCGCACCGACCGCTGCGTCGACTGCCGGCCGACGGAGGTACATCCCTCTTACAAAACTAGATCTAGTTTTAGTGAACTTGCTATGTATTTTTGATAATGCCCTTGTATTCACAGACAGTGGTAGTAGATCGATTTTTCTTTCTAATTTTATTCTTTTATTCCTGAAGTGTTCTTTACATTTTTTCAAATGCCATCTTATAGCTCTAGATATAATAATTTTAACTGCAACTTAATATGTCATGTTGTAATAATTGTATCCCAATTTATTGTGTTACAATATTTTTTGGTTTGCAATGATCTTCACATTATTTGAACTGCAATTTCATATCTCATTTTGTAATAATTGTACACTTTGTACTTTGTTTTAATAAAATTCAATGAATATAGCTTGGGTATTTTGATCCGCAAGATTTTAATTATCTGTTTTTGTTATGAAATACTGGGCTAAGTATAGGTTGTACATTTCATCTCCATTCAACTCTTTGAGTAGGAGATAAACATGTCTTCGTACATTCCTTCAATTGCATATAAATTCATAGACAGCTTCAGTTGCATATGAATGTACATATCATGTATCTTTGATGGAACACAGCGCAACTATTGCGCAATTCTCCCAAATTTTTTTACTAATGATTATCTGCACTGATCAAACAAGGTGTTTCAGAATTTAGTGATGTAGGTAATTCATGGAGTACTAGCCGATAGAGATACTCAAAGGAATAGGTAACATGCATTTTTCCAAAATGCTTTTATTGCTACAAACAACATATACTACGTACCTTCGTTATTTTATACAAGGCCACTAACTTAATTCCTAAATACCAAGAAAAGAAAGCCAACTTTTAATTAGCAGAAACAATTATGTGAATAAACTCTTGTATTCTGTGCAAATTAAATATTTTGTATGTGGGGCATATTACTCTATGGTTGCATGGCACATTCACATCAATGAGCACCATTCTATGTGGTAGAATCGAAATAAATTTCTCTTTGGAAGAGATAGCGGTCTTGCATACATAGAAATTGTATTTTTGATAGTGGCCTTGTATTCAAAGAAAGAGGGAGTAGATCGATTTTCCTTTCTAATTTTATTCTTTTATTTCTCAAGTGTTATTTACATTAGTTCAAATGCCATTTTATACCTCATCATGTAATAATTACAACTGCAACTTCATATCTAATGTTGAAATAATTGTATAGTGTGTTATCATCCTAGATTCTCCTATTTATGGTGTTACAACCTTTTTTGGGTCGCAATAATCTTCACATTATTTCAAATGCAATTTCATATCTAATTTTGTAATAATTGTACACAGTAGCTTTTAGGTTAATTAAACGTGCATGCCTACATGGATTCTAATTATCAGATTTGGTTATGATATACTGGGTTTAGTATAGGTTGTACATTTCATATCCATTTGAATTCTTCGACAATAAATGATATCAAAGTTAAAAACGAATGAGAAACTTCAGTTTTCATTTAACATATTGGATTATTGCATTTTAGGAACCGAAAGTTGAAGAAGAGTCATCTGATGGAGGACTGGCTATGTCAGATGGTCATGGTTCTCTGGATGGAGGCTCTCGAGAAGACTCTGGAGAAGATGATGAATATGTTGAAGAAGAACCTCCAAGATCACCAAATGTTGATGAAAAATCAGCTTGCACAGTCCATGTCTCCAATCTGGTGATACTTCAGCTTAAGGAGAAAAAGGGGGTGCACACGGACAAGGTTCTTCAAGCTGTGGTAACGCAGAACGAGCGACCATCGTCTTTCATGGTTTCACGTGTACTCCTTAGCAAGTTGGGTTATACCAACTGGCGCATTGTCCAGTCTCACGAAGAGGGAGACTCCGCGTATCTTTACATCAAGATACGTAAACAGGACGTGCTAAGGTGTCACGGGAAGAGGTACGAGTGGCAGGGAGAACAAGTCACCTTCCGTAAGGTGAATTCCCTCATTCCACTCAGACCTGATCCCATGGAAGCTGGCCCAGTTGTCAAGATCTTCTAAGTTGTGCCTGTGAAGACAATGTTTCTTTTGTTTAAACTATGTGTTGCTCCCAGTACTCCTGCATGATGCACTATGTGAAACATTATTTCCTTTTTATGTTATCGTTTAGCAGAACTTATTAATATTGTTAAAGAGTTGTTTCTTTTTTCGAGGGTACGCAATTGGGCACCTGATTTTTATAGGAGATAGTGGTTTGAGTACATGAACTTGACAGTTCGTTGCGAGCAACACTATCACTTACACCACTCCACACCGGCTAGTCTGAGAACTGCCCCACAGACGCAAAAACCAAACACAAGAGAAGGCATTTCTTAAACAAAGATCAGAGCCGTGTCGCCACCAATGCTGGTGCCTCTTAGGAATAACAAACTCCATCTTGACATCCCTAGTCGACGCACCACCCAAAGGAGAAGGGCGGCAGGACTAGTTCTGCCTCGAGGAGGGTCCGACTCGAACACCGCCAGCGAGGGGGAGTTGTCATTGAGTTAAAACCAGACTTCACGTAACATAATTTGCATTACTAATTAGATATAGCACTTACAATATGAACAAAAGTACCAAGATTAATCCACAGCTCAAAGCTTACTGCAAGAGCTACATACTACATACTACTCGAATAATTTTCATCGACACTTTCACATATACTCTAATTACAAAGACCAAAAGTAGCATATATTGATGGAGGGATGATAACCCGGTAGGCTAACTCCAAGGAGTAACTCGGCCCAACGGACGCTGCGCAAGACCCGGCTTAGGATAAAGGAGTTTCTAGAAGGCCCAGGAACGTAGGCCTCGTCACCCGGATTGTGGGTTCCGATAAGGAAGTTTAGGGTTTGTAGGCAATGTCCGGGTAGGATTCAGAGTACGCCTTGGAGAGTAGGCCAGGAGGTCCGGGTACTATATAAACCGGCCCCTAGGGTTAGACTAAGGACAAGTTCACGAGATAGAGGTTGCGAGATATCGAGCATGCATTGTAATACGTGTATCGAGATAGCATATTCAGATCGGAGACTCAGCGACTTGATTGCCGGCTACCGGATCACATATCACCATGATTTCCTTTGAGCTAAACCCTCTCCCAAACACTCGAGCCGATTTGCTCCAAGACAAGTTACCCCCGGTAACGTTTGCCGTGATTATCCCACGACAGTTGGCGCCCACCGTGGGGCCTACGTCCAAGGGTGTTTACATCACGGGAGAAGCTCGGGAGAACATGAAGAACCTCGTCATCGGCGAGATCTACACCAACCCCGAAGGAGATAAGATGGTGGACGATTTTGGCTGGGGGCCAGAGTCGGATCTGCTCGAGTCCGGATCTGTCGTCACAATCGGCCGGATCAACGTCTTCATTGGCATGGTACGTACGTCCGGTTTAATCCCTGACGATTTTCGATTTGATTCTGTGTCAGGGGAGGCCACATGCGTTCAGTCCGATGGAGAAGAATCGGTCGGGACAATAGATCCGACAGAAGAGCCCACCACGAAGAGGGAACAGCCGGAGGAGCCGGCATGGACCCCGTGTGGCCGGGTTCTGAGAGAAGATGATACCAATTTAAAATATTCAAAACAGTAAGCAAAATTTATATTTGGGTAGATAATTTAATTTGGTGTGGAAAACATATTAAAAATGTTGAATTTGGAGTTGGGATGAATTATTTATGCAATTTCCAAGATTAGGTATTATTCTGCCATTTTAAACAACATCCAGGGATTTACAAAGTATTAACAGGGACCTAGAATAACACTACCAGGGACTGGTGTGCAAATTGGACTTTGTGCTGGATCTGGAAAATTAAAATAGCAAAAGGTGTTTAATCCGCCGGGGTGGGATTCGAACCCACTACCTCTGCTGCGCTGCGCGGCTGCGATAGCCACTGCGGTGGATTGCTGTTCGGTGCTAGGAAGGAATCGCGCGGAGGGATAAGGTGTTGCTAGCGACAGTTAATCTGAAAATGCAGATTCGGGTAACTGAACCTTCTGACGGAGCGGGCGGCCGCCGGCGGCAGCTGCAGCGCTGCTGCTGTGCTCGCCGTGGGTGCTGTCCGCGCGTGTGCGTGCTAGGTGCTGGGTGTGCTAGGGCCCGTGCAGAGGGAAAAGGACGGAGGGGAAACGAGGTGGAGCTTACCTCTCTGACGGAGTAGCATAGTTCGGTGAGGAGGCCACCGGCGGCGAGAAGAGGATGGCGGCGGCGCAGTGGGGCTTCTCGGGGGAAACCGATTCCCGGCGCGGGAGAGGGAGGCGTGGCGGGAGAGGGAGGCGTGGCGGGAGAGGGAGGCGTGGCGGGAGAGGGAGGCGTGGCGTGACGGCGCGGGAGAGGGAGGCGTGGCGGCTCGATTCCCGGCTTCAGATTGCTCCGATGGTGGCCACGGCTCCGATGATCGCCGGAGGGAGGAGGTGGTGGTTCGGGTTCAGGTACAGAGAGAGGATGGTGGTGGTTGGAGAGAAAAAGATCGGCGTTGCGGCGGTGAGAGGTAGAGAGGAGGGGGAACTAGGGTTAGGGCAGCGAGGGGCTCGGGGTAGAGCTATATGGAGGAGGGGGAGCGAGCTCGGCCGTTCCCTGTTCACTGCCATCGACGTGGACACGCAGAGATGCGAGCCGTACGAGGGAGGAATAAGATCGAAGGGGTAAGTTGGGTAGGTGGGTAGCTGGGCTGGGCCTGGCTGGCCTGCCCCTCTCTCTCCGTTTTTGTTTTTGTTTTTTTTTTTCCTTTTTCAGTTCTGTTTTTTTTTGCTGATTTGGAAAAGGAAGAAAAGGCTAGGGTTTTAGTGGTTAGAAAATTAGTAGAAAAGTTGTTATAGGTTAGTTATGACTACAGCATCAATTTGTAAACTTTTGTTTTCAAAAAGTTTGAATTATGGTGATGTTGTATTTTTAATTGAAATTTGAGTGGATTTACTATTAATTGTATAATTGAGCTTAAGCAATTAAAAGTTTTTAAAATCAAGGTTATTTGGAACAAAAGATTGATTTGTTTGGTAATTTGCATAATTTCCAAAAGGGTTGCTGTTTGGAGAATTAATTGAATTTGAAAAGAATTTGAATTAAGTGAATTTGCCATTAACTGAATTATTGAAACTTCAACAATTTGATGGTTTGAACTTTATAGTTTAATGGAAACAACTTGATGTTTTGATTTGGATAATTTTATTTGAAAATTGTAACAGCACAAGTATGAAACAAAAGGTTTGAATTTTTGGTTTGAAATTCAAAATAGAAGACAAATGAAAACAAATGAAAACAAGGGAAAACAATTGGAAAACAAAGAAAAACAAATGCAATGAACATGATGTCATGATGCAAAACATAAAATAACAGAGAGCAAACATTCTAATGGCTGCTTTTCATACTTGGGATGTTACAAAACGCCCCCCCTTGAAGGAATCGCGCCCCGAGATTCCTACTGAGAAAAGAAAAGGTCCGGATACTTCTTGCGAAGATCCTCTTGAGCTGTGACACGTGAAACATATCGTACACCTTGGATAGTTTTTCTGGAAGTTCAAGACGATAGGCATTCCTGGCAACTGTTCTGGAAAGACGTCAGGGAATTCGCAAACCACCGGAACATTTTCTAGTAAAGGTAGAGGTTTTGTATCGAGGGTGTATAGCTGAATAGAACTTGATTCATTTGGAGAATAGACTATCTGGCCAGAAGGGTGGAACAGAGTTATTGACTTTTGAGCACAGTCAATTTTTGCTTTATTGGCCTTCAACCAATCCATACCAAGAATGACATCAATGTCAGAACTACCAAGTAGTATGAAAGAAGCAAGGAATATGTGGCCTCCAATTAGGATTTGATTGTCCTTACTTATCTTGGAAGTCAACATTGAGATCCGGGGGAATGAACAGTGATTTGATTGCTTAGTGGAACCACAATTAGGTTGTATGTTGTGGCAAAGATCTTTGACACAAAAGAATGTGATGCTCCGGTATCAAACAACACTTTAGCTGGAAAAGAGTTTACGGGGAAGTTTTGATTAGACGCCGGTAGAAGAACTGAAGTGGAAAGCAACAACAAGGTTTCAACGGATGAAAAGGATGTTGAGAAGAACAGGATATCGAAGCAACATTCGGGAAACACGAGACCAAAACTCCTGAGGTACTACGGAAAACCCATCCGGGCTTCTAAAGGATCAATATCTACTGCTTAAGGAATAGAGGATCTGTTTCCAGGGCTTACATGCCTCCGTTCTCAATCGTGTGTAGGCAACATGATAAATCATGTCACAACCACCTCCATTCCTATGGTCTAGTAGATATAACCATCCTAGAGAAACCAGGATACGTGAAATCCTAACTTGAAAGTTTAGATGAGAAGGGAAAAACAATGTTGCACTTCCTTACCAGAAAAAGGGAGGGTGGGTGGGGAAAGAAGAAAAAGAACAGAATTCCTACTCTCACGTTTCATTTTTCCTATATAGCTACAAAATAGTTTCTAGACTCAACTGCGACCAGTAAAAGGGATCCTACAGGCAGACAGGCTCTGGTACCATTTGTCGCACCCTGACTTCTATAGGATACTCACCGGGCCGAACTGAATAGTAGATGATTGGATTACGGGGCCTATTTGCACCCGCATCCTCTTACGAGTAGGCCAGCACTTATGTGCGACAACCAAACTCTACTATCCATCGTCGATGTAAACTATCCCATAGAGATCAAGATACTACCATTGACGTACTTCATACCATTCACACATGGTACGTCAACGGCGTTAAACGAAATGATACCACAACAGATCTCTAAGACACAAAAGATGGAAATAAGTTGCAACTGGCTCTCACTAGAGCAGAGAATAGCAAATACAATCATCCAGAGGACACATGTCCCAACATATCATCATTACATCACAGCGGAAGCACTCAAATGTGTCTGAGTACAGACAAATCCAAATAGGCCTAAGAGGCCGAGAATAAAAGGAAAACGGAGCCCATCCACGTAGTCTCGGATCCTGCCCGTCTCCGCTATCTACTCGTCAGCAGTCTCGTCGTACTCCACGTAGTAGCCACCATGGGGATCCTCGGAATCGTAGTCTGCGTAAACCACAGCCCCAAAGGGGTCAGTACATACAAGTACTGGCAAGCAAGACTCACACTTCACCAAGGAGTTACCCGTCAACACAAGCACGGATGTCTTTGGGTTCAACGGAAGAATAGGTGATAGAAAAGACATTGCAGCGGGTTGCTCTAACCAACTACAGAGACACGCTACAACTTCCGGCTAACAGAAAGAAGATAAGATCGCGTATGGTAACCAACTGAAAATAACTTCAAACAAACCCATCCAATGTTACCCCCTACTAAGGAAGCAACCCAAGGATAACTCACATAGTTGGATTAAGGTGAAGTTCAGGTTATTGTGACAATATTCCTATTACTAGTCAAATTATTATTAATTAGGTGTAAGTTGTCTGAGTACTTGTTAGCCAGCACTTTCACCAAGTCGTCACATAACCGCGGACAACACGGCTTCTCGAGAAGATTTATCCCTGCAGGGGGTGCTCCAGTACCCGTACACACTCAAGCCACCAAATAAAACTCAGGTTGGCTCGACACGACCCAAACCGTCTCTACAACCCGTCCTAGGAGCCACGGAGCTATAAGGTCCCAGCCACGCAATCGAATACTCAGCGCAGGTGTGCAAAACTCCCGCAGGACACAACACCCCGGCACTACAGGCCTCGCCCTATATGCATCATCATCATCAGTAACCATGGGGGATCCACCCATTACGCAAAGGAGCAAATGGAACACCCGAACTAAGTGTGGCTCTTCGAACAAGTTGCAGATCAGGTCTAAGTCGAGGGGGGTCCCATACTACCACCCGGATGCGGTGAGCACGCTCATCATGGATCAGTAGACAAGACTCTTTTCCTAATTAAGTTCGACACTAGCAGGCCTCAAAACCACGCCGGGCCTCCTGCCGGTGTCTTATAATCAAATTATTATTACCCATAGCATTAACAGGTTGATTGATTAAACACCGAGCCCATAGAACATAAAATAAGTAAGGTAAAAGAAGTAACGGACAACAGACTCGAGCACAAGCAACCTGTCGCACCCTGGTTTCTAGAGGATACTTATCGGGGCGAACTGGATAGCAGGTGCTTGGATTATGGGGCATACCTGCTCCCACGTCCCAGCTTCCCGGTAGGCCTGCGCTTATAAGCGACAACACAAGCCCTACTATTCCATTGTCGATGTAAACTATCCGCTAGGAACCGAAGGCACTACTGTTGACGTACTTCATATCAAGCACGCACTGTACGTCAACAGGTTGGAACGAAATGATACCACAGAATGTCTCTAAGACACAAAAGAGTGAAATAAGTTTGCAAATAGCCTTCACTAAGGCAGAGATAGCAAAACACTCATCCAGAGGACACATGTCCCAACATATCATTCATTACATCAGCGGAAGCAAACAAAGGTGTCTGAGTACAGACAAATCCAAAAGGCTTAAGAAGCCGGGGAAAATAAAGAAGACGAAGCCCATCCACGTAGGTCCTGGATCCTGCCCGAGGTCCAGCTATCTACTCGTCTGCAGTCTCGTCGAACTCCACAAAGTAGCCATCCTGGGAAGCGTTGTAGTCGTAGTCGTAGCCGTACTCTGCGTAAACCACAGCCCCTACGGGAGTTCGACGAGACTGCAGACGAGTAGATAGCTGGACCTCGGGCAGGATCCAGGACCTACGTGGATGGGCTTCGTCTTCTTTATTTTCCCCGGCTTCTTAAGCCTTTTGGATTTGTCTGTACTCAGACACCTTTGTTTGCTTCCGCTGATGTAATGAATGATATGTTGGGACATGTGTCCTCTGGATGAGTGTTTTGCTATCTCTGCCTTAGTGAAGGCTATTTGCAAACTTATTTCACTCTTTTGTGTCTTAGAGACATTCTGTGGTATCATTTCGTTCCAACCTGTTGACGTACAGTGCGTGCTTGATATGAAGTACGTCGACAGTAGTGCCTTCGGTTCCTAGCGGATAGTTTACATCGACGATGGAATAGTAGGGCTTGTGTTGTCGCGCATAAGCGCAGGCCTACCAGGAAGCTGGGACGTGGGAGCAGGTATGCCCCATAATCCAAGCACCTGCTATCCAGTTCAGCCCGATGAGTATCCTCTAGAAACCAGGGTGCGACACAACCCTAAGCATGCTAGTAGGACTAAGGCAACAAACAAGGGGTTATAGGTGTGGAGGTGAGGCAATATCAGGGTTATAGGATAACATGTGATAGGATCGGGACACAAGCAACGATTCATAGGGCTAGCAGAAATAGACAATGGAGAGTATCGGTATCCAGTGTGGAAAGGAACACAATGGTTCATGTGAGTGAATACTTGCCTGCAAAAGTGGTGTCGTAAACCTCGTCTGTATCAACGTCGTCGTCTATTCGAGAAGAAGCAAACACACAATCAAAAAGAGACGAACAATGAATAACAGGGTATAATGCACAATCATGGGATGATGCATGGCAATTTAATTGATGCATCAAAATAAACTAGTTGACAAGATCACATGTTTAAATGGACCCATATGCAATTGGATTGCATATGGAAACCCATGAGTTAAGGTTGAAACAAATGATCTACAATTAATTACCATGTGGAAGTTGATTAGCATGATGCATGCATGATGAAAACAAAAGGAAACAACAATGGAAGCAATTTGATATGGTGTTTACCAAGTTTAGAATTTTATTTATTAAGTTATGAGAATTTGCTCCTTAAAGGAGTTACACAAGCATTTGTTGTTTTCATCAATTTAAATTGTTCAAAATAGATAAAAAAAAGTTCATATTTGAAAATAACACCAAATTTTAGGTGGAAAACATGTTTTACTTATTGAAAAAGGAATGAGAATGAATTACTTATGAACTAAACAATTTTAAACAAGATTTAATTGAATTTAATTCAAGCATGAACTTATTTGAATTTTTATTTGTGCAAAACATTACATGAAATTCATATTTGAAAAGTTTATACTTTTATGGTTTGAAAACATATTTTATATGTTCAAAAAGAAATTAATTTGAGCAAGTTATTAATTTGGCAATTTTAAATGCATTAATTAAGAAACAGTTGTTTTCAGCAATTTAATTTATTTAAAACAGAACACAAAGTTTATATTTGCAAAGTTCATGAAAAATGGAATGGAAAACATATTTAGTTTGTTGAATTTGGAATTTTTATGCCCAAGTTATGAATTTTGCAAAATTAAATGAATTAAACAAGGATTCAAATATTTCACCAATTTAAAATATTCAAAACAGTAAACAAAATTTATATTTGGGTAGAGAATTTAATTTGGTGTGGAAAACATATTAAAAATGTTGAATTTGGAGTTGGGATGAATTATTTATGCAATTTCCAAGATTAGGTATTATTCTGCCATTTTAGACAACATCCAGGGATTTAGAAAGTATTAACAGGGACCTAAAATAACACTACCAGGGACTGGTGTGCAAATTGGACTTTGTGCTGGATCTGGAAAATTAAAATAGCAAAAGGTGTTTAATCTGCGGGGGTGGGATTCGAACCCACTACCTCTGCTGCGCTGCGCGGCTGCGATAGCCACTGCGGTGGATTGCTAATCGGTGCTAGGAAGGAAGCGCGCGGAGGGATAAGGTGTTGCTAGCGACAGTTAATCTGAAAATGCAGATTCAGGTAACTGAACCTTCTGACGGAGCGGGCCGCCGCCAGCGGCAGCTACAGCGCTGCTGCTGTGCTCGCCGTGGGTGCTATCCGCGCATGTGCGTGCTAGGTGCTGGGTGTGCTAGGGCCCGTGCAGAGGGAAAAGGACGGAGGGGAACCGAGGTGGAGCTCCCCTCTCTGACGGAGTAGCAGAGTTCGGTGAGGAGGCCACCGGCGGCGAGAAGAGGATGGCGGCGACGCAGTGGGGCTTCTCGGGGGAAACCGAGGAGACGGCGCGGGAGAGGGAGGCGTGGCGGCTCGATTCCCGGCTTCAGATTGCTCCGATGGTGGCCACGGCTCCGATGATCGCCGGAGGGAGGAGGTGGTGGTTCGGGTTCAGGTACAGAGAGAGGATGGGGGTGGTTGGAGAGAAAAAGATCGGCGCCACGGCGGTGAGAGGTAGAGAGGAGGGGTAACTAGGGTTAGGGCAGCGAGGGGCTCGGGGTAGAGCTATATGGAGGAGGGGGAGCGAGCTCGGCCGTTCCCTGTTCACTGCCATCGACGTGGAGACGCAGAGATGCGAGCCGTACGAGGGAGGAAGAAGATCGAAGGGGTAAGTTGGGTAGGTGGGTAGCTGGGCTGGGCCTGGCTGGCCTGCCCCTCTCTCTCCGTTTTTTTTTATTTTTTATTTTTCCTTTTTCTGTTCTGTTTTTTTTGCTGATTTGGAAAAGGAAGAAAAGGCTAGGGTTTTAGTGGTTAGAAAATTAGTAGAAAAATTGTTATAGGTTAGTTATGACTACAACATCAATTTGTAAACTTTTGTTTTCAAAAAGTTTGAATTATGGTGCTGTTGTATTTTTAATTGAAATTTGAGTGGATTTACTATTAATTGTATAATTGAGCTTAAGCAATTAAAAGTTTTTAAATCAAGGTTATTGGGAACAAAAGATTGATTTGTTTGGTAATTTTCATAATTTTCAAAAGGGTTGTTGTTTGGAGAATTAATTGAATTTGAAAAGAATTTGAATTAAGTGAATTTGCCATTAACTGAATTATTGAAACTTCAACAATTTGATGGCTTGAACTTTATAGTTTAATGGAAACAACTTGATGTTTTGATTTGGATAATTTTATTTGAAAATTGTAACAGCACAAGTATGAAACAAAAGGTTTGAATTTTTGGTTTGAAATTCAAAATAGAAAACAAAGGAAAACAAATGAAAACAGGGGAAAACAATTGGAAAACAAAGAAAAACAAATGTAATGAACATGATGTCATGATGCAAAACATAAAATAACAGAGAGCAAACATTCTAATGGCTGCTTTTCATACTTGGGATGTTACATGTCCCCTGAGAGGCGTCACATTGTTGACTCACTCTCTAGCACTGATGGGACCATGATTAACTGGAGGATGATGGAGACGGTGATCGACGCTGTTGAAAACTTGGATTACATTGTTCTGTTCCACAGAGCTGGAGAGTATGAGGAAGCAGAACTGGTTGTCGGAGTGCTGCAGACTCTGAATTGGACAAACATCGAGAACTTCAATAAACACGTGGTAAATCTTTAAGAACACATCTTCTCTTATACGCAAAGTAATACGTGTACACTTGTTCCATTTTCCTTTCTTTTAACATGATTATTTTCTGATAGCTTTTCTCTTGACTTTAAGTCTTTGCATGCAACAAAAAAATCCCAAGCCATTTGATTCCTGCACATATGGAAATAAATGGTACCATCACTATTGTTTGCTACCCGAGAACTGAGGTGTCATCGACATATTCAATTTCTGATCTTGATGGTCGCTTGTGCGTCAGCGGGTGGAAAGAGTTCATGGCGAAGGAAAGTCATCTCAAACAGGGTGACAAGATGATGTTCTTGCTATACCAGTGCACTGAAGGGCTCTACTTGTTTGCTACCCATGTCCCTGAAATTGGTCTGTAATAGGAATGCAGTGATATTGATGGTTTCTGTGTGCAACTATATGCATGCAGCCCCGTTGCTACAATAAAAAACCGTGTTAAGACTCTATATTAAATTTCCGAATTCTCACACAATTTAAATGTTATGTTGTTTTAGTTTTACTACTTTCATGATGTCATTTTGTTTTTTATGCTGAGCTTTACCATTTTTGCTTTACTTTATTGAATTTTATGACTCATATAAATGTAAACAAGGGTGCAAACCACACATGCTCAATGGAAAAAATATCCAGTGATACTAGCCCCTTGTTCTCCCATGCTACCATTTTAAAAAATCAACTATAGATGTTTCATAAAATTCCGGAAAAAAACATTAATGTTCCCAAAGAATTTGTCTACATAATGTTAAAAAAAATAAGGTCCAAATTTGACCTAAACATTGAGAAACAAAAAGTACAAATCAACAAAAATGCACTATATATTCACATTTGGATTTGTCTTTTTGGTTAGTCAATATTACTTTCGTATCTAGACATTAAATTATTACATATTGTAGTAACTTTTCATGTGAACACTCGTGATTTTTCCTAGATTTTTTTTAATCACCAAAACTTCAGTTATTCGAAACGGTACCATGGGACCATGCACCAGGGCTAGTATCACAGGATATTCTCCCCATGCTCTGGCGAAATAGGCTGAATAAGCGCTATATTAATATAGCAACCACCCGGTACAACAGTTTTGATACAACGTCGGCTGAGACGACAACCAATAAACGCAAAAGAAGAAAAGAAAAGGAGACAGAAGTGGATCGACGAAACGAGCGCTGAGCCCACCTACAAACTACCACCACGCTGCTAGCACCGGGACGTCAAATACCAATCAACACCTTCAACATGAATAGTCGCGCTTCTAGGGTTTCCCCCGGCACATCGGGGCGGCGGATGCAGGGTAGACGCGATGCCCTTCATGAAGGGAGGATGGCCGACAAGGATTTCTCCCAAACACACCCTCACCACCATCCCTGACGATTCGTCGCCTAGGTGCCTCGCAACCACCGGACGAACCGACCACCAGCATACAACACCATGGTGCAACACCATTTTACCTGGATGAGGGAATCAAATGTGGTGGGCATGGTTTAGCATTGGCTTCATCATTAAGGACCAATTATGAAAGATCAAATGTGGAGGCACAGTTCACATAATGAAATTTTGAGGAAAACCATTTATACTCTAATTTAATCGATTTCTACACGCACACCAACTGCTACACACACGAACTCGAGTCGTCTCCCTCTCCACCCCCCGACCCCCCACCGCCGCCACGGCTAGCCCTCTCCGCCCCCAGATCCCCCACCGCGGCCTAGCCCTCTCCACTGCACCGACGGACGACCGCAACCACGGGGCCGCCTACACCGACACCCGACGGAACGCCGCCCCGACAAACGCCGCCGCAACCGCCACCGTCGTCCTCGCATCGTGCAGCCGTCGCCCCTAAGGTAAGTTTCCCCGGCCGCCGTACCTTTCATTGTTAGGTTTAGATGTAGATTGTGTTATATGTTAGATGATTATTGTGATTTTAGATGTAGATCGACTTATAAATTAGATTTTCATTGTTAGATTTAAGTTTATTCAGCCACCAAAATTAGATGTACTCTGTTAGATTTAAGTTGATTTTTGAATGGTAAATGGTTAGATGTGTATCTGAATTCAGTGTATGGAACGCACCACCGCAGGCAATGGATGTATGTGAACAGTGTGGCTACAAGGAGTGCATGAACAAGAAATTTACCATTGTTCTACCAGATGGGTTTGAAAACAGATTGGTATATACTTTCGGTCAATCTACTTTTTGAAAACTCACAAAAAAATTGTACTAAAAATGTGTACTTCTTGTTTTTTTACAGATCATACCTTGCAGATTCAGGCGTGACTTTTTGGAGCATATTCAAGTTGCAATTTGGGACCACCCTAGAACTCTCGAGGTGAACTGGTGAGCTTGAGAGTGCCAGACCACCAGCACAAAGTTGTAGTCACACATGAGGATGGAAAAACATACTTCAGTGGTCAGCAATGGGGCCAGCTTGTGGAACACTACGAGATGGATCCAACAGGGAGATTGACATTCTATCTCGATGAAGGTGATATGTCCACCTACTTCCTCTACGATCGACCTGACGATGCTGAAGACACCGAAGATGATGTTCCCATAGCTCCCTACTGAGGATACACATGTTGTCATTAATTATTCAGTCAGATGATGAGTAGGTATCGTGGTTGTAGCTGAGAGTTCTAGCTTTATGCGAACTTTTAGATTATATGTTAATGCTGAGTACTATCTGGTTGAATCTATGAATGTTTATGCGTTTTTTTTAATGGTTGTTATGTTATCTCATAATTGAATACCATTTGTGTGCTTCTAGTCAATATTACATACCCTTTTTATTTACCGATTTCTATAGGATAGTGATGTGGACTATGACATCAACGCCAATGATCATGTAGTAACCTGTGTCGAGTCCAGAAACACGCCAGTGGACACCTAGATAGCAGGGGCGTACGATTTTCATGCCAGAACTTAAGAAAAACCACACCACTAACAGGGCTTTTCCGACTAGTGTTGAATATAACACAACAATGCATTTAGAAATGAATAAATTTAATCATAAAATGAAACTAGTAAAACTTAATATAGCATTTATAATACTTGAACGTTATTGCTAAGGGAAAAACATATTGTTCACAAGCCAAATGGGTTATGAAGACAAATTGTACAATTAATAGGCCCATACTCCGGTTGGGCCATTGGGCGAGCGAAAGGGCTACGTATGTCCGCCCAGTCTCCTCCAAACTGCCCTGCCCCCACACGACAACGCCGCCCTATCCACCCTCAGGCGACTTCGCCGCCATATCAGCCCTGCGCGACCGACCAATCCGCCACTATTACCTCGCCGCCATCCGAATTCGATTAGCGTAAACTATTGAACTGCCGTCAATGCTGCCCCGCCGACTTGTACTCGCTGCTTCCGCCGCTCGTCAGACGCAATTACAAGGTTTGTACCAATACTGATGAAATCCTTGGTTTCCATCCTGCCGGTTCGATGAAGTTAATGGCGATTGCAATTGCTGTCAGATAGACTAGCTGCTTGTGTTCACATATGCGTGTCTGTTTTATCATTTTCAGTTGTAAGTGTTAGTTTAATATTCATAGCAATGTCAGGAATTCAGGTACGAACTAGGTTTTATATTTTCATAGCCATGTCAGTTTCAGGTGTAAGTGTTAGTTTAAATCGAACGCTATGTTGTGAAGTAATGTCTAATGTAATCCCCTACAATTCTTACTGACTTGAAATACCATTATGCCTGTCTCTCTGATGTATGTGTTGTTTCGAAATACTTACGGGTGAACTAATGCTGCTCCTTTTTTACAAGTCCAGCTAAACGGAGATAACGCAAAATGTCACAAGACAAGAGCTGGATGGAGAAGGATAGAGATTCTGTGGAGTGGCAAAGTGGCATCGAGAGTTTCTTGGAATTTAGTTTTGATGGTGCTCAACCATACGCAAGAAACTTTTGCCCGTGTATGAAATGTCTGAATAATGCTCATAAAACTAAAAAGGAGATCCATATGCACTTGCTTAAGAATGGGATGGATCCGTCCTACAAAAATTGGGTATTCCATGGTGAACCCGAGGAGGACAACATGGATGAAGATTCTGATGATGAAGACGTCGCAGATGGTGGTGAAGGGATATGTGACATGCTCCAAACTCTCATAAGGGCCACAAAAGTGGGAAGTAATGCAAGAAACACGAGCGGTGACAGAATGAAACAGGAGCCAAATGCATCTGCAAAGGCGTTCTACAAACTATTGGAAGAGGGAAAAACATCGTTGTACCCAGGTTGTGAGGAGGTCACAATGATATCTTTCATTGTGAAGCTTTACCAAATCAAGTGCGTGTCTGGGATGACCAACAGAGCATGTGACTTAATGTTGCGGATGTTCATGGAGGTGCTGCCAAAGGGTCACTGCATTCCTACTAATCTCGCATAAGTAAGGAAGGTCATTCGAGAGTTTGGACTGGATTATAAGAAGATACACGCGTGCTATAATGATTGTGTGATATTCCGTAATGAGTATGTTGATGCCCAAGAATGCCCTATCTATCATACGTCTCGATGGAAATCAAGTCCAACCGTAGACAAAGCTGATTCATCGATCCGTAAATCAAAGAAGCAAGTGCCACAGAAAGTTCTATGGTATTTCCCACTCATTAAAAGACTGCAAAGGCTGTACATGATAGAAGATATGTCAACTGATATGAAATGGCATAAGGAGAAACGTAAAGATGATGGCATAATGAGGCATCCTGCAGATTCGAAGTCCTGGAAAAGCCTTGATGATAGATATAGTCAGAAAGAATTCACAAAAGATGCTCGCAGCGTTCGGCTTGGCCTTGCTTCAGATGGATTCAACCCCTTTGGGCTCATGAGTATATCACACACTACATGGCCTGTCATTCTGATCCCATATAACTTGCCACCATGGATGTGTATGAAACAAGAGAACTGGATAATGTCAATGATTATTCCAGGACCAAAGTCAGCAGGAAATAACATTGATGTGTACTTGTAGCCTTTGATTGATAAACTGTTAGTTCTATGAGAGGATGGTGTTGAAGCATATGATGCTGCAACTAAAGAAAATTTCATGTTGTATGCATGCGTGTTGTGGACCATCAATGACTACCCGGCTTACGCAATGCTGAGTGGTGGGAGCACAAAAGGCAAGCTAGCATGCCCTTACTGCCACAAGCATACAGACTTTTTATGGCTCCAGTTTGGTAGAAAGCATTGCTACATGGGACACCGACGTTTTCTACGGAAACACCACAGATGGCGTCAAAACAAAGTTATGTTCAACAACAAGCCAGAAAATAGAGACGCCCCGGTGCCACTTACAGGCATTGAAGTTCTAAATCAGCTTGATAGCATTCAGCATGAACCATTTGGGCGATCAAATAAGAGAAAGCGACCGGAAACTAATCCCTGGCACAATTGGCGGAAGAAAAGTGTGTTCTTCCAGCTCCCGTATTGGCAGCACTTGCTCGTGAGGCACAATTTGGATGTTATGCACATCGAGAAGAACATTTGTGACAGCATTCTGGGTACTTTGCTTGAGATGGATGGGAAAACAAAGGATGGTACGAAGGCTCGCCTTGATTTGGAGTTCTTGAAAATTAGGGAGGATCAGCACGCAAAGCCCGCCGGTAAGGATAAGTACAAAATGAAGAAAGGCGTGTATGATTTAAAAAAGGAAGAGAAGATAATGCTCCTCAGATTTCTGCAGAGCATACGGATGCCTGATGGCTATGCTTCACACATTAAGCGATGTGTGGTCCTCGAGCAGTGCAAGTTTAGAGGACTAAAAACTCATGACTGCCATGTTATATTACAGAATCTTCTTCCTATTGCGTTGCGCAAGCTTCTGCCAGAGAATGTCCTTACCCCATTGCTTAAGCTCAGTAAATTCTTTTCCGATTTATGCTCCAAGGAGTTAAGGGATGACAATTTGGAGAATTTGGACAAAAAAATTGCAGAAATTTTATGTCAGCTAGAGATGATCTATCCACCAGCTTTCTTTGATATTATGATGCATCTCCCAATTCATCTAGCTCGAGAAGCATGGTTAGCAGGGCCTGTACAGTATAGATGGATGTATCCGGTTGAGACATACCTGCGTACGTTGAAGGGATATGTACGTAACAAGGCTCATCCAGAAGGTTCAATTGCACAGGGGTACATACTTGAAGAGTGCATGACGATCTGTAGTCGATTCGTTAAAGGCTCGCCTACAAAAATAAGTCAGTCCGAACGCCATGCAGATGGAGCTACAGATTAAGTACCAACAGGGATTAGCATAATGAGTGCAGTTGACTACTCCAAGAAAGGTTTTGCCCGTGAATCTTTGTCTTTGGAAGCTCTTAATCAAATGAGGCACTACATAATAACAAACTACGAGGAAACCGAGCCATGGATTTCAGTAAGGATACTTATGTATTTGTTTCATATCATGATATGCATTAATACTTTGGTTATGAAATAACCATATATCATTTCTTTTTGAAGGGAACATATTTACGAGCTCAAAAAGAATAATTGTCCTAATCCTAAAAAGAAACACAAGGAAGATTTTGTTGGCTGGTTCGAAAGACGGGTAAGTTACTTTAGCATTTTCATAAATGTTTCTCGTAATAAAAAAACAATGGTGTATAGTACACTCACACATATTCTATTCCATGAAAAAGATCACAGAACTCCATAAAGATGGGAAGGTCACCAGTTTGTTGTATACACTAGCTAAAGGGCCTGATCAAATTGCTCGTGTGTTCAAACGTACAGTACTGAATGGATATTACTTTCGTAATACCGAAATAGAGCAAGACTTGAGTACCCAAAATAGTGGCGTCGTAGTCAATGCGCAAGAAAGCACTGGCAGTACTGATTATTATGGGGTGATAAAGAAAATCATGTTTCTTGACTTTCCTCCTGATAAGGAGGTTGTTCTATTGCAGTGCGACTGGTTCGACGTGCGTCCTGCCAATAGAAATCATAGTAAGGGGTATAAGAGGGACAAATATGGAATTATTGACCTTGACACTAGTGTACACCGATTCACGGAAGACCCTTACATTCTAGGCATCCAAGCTGCACAGGTTTTCTATGTGAGAGATGTGAAGAGCCCTAATTGGGCAAGTGCTACAAAATTAATCCACGCAATTTGTTTGCTCCTTCGGTTTTAAATGGTGAAGACCTTGATGATCTTGCATAAGGAGATGAACGTGGTGATGCAGATGTACAGGATGTCGTCGATGCAGGAATTACAGTTCCAGAATTTACTATACCTGACGAGATGACTAGTTGGTGCAGAAATGATGATGAAGGAACCAGCGTTGATGTTTCAGTCATAAATAATTTAAGACCTGCTGAGTTTGACGAAGACCAAGTCGAATATGATGCTGATACTGATGATGATGAGGCTTACATAAATGATGGTCATGTTGCTCCTTTGGTACAAGATGAATTGGATGATGACCATGGATTCTTTGTGTAGGCTGTCTCTGTACTGTTTGGCTTAAATGTTTTGCCATGAACATGCATGGATGAAAGATCGTGTAATAACATAATTTTTGTTTAAATATTCCAAAGTTTCAGTGTTTAGAAAATTTGAATTTCCATGCTAAATGTACTAGTGAAATTGCGTCTTATATGAGTTCTTGATTGATTATTAAGTACTGTCACTAGTTGCAACATTAGTAAAATGCTAAGTGCTGCAGAAATTCAGTTGCAAACAATATTTAAAAAAAATAATGTGCTCACCAAACTGAGATACTGGACCAAAAATGAATTGTAGTCCTAAGAAAATTGCAACAGTGATCAAGGGCACGGCCCATGAGGCCCGTTAAGCTAGTCTATGAATGGTCGTTGCAAAATAACTTGTTCATTTTCACAATAGTAGGGTGATTGTTGCTTTACGTTTAACCTATTACCATACGACCCAAATTGTCGCAGTAAACAATAGGTATTGCCGCGGGATAAATTTGAGGCGAAAAACATATGGTATTGCCACACGAAAAATTTGGTTGCAATAGTTAGCTATTTTTTGCAACAATATTTGTAACTACCGAAACACAAATAAAATGTTGCAATATATGACTGAATATCACCACGAATGCTTATTTCGTTGGAATGCCATGTCTCTAAGGCAACAAAAGGAGTGCCTCTAATGACTCCCAAGTGCAAGAGATCAATTGTAGTACCTTTCGATAACTATTTGAGTGTCGAACCCACGAGGAGCTGAAGGTAAGCTATCTATTCTCTAAAGCCCTATAACCCTCTTATATGGCTGTTTATGCAAAGCAATAAGTTTGACTAAAAGGAACTAACTAATTGAAAGCAAGTGACGTGGAGTGTGGTTTGTCTAGTAACTAGTGAAGCAAGTTTAAAATGCAAGTAATCCTAGAGCAAGTTTCTAAAGCAAGTTTCTATGCAAGTTTCACAAGTAGCAAGCAGCAAATATCTCAAGTATCTCAAGGGAGCAAGTATTCTAGCAATAGGTGTTTCGTTCGTGTGGTTGTCACAATTAGTGAAGCACATGTTTTAGTCTTAGTTGTTTCTTCTAGGAAGGAGCCATGAATAGGTATAGTCAAGTAAATGATCTACAACCCCTTATGATGGATCATGTGGCCAAGTAAATGACTGCACAATATTGATTAAGACATAAAGTCCCACCATAGCCTTACGTTCTAAGGTCCCCTATATATATCCCCCAATAACTTAACTTTGTGGCTCGGTCTCAGGTTACTGTCACTCCCAAGTCACCACCACTCCATTATGCTACCGGTGATCACCTTACATGCATTCCCCAACATATGCGTGCACTCATATATTGTACATAAATACAATCATAGAAGATAACAAACTTGTATGCAACCAATCAACGAACTATTTCACCATTGCCAAGAACAATTCACTACTCAAACATAGACGGGGAGACACAATACATCAAGGGAATATAGTATTGCATCATACATCGTGTTTGCCAAGAGATTACAGTGGAGAGATGGACCTGATCTTGGTGTATATGTTTATGATGAACACGCCGGAGGGGGTGGAGCCCTCCGGGGGTGATCCCGGCGGCGTTTCCCCCCTCCGATCTTCTTCGGCGGCAGCCTTCTGTCTCTCTGTTTCGTGGTTTCGTCTCTCGGCGCCGCCTCCTCCTCGAAAAGGCCAGGGGACCCTTTATATAGTCGTTTTTAGGTCACGAGACACTCGGGAGAAGAAAGATCGACGGCATCGGAGCCACTGGGGCAAAAAGGGGGCCTCTCACGCTGGCAAGGAATCTGGCCGCGTGGAGGGTCCTCTTTGCCACCTGGTTGGCCTTTTGGCCCTCTACTTTGGCCCATGGTCTTCGTCTCAAAAATTCTGAACCGTGCTCTTTGTCATTGCCCTTTTTGGAGTCCCGAAGCTCCCGGAAAGTCTGAAACACTAAAAAGTACGTTTTCTGGAAAAACAGGGTTAGAACCAAAAGAAGGGGGATTGTTTAGAAAATCCCCCAAATCATTATAAAACATGAATATAAGTTGCTAATATGTAGGAAAAACAAGTAATAACATGCAAAGTTCATGTATTCATTTTACATGCATCAACATCCCCAAGCTTAACCCATGCTCGTCCTCGAGTATGAAGGTGATAAAACTATCATGGACTTTGCATATTGAAACAATCATGGGATATCAAGGAGGATTATTCATGCTATATATAATCAAATGATTAATACTAGAAATGAGTAGCAATATACAATTCATGTTGTAAGATATATCAAATATGCAAGCAAAGATGCTTCATGAAAGTTCACAAAGTGTATAATGAAATAAAAGCACTATGGACCAAATGCATACACAAAATGAAAAATAAAATCCTATATTGGTCAAAGAATAGCATAATGGAAAATAGAAAATATGGTGGACACTTTGGAGAAAATTGAGTAGAGGTAAAACATTATCAAGTCTTATTTAGCCTCTAAATTATTCAACTAAAATTACTAATTGAAATGTGGTATCCATTGATCTAGGACTCTCATTTCCCCTTTATCACTAGCATCTTAAATGGTGAATGTTGAAGTAATGTGAATGACAAGATGGTTGAAAGCCTCATGCCCCGTGAGTGTGAAAACCTACTCCATGATTACTCAACTTAAGATTCCTAATAAGCTTTCTACAATCATAATAAGTATTAATGACATCATAGAGAACCGCAAAGAGGTACCTCTTGACCCATGACATGGAAACAAGCCCATGTCACAATGACAAGACAAACAAACGGAGTAGACTCATCATCCATTTTATTTTCATTCACTATTATGCATAGCTTATTATTTTATTGTAGGATGTGTTGTAGAGTCACTCAAGCTGTAAGTAAATTTCCACCATGATAAAGCATGGCTTGGGTTAGCGGCCCAATGCGTTTCTCTAGTCATATAGATACTTACTCATCAAAACTTACTATTCCTCTATTTCATTTTGGCATGGCAGGAGTCCAAAAACAAAAGTACATGATATCAACCAAATGTAAATTTTTGTGCAATGTTGAAAGCTTCCGGTGATACACGTTTATAGCTAGCTCCCAACCACAAACTTGTCAAACGCAAAACTTGTGGCTCCCATTATTGGGTCATGTTTATTAGATGCATAAAAAGTAAAGTGTGCCTTCGAAAGTTCGTGAGAGTCCTATCCCAAGTTCAACCCATGACAATTAATAAAGTGAATATCTTAATTTAGAACATAAATAACACAATAATATGGTGAACATACTCGGAATAGCAATGAAGCTAATGAGAAGATATGGACTCACTGGAAATACTAGGCTAAGGAGTGTTGGAAACAAGTTTTTACTTGTTGGAATTTTTAAATATTTGGCTAGCAAGAGGGAGATAGTTGACCAGCTACTATGCATGCATATGTCCATAGAACTACTCATTTCATGACAAACTAAATAAACCATAAATTAACATCAAGTACATGAATAAGAGATAGCTCAAGACAACATTATTGCAAATTTCTACACATAAAAAGCCTATAAATCATGCAAACATATGTAGCTCTTCAAATAAACCATGGCATCCCTATTCCAAGTCATAATACTAGCATCCAATACATTCCAACCCCAAACTCCATTAGCTCAATCTCATACAAAATGATGGGTGTGGTCTTATCAAAACAAAAATAAAAACAAAAACTAGACGTTTCAAGTCTCTACGATAAATGCTTTGCTTAGAAAAACCGAAAGTAGACGTGTGCTAACCAAAAGAGTGTAGCTCCAGTGAGGTGTTCATCACATACCCAAGCTTATGGATTTCACCATTCTTGTATGTCTTGAGGCGCAGCTCCTCTATTCCCTATGAAAAAAACTTCACAAAACATGTTTCTCCCATTCTTTTTCTGTGGGGTGAGATTAGCAAGGTCAAACAAATCACATGCTTGCTGTGAAAAATTCCAAATCAAATGCTCCAGTAGATATATGATAAGGTTTATTATGTTGTATGTTCACTCTCTTGCTTGAAAGAATCATGGAAATTCGATTCCCAAGCCCAAAGAGTGCATAAAACAAAAGAAGGCAGAATCTGTCCAGAAAACCAACAGCAGCAAAACGAACGTTTTTACCTAAGCTAGACTCTTCAAAAAATTAAGCCAATTTTTGTGATTACAGGGGACAAAAGTTTTCAGAACATACTAAAATATTAGCTCAATCAGACATACCAATAATAAACGTAAAATCATACGGTGAGCAGACTCGTGCTGAAACAGAAATTTCATGCACTAGGATAGCAACTTATAAGTCCAAATGGGTTTGACTTGACTCTTTATTGAAAACTCCAGAATTAAAACAAAAAAAACTAATCTCTTGAGACAGTAAGAGGACACTAGGAAAATCCAAACAAAAACAACCGGGCTGCCTCCCGTAAAGCGCTTTCTTTATAGCCATATAGCTAGGCTTAACTTACTTAACATCATGATGGTTGGAATGAGGTGGCTCGGCATCCCCAAGCTTGGATTCTTGTAATTATTTGATACATGTAGAGTGATCCCAGGGGTACATCCCCAAGATTAATTGGTTGTCCCTCTTGATCTTTGTTCATCTCACTCAACTCTTCCTCCTGAAAAATTCTTCTTACACAAATCTCAACATAAAACTTGATTAGAGGGGTTAGTGCCTCCATAAATCAAATCCACATAGATACATCAAAGACACATCATGAGTTGATTCTAAATATTAACTACTGTTACTACAGTTGTGCATTTCTCCTTGATCAAAAGAACCACACAAAACACAAGTAATGAGAGCAATGCAAAATAAAGACATAATCTGCCAAAAACTGAACAGCCCGTAAAGAGTGAATTTTTAGAGGCACTTAAGTTGCTCAAATCGGAAAACTTAAAACTAATGAAATATGTAGTGATAACTAAATATTGCTGTCGTAAATTACTAGGTAAAAATTCCACTTCTGTAATTTTAAACATTTTTCGCAGTGAAGTTCAGGAATCTGTTTTCTTGACAGCTAATTACTATTGTTTAATCCTATCTCTCATATAAGATTATTCTTGCCATTTAAGATGAGAAATAAGACAGAAATGTGATGATACAGTAGTGAACTAATATTTTTATTGTTTCTAGCTTTGGAAAAAGTTTTAATGATAGAGACTTTGCAATGGTTTCATTGGCATGAACAACACATGTTCAAGGTCGAGCCCAACTTCTCCATTACTCATCCTTCTCATTTACTTTCCCAAATTTTTTATAAAATGAAAATCTTAAACTAAATGATACATAACAGTATGTAAAGGCATTTTACATGTTGTAAAGACATAAATGTGTGCTCAAACTGAATAGGAAATTAAAGCATAAGGAACACACCAAAAAATATTAAACAATTTATTTTTAAGTCTAACCCATTTCCTATGCATTGGCATTTTGTAATGAAACAAATAAAAGAAGCACATAATAGCAAGAATAGAAAGGTAGATCAAGTGCAACTTCAATACTTTCAGCATAAAGAGGGGAAACTTAATATTGTTGAAATATGTGTAACCATGTTTCCCTCTCTCATAATAATTTTCCGTAGCATCATGAATAGATTCAACAATATGAATATCACATAAAACATTCTTATCATGAGCCACATGCATACAAGAATCACTACTCTCCACATAAGTAAAATCCTCATTAGTGATAGTGGGAGTTAAACATTCATAATTTTCATTGCAATCATCATATATAGGAGGCATAGTATCATCAATGTGAATTTTCTCCTCCAAGCTTGGGGAACTAGAAATATCATGCTCATCAAAACCAACTTCCCCAAGCTTAAAACTTTCCATAGAATCAGCAAGTATATCATTTTTATCCTTAATAGTAGGGGGACTAAAAATATCATATTCATCAAGACAAACTTCCCCAAGCTCAAGGTTTTTCTTAGCAATAAAGGTGTTCAAAGAATTAGTACTACCACAAATATGATTGTTGTGCGAATATATTTTCAATTTCTCCTCAAACACTTCATGTCCTAATTCAAGGTAGATATTATACAGTTCTAAAATTGTTTGGTTGTTTTCCATTTTATAATTTTTTTTTTGTGTTTTAGGTTTATATGTTAGTATGCAATGCAAACAAGATTAAAAGCTTAGCACAACGCTCCCCGGCAACGGTGCCAGAAAAGAGCTTGATGACTCCCAAGTGCAGGAGATCAATTGTAGTACCTTTCAATAAGTATTTGAGTGTCGAACCCACGAGGAGCTGAAGGTAAGATATCTATTCTCTAAAGCCCTATAACCCTCTTATATGGCTGTTTATGCAAAGCAATAAGTTTGACTGAAAGGAACTAACTAATTAAAAGCAAGTGACGTGGAGTGTGGTTTTTCTAGTAACTAGTGAAGCAAGTTTAAAATGCAAGTAATCCTAGAGCAAGTTTCTAAAGCAAGTTTCTAAGCAAGTTTCACAAGTAGCAAGCAGCAAATATCTCAAGTATCTCAAGGGAGAAAGTGTTCTATCAATAGGTGTTTCGTTCGTGTGGTTGTCACAATTAGTGAAGCACATGTTTTAGTCTTAGTTGTTTCTTCTAGGAAGGAGCCATGAATAGGTATAGTCAAGTAAATGATCTACAACCCCTTATGATGGATCATGTGGCCAAGTAAATGACTGCACAAGATTGATTAAGACATAAAGTCCCACCATAGCCTTACGTTCTAAGGTCCCCTATATATATCCCCCAATAACTTAACTTTGTGGATCGGTCTCAGGTTACTGTCACTCCCAAGTCACCACCACTCCATTATGCTACCGGTGAGCACCTTACATGCATTCCCCAACATATGCGTGCACTCATATATTGTACATAAAGACAATCATAGAAGATAACAAACTTGTATGCAACCAATCAACGAACTATTTCACCATTGCCAAGAACAATTCACTACTCAAACATAGACGGGGAGACACAATACATCAAGGGAATATAGTATTGCATCATACATCGTGTTTGCCAAGAGATTACAGTGGAGAGATGGAGCTGATCTTGCTGTAGATGTTGATGATGAACACGCCGGAGGGGGGTGGAGCCCTCCGGGGGTGATCCCGGTGGCGTTCCCTCCCTCCGATCTTCTCCGGCGGCAGCCTTCTGTCTCCCTGTTTCGTGGTTTCGTCTCTCGGCACCGCCTCCTCCTCGAAAAGGCCAGGGGACCCTTTATATAGTCGTTTTTAGTTCACGAGACACTCGGGAGAAGAAAGATCGACGGTATCGGAGCCACGGGGGCAAAAAGGGGGCCTCGCACGTGGCCAAGGAATCTGGCCGCGTGGAGGGTCCTCTTTGCCACCTGGTTGGCCTTTTGGCCCTCTACTTTGGCCCATGGTCTTCGTCTCAAAAATTATGAACCGTTCTCTTTGGCCTTACCCTTTTTGGAGTCCTGAAGCTCCCGGAAAGTCTGAAACACTAAAAAGTACGTTTTCTGGAAAAACAGGGTTAGAACCAAAAGAAGGGGGATTGTTTAGAAAATCCCCCAAATCATTATAAAACATGAATATAAGTTTCTAATATGTAGGAAAAACAAGTAATAAATGCAAAGTTCATGTATGCATTTTACATGCATCAGCCTCGCGCAACGAAAATACTCTGACGGAAAAACGCGTTTGTATTCCAATAGCAGTACAAATCGTGGCAATAGGAGGCCTCTGCGGAAACAAAACGATAATTTATCGCGACAAAAAAGAGTCGTGGAAATATGAGTGCCCTATCACCACAACCTAAGAGTTTGTCGTAATTTGTGATTATATAGCAACGAAAAAAAACCGTAGCTACAGATTTCATTGCAAGAGACCAGTTTTCTTGTAGTGTACTCTCCTCTCGCCTCCACTTCCGTGCTTTACTTTAACTATTTTTCTACCGACGTCACTCCCTTCTCTCCCCAACACTACTGCACCCTCCTTGACGCGACGTTGCCGTTGCTTGGTGAGCCTTCCTCTCTTCCTCCTCTTATTTAGTTGATTTATTTTGATAGTATAGTTTATGTAATGTAAGTGTTTAGTGCATTTGATTCATTTATTTAGATTGATTCAGGTTAATTTAGATTGTTTTAGGTCATTTTTTATTTAATGGATTGATAGTGCATGTACAACATGGTTCTGGTTACCCACGGCGGCAACAGGGTCGGTGTAACACCCGGGGTTTTTCCCCAAATAAAAATTGTTTCTTTTATTTTCTCATCATGTCATCTTGCAGTGCATTGCATTACCCTTCAAATTGTATTTAGTCAAACCTATTCAAATTTTCAACTCAAAATATGTTTGTATTGCTTTCGAAATCTCCAGATGGCTTAGAAGTAAGTCATTGTTGTATCTAAATTATTTTACACACTTTCTTTTCCTATCTAAAACCTTGCTTAGAATCTCTCTTAATAATTTACTGAAAGAAAAAATAATAATAAGAAAAAAGGTTTTTGGTAGAGGCAGTCGAATTGGCCAAGCCCAAGGGCCAACCAGCAGACCACCTACGACACCACATAAGAAGCCAGCCCAACTCCCCTCCTGATTTCTTCTCCGTACAGAGTATAGAAGGATGAGATTGGCGGAATATGATGGATTTATTATTGAGCCTCATGGGCGAGTATATATTTAGGTACAAACTTGGAGGGCAAGAAGCCTCGTAGAGATAGAGTAGGAGATTGAATACAAATCCTAAACTACCGAATATGCGTACACCTAATATATCTCTAACAACGCCCGCAGTCATAGCGGTAGCGTCTTGAACGGTCAAACCGGAGAGAAACAGAAGTAGAATCCAGTGGACCCACTCCCCCCCTGCAGTAGGAGCCGGAACATCATGGACGATGTCGCGTCGTCGATGCTTGAACTGTAGAGGAAGCTGATGAGTGCTCAAGCGAGGTGATAGCCCTTTGTGCCGATGTCGAGGTCGCCGAGAGCGTAGCGTGGTGCAGCCTTAGTCGTGGTAGCCATGCGAGGGGTAGCCGTGGTTGATGTCATGATCAGGTACCGGTGTCGAGAGAGCCACATATGAAGCCGCATAGGCATAGTGCGTGAGAAGAGTGACGGAGACGCGTCGTGGCTCGTCGAGGAGGAGGGTCTATGCAGAAATCGATGCAGTCTGAGCCGTCGAGGACGAGATGCAACCATGGTTTTGCCAGAACTAGGCGCACAACAGGGACGAAGGCATACTCCGGTTTTGCCAGAACCGAGTACACGTAGACGAAGTCGGTGACGCGGTCGGGCCGTCGTAGACGAGGAGTCGATACCGGGGACATTGTCGAAGCCGATGAAGACGAGGCGCCGATCCAAGCTTGCCAGATTCGGAACGCGTCGGGGATGAATGCACATGCCGATGTTGCCAATATCGGACGTGCGGAGGTAGGCACCATCATAAAACATGCTCCAGCGTCAATAGGACTAGCAGAGGAGGCCTCCTGAACGGTTGTGGGGCGCATATGGACGTAGAGAGAGATGTGTCGATGCAGTCCGCGGTTGTCGGAGTAGACGAAGTAGTCGAGGATGATACGATGACGCTGGCCAAGGTCGTAGTGGACGAAGACGTAGAAGGCGGCGGACCAGCGAAAATCTGGAGTGGTCATGCTGGACGCCTAGACTGATGAAGGCGTAGTCGGCGGGACCTGCGACGGTCGAGAGTGGCCACGCAGGTTACCTGTGGAAGTGCAGCGGCGGTACTCGAAGTAGGCGAGGAGGAAACCGACAGCGTGACGAAGACCATGCACGGACGTTGGCGACCCGTGCTGAGGGAGGAGGCGCGGAAGGAGCCAAGGACGCCCATGCGCGGGGGCGGGGAAGACGGTCGCGTACAGTGACGCTACACCCTGAGGGTGGCGTAACTACAAGACGTGAGTCGGTCCAGCAGCTGGGGTGCCATCGGCAGCGTACACGCCTGGGAAGGCGCGTCGGAAGCCGGCGACATGGACCAATGGCGGCAGTGCTGCGGTCCGAAGGGGTGGCACAACGGCAGCCCGTAGCTCGATTGGTGGTAGGCGCATACTCGGTGACGTTCTTGGCAAAGACGAACGCGTGATCGGTTGATCAGACCGACGAGGCTTTGTGCCATGGAGAACACGAACCGGCGATGGATTCCGCGCGGATGAGTAGCCGGGAGCAACGCATCATGGAGTCCCTCGGACGACGCATCCGGCCTTGCCGCGCGGTTGGTGAGGACGATCTAGTTGGTGTGAAATAGGCGCAGGAGAGTTGGCCGCGGGCTACGAAGCAGGCGCGGCAGCCGGTCTTGAGGAGCCGGCCGGTGTGGTGTTGGCGCCGGCGTGTCAGTCGCAATAACCGGCGTGCAGGAACCTACCGGTTTGAGTCGATGCCGATGTTGGAGTAGAGGCGCGTGTAGACGACGGGCGGTGGGCGACGCAATCCGATCAATGATCGGAAAACCAAAAAAGAAAATGTCGACCAAGCGACCGGCGGAGAAAAAGATTCTCTAGGACCGCCGATCAACATGACCGGCGGACAAACCCTAGGTACGGGTGGCGTGGCCCCTGGTGTTGATCATGGATATCAACCTCCCTGGAGGCGGCGCGGTGCGGAAGAATGCACGACGGCTACGTCAACGATCTCGCCGTTCTGATACCATGTAGAAGGATGAAATTGGCGGAATATGATGGATTTATTATTGAGCCTCATGCGCAAGTATATATTGAGGTACAAACTTGGAGGGCAAGAAGTCTCATAGAGATAGAGTAGGAGATTGAATACACATCATAAACTACCGAATATGCGTACACCTAATATATCTCTACCACAGAGGAGTCCCGTAGGAGGAGCTTCTCCAGTCGCTGTCCACCAGCATGGTCCCCTTCTCCCCTCCTTCTTATCTTCCCCTCCTCCAAGCCAGAACCCTAGCCTCCCCTTCCTCTCTTCCCTCTCCGCCGCCATCAACCTTTCTCCTCCTGATCTCTCTCCTTCCTCTCTGTTTTTCTGAACCACCGAGAGAACTTCCATGGCCAGTGAAGAGAGCACGTGGGGCCAGCGACAGGGTGACTACGAGGAGCTTCCGATGACTGGAACGGAACCGCCTCGTTGTTTTCTTCCCCGACACAGAAGATCAAGAGCCGGAGCTGCCCGAGACGTCGTCGTTGAGATCATCTTCCGCTTCTGTCCGTGCCTACGCCATCCGCGCTTGTTGGTCGTCTCCTCCATCCTCGCACCAAAAGACCATGCCAGAACGCCGCGGTGAGCATTCCATCCGCTGGGAAACCCTCTACCCCTTCCCCTCTTGCTCTGCGTGTCCGCCTTTGAGCGGCATGGTCGCGTCGCTGCTTCAGATGGCCGCCGTCCGTCACGTGGAGGTGTTGTTCTGTAGTTTCATCAGGAAACATCCCGATGCTATACTTTACTAGGAAACGTGCTTGTGCGTTGAAACGGGGGAGAAAAATAATTTCATCGTAAAAATGCACAAAATATTTCTGTGGTATAGCCATAACGTGTCACACAAACCAACCAGTTCCGGAAGGTTCAAACAATGGGAACATCCTTTTTTAATGTGTGTGATGATGTGCATAAGAATTGGGGAAACAATCATGAACAAATTCAAAGATTATGGATTAACACAAGAATTGATCCTATTCTGGAACATCTAGCAAAAATTTAGGAAGGATGAACCTTGAGTTACAATTCATATTCTATACTTACAAGGGATTTAACCCTCCTCTACCCCTTCCAATCAATTTCAATCTCAAATGATCAAATAAACACAGGAGAATATATACCGGAAGTGTTCTACTGGTTTTCATCAGCACCCAGTGACATCAAAGTCCACCACAAGGGTTTGATCATCATATCTAAGTAATGACAATGAGAAATAAAATAAATTGAATGTTCAGATAAGTAGGCTTGACTTTACGAGGCAGAACACCGAGGCACTCGCGTCGCTCCCAGGGAGAGGCTCGGGCGAAACCCTGTCCGTTGTTGCCCTCGCATCTCCTTCATATCATCCGCTCGCCGCTGCCGGAGGAAGCCATCGGGGCCACAACCCCCTGCATGGTGGACGACCCCTGGTGTGCCCTTGTCTCCTCGGTTTTGGTTCCCTAGCATGGCGAAAGGAGGCCTTTGTCCTGACGCATCCGTCGTCTCTAGACGGCGGGCATAGACGGGGAAGCTTGGACGATGGGGCGGCTGTCCTGGGTTCCTTTGTTGATGACTGGTGGTTGTGGCTGCGTCGGTATCCGCCGTTGGCCTGGTGGCGGTGCCGACGGCATGGCGGATTGGTTCCTCACATTGTCGGGTTTGGAGAGCAGTCTGGCTACGACACAGATAGTGGATCTCGAGGTGATCACGACCTTTCTGAGGATGGTGGTGGTTGGGACGTCCCCTTCATCAACATATCAATTTTGATACGACTCATTAGATGACACATGCGTATTTTTCGGACACATCAAGAAATGTCTGTCTCCAGCTGGTAAAGTCTCCGGCGGCTGATATGCACGACGCCTCATACCACTAGTGGAGGATGGACCATTTTCCCCTGTTGGGGGAGGCCTTACGCACTGGCCTGCCAACCAGGGATGCCAAACCCGGGCAAAAGGCCCCCCTTAGGCCTCGGTGGGCTTACCAACCGCGGTAAAAGGGTTGCCCACGTGGGCATGCGCATCAGGCAGGCCGACACTGTGAGGACCCCAGACCGACAGTCTGAAACCCTACGTATGCATACATTCACGATCCCAGAAAGATCAGTCGTGAACAACATACAAAGTTGGCACACAGAAATACATCATCCATTACACGAATACATAAAGGTATTACATAAATGATCACATGATCAAGTTTAACACAACTGCCAAAAGGGCAGGCAACTTAACAAACACAGCGGAAGACAAATAAAACACAACGTAGTTGAGCCCAAGTCACGCCTTAACCTACAGGCTGCTGACCCGGAGACGATCCTAATTCGCAAAGCCGTCAGCTCCGTACTTCTCTTCATAGATATCCTTCGGAGGCTCCTTCTCAAAGTCTGATAAGTAGATACCAGGGGCGAAACCATAATGAGTACATTTGAATGTACTCAGCAAGACATCCATCATGTCACTTACCAACATGCAAATATGCTTATATGGTGGAATAGGTAGGCTATAAATAGGGTTCACTATCAATGGTGTCATATATGATGACACCACAGTTGCAGTCATGTTAATCTGTATCTTCGTTGAAGAAGATACTTCAGAAGAAAATAATATAGTTTTATTTCTCTTGTAGATATCACATGTACAAGAGGTTTTGTAAATCTTTGTTAAAGAATATTTTCTCTTTGCAAAACTTCTTGGAATCAGTTTCCAGAATTCTTGCTTAGAGTAGAAAAGGT
This sequence comes from Alopecurus myosuroides, assembly GCA_028641055.1. Classification (NCBI taxonomy): domain Eukaryota; kingdom Viridiplantae; phylum Streptophyta; class Magnoliopsida; order Poales; family Poaceae; genus Alopecurus; species Alopecurus myosuroides. Next base: position 463,158,504 of record CM054058.1, read on the forward strand.
TTTCTTTTCAAAACACTTTGTTTTGTATAACAACATCTGGCTTTCCATCATCAGTATCTCGCAGATACAAAGTTCCTTCCTTTCCGAACTTCACAAGTTCAACACTTCCTTTCCAGAATTCCCTTTCAAAAACTCTTTTTGAAAACATTGACACAATGCTAGCTACATGGCCATTCAACCGTCCATATCCGAGGACGCGGCTATCTCGAAATAGTTTTACTCTGCAGAGGTGTACACATTTCCACCAGATCCAGAATCCGCCATGAAACACCCATGGACTGTCCTCAACCTATGAGAACATCAGATAACTGATCTTGACTATCCACTATGTACAAGCTAGAACATGACTATCTCTTCAATTGGGTTTCCCCCTCCCCGGCAAGCCGTGTCCCACACCGCCCAGACAGGAGACCCAACTGCTGCATCCGGAGGGAAAATTAATCCCACACTTTAGATATCCCGTATCCTCCACTCCTGGTGACATTTCGGTTCGGAGGATTCAATCCTCTATAGCACTGGAGATAGCACATATACTAACCATAACAAGCTTTTAATCAAGCCCCTACCCATATTGGGGTAAACTGGCAGTACGATAATGGTTGTCCAGCGAAGACTAGGTTATGTGTCATTTTTGAAAACACCACTTTCTCAAAAATGACCACTTCCACATTCCTCCGGAGAACAAGGATCCGCCTTTTCTCCGGTTTTTTCCTTAAAGCCTTTGTTTTGTAGAATCACAATTTTAGGGTGTCCACTTAGGGACTAATATATTTGATGGTAATAAATACCATATGGTGGCCTATCGGCTTGGCATTACCAAGTTTAACTACTGGCATGATAGTAACCTATATACTAGTATAGTAGTAATAGCCACATCAAAAATAGTTTTGATAATCAAGTTTTGGTAAAACTTCAGAGGTAAAACATGCATGATATATAACGGTAAGTATTGTATCAGCAAGCAATCAGGATGCTTGCCTGGTATCTCTTTGTGTCCCTGGTTGTTGGAGTGACTGGAACTTGAAACACAGCTTCCCGACACTTCCTTCCTCTTCGTTTTCTAACGTCGTAAAAAGAATAAAGGACACACATTCAGAACCAAACAAGACAAACAAGGCTACAAGTAATACATACAGCAAGCAATCAAGAAGTACCACCCAAGTTCTCAATTTTTCCCTTAAGAAAAATTGGCATAAAAACTATAGTTGAAAAGTCTGCTTTTTTCCTAGTGTTTATGTGTGGCCAATTCAATGATTTTTAGTTAAGAACACCATGGACCAGTGGGGTAAAGCACATGTTACTAGACAGTAGGGTGTCACATAAAACACATTTTGACGTCTAAAAATTCCCACAACAATCTCTATGGCTAGCACACATAATTTGCTAAATTACTCAAGTGGTGAAATAAGCTCATGACAACAAGTCAAACCTATTTTTCCACCATGAGGCAAACATACCAGTGGGTGTTCCACTAGAAAATATGCTCACCAAGAGGTTAATAAGCCTCTGGTCACTTTTATAAAAGTGCTCAAAACAAACAAACAAGCACCCAAAAACTCCTACTCATACTAGTAGAAAATTTAGGAAAACTACTAGACTATTTTAGGCTACACTAGCTAATGTTATGCACAAGTGTGCAAGATAGCAGAGGCAAAATACTCCTCTAACCAGTACCATAAATGCTACTGGATTCCACAAAATAACATAAAAAGCATAGCTAGGAAACAAGGAAAAACTATGCTTAAAATGCTACACATGTGAGGAGATTAATTCCTAGTCATCCAAGTGTTATTCATGCTTTTATGCTACTTAAGAGGAAACCTATCAGAGGTGAAAACCCTAAGATAATAATGCCACAAGGACATTCCATCCTCTGGTTTCCACACCAAAGATTCATATTTTTCCCTAGGGGAAAACAAGACAAAAAGCATACATGAATATCCTAGTATGAAATTTAGACCTTAAGCATTTCTATTTAAATCTATTTCAAACACAAGCACCAAGTATCTAGAGGTGCTATAACCAAAATAACAGTACCTAAATGGTACTGGTTTCATGAGAATTAATCTAGCAATAAGCCTAAAAAGCATTTAAAGATCTACTCAAAACATATATAAAAGAAACACATCTAGTGTGGGGGAAATAATGTTTCCACCAACCATGCAATGAAACCAGTGGGTGTCCCACTAGCATATCAAAGCATTAAGAGGTCACAATGCCTCTGGTCATACTTGACAACAATTAGCAAAAACCTAAACTAGCACCTAGTGCAATAACAATACTAGCAGAAAATAATAGGGTGCTTAAATAAGCAAGGCAATGCTACTCATGCTATTTGTTTTCACACAAGTGAAAAATCTAGGAGTCAAGTACTCATAATAACATAATCAAAATGCTACTGGACCTATGGATACAATACCAAAATATGTGGTCACAAAACCACAAATGATTATGTCAAAATTCCACACATGAGGGAATTTTTCCATAACCATCCTCATAGTCATGACAAAGCTAATAATGCTTTTCTACCAACTCAAATGCAATCTTGCAGAGGTGATACTAACAAAATATAAGTACCAACATGGTGCTGTATCTAATAATATCAACACAACAATCCAAGTGCTTGCACATAATTTATCACTCAAAAATACTATGCAAAATATTAACTAGAGATAGAACATATGCTATCAACATAAATCATATTTCTTCTCCACTCAAGTTCACACAATCTAACATGCTAAAATAGTTAAGTAACACTTATAAAACAAGTTCACACAACTTATACATGCTAGAAAACAATATTGCAACACAAAAATATAATCACACAATTTAATTTCCTAAAATGCCAAAATGGCAGAAATAGGTGAAACAAGGATCTGTCCACCAAAATTTCTAGGGTGCTCTAAAAATTAAACCCTTCTAGGTTTGGATAGCCCTAAACAGGTACAAGACCATACAATTTGGTTTGCATCAAAATTCATCTTTAATTAATTTATAAAAATCACCAAAGTGCTTACTGTTGTTTTACCAAATTGCATTCCATTTCAAAAATACATGGAATTTGGAAACTAGGTTAAGTGTTACTGTTAGGTAATTTCAAGGGCTTTCCAATGCAATTGGCCTCACTTCATTTGGAGTTGTGAAATTAAAATGGTGCTCATTTTGGTGTTTCTGGTAGCTGTTACCAAAACATTTTTCATTTCAAAACCATTCATCCAAAAGTAGATCTACAAGTTGGAGGTGGTTCAAATTTAGTTGATGTACAACTGTGATTTTTGGTTTGGTCCAATTAATTTGTTTGGTTAGGTTTTAAGGCCAAAAGCAACCATGTATGTTTTCTGTAAGAATAAAAAGGAAAAATAAACAAGTTGTTGGGCCAGATCTGGGAATAGGGCCGGCCTGGATCTTTTTCCACCGCGGCAGATCTACCCTGAGTCGCTGACCCGCGGGCCAGCGCCCACGCGGCAGCCACGCGGACATCACGCGGCCCCACTGGCAGGTTCAAGTCTCCCAGCGCGCGGGGTCAAGGGCTGACGTCGGCATGACGCCACGACTGTGTCATTGCCGGCGGGAAATGAACTCCGGCGAGCTCGCAACGGCGTTTTCGTTTACCGTTTGTCGATTGCAACCTATCTACACGATGCACACGATGCGAGGAACCACAAGGGCTCATCCTCGTTTCCTGGGAAGGCGTCGGAGACCGGCGGCAACGGCGCGCGGCGGCGGCCGGACAGCACGCACGGCACGGGGACGATCTAGAGGGAGAGGGAGGGGGAAAAGAGACGGGGAGTTTCCCCTGCTCACCACAAACACGCACGGATGCTCGACGTGGTCGGAGAAGAGTCGTGGCGGCGGCGATTCGTCGCCGGAGTGCGCCGGGCTCGGAGAAGAAACGGGGATGGCGCGGCCACCTCGGTTCGTTCCAGCTTGATTCCTTCGGCCTGGAGGACTACCACGATGAGGCGGAGCTAAAGGGCACAACGGCTGCCGTCGGTGAGCGCTGCAACTACCGAATCGCCGGCGACCATGTACGGGCTAGGGTTCGGTTTGGTTGAAAATGTACAGAGAGAGAGGGCTTCGAGGGGGAAGAGAGAGAGGGGGCAGGTAGAGACCACAGAGGTGCACATGGGGGTTTTAACCACGAGATATTTCTTCTACTCGAATCCAAGAAGCATGGGCCTCCATGCCCTCTGCTGCGTCATCTACAGGAAGAAGAAGAAGGTGTGACTAGGATTACATTTTGGTCCCTGCTCTTTACAAATAGGTCATTTTCCTCTCTGTAAATGGATGTTTTCCCTAAGCAAACAAAGTCAAAATTTGGAATCCTTTTGCCCAAAATTCTAATTAGTTGAGATGCACAACATATATGAAAATTGGCTCCATTGGATAAACTTTATAATTCAAAGTTGTTTAAATTCAAATTCTTACATAAATGGACATTGAATTTATGAACCTACTTAGGAGCTTCCAAAAATGATAATTTTTGGCACACATTCCTTATTTGATGTGTTACTTATGTGGTAGAAAATGCAAGTCATTTAGAGTTACTTCATAGAACAAACTTGTTCAAATTTCAAAAATGTGCTGTGAAGAAAACAGGGTTTTTTGGAAACTTAAACAATTCAAAAACTTGTTTCCTTTTGGTTTTCATCCTTATTTATGATATAGAGCATGTGGTATTTATTTCATGGCATTTGGAAAAAGTTTGTAGAACAAACTTGTTCAAAATCCCAAATGTTGCTGTGGAGAAAATTCATGTTTTCAGGGCTTTAATGGATTCAATTTTTGGTCTCCTCTTGTGTGTGTTCCTTATTTGATATAAGGAAGCAATGGTATGAATTTAAGATCATTTGAAGAAAGTTTCCAATAGTAACTTGTTTTAGTTTTCTGTTTCTAGAAATATTGGAATTTCTATTTAATAAAGCACTAGGCTTTTCTTTATCAATGCTTTGCCAAAATATTTATATGACTAGAGATAGCAAGTTAATGCTCTCTAATACTTTTGTTTTTAAGCTTGCAAGGTTGGAAAAACATTTGATAAGATTTTGGTGAAGCATCTAAGAATGCCTCTTTTTCTGATAATCTTTTAGGGAAATTTATTTAGTGTTTCCTCTTTCTTAATTTAGAACTTGAAATAATATTCAACAAGTATTGGATTCATAAGATGTTTTTGGAAAACTCTTTGATCAATATTTACTTTAGAAAATATTGCCAAAGTCATTGGAACAATATGTTGAATATTTTGTTTTCAATTTCTTAGCTATGTAAGTTTATATAATTTGTTTGTTTAGTTGCACTCAAACAAATACAATCAAAGTTTAATTGTCACAATCAAAGTTTAATTGTCAAGCAATTAGCAAAACAACTGTGTTATCAGGTATTCCAAAATTGGGATGTGACAGACACCCTTTATCCCGGTTCGTAACACCAACCGGGGTAAAAGGATATCTAGCGCGGTAGAGTTTTGGCATGTTTTTTTGTGGGCTATTTTTGGGGTGTTTTTTTTTGTGCTGTTTTCTTTTGGGTGTTTTCTTTTAGGCTGTAATGACATATTTGTTCCAAATTGACAGTAATCATCATACAGATCATCGCATGCATTGATATCATCGGAATTTCATTACATTGATCTCATTTAGATCATTACATATGAACACACTTATACACATTGAGACCATCTACGTACATGCATGCAGATCCTTGTTTATAATTGAATGGTCCATTTGGATCTATGACTTCCTTCAGCAAAATACTCGTCAATTCCTCTTTAATTTCTTGTACGCGGTCTTTCGGTAGGAGCTCCACCCGTAGATCGTGCAACTTTAAATTTGTCCTTGTGTTCATCCGCTCACTCACGATAGTCCTTATGTTCTCCATGACGTAGAATCCACATAAATTTGTTCCATGTGGCTGCTTAGGGAACTTTACGAGAGATAGAATTGAATCAAATAATGCACAAGCAATTAAAGAGAGATGCGTGAATGTAGAGAGTACTACTTACGATGAGTGTATCAAATTGCATATCCACCTCCGTTAGAACGGCTTGTTGCTTCCTGAACCCCTTCCAAGCCATGTCCGGGAAAGTAAAAAAGAATAAAGGGGTCATCGTACGATATGATTGAACAAAACTGGATGGTATAGTGCGACAATGATGGAACTTACTTTGTGAGCATTGAAATAATGGGCGTGTACTCCTTTTGTTCTTTACGCATAGAGTCTCTCCGGTATCAACGTGAATGTTGAAAAGAATCTAGTGGAAACTGCACACGTTTATATACGTAGTCATGCATAACTCATCAATTACACTTAACACCGACTTAGCAAAATAGAAATGTGAAGGAATATGCATAAGAGAGTAACACTCACCCTTGTCTGTAAGGAAATAGTATTTCACTACAGTGAAATTGTTTCGTCAAAAACATAACGATGTTATCCTCCATGATTTTAGCGTATCGCCCTAAAATGAAATCATTGACGACATATGGGTCAATGAACCCAATGCCACCGTTTCCATTACATTCCCGAAGCCTCAATCTGCATAATATATATCGTACAGTGAGGATACTATAAGAAGCAATGATCGAACAAGTTGAGGTAGAGACTTACAGAAAATAGGTGTTGATGAGCGATTTGTCGAGGGCGTCTAGATTATAGAAGAAAAAAATATCTTCAAAATCAATACAGACCGAGTCCTCGCGGAAGTAATCCTCATGTCTAATTTTCACCATGAGTTGGTCCTGCCCGGCCTTTGCGCTTTGGACATACCAATTATGCAGTTGGCGATTCAATGTTGTCATGGAGTCGAGCAGACCAGGTATGACGAGAGACTTCCCTAACTCATATTTCCATGCCATATCAGGCTTTGAGATGGACCCTTCGTGATCGCTTAGAAAATTCTCAACTGTTATACCACAATCTCTGGCAAACCTCGTAGATGCTTCCATATAACCTGGCTTGGAGGGAATCTATGCAGTGGCCAACACCTTGAGCGGGGGGACCGATTGATTGGTCTGCTCCACGAGATGGGGAGTTGTGTTCCCCGTCTTCTTGACTTTGTTATAAGTCTTCAATAATCCGTGCTCATAGTCACATGGCAGATTCAGCTGAACTTGGGATGGTATTTCCAGCATATTCTTGAAGTGCTTCTTTACTGCCGGATCTATTGGTTCTTTTGGCGGATCTGAGGGTTTCTTTCCCCACGCAATCTGACGTTGCGTGTCCGCAGTCACCCACGCCTTGGTCTCCTCGTTATTCATTTGGTAAGGAAACATTTCTTGTGGCAGCTTGGGTTTCTTCTTCGGAGCAGGTTTCTTCTTTGAGAAGACTTAGAGGTAGCAGCCTTCCGCTTAGAAGACTTAGTGGGTGGCGGAGTCGGCTCAGGCATCCGAGATCGATCCGGACTCGAGCTGCTGACGTCCATGGCGTCGACGTGTGCTGGCGATGATCGAGCCGGACTCGTTGTAGGTGGTTTTGCTGGCGGTGGACTGCGTCTCGGAGAAGTAGGTGGCGGTGGTGGCGGCAGACTGCTCATCGGAAACACTATGCCTTTCTTTTTTTGTCGTATGATGGAATTGACGGCTTATCCCAATGTCTCTACCCCCATCACATCCGGGGATATCAAGCCGCATTATCCTCCAAGCCGCCTGAAAATCATCCACACTGACACGGGCATAGCCAGGTGTAATCGGACGGCCGTAGCAGGTCGCTCCCTGTACACAAGGTAAAACATAGCCGTCCGCCACCTTGATTGATACGTTCGAGATTGACACGTATATCTCACAGCTTGTCTTCTCCTTGATTTCATCCACAGCCTCCGTCTATGCAGCGTCATAAACCATCATATGTGTAGTAACAATCACCGTTGCATCGCCAGTCGGGACCTCCGTTGAAGCCACACTGCTCCGGCGTTGAGATGGGTATGCTTCATCGAATGTAGAGTCTTGCTCCTGGGACCGCCATGAAGTAAGCACATTAATCTGTTGTTGCTGCCGCATAATTGCGGCTTCCAAGAAACCAACCCTTTCTTTGACATGCGCCTCCTTCCGACTCTTTTCTCTCTCTCCGCTTCTATATGGATATAGACAATCTTCCTTCTTAAACCCAAAGCACCAAGGATATTGTCCCTTGCCTCGTGTCCAGCCGACATGTTCCGAATTCCCGAGGGCCTTCAATAGCTTATCATTCTCCCAATTCGGCTTGAACTCTCCCGCTTTAACCTCTTTGGACACTTTTTTAAGTGCCGCAAAGGGGGCCTTTATTTTTTTCACTCATAATAAGGTTTCCTTCTGCGTCAAACATTGCCCCATGCCCAAGTAACCATTTTCTTGACCTCCGCGGAAAATCATGTGTACCTGGAATGATACTCTTCTCTCGCAGATCTGCCTCAAGTTTCCTAAACTTAGGAACTGCAACTCTGTAGCCACCTGAACCCATTCTATGGTGATATATCTTCTTCGCCGCATTCTTTTCTAACCTTTTCATTCCCTTTTTTGATTGCTTGTACACCAGAAATGCTGGCTAGTGTCGCTTCTGCTTCTCTAGCGGCCCCTCGAATTTTGGGACTGTCTTTTTCTTTTGATATTCTTTCCATAACCTTTTCTTGTAAGCATTGAAAGCCTCGACCATCTTCTTAACAGACCAGTGCATGACTGGCGCACGTATTTCCTTTTCTGTCTCCTCAGTATCACATTCTGGTAGACCAAAATGGTTCATGAGCTTGTCGAAAAGAGCTTTTTTTGGACCGGTCAGAGACAAAAGAAACTGCAGGACGATCAGGATCGTCTTCGTCGTTTGCTGACTCATTCCATTCTTCAATACTTCTTGGGATGAGGTCCCTAATAATAACTCCACATTGACTTGTAAACTTATTTGCAGTTTTAATGGGCCAAGAAGGTTCGCCGGATCGATATACTGACTCGATTATCAGATGCTCTTTAGAACTCATCTCTTGAGCCTGGCCTCGTTTCGACTTCTTGGTAGACGACGTCGATGTAGTAGGTTCCACGGCCTTCACCGAGGCTTGTTCATCGCTGCTTTTATCCGCTTCCACATCCGGTCCTTGCAATTTCTCTTCTTCCTGCATTCCCTGACCTGAATCATTCAGGTACTGTGAGCCGTCGTCTTGACCTCCACCGTCATTGGGTCCAACGGGGAGTGTACTTTCTTCTATTATCACGAACACTTGTTCTTCACCCTCTCTGCCGTCCATAGCTCAACTAATACAAATGGAAGATAAAATACGTTAGTAAGTCAAATATTTGAACAAGCCAATCACTTCAATATTTTAATAAATTCAAATGCAATCAAGTTTCACATATGTCAAATTACCACTAAGTCAATCACCGGTAAATACGAAGAATTACAACTAAGTCAATCTACTAAGTAATAATTACTACTAAATAATCACACTAAGATATTCCTAAGTAAAAAACCCTAAGTACTAAAAAAAACACCGTCAAAAAATATTTCTACTAATATTTGCTAAGTCCCATTACTAATAATAATTCTAATTATTAATATTAACTACTAATTCTAATAAAACTAATATCAAAAACTAATTCTAATTACTAACCCTAAATAAACATTCCTAACCGTAAATATATATTCCTAAGTCAAAAAATTGACTAAGTAAAAAAATGTAAAATGTTTACTAAGTAAAAAAGAAATACTAATTCTAATAAATACTAAGTACTAATATTAATTCCTAATATTACTGAGTACTAAGTACTAATATTAACTACTAATATTACTACTGATATTAGTAGAAAAATTACTAATAGTAAAATGTTTACTAAGTAAAAAGTACTAATTCACTAATATAGACTAAGTACTAATACTAACTACTAATATTACTAGTAATTAACCTTAGTAAAAAATTACTATTACTAAATATTACTAGGTACTAATTCAAATTACCACTAATATTAATTATTTTTTTCTTTTCTGAAATTCACTAATATTACTACATTATTACTAATAGTACTAATTAACCCTAGAAAAAACTTTGGTAATTAACCCTATAGGAAAAAAACTAACAGTAAATAAATTACCAAAAAAGAGAATGCTCTCATCTCTCTGCTCACCTCGAGGAGGAGGGGCTCTCCGGCGGTGAGGAGGGGCCCTGGCGCGCGCGATAGGAGGAGGGAACCCCGCGGCGGCGCTGTGGCAAAGAGAAGGTGTGCGGCGGCGCTGTACCGAGGGCGGCGTGCACAGGGCATGGGGTGGGGGCTGCACGGGGAGGGGTGGGGCGCGAGAGGAGGAGGAGCTCTCCGGCGGCGAGAGGAGGAAGAGCTCTCCGGCGGCGAGGGAAAATCCGGCAGCCTGATGACGCTTCTTCGTATTCTCGGCCCGCCGGTCTTCAGACTCGCTAAGGGTTTGCCCCGGGCGGTGGCTTGGCCCGGGGTTATATACCTCACAGCCCCTTTTACCCCGGTTGGTGCCACCAACCGGGGAAAAAGGGGGGTGGGCATTTTGTTTGCGCGCGCACAACCGGGTAAAAGGCCTTTTTTTCATTTTCATCAGCATGCCGCCATTTTTTTGCTGCCACATTTCAAATACATTTCAAATGGTTTTGAATTTGGAGAAACTTTCAATACGAAAAGTGTTTAAAATTGCATGAACATTTCAAATACATTTTCTATTTAAAAAAATAATTATTCTAACTATTTAAACTAGTAACAATTTTTGTATTTTCAAACATTTTAAAAATCTAGTTTATGAATTGTTTTGAATTTGGAGAAACTTTCAACATGAAAAGTGTTTAAAATTGCATGAAAATTTCAAATATATTTTCTGTTTTGAAAAATAATTATTCTAACTATTTAAACTAGTAACAATTTTTGATTTTTTAAACATTTCTTCCCGCCATCTTTCTTTCCACCATATTTCTTCCCGCGCTTTCTCTTCTCGCCATATTTCTTCCCGCGCTTTCTCTTCCCGCCATATTTCTTCCCGCGCTTTCCACCCCATATATATATGTAGGCTTGTCAGACATTGCCATATCACATCTAAACTAATTTCTGCAAGCTCATCACTCTCCTTCACTGTACCCACTCTAACCTACCCGCAGGCGGAGGAGCTTTGCGCCTCGAACTACCCCTGCCCGCCCGGCTACACCGTCCCGCTGGCTGGTACCTGAGCGCAGGAGGCGTGCCGGTCCCTCCTGTCCCTCAAGGTATGGCGCGTCGAGCGGCCATCACGAAACACTACTACCTCAAGCTCACACCGGATCAGGGTCGGGATCCCCGCTGGAATCCCAACTACCGCCCGACTTGGGACGCCTTTTTCATCAATCGGCGTGAGAGGGTGCTCGCCGGGCACGAGGAGGATGGCCCGCCTCCTTCGAACTTCAACGAGGCCGGTCGTCGGCTCTGATGGCGAGGCCGGACTCTCCAGAGCGTCATGAACTACACCACTACCAGCGATAAACCCCGCTTGTCCTTCACTTGCAGTCCAGGCATGCTCACCTGCCGAGATTCAATCTCAGACCACCATCCGACGACAACGACGATGACGGCGGCGACTTTGACGACTACGAGTACATGTATTATACTCCTAGACAGGAGTATGACTAAACCTTGCCTCGGACAAATGGTTCGTCTATGTATCCACTGTTGTTCCGTATTGCTGGTCTAGCTACCAGTGTACCCCGCCAATTGTTAGCCGAGACGACGCGGCTTAGGACTCGGTCAAAGTTAGTTTGATGTATTAGGGTTAGTTTGAATTATTCCGCTACTTTGTTAGTTAGAATTATTCCTCTTGTTTGAATTATTCAGAACTTTGTTTCAAACTATCCAACCAAACAACACAGCGTACGAGCACACGGATCGTGTGTTTCCTTCGACCGCTTATGAACCGCTCGAACAACGGTGTGTTTCTTTTCGGGGGCTTCTGAACTGTTGGATCATCGCTTTGTTTCTTTCAGGAAGAAGCACACGGATTGTGTGTTTCCTTCGAGCGCTTGTGAGCCGTTGGATCAGCGTTGTGTTTCTTTTGATTGCTTGAGAGCCATTGGGTTAGCACGCTATCACGACCACTTTGTAAGTCACACGACCCTATATATAGCCCACCTCTCATACATGTTTGACACTCAGTGGGTACTCATCTTCCATACAAAGCATTCAGATTCCCCTTCATACGCCCGATAGTGCATATGATATGCGGGCACTTGATCAGGAGCCACACTCGGGCTGTATGAAGGAGAAACCGTATGCTTTGTTCTATATATCTACAAATCCTCCAGTTCATCGACCGTATACAAAGCATTCAGATTCCCCTGCATACGCCCGACAGTGCATTTGATATACGGGCACTCAGGAGCCATAGTCGGGCTGTATGCAGGAGAAACCGTGTGTTTTGTTCTATATATCTACAAATCCTCCAGTTATACAAAGCATTCAGATTCCCCTACAAACGCCCGACAGTGCATTTGATACAAAACATGTGGAAAACTGAGGTGGACTAATACAAATACATGAACCATGAAGGTTTGATATATTATTACACAGTACTCTAGCAATATTACATGAACCATGAAGGTTTAATACGTTATCCCCAACTTGTGCCGCCATTGTTTAATTTTCTGTCGTAGCCATGGAGCATCTTCATTATTTAACGTGATGCTTGGGTCAGTTTTCACTCTGAAGGGCGGGATTTCTTCAAAGTTTTTATAATCTTCTGACATGGCTGTCTTGTCCTACACTCCCACGATGTTTCTTTTCCCGTAAAGAACTATGTGGCGCTTCGGCTCACCTCATGATGTACTATAATTCTTATCTTTTTTTTCCTCGGTTGGGTAGACATGTCCTTCACATAGAAAACTTGAGCCACGTCTTTGGCTAGGATGAATGGTTCATTTATGTACCTAAGATTGTTGAGATCGAATGTTGTCATACCGTACTGTTGGTCTACCTTTACTCCTGTCATCTTTACCCATTGGCACCGAAACAGAGGAACCTTAAAATTAGGTCCATAGTCAAGTTCCCATATCTCCTCTATGTAACCATAATATTTCTCCTTTTTTTTCCATTGTATGTGGTTGCATCGAAATGGACACCACTGTTTTGGTTAGTGCTCTTTTTATCTTGTGCGATCGTATAAATTTATTCCCATTTATCTCGTACCCTTGGAAAGTCAGTACAGTCGAAGATGATGACCTGGCCAACAACTACAGCTGATCTCCAACAATGTTGTTACTCAAGAGTTCTGTCTGCAACCCGGCGCTGAAACTCTCGATGTGTTCATAATTAATCAAGGATTCAAGCAGCCCCAGGTTTTTGGACCGTATAATATTCTTGTGTTCCTCGATATACGGAGCCACTATGGTGGACATTTGTAGAACTTTGTAGTGTGCTTTAGTAAAAGAATGTCCGTCCGTAAATATCTTTGGTTTCCTTCCTAGCGTGCCCTTTCCACTCATTCCCCCTCATGCCGTGATTCGGGAATACCAATCGACTTAAGGTCTCGAATGAAGTCAACACAAAAATCAATGATATCCTCTATTCCATAACCCTTGGAGATGCTTCCTTCTATCCTAGCATGGTTATGAACATATTTATTTAAGACTCCCATGAACCTCTCAAAGGGGACTATATTGTGTAGAAACACAGGGCCGAGAATGGTAATCTCTTTGACTAGGTGAACTAGGAGGTGCGTCATAATATTGAAGAAGGATGGTGGGTACACCAACTCGAAGCTGACAAGAGACTGGACCACATATGTCTGTAACGCCGATAGACTTTCTGGATTGACTACCTTCTAAGAAATTGCATTGGGAATGCACATAGCTTCACAATGGGTAGTCGAACATTTTCCAGTAGAATGCCCCTGAACACAATCGGAAGCAATTGCGTCATCAGCACATGGCAGTCATGAGACTTCAGGTTTTGAAATTTTTTCTCCGCCACATTTATTATTCCCTTTATAATCGACGAGAAGCCAGACGGGACCTTGATACTACTTAGTGCTTCAAAAAATATTTCCTTCTCTTCTTTGGTAAGAGCGTAGCTGACAGGATCACCTTGAAAACGCTCAGGATTCTTGCCGTCTCGTCCTTTCGTGTGTTGCTGGTCCTTTCGTGCTTCAGATGTATCTTTTGACTTCCCATACAAGCTAAAGAAGCCTAGCAGATTCACGCAGAGATTCTTCGTCACGTGCATCACGTCAATCACAGAGCAGACATCTAGGATTTTCCAATAGGATAGATCCCAAAATATATATTTCTTCTTCCACATGGGTGCGTGTTCGTCAGCGTCATTCAAAACAGGTTGTCTGCTAGGACCCTTTCCAAAGATTATTTTCAAATCCTTCACCATATCAAATACATCATCACCAGGTCGGAGGATAGGCGTCTCCCGGGTATCTGCCTCACCATTGAAATCCTTGCCCGATTTTCTTAAGGGATGCTTGCGCGGAAGAAAACGACGATACCCGAGGTACTTCTTACATTTATCCATATATATACTTTCAGTGTCATCTAAACAGTGTGTGCATGCATTGTTTCGCTTATTTGTATGTCCAGAAATATTACTAAGACCAGGACAATCGTTGATGGTTACGAACAACATCGCTCATAGGGTAAATTCCTTTTGTTTGCGCTCGTCCCACATAGGTACACCTTCTTCACGGCAGAACTTTTAAAATTCATCGACTAATGGTGTTAGGTACACAACAATGTCGTTGCCCGGTTGCCTCGGGCCTTGGATCAGCACTGGCACAATAATGAACTTCCTCTTGATGCACAACCAAGGAGGAAGGTTATAGATACATAGAGTCACATGCCAGGTGCTATGGCTGCAGATCTACTCACTAAATGGATTCATGGCATCTGTACTTAGACCAAACCATAAGTTCCTTGAATCACCTGCAAAGGGCGGGGTGTCTCAACATCTCGTCTTTCTTACGGTCTTCCATGTGCCATCACAACAACTTGGCATGCTCTTTGTTTCTGAAAAAATGTTTCAACCGTGGTATTATAGGAGCATACCACATCACCTTTGCAGGAACTCTCTTCCTGGGGCGCTCACCCTCAACATTGTCAGGGTCGTCCGGTCTGATATTATACCGCAATGCAGTGCATACCGGGCATTGTTCCAAATTCTCGTACTTCTCACCGCGGTAGAGGATGCAGTCATTAATGTAGAAATGTATCTTCTTCTGTATAATCCTAGGGGGGCAGACAAGCTTCTTTGCTTGGTATGTAATGTCGGGCAATTCATTGTTTCTAGGAAGCTGCTTCTTCACTATTTGCAGCAAATTTGTAAATCCGATGCAAGTCACACCGTTCTCGGCCTTCCATTGCAGCAATTCCTGTGTGCTGCCCAGCTTTTTCTGCCCATCTTCGCAATTTGGATACAACAATGTTTTTTGATCCTTTAACATCTGGTCGAATTTCACCCTCACCTTTTCAATCTCGCATTCCGTATTTGCATCTATAATGGCCTGGCCGACATCATCGATGGGCTCATCTGGTGACAGGTCTTATTCTTCTACTTCATCTTTATGTTCCATTCCAATACCGGCATCGTATTCAGGGAACATATCATGATAGTTGTCATCATTCTCTTCTTCTTCATTGTCTTCCATCATAACCCCTCTTTCTCCGTGCTTGGTCCAACAATTATAGCCGGGCATGAAACCGTACTGAAACAGGTGGAAGTGGATGACTTTGTGAGAAGAGTGTTACTTCTGATTCTGACATACAACACATGGACAACACATAAAAAAAATCCGCTTGTTTTCCTGGGCCACCCCAAGAAAATTACCCATGCCTTTCATGAATGCAACAGAGCGTCGGTCAGCATACATCCATTGCCGGTTCATCTGCATTATATGATTATTAATAACCATTACAGAACACCGTGAATAGAGAAATGACCAATGTTACATCAACAAATAAAAGGATAAAGTTTGTACGTCGACCGAGGAGGAAAGAAGGAAGAGAAAGCTTATTTAATTGAGTGTGTCTCGGAAATTTTAAACCATGTCAGTTTTCTACGAGCTGAGATGGCGTTATGCTCCTGGGCATTTCATTGAACACCTTTTGTGCATAGGAGGGAAAAACAAATGAGCACACACCCCACAACTAGAATATGTCCTCCAAAGTGAGTGGCATGAGGAGAGGAGAGGGCTGGCAGGGTTTATATAGTGTGTGTGTGGGGGGGGGGGGGTCTTTTGCCCCAGTTGGAGCCACCAACCGGGTTAAAAGGTGTTGCTGGCATTTTACCCCGGTTGGAACCACCAACTGGGGAAAAAGCCCCCCCCCCTCCCCCACGACCGCTCTGCTCGCCCCAGCCCCAGCTCTGCACCCTTTTACACCATGTCGTGGCCCAGCTGGGGCGAAAGGGGTATTCTCCATCGAGCAAAAGGCCCGTCCTGTTACTGGAGGCATAAAGTATGCCTGCTACTGGAATGTGTTGCGTGGTGGATTTGACGGAGGTGTCATGTTTAGGATAATGATGTTGAATCGAAGGTGGTGCAACAGTGGCGGGAGGCAGTGGTATGGGACGTCTTCTTTTTGTGCCTTCTCCTGAGGTATCCGGTTATCGTTGCGTTGGTAGCCGGATAAATGAGGATGGTGCAGACGGCCTCAAGGACAACATATGTACTCCGGTGGAAACACAAGGTCTCTGATCAGACTATGTTGACGAGCGCCCACATTGTATCCTTGCTGAATATGGTGGACTTAAACCTTGGGGGATGAGAATATGGAGTTTGCATTCTTGAACTTAATATATCGGTAGAGTTACTATTGCGAGGCATATGGCCTCGGGTTTTATTTTTGGGTCGATGTTGTTCGGCCCTGGATTTTGCATTCTTGAACTTAATATATCGGTTGTATGTATCGTTTCGATGCAGAGGCTAAGACATCGCTCCTATTTCAACAAAAATAAAATTATTAGAAGTCCTGATGTTGCACAAGAAAATAAAATAATTCATAAAGGACTGTTGTACGGTGACTAACTTTTAAGTCAAAATCAAAAATCATATTTATAATATTTAGAAAAATGTGAACAAAATCATGCATGTTTTCAATGATGTGTTCTATAATCGTGCAAAATATGTTTCAAAAAAAAAATTAATCGTGCAAAATTTCAGTTTGAAATACTAATTATTTTGAGATACACAACAATCACAAATGTACCAATCTATAATACAGTATTTAAAATCTCCAATCTTTTTAACATTTTGTCATTTTCCTGTAACCCTTAATATTAAAAAAATCGCCGTTTAATTTTGTGAATGTGTAGGCTACATCGTGAACTATATCGAAAATTATTTCAAATTTTTTGACACTTCTATTTTTCCATTTGAAAACGGATGGAGCAGTGGAGCCCGAGAGCAAAGATCACTTTCCGTAAGATGTCCAAATATTTCGCACGCTCTTGGAAAAACATGTGAATGGTACTTGTAGTACATAGAACCAATGCCTCCATAGCAGTTACTTCCAACTTTCAAGCACTCTACACTTCAATGATCTTGACTAAAGGAAATACAGGACAAAATTTCAGAGGAGACTTTGCATGAGCAAAGACACCACTGGTCGGCTCGTCCTCACGACTGGTGGCTTGGCCTGCCCTGGGTTCCCCCCAAACGGTGCTGCACACCGGGACCAGAACTGATCCTTGAATTGAATCCATCCCACCGAGCCGAAGACGAACTCCACGGGGCGGCAGTACATGCGGCCAGAAGTGAGATCGATGTAGATGGACAGCGGCAAGAACGGCAGGTTGTTTTCCAAGTTCTGCTTGGCGAGGAGTCTCGTGTAAGCCGACAGTGATCGATGGTAGACTGTCGGGGTCGGACTGCAGCGGCTCCCTCGCAGACTCTACTTCGAACTCCATCATCGGTGGCATATAACGAGGAGTCATCGTCCGTGTCTTGTTCTGTAGTTTTTTTACTTTTGGATAGCGAGAATCATGATCGCCATGGAAGATCTCATGGACGTTCCTCTTCATTAGAGGTTCATCCCCGTAGGAACACAGGAGACGGGGAGCTCCGCGCAGGAGTAGGCATCACGTTTGATCTCAAGCGTTTATATAGTCATATAGAATAGAGAATAGGAGGGGTCGCAGCGTTGAAAAACTAATCCCTATCGACTTTGAGTTGGTTTGTTCTACGTGATGTTACCGGTTGGACACGATTACACAATGGAAACAATTGCTAAATCAAATGAACCAACCGACTGACCAGACAACCAACCAAGTAAGCCTTACAAACAAATAGCAAACATGACCGTGCGTTGCAATGGGAGAGAAGAAAGAGGTTTCTGTTGAGAATATGCCCTAGAGGCAATCATGTATGATGTATTCCCAATGTATTCATAAAGTTATTAAGTCGTCCTTGTTTTCAAAATCTGATATATGTTATTGAATATGTGATTCGATTGTGGAACTATATATTCATGTTATTCATACTAGATTGTCCTTGGTCATTAGGGTTATGCTGTACACACACTCTAGACACTAATGTGAGTGTTGGCTGATGACACGGTTCCACTTGTCATGAGCATGGTGATGCCATTCCAACGTTCACAGACTTGGCTAAAGAGTTTAGCAAGTTGAACTGACCCATATTGAGATGCAACGAGTATGTCGTCATTTGCATGTCTCAATCAATGTAATCCATAGACCTGAGGTTGTCGCACAACCCGAGTTGTGGATAACCGACTTAGGTTCTGTCAAACGCTGCTCTGTGACAAGGCAACTATAAAGGCAGAGTTCAGGTCGAATTAGAAGCAAGCTGCGTGATGTGGATAATCAAGATGGAATTTTTTCCCTCCGAATGGAGAGATATTCTCTGGGCCCTCTCGACTGATATGATTCCGGAAGCATGGCCATGCGCAACTCGGTTAAGTGTTAACTGAGTCTGTTGACTAAGAGTTAGTCAGATGAATCATATATCACGGACCGAGAAGAGAGTTGAGTTATTAATGGATGACGATAAATCGCCTATAGTTCGACAAGGTATATCTTGAGGCAAAAGGGACTAAGATGAAAGTCACATTGAAAGGTATGTCGCCATGACTCAATGGGACTTGGGAGTCGGCATGTTCTGCTAGGAGCCGCTACCGATGGATCGATTGGAGTCGGACTCCAATCGTGTCCAAGTCGCCATGAGCCTGTAGGGTCGCACACTTAAGAGTGGGAGCAAATGTATTGGTCGGGTTGGACCCGAACCGGAAATGGACTGAGTTTGTGAGTCGGACTCACAGAGGGAATGTGCCACAAGTGTTGTGAAGCCCATTTCCATTCGCTATATAAAGAGGGGCGCAGGTTGCCCAGCGGGCACATTACTCCACTCCCATACGTTGGGAACCTGTAACATCCCAAGTATGAAAACAACCTTAGAATGCTTGCTCCTTGTTTAATTTCAGTTGCATCATTCCATCATTAGCATTGCATTTGTTCTCACTTTTTTTCTATTTGAAATTCAAACCAATTTTAAAAATTTGGTTCATACTTGGTATGTTCCAATTTTTTCAAAATAGTTTCCAAACAGCAACAATTTAATTGTTTCCAATAAACTTGAATTTTCATATAATTAACTTGCTAAATTTTCAATATTTCAATTATTGCAAAAATTCAATCAAATTCAATTAAATTTCAAACAGCAACAAAAATTTAAAATTTTGAGAAAACAAAAGTTTGTACAACTGGGCTTTTGCAATAAATACCCTATAAAAAATTATCACAAAATTTTTTGAAACCCAAAAACCCTTTCTTTTCTTCTCTTTTCTTTTCTACGAAAAAAAAAGAGAGAGAAAAAGAAATAAAAAATGGAAAAATGGGCAGGGGGAGGCAGACCAGGCCAGCCGAATGGGCCGGCCCGGTCCACCTACGACCCCAACCAGCCCGCTCGGCCTTTCTCCCTCCTCCGTACAGGGTGTCGACACCCCTGACGACAGCATCCACCAGAGCACCACCACCGCACCCCTCCTCACCTGCTCCTCCCTTTTTCCCCTCTACAAGAAGGTCCCCGAGAACCCCAAACCCTAGCTCTCCCTTCTCCTCCCCAGCCGCCACCGCTTCCTTTCTCCTCTTCTCCTACTAGCCCTCTGAATCCGTTTTTTCTGAACCCTGAAATCAGCTGCCATGGCCGGAGTTTGAAGGTGGCGGGGTAGTTGCTGTGATCGTCGACGGAGGCTCTCCTCGGCGGGAATGGAACCAGGGGGGTTCCACCTCCAATTTTGACGATGGAATCGAGGCCGGAGGACGTCTGCACCGAACGCGCCGTCGAGCTCCTCGCCGCCACCGCGCACTGCACGCCATCGGCGGTTGTTGCTGCTGCGCCTCACCGCTTCCTCCTTCGGTCGCCGACGAGCCCGCTGTGAGCCATCCCGTCCTCCTCTTCCCCCCTCTTGCGCACGCACAACCGCAGCGAGCCGCGCGGCCGGCCTCCCTTGCCGCCGGCGTGTTCTGTCTTTCAGTCGAGCAAAGTTCAGAAACTGAATCTTTTTTCAGTTTCAGTTAAGTACACGGGATCTACCTCAAAACCCCACTCACCCCTGTTCTGTCACGATTCCGCAGCCCAGCCCAGTGGCTAGAGCCACCCCCGCGCGCACCCGAGGGCGCGAGTTCGATTCCCCGCCGCGCGAATAAAAACCCCCCTTTTTCCTGCTTTGCCACGTTGGCTGCGCGGGCCCACCTGTCAGCGACAGTGGTGGCCACGCCAGCTTCCACGCACGGCCACGCAGGCGCCAGCTGGGCACTGGCCCACTGGCCAGTGACCCAGGGCACGCATGCCCTACGTAACGAAAGTTCCAGGCCCCTTTTCTGAAAACTTATTTTGCACTCAGGCCCGTGTAATAACTTTTAAACTTTTAAAATTGCAGAATAGCCCCCAGAATTCAAATTCAAATAACTTTTGCATATTAAATCCAAATCTAATAAATAAAATATGTATTCCATTCAAAATTCCCTAAACTTTTCAAATATGCAATCTGTTTAAAGTTTTGAATAATTAAAAATTATATTATTTTCTGTGCCTTACTTAAATCAATTAAAAATTGTTTAAATCATAACTAATTCAAATTAAATTCAAATTTAATTTGTAAAATATGTTTTCAAACCAGAAAAATATAATATTTTCAAATATGAATTTTATTTACTGTTTTGAACAAACAAAATTCAAATAATTTTAATACCTGAATTAAATTCATTTAAATCTTGTTTAAACTTGTTTAATTCATAATTAATTCATTTTAATTCCAAATTCAAAAAGTAATACATGTTGTTCAATCAGAATTAAATGCTCTATCCAAATGTGCAATAATAACAACATTTTGAGAAACTAAATTTTGCACTAATTTCAATTCTGATTTTTATTCAATTAAAATGCCAAAAGCCACAATTAAATATCTACAACTCCAAATTTGGCAAATAAAATATCTAGTTGAAGCTAATTTCATTTCCTAGCTGTTTCTATCATCTATCATGCATTTAATCCACTTTAACCAATGTTTAGTTGTAGTTCATTAAATTCTCAATTAATGCACATGGGCTTTACCATATGCAATTCAATTGCCTATGGGTCCATCTAAAATTGGTTATATTGTCCCTAGTTTATTTTGATGCACCAATTAAATTTTCATGCATCATCCCATGTTTGTGCATTGTGCCATGTTATTGATTGTTCGTCTCTCTTCGTTGTTTGTTTGCTTCTTCCCGAATAGACGACGACGTTGAGACAGACGAGGGTTACGACACTACTTCAGAGGAGTTAGCCCAGTACCAGGCTACTGAGTTTGCAGGCAAGTATTCACTCACCTGAACCATTGTGTCCTTTCCACACTGGATACCGATACTTTCCGTTGTCTAATCTGCTAGCCTTATGATTTGTTGCTTGTGTTCCGATCCTATCACATGTTATCATGTAACCCTGATATAGCCTATCCTCCACACCTATAACCTTGTTTCTTGTTTCCTGTGTCGTACTAGCATGCTTAGGGTTGGTTATGCTCGAGTCTGATGTCCGTTATTTCTGTTACCATATTTATTATGTTCCGGGGGCTCGATGTTTAAACAACAACCTGTTAATGTTTGATGTAATGCTAATTTGATGATAAGGCACCGGCAGGAGGCCGGGTATGGTTTTGAGGCCTGCTAGTGTCGAACTCAGGAAAAGTTCTTGTCCTCTGGATCGATGTTGAGCGCGCTAACCGCATGTGGGAAGCGTGTATGGGCGCCCCCCGCAACTCTGATTCGATTCGCATCTCGTCCAAATCGCCACACTTAGTTCGGGCTTTCCATTTGATGCACGCATATGCAGGTATGAACCCTTGGCGCCAGGGTGGAACTTTTGTAGTCGGCATTTAGGGCGGCGTGGTCTTCCAGGGCTATGAGGGTCCCCCTTTTCTTCGTGGGGGCTCGATTAGCCACGCACGCACAGCATGTGGTTCTTTGGGCTTGATGCGAAGAAGAGTTGGGTTGTGTTGAGTGGCCTGCTTGGTGGGTTTTATCCCCGTCTGGCGGGTTATTCTTACGTGTACGGCCAAATTGGTGCACCCCTGCAGGGTTAAATCTTCTCGAGAAGCCGTGTTGTCCGCGGTAATGGATGACTTGGTGATAGGGCTGGCTAACAAGGATTAGACAACTTACACCTAATTAATAATAATTTGACTAGTAATAGGCTCATTGACACAATAACTTGAACCTTCATTAATCCAACTGTGTGGGTTATCCTCGGATTGCTTCTTTGGATAAGGGGCGAGATCCAGGATGGGTTTGTTTGAGGTTAGTGGTAGTTGGTTCCGATGCGCTATCTTATCCCTTTCTTTTAGCCGGATGTTATAGCGTGTCTTTGTAGTTGGTTAGGGCAGCCCGCTGCCGCACCTTTGTATCACCTATCTTCCGTTGAACCCAAAGCATCTGTACTTGGTGTTGTCGGGTACCCTTTGGTATCTTGTGCGTCTTGCTTGCCAGTACTCGTCTGTACTGGCCCCTTTGGGGCTGTGTGTTCTGCAGACTACGTTTCCGAGGATCCCCATGATGGCTACTACGTGGAGTACGACAGGGCTGTTGACGAGTAGATAGCGGACCCGGGCAGGATCCGAGACTTCGTGGATGGGCTCCGTTCTTTCGTTTCCGGCCTCTTAGGCCTATTTGGATCTTGTCTGTACTCAGACACTTTGGATGCTTCCGCTGTGATGTAATGATGACTTGTTGGGACATGTGTCCTCTGCATGACTGTACTTGCTACCTCTGCTCTAGTGAGAGCTTTTGCCACTTATTTCTATTTCTTTGTGTCTTAGAGATTTGTTGTGATATCACTTGTTCAAATGCCGTTGACGTACCATGTGTGTATGTTATGAAGTACGTCAATGGAAGTATTCGGATTTCTATTGGATGGTTTCACTGACGATGAATAGTAGAGGATGGTTGTCACACGTTTACGTGTTGGCCTACTCATATTGAGATGCGGGTGCAGGTAGGCCCCGTAAGCCATTTATCTACTGTTTAGCGGGCTGTGTGTATCCTCTAAAAGTCCGGGTGCGACAAATGGTATCAGAGCCTGTCTGCCTGTAGGATCCCTTTTACTGATCGCAGTTGAGTCTAGAAACTATTTTGTAGCTATATAGGAAAAATGAAACGTGAGAGTAGGAATTCTGTTCTTTTATTTCTTTCCCCACCCACCCTCCCTTTTCTGGTAAGGAAGTGCAACGTTGTTTTCTCTTCTCATCTAAACTTTCAAGTTAGGATTTCACGTATCCTGGTTTCTCTAGGATGGTTATATCTACTAGACCATAGGAATGGAGGTGGTTGTGACATGATTTTCATGTTGCCTACTCACGATTGAGAACGGAGGCACATAAGCCCCGGAAGCAGATCCTCTATTCCTTAAGCAGTAGATATTGATCCTCTAGAAGCCCGGATGGGTTTTTCCGTAGTACCTCAGGAGTGTTTGGTCTCGTGTTTCCCAAATGTTTCTTCGATATCCTGTTCTTCTCAAGACCTTTTCGTCCGTTGGAACCTTGTTGTTGCTTGCCACTTCAGTTCTTCTACCGGCGTCTAATCAAAGTTTCCCCGATCATCTGCAGATGGATCTCAGATTCTACCCGCAGGTGGTTCGTATGACTCGTTGCAAGAGCACTGCCGGTTATCCGGAGATGCTGAGAGACATGGTCACTTTTCTGGGGTTCTGTTGGGCACCAGAGTACCAGGTCTACGAGCAGCAGCGAGAGTTTGAGCAGACCTACTACCAGGCTATCGTCTACATTCTGTCAGATGATGGCATGAGCGTAGTCCACCGCTACGAGGCAGTGGGTTCCACAGTGGATATGGTTGTGCAGCAGGCAGCTTATGTGAGCCTCACCGTCCTTCGTGCTGACTACTGGGGATTTGACGATTCTATCTATCGCCACATCCCCCGTGGTTACATCACTTCGGAGGGAGCTCACTTCACTCTCTACAACAACTTGGATGTTTACGAGCATGATAACTCCAGGCTGCACACCACCGCTCAGTTTGTGAGACACAGTGACGCAGTTGCCCGCACACTATCTCAGGAGTTGGCTTCAGTCAGAGAGCAGCTTTACCTTGCTTTTACTCGTCTGGCGACTTACACCACAGACTTTGTTGGAGGCGAGCGCTTTGCACGTTTCGATCAGCCAGTTGGGCGTCGTCTGCCAGATGCTGGAGGTTACGAGCCGATCAGAGGTCCACTTCTTAACCTTGGTGCTGGTTACACTGGGATTCCCCGCTTTGGAGCACAGGGAGTCGACGCTATGTACTTCACCACGCCTAGAGTCGGTCTCAGACCACGTCAGATATACGTGGATCGTCGTTCCACCTACTTTCGTGGGCGTGCTCCTCACCGTACCTCTCGCCGTACTCCTCGCCGCCGTCCTGCGTGATGAGCACGGGAGTACCGATGTATCCATTCTTAGTTATGTTTAGTTATCCTTTGGTATTCGAACCATTTATGGTGTGTTGGATATTCTGATGTAATTGAACATGTGATGGTGTACCTTTTGGTTATCTATTCATGTGTCAGAGTAATCTATCTTTCGGTTGCCAAGTCTATTCTTTGTCTATTGTTGTGCTAAAATGCATTTCCATTCAGGATGCCGCCAACAAGGAACACTACGTCTGAGCCACCGCCAATCACGGAGCTGTTGACTCAGATGACCCAAGTCATGACGCAGATGGCCCAGCTTTAGGCTAATCAGCACATCAACCAGACAGCTCCACGAGTCAGCATCAAGGAGTTTCTCAGTCTGGGCCCAAGAGCTTTCGTGGCCACACGCGAGCCTCTGGACGCAGATGACTGGATCCGTGAGATAGCCAAGGCTCTGGAGATTGCACACGTAGCTGAAAAAGACAAGGTCAAGTATGCCTCCTATCTGCTGAAGGGTCAAGCAGCTTCTTGGTGGGAAAACTTCCAGGCCATGAGAACTGGCATGCCAGTCACGTGGGATCGTTTCAAGGAAGCCTTCCTGAAGCACCACATTCCAGATGGTCTCATGGAAAGAATGCGTGAAGAGTTTTGCTCTCTCAAGCAAGGCAAGTTGGACATCATCGGATATCAGAGTGAGTTCAATCGCCTAGCTCAGTACGCTGGAGATGAGGTGTCCACTGAAGCTAAGAAGATGGCAAGGTTCCGCAGAGGCTTTAACCCGGAACTCAAGTATGCCCTCACCAATATCAAGGCCGACAGCTTCGAGGATCTCGTTAACACCGCGCTCAATGAAGAAAATGGGCGCAAGGCGTTCGAGGAGTCTCGCAAGCACTCGCGTGAGGGTGGTTCCTCCTCCAACATGACCACCCCTCCGCAGAAGCGCCGCATCTGGGTACCAAATGGTGCTGTCACTCGGGCTCCATACGCCCAAACTTCTCTAGGCTTCGCTCCCCGCCCACCCAACCCTGCTCAGCTGAATGATCCGAGGGCTTCGATGGGGCAGCCAAGGCCAGGGCCTCCTCGTGTCGTCACATGCTACAAGTGCAAGCAGACGGGACACTATGCCGACAAGTGCACGCAGAGGCAGCTACCTCCACCACCACCTCGTCCTAACACAAACCAGGCAGTGGTGCGCGCTCCCCCGCCTAAGGCCTTCAACTCCAACAACAGGCCTGTCGGGAGGACCGCAAGGGTGAATCATGTCAAGATCGACAAAGCTGAGGAAGCTCCTGACGTCGTTCTCGGTACATTTCTCGTAAACTCTAATCCAGCTAAAGTGTTGTTTGATACCGGAGCATCTCATTCTTTCGTGTCAAAGATCTTTGCGACAACAATTAAACTCCCTTTTGTTGGTTTGGGTTCCCCGCTAGTGGTCAACTCCCCTGGAGCAACTATGCAAACGTCCAAGATCAGTCACAAAAATAAAATTCTAATTGGAGGCCACATATTCCTTGCTTCTCTCATACATCTTGGCAATTCTGACATTGATGTCATTCTTGGTATGGATTGGCTGAAGGCCAATAAAGCAAGAATTGACTATGCTCAAAAGTCAATAACTCTGTCCCACCCTTCTGGCCAGATAATCTATTCCCCACATTAATCAAGTTCCATTCAGCTATGCACCCTCAATGCAAAACCTCTACCTTCACTTGAAAATGTTTCGGTGGTTTGCGACTTCCCTGACGTCTTTCCAGAAGAGTTGCCAGGAATGCCTCCGGACAGAGCTGTTGAGTTCGTGATCAAACTTGAACCATGTACTGCTCCAATCTCTAAGCATCCCTACAAGATAGGAACTCCCGAGCTGAAGTTGTTGAAGGAACAAATTGATATGTACATGGAAAAAGGTTACATTCAACCTAGTTCCTCGGCTTGGGGATGCCCAACTCTGTTCGTTGCGAAGAAGGATCAAACAAAGAGACTCGTTGTTGACTATCATCCTCTTAACGAGAAGACCATAAAAAATAAGTATCCAATTCCTCGCATCGATGATCTTTTTGATCAACTTGCTGGAGCCTCAATATTCTCCAAGTTGGACTTGAGAATGGGTTACCATCAAATAAAGATCAGAAAAGAGGATATTCCAAAGACAGCCTTCACCACTCACTACGGTCTATACGAATTCACCGTCATGTCCTTTGGTCTCACCAATGCACCGGCGACCTTCTATCGAATCATGAATTCTGTCTTCCATGAATACCTCGACAAGTTCGTTGTGGTATATCTTGATGACATTCTTGTCTACTCCAAATCCGAGGAAGAGCATGAAGAACATCTTCGTCTAACTCTCATGAAGCTTCGCGAAAATCGTCTCTATGCCAAATTCTTCAAATGTGAGTTCTGGATTTCCGAAGTCGTTTATCTTGGTCATCTCATATCTGCCAAGGGCATAGCCATTGATCCAGAAAAGTTTAAAGCAATTGTTGATTGGAAACCTCCAAAGACGGTGAAGCAAGTAAGAAGTTTTCTTGGCTTGGCTAGCTATTGCCGTCGCTTCGTCCCAAACTTCTCCAAGATTGCCAAACCTCTCACTGACCTCACAAAGAAGGACAAGAAGTTCGTCTGGTCTCCACAATGTGATGAAAGTTTCAATCTCCTGAAGACTAAACTCACTTCTACACCAGTTCTGGTTGGCCCAGATCCTTCCAAACCTTTCCAAATATTTTGTGATGCTTCTCTCCAAGGTCTAGGTGCAGGTCTAATGCAAGAACGCCAAGTTGTGGCTTATGCTTCACGTCAGTTGAACACACATGAGCTCAATTATCCCACTCATGACCTTGAACTCGCAGCAGTTGTGTTTGCCCTCAAGAAATGGAAACAATACTTGTTGGGTAATCGCACTGAAATCTTTTCCGATCATACGAGTCTGAAGTACATCTTCACTCAACCAGATCTAAACCTCAGACAAAGGAGATGGATTGAAAAGATTAAAGACTTTGATCTTACCATTTCTTAAACTTTAGGCAAGGCTAATGTTATGGCTGATGCTCTCAGTCGCAAGTCGTATTGCAATAATCTCATGATCATGGAAAGCCAACCTCCTCTTCATGAAGAATTCCAGAAGCTCAATCTTGGTCTTGTTCCTCAAGGCCATATTGCGAACTTGATAGCCAGTCCAACTCTCGAGGACAAGATTCATTCTGAACAACTTCATGATGCTGAAATCAAGAAGATTGTAGAACACATCAAAGCAGGCAATGAGAAATTTGAGTGCATCTCAATTGATGACAAGGGAACTGTGTTCTTCGAAGGACGCATTGCAGTTCCTCAGATTCAAAGTCTCAAAGATGTCATTCTCAAGGAGGCTCATGAAACTCCTCTCTCCATACACCCTGTAAGTACAAAGATGTACCAGGATCTCAAGACACTGTATTGGTGGCCTAGCATGAAACGTGAAATTGCTCAATACGTTTCTGAATGCGACGTTTGTCAACGTGTCAAGGCAGTTCATCAGAAAACAGCCGGTCTTCTCCAACCTCTGAAAATCCCTGAATGGAAGTGGTACATGATTGAAATGGACTTCGTCACTGGTTTTCCAAAGTCCAAGAAGGGCAACGATGCAATCTTCGTTGTCATTGATCGACTCACTAAAGTTGCTCACTTCTTTCCTGTCAAAGAGACAATATCAGCTAGTCAGTTAGCAGAGCTCTACACAGCAAAGATTGTTCCTCTTCATGGTGTTCCATTGGAAATAAGCTCAGATCGTGGAAGCATATTCACTTCTCATTTTTGGAAAAGCTTTCAAGAAGCCTTGGGCACCAAGCTTCTGTTCAGCACAGCCTACCATCCTTAGTCTCAAGGGCTAGTCGAAAGAGTCAATCAGATTCTAGAGGATATGCTCAGAGCATGTGTTCTCTCTTTCGGCATGAAATGGGAGGAATGTATCCCATATGCTGAATTCTCCTACAACAACAGCTTCCATGCAAGTCTAGGCATGGCACCATTCGAGGCTCTCTATGGCCGCAGATGCAGGAGTCCAATCAATTGGTCTGGAGCTGGTGAACGTTCACTCTTAGGCCATGACATTGTTAAGGAGGCCGAAGAGAAAGTTCGCATCATTCGTGACAATCTGAAGATTGCCCAGTCTCGTCAGAAAAACTACTATGACAGCAAACACAGGGACATGGTCTATGCAGCTGGAGACAAAGCATATCTCCGTGTAACTCCCCTTAGAGACACTCATCGTTTTGGTGTCAAAGGAAAGCTTGCACCAAGATATATTGGTCCCTTCAACATTCTCTCAAGGCGTGCAGAAAATGCCTATCGTCTTGAACTTCCAGAAAAGCTATCCAAGGTGCACGATGTCTTTCACGTGTCACAGCTCAAGAAATGTTTCAAAGATCCAGGTCGTGCAGTTGATCATGATTCAATTGATCTGCAAGAAGACCTCTCTTATGAAGAGCATCCTGTTCGCATTCTCGATGAGACCGAGCGTAAAACTCGCAACAAGAGCACTAAGTTCTTAAAAGTGCAGTGGTCTCATCATTCCGATAAAGAGGCAACCTGGGAGACCGAAGAGGATCTTCGCAAGAAGTATCCGGACCTTTTCTCTTCTCAGTAGGAATCTCGGGGCGCGAGTCCTTCAAGGGGGGCGTTTTGTAACATCCCAAGTATGAAAACAACCTTAGAATGCTTGCTCCTTGTTTCATTTCAGTTGCATCATTCCATCATTAGCATTGCATTTGTTCTCACTTTTTTTCTATTTGAAATTCAAACCAATTTTCAAAATTTGGTTCATACTTGGTATGTTCCAATGTTTTCAAAATAGTTTCCAAACAGCAACAAGTCAATTGTTTCCAATAAACTTGAATTTTCATATAATTAACTTGCTTAATTTTCAATATTTCAATTATTGCAAAAATTCAATCAAATTCAATTAAATTTCAAACAACAACAAAAATTTAAAATTTTGAAAAACAAAAGTTTGTACAACTGGGCTTTTGCAATAAATACCCTATAAAAAATTATCACAAAATTTTTTGAAACCCAAAAACCCTTTATTTTCTTCTCTTTTCTTTTCTACAAAAAAAAGAGAGAGAAAAAGAAATAAAAAATGGAAAAACGGGCAGGGGGAGGCAGACCAGGCCAGCCGAATGGGCCGGCCCGGTCCACCTACGACCCCAACCAGCCCGCTCGGCCTTTCTCCCTCCTCCGTATAGGGTGTCGACACCCCTGACGACAGCATCCACCAGAGCACCACCACCGCACCCCTCCTCACCTGCTCCTTCCTTTTCCCCCTCTACAAGAAGGTCCCCGAGAACCCCAAACCCTAGCTCTCCCTTCTCCTCCCCAGCCGCCGCCGCTTCCTTTCTCCTCTGCTCCTACTAGCCCTCTGAATCTGTTTTTTCTGAACCCTGAAATCAGCTGCCATGGCCGGAGTTTGAAGGTGGCGGGGTAGTTGATGTGATCGTCGACGGAGGCTCTCCTCGGCGGGAATGGAACCAGGGGGGTCCACCTCCAATTTTGACGAAGGAATCGAGGCCGGAGGATGTCTGCACCCAGCGCGCCGTCGAGCTCCTCGCCGCCACCGCGCACTGCACGCCATCGTCGTTGGTTGCTGCTGCGCCTCACCGCTTCCTCCTTCGGTCGCCGACGAGCCCGCTGTGAGCCATCCCGTCCTCCTCTTCCCCCCTCTTGCGCACGCACAACCGCAGTGAGCCGCGCGGCCGGCCTCCCCTGCCGCCGGCGTGTTCTGTCTTTCAGTCGAGCAAAGTTCAGAAACTGATTTTTTTTTCATTTTCAGTTAAGTACACGGGATCTACCTCAAAACCCCCATGCACCCCTGTTCTGTCACAATTCCGCAGCCCATCCCAGTGGCTAGAGCCACCCCCGCGCGCACCTGAGGGCGCGAGTTCGATTCCCCGCCACGCGAATAAAAACCCCCCCTTTTTCCTGCTTTGCCACGTTGGCTGCGCGGAGTGGTGGCCACGCCAGCTTCCACGCACGGCCACGCAGGCGCCAGCTGGGCACTGGCCCACTGGCCAGTGACCCAGGGCACGCCTGCCCCGCGTAACGAAAGTTCCAGGCCCCTTTTCTGAAAACTTATTTTGCACTCAGGCCCCTGTAATAACTGTTAAACTTTTAAAATTGCAGAATAGCCCCCATAATTCAAATAACTTTTGCATATTAAATCCAAATCTAATAAATAAAATATGTATTCCATTCAAAATTCCCTAAACTTTTCAAATATGCAATATGTTTAAAGTTTTGAATAATTAAAAATTATATTATTTTTTGTGCCTTACTTAAATCAATTAAAAATTGTTTAAATCATAACTAATTCAAATTAAATTCAAATTTTATTTGTAAAATATGTTTTCAAACCAGAAAAATATAATATTTTCAAATATGAATTTTATTTACTGTTTTGAACCAAAAAAATTCAAATAATTTTAATACCTGAATTAAATTCATTTAAATCTTGTTTAAACTTGTTCAATTCATTTTAATTCCAAATTCAAAAAGTAATACATGTTTTTCAGTCAGAATTAAATGCTCTATCCAAATGTGCAATAATAACAACATTTTGAGAAACTAAATTTTGCACTAATTTCAATTCTGATTTTTATTCAATTAAAATGCCAAAAGCCACAATTAAATATCTACAACTCCAAATTTGGCAAATAAAATATCTAGTTGAAGCTATTTTCATTTCCTAGCCGTTTCTATCATCTCTCATGCATTTAATCCACTTTAACCAATTTTTAGTTGTAGTTCATTAAATTCTCAATTAATGCACATGGGCTTTACCATATGCAATTCAATTGCCTATGGGTCCATCTAAAATTGGTTATATTGTCCCTAGTTTATTTTGATGCACCAATTAAAATGACATGCATCATCCCATGTTTGTGCATTATGCCATGTTATTGATTGTTCATCTCTCTTCGTTGTTTGTTTGCTTCTTCCCGAATAGACGACGACGTTGAGACAGACGAGGGTTACGACACTACTTCAGAGGAGTTAGCCCAGTACCAGGCTACTGAGCTTGCAGGCAAGTATTCACTCACCTGAACCATTGTGTCCTTTCCACACTGGATACCGATACTTTCCGTTGTCTAATCTGCTAGCCTTATGATTCGTTGCTTGTGTTCCGATCCTATCACATGTTATCCTGTAACCCTGATATAGCATATCCTCCACACCTATAACCCTGTTGCTTGTTGCCTGTGTCGTACTAGCATGCTTAGGGTTGGTTATGCTCGAGTCTGATGTCCGTTATTTCTATTACCATATTTATTATGTTCCGGGGGCTTGATGTTTAAACAACAACCTGTTAATGTTTGAGGTAATGCTAATTTGATGATAAGGCACCGGCAGGAGGCCGGGTATGGTTTTGAGGCCTTCTAGTGTCGAACTCAGAAAAAGTTCTTGTCCTCTGGATCCATGTTGAGCGCGCTAACCGCATGTGGGAAGCGTGTATGGGCGCCCCCCGCATCTCTGATTCGATTCGCATCTCGTCCAAATCGCCACACTTAGTTCGGGCTTTCCATTTGATGCACGCATATGCAGGTACGAACCCTTGGCGCCAGGGTGGAACTTTTGTAGTCGGCATTTAGGGCGGCGTGGTCTTCCAGTGCTATCAGGGTCCCCCTTTTCTTCGTGGGGGCTCGATTAGCCGCGCACGCACATCACGTGGTTCTTTGGGCTTGATGCGAAGAAGAGTTGGGTTGTGTTGAGTGGCCTGCTTGGTGGGTTTGATCCCCGTCTGGCGGGTTATTCTTACGTGTACGGCCAAATTGATGCACCCCTGCAGGGTTAAATCTTCTCGAGAAGCCGTGTTGTCCGCGGTTATGGATGACTTGGTGATAGGGCTAGCTAACAAGGATTAGACAACTTACACCTAATTAATAATAATTTGAATAGTAATAGGCTCATTGACACAATAACTTGAACCTTCATTAATCCAACTGTGTGGGTTATCCTCGGATTGCTTCTTTGGATAAGGGGCGAGATCCAGGATGGGTTT
Organism: Alopecurus myosuroides; assembly: GCA_028641055.1. Classification (NCBI taxonomy): domain Eukaryota; kingdom Viridiplantae; phylum Streptophyta; class Magnoliopsida; order Poales; family Poaceae; genus Alopecurus; species Alopecurus myosuroides. Next base: position 463,191,361 of record CM054058.1, read on the forward strand.
GTTTGAGGTTAGTGGTAGTTGGTTCCGATGCGCTATCTTATCCCTTTCTTTTAGCCGGATGTTATAGCGTGTCTCTGTAGTTGGTTAGGGCAGCCCGCTGCCGCACCTTTGTATCACATATCTTCCGTTGAACCCAAAGCATCTGTACTTGGTGTTGTCGGGTACCCTTTGGTATCTTGTGCGTCTTGCTTGCCAGTACTCGTCTGTACTGACCCCTTTGGGCCTGCGTGTTCTGCAGACTACGTTTCCGAGGATCCCCATGGTGGCTACTATGTGGAGTATGACGGGGCTGCTGACGAGTAGACAGCGGACCCGGGCAGGATCCGAGACTTCGTGGATGGGCTCCGTTCTTTCGTTTCCGGCCTCTTAGGCCTATTTGGATCTTGTCTGTACTCAGACACTTTGGATGCTTCCGCTGTGATGTAATGATGACTTGTTGGGACATGTATCCTCTGCATGACTGTACTTGCTATCTCTGCTCTAGTGAGAGCTTTTGCCACTTATTTCTATTTCTTTGTGTCTTAGAGATTTGTTGTGATATCACTTGTTCAAATGCCGTTGACGTACCATGTGTGGATGTTATGAAGTACGTCAATGGAAGTATTCGGATTTCTATTGGATGGTTTCACAGACGATGAATAGTAGAGGATGGTTGTCATACGTTTACGTGTTGGCCTACTCATATTGAGATGCGGGTGCAGGTAGGCCCCATAAGCCATTTATCTACTGTTTAGCGGGCTGTGTGTATCGTCTAAAAGTCCGGGTGCGACAGAACCCTAGCCCCACTCAGTCCAGCCGTCGCACCGGACCTAGCAGTCCGCCATCAGAGCTCCTCCTCGTACGTGTGGATACCGGAAGAGGTGATGTACGTTCAGCACTTCGACGATCGAGGGATTGGATCAGCTGGATCGGATCGTGGGACTACACTGCCCCGACGCGCTGCATCGATAATTCGCACATGCACGTCTAGGGGTAATACTCGTGGCCTTATACCTCGGCTAGATCATGGAAGTGCCGCGTAGAAAAGTTTTCGTTTATCTCTACGCATTCCAATAGTGGTATCAGAGCGGTAGCTTCTGGTTTTAGGACCGAGATCCGTACATATGTGATATGTAGTTAGCATTAGATTGGATCTAAGTGTTGTTTTGGTGGTCATTCTATGAGATAGATCAGTTTTGTACAAGGTTGATTGGATCAATCGTACTCGAGGTTAATGGATGATCTGGTTTATGTGATCATACTGCTAAGGTCATGGAACAACTTACCCCTACCGGTCGGTTTCTGCCATCGGGGTATACCGCGACACATAAATCCAGTTGCGGTGATCGAAGATCAAAGAGTTTGATCGAATCCGAATACAGATCAGATTTGGGTAAAACTGTTTTATCCGATGAAGAAATCCATTTTTGGAATGCAGATGAGATCTGCGTTTTCCAAAATCGTCGGGCTTCGCCCTGTCGGAGCGCCTTACATGTCGTTACGAGTTTCACAACGCCGGTAGATATCGTATCTATGCATAACTTGTTTTTGCAGGAAGTTGTGAATGGTATGGCTTATGTGCATCTGTTGTGTGTAATCCATACATGATCTGTGCATCATGTTTTTGTCAGCCGGCTGGATCCTAGGTGCTGTCATTTTATTGTATACCGGCCTGCTTGTTGGATTCTCTATGTAAATTTTCATTTACTAGCTAGTGTAGCTTCTTGGAGAACCCGGATGACATGCAAGTCGATGTACAAGTCGGCTACATGGAGTAAGATCGCACATGACAAGAGTTGGCACGCGTCAACTTACAAACTTTGTGGAGATGGAGATCACCATGAAGAGAGCCATACCATTTCACATTATAATTGCTTTATTTGTGTTATTGTTATGTCTCTGTTTACCTCTATTTAGATAGTTGGTAGATTTTAATCCCTCAAAGAAGCTCTAGTCGGTCGCCCCGCCAGTGCTGCACCATCACAAGTCGGACATTCTTGGTAGTGGGCTCATAAAATTGAGGTGCTACCAATTCTTTCCGATTAGGTGGGTTTGAGTCGGACTCTTACTGCGGAAGCACTTGGTAATCTAGACGAGTCCATCACAACGGTTGTGGGGCTCGGGGCGAGGTAGGTTGGGAGCCGGGGCATGTGATGCCACCCAACTAACAGTAGTCATATTGGATACGATTGGCAAGGTGTTGCCTACCTAGATCACTTGACGGCTAGCGGTGATGCTAAAGCTCACTAGTCGGCTTTCTTATTTAGGATCTTGAATCACTTAGCAACCATCAGAGGGGTGTTGGTTCTAGTGGGAGCATAAGTATTAAAGCGTTTAATATGCCTGCTCTTTTATGAATACATGTCTTAAGTATTTTGCATATTTTCTTTTGTAGATCAATGGCACCTAGCAACCTTCCTCAGTTATCCACTTTCGCGTTGAGGTCAATCCTAGAGAAAGATAAGCTTAATGGAACTAATTTCACCAGCTGGTATCGTAATCTGAGGATAGTCCTCAAGCATGACAAGAAAGAACATGTTCTAGAAACTCCACTTCCAGATGAGCCTGATGATGATGCGACTGTTGCAGTCATGAATGCCTACCATAAGACTAGAGATGAGTCTACGGAAATTAGATGTCTTATGCTTGCACACATGGAACCGGACTTGCAGCAGCAGTTCGAGAATGTTGAGGCCTACGATATGATCGAAAGCCTCAAAATTATGTTCCAGGCTCAGGCAAAGACCGAGAGGTATCAAGTCTCTCAAGCTTCGCTGGGCTGTAAGCTCAGAGACGGCAATCCACTGAGTCCGCATGTCATCAAGATGATTGGTTACATACAGTCTCTGGATCGTCTGGGCTTCCCAATTAACGAAGAGTTCGCTACTGATATAATTCTGAACTGTCTTCTAGTGCGTATGGTTCATTCATCTCGAACTACCATATGCATGGTAAGGATAAAAAGATCACTGAATTACATGGGATGCTCAAAACGGCAGAGGCTGATCTAAAGAAAGGCGCCAATCAAGTGTTGATTGTGCAGAATAAGGCTAAGTTCAAGAAGGGTTCTTGGACTAAGAAGAAGAAGGATAAGTCAGGAGGTAGCGCCCATGGCCCTGTCCAGAGTGCTTCCTCAAAGACTAAGTATTCTCCTACAGCCGGAGCCAATTGCTTCTAATGCAAGCAGGATGGCCACTTGAAGAGGAACTACACCAAGTATTTGGCTTACAGAGCAAAGAGTGGAGGTATGACTTCCGACTCAGGTACAATTGTGTGCAATGTTATAGACATTTATCTTGCTGATGCGCCTAATACTTCTTGGGTATATGATACCGGATCAGTTATTCAAATATGCAACTCGTTGCAGGGACTGATAAGAACTAGGAGCGTGGAAAGATGAGAGGTTGATATTCGGGTCGAAAACAAGGCGAGAGTCGCTGCGTTGGAAGTCGGCACGATGCAACTTCATTTACCTTCAGGATTTTTAAGGGAACTGAATAATTGTTATTATGTTCCAGTGCTTAGTCGAAACATGATTTACGCCTCATGTTTGATGAGACAAGGTTATGAGTCGAATATTAAGAATAATGCGTGTTCTTTATATTTGAAAGATATGTTTCATAGCTTTGCACCCGTTCAGAATGGGTTATTTATTTTGAATCTTGATAGTGAATCGGTCTATAACATAAATGTTAAAAGGTTGAAACCAAATGATCTGAATATGACTTACTTTTGGCATTGTCGGCTTGGTCATATAAGTTGGAAGCGCATGAAGAAGCTCCATGATGATGGACTTCTAACTTCGATCGAGTTAGAGTCATTCGAGACATGTGAATCATGACTACTAGGCAAAATGACCAAGACACCTTTTGCAAGGAGTTGTGAAAGGACTTGTTGGAACTAATACATAGTGATGTATGTGGTCGAATGAGCACGACAACCAGAGGTGGTTATGAGTACTTCATTACCTTCACTGATGATTTGAGTAGGTATGGATATATCTATTTAATGAAACACAAGTCAGAAGCCTTTGAGAAATTCAAGGAATTCAAGAGTGAAGTACAAAATCAGCTCGGCAAGAAAATAAAGTTTCTGCGGTCGGACCGTGGAGGCGAGTACATGAGCCATGAGTTTGATGATCATCTAAAGAGTTGTGGAATAGTTCCTCAACTCACTCCGCCGGGTACACCGCAGAGAAACGGTGTATCGGAGCGGAGAAATCGTACCTTGTTGGACATGGTACGATCAATGATGAGTCGGACAGATCTACCTTTATCATTTTGGGGTTATTGTCTAGAAACTGCAGCGTTCACACTAAACAGAGTACCATCAAGGTCAGTAGAGAAGACACCGCATGACATGTGGACTGGCAAAAGGCCAAGTTTGTCTTTTCTCAAGATTTGGGGTTGTGAAGCATTTGTCAAGCGACTTTAGTCGGACAAGCTCACGCCCAAGTCGGATAAGTGTATTTTCGTGGGGTATCCGAGGGAAACCTTGGGGTACTACTTCTACAAAAGGGAAGAGGGCAAAGTGTTTGTCGCTTGGAATGGTGTCTTCTTTGAGAAAGAGTTTCTCTGTCGGGAAGTCAGTGGGAGCACAGTGCAACTCGAAGAAATTCGAGAGGAACCGGCTAGGGGCGAGTCAGCGAGCGCCTTGGAGGCTGAGCCAGTCGTGGTACCTACACCGGTAACATCACCTGAACCACGGAGATCTCCCAGATTACAAAATGCTCGTGATGTTTTACTGTTAGACAGTAATGAGCCGACAACTTATTCGGAAGCGATGGTGGGATCTGATTCCGAGTAATGGCTTGGAGCCATGAGATCCGAGTTAAAGTCCATGGATGAAAACCAAGTTTGGAATTTGGTTGATCTGCCTGACGGTGCAAGACCCGTCGAGTGCAAATGGGTCTTTAAGAAGAAAACTGATATGGATGGAAATGTTTCCGTCTATAAAGCACGACTTGTCGCGAAGGGGTTCCGACATGTTCAAGGAGTTGACTACGACGAGATTTTCTCGCCCGTAGCGATGTTTAAGTCAGTTCGGATCATGTTAGCCATAGCAGCCTATTTTGACTATGAGATATGGCAGATGGATGTCAAGACGGCTTTCCTTAATGGAAATTGAACTGAGGACGTGTATATGATACAACCCGAAGGTTTTGTCGATCCAGCTAATGCTGACAAGGTATGCAAACTTCATAAATCCATTTATGGGGTGAAGCAAGCATCTCGGAGTTGGAACATTCGCTTTGATGAGGTAGTCAAATCGTTTGGCTTCATCCAGAGCGGTCATGATTCTTGTTTATACAAGAAGTTTAGTGGGAGCAAAGTAAATTTTCTAATCTTATATGTGGATGACATATTATTGATTGGAAATGATGTCATGATGTTGCAAGAAACCAAAGAATCATTGGAAAGGAGTTTCTTAATGAAGGATTTGGGTGAGGCGACTTACATATTAGGAATCACGATCTATAGAGATAGATCAAGGAGACTCATTGGATTGAGTCAGAGTACATATCTGGACAAAGTTTTGAAGATTTCAAAATGGAAGAGTCTAAGAAGAGATTCTTACCGATGTCCCATGGTATAAAACTTAGCAAGACTCAGTGTCCTTCGATGACTGATGCGCGAACTCGGATGAGTGTGATCCCATATGCTCCGGCAATCGGATCCATCATGTATGCCATGATTTGTACTAGGCCAGATGTTTCCTATGGTCTAAGTGTGACGAGCAGATACCAGGCTGACCCTGGCGAAGCCCACTGGGCAGCGATTAAAAATATCCTTAAGTACTTGAGAAGGACTAAGGAAATATTCCTAGTTTATGGAGGTGATGAGGAATTCAGTGTAAAGGGTTACACTGATGCAAGTTATCTCACCGACTCAGATGATTCTCGTTCGCAATCTGGATACGTGTTCGTAATGAACGGAGGGGTTGTGAGCTGGAAGAGTTCCAAGCAAGATACAGTGCCTGCATCTACAACAGAGGCTGAGTATATTGCTGCCTCGGAGGCTGCAAAGGAAGCTGTTTGGATCAGGAACCTCCTGATTGATCTTGGTGTGGTTCAGGGCGCGACCAATCCTCTGGACGTATATTGTGACAAGAATGGTGCTATCGCACAAGCCAAGGAACCTAGACAACACCAGAACAACAAACATATACTCATGCGTTATCGCCTCATTCGCTAGTTTGTCGAACAAGGTGATATCAAGTTATGCAAAATACACACGGATGCAAACATTGCAGATCCGTTGACAAAGGCGCTACCACAGCCTAAGCATGAGACGCACATGAGAGGTATGGGCATTCGATGCCTAGGCATATGATGGCAGGATGATTGACTCTAGTGCAAGTCGGAGACTGTTGGGAATATGCCCTAGAGGCAATCAAGTATGATGTATTCCCAATGTATTCATAAAGTTATTAAGTCGTCCTTGTTTTGAATATCTGATATATGTCATTGAATATGTGATTCGATTGTGGAACTATATATTTATGGTGTTCATACTAGATTGTCCTTGGTCATTAAGGTTGTGCTGGACACACCCCCTAGACTAATGTGAGTGTTGGCTGATGACACGGTTGCACTTTTCATGGGCATGGTGATGCCATTCCAACGTTCACAGACTTGGCTAACGAGTTTAGCAAGTCGGACTGTCCCATATTGAGATGCAACGAGTATGTCGTCATTTGCATGTCTCAATCAATGTAATCCTTAAACCTGAGGTTGTCGTACAATCCGAGTTGTCGGTCACCCACTTAGATTCTGTCAAACGCTGCTCTGTGACAAGGCAGCTATAAAGGCAGAGTTCGGGTCGAATGAGAAGCAAGCTGCGTGATGTGGATAATCAAGATGGGATTTCGCCCCTCCTAATGGAGAGATATTCTCTGGGCCCTCTCAAGTGATATGATTCTGGAAGCATGGCCATGCGCAACTCGGTTAAGTGTTAACTGAGTCTATTGACTAAGAGTTAGTCAGATGAATTATATATCACGGACCGAGAAGTGAGTTGAGCTATTAAGGGATGACGATAAATCACCTATAGTTCGACAAGGTATATCGTGAGGCAAAAGGGACTAAGATGAAAGTCACATTGAAAGTTATGTCATCATGACTCAGTGGGACTTGGGAGTCGGCACGTTCTGCTAGGAGCCGCTACCGATTGATCGATTGGAGTCGGACTCCAATCGTGTCCAAGTCGCCATGAGCCTGCAGGGTCGCACACTTAAGAGCGTGAGAAAATGTATTGGTCGGGTTGGACCTGAACCGGAAATGGAATGAGTTTGTGAGTGGCACTCATAGAGGGAATGGGCCACAAGTGTTGTGAAGCCCATTACCATTCGCTATATAAAGAGGGGCGCAGGTTGCCCAGCGGGCACGTTACTCCACTGCCATACTTGGAGTCCTAGCCCCACTCAGTCCAGCCATCGCACCGGACCTAGCAGTCCGCCGTCGGAGCTCCTCCTCGTACGTGTGGATACCGGCAGAGGTGTTGTACGTTCAGCACTTCGACGATCGCGGGATTGGATCGGCTGGATCGGATCGTGGGACTACACTGCCCCGACGCACTGCATCGATAATCCGCACCTGCACGTCTAGTGGTAATACTCGTGGCCTTCTACCTCGGCTAGATCTTGGATGTACCGCGTAGAAATTTTTTCGTTTATCTCTACGCGTTCCAACAGTTTCAAAGTAAGAGTTAACTCACGTAGGAAAGTGGCGACGCATCTGACCCCACAACAGTTGAAACCCAGAAAGGCAAACATGTCGTGGCACATGCATACAAGGTTAGACCACATCGCATGCGCTAACACCAACATATAAGCAATACATGCCGTCACCACCTCACTCCCCCCGCAAAGGCCTCCGCCTTCCTCGGGGTTAGAAGAAAGAGACAGTGGGTGTGGAATATTGGCAAGAAACACTCCTTCATTTATGAGTATCTTTTTTCCCTTTTTTTTCAAACAATGGAAGGTGGAGACCAAATATTAGGACAAAAAAATTCCTCAGGGTTAGAAGAAAGAGACGGTGGCTGTGGAATATTGGTAAAAAAACAATTCTTCATTTATGAGTATCTTTTTTCCCATTTCTTTTCAAACAATGGAAGCAGTGGAGATCAAATATAGGGACAAAAAAGCTGAACTTTCCTTGTACTGCAATAATTGAACTTTCGCTAAAAGAAAACGATTTTCTCAAAATCCACTATATAATTCTATACTCTAAGCAGAATCAATCATTGTTTGATTAATGTTTAATGTCACCCTTTTTTTCTAACCAGTCTATGCATTATTCTGCAACCACCATATAGTTCAAAAGAAAATAAATATGTAACATCCCAAGTATGAAAAACTCCATTAGAATGTTTGCTTTTTGTTAAATTATGTTTTGCATCATGTCATCATAAGCATTGTTTCTGTTTTCATTTGTTTTTCCATTTGAATTTCAAACAAATTCCAAATCTTTGTTTCATACTTGTTCTGTTACAATTTTCAAATGAAACTTCCAAATTAAACCAATCTTTGTTTCCTTTAAACTTGAATTTAAAAACTTTTAACTTGCTCCTTTCATTAATTCATTTAATACCAAAATTGTTCAAATTCGTTTGAATTTCCAAACAGCAACTAAATTCAAACTTTCGTAAAACAAAAAGTGGCACAGGTGGGATTTTGTACTAAATAACCTATAAAAATTATCCCCACAATTTTGAAACCCCAAAAACCCTTTCATCTATTCCCTTTTTCTTTTCTGCAAAAAAAAAAAGAGAAAGAAAAAATAAAAAGGAAAACGAGCTGGGGGAGGCAGCCAGGCCAGCTGGGCCGGCCCAGCCACCTACCACCCTAGCGCGCGCGGCCCGCTTTTCCTTCTCCCTCCTCCGTACGGCTGGCGTCAGCCAACGCCAGCACGCACACACAGCGCACCACCCCCCTCTCTCTACCTGCTCCCCTTTTTCTCCCCTATATCTAGCCCCGAGCTCCCAAAACCCTAGCCCTAGCTTTCTCCTTCCTCCCTCCCGCCGCCAGTTCTTCTCCTCCCTCTCAGATCCCCTCCAATCCTACTCTGAATTTTTCTAAACTTTCCTGCACCACGCCATGGCCGTAGCTTGATCGGGGTGGAGCAGTGGTTGTGGTCATCGTCGAGCATCCACGGGCACGGGAATGGGGTCACCGTGCAGTCTTCTTCATCCTCGCTTCATCGACAGGGATTGGGAGGTCTCATATCGTCGCCGCGTCTCCGTGCACGCCGCCGGCCACCGTCCTCTTCCTCGAGCCGCTGCCACGACTACAGAGGTGGTGAGCACCACCTCTCACTCCTCCTTTCCCTCTCTACTTCCTCGTGACAATCACGCGCACGCACACGGCACCCGTGCACGCACCCAAGCAGCAGCAGCAGCAGATCCTCGCCGCCGGTGACCACCGTGATCCTCTGTCAGGTTCAAGACTGAATTTTATTCAGTTTCGTCAGATAAGCGCAGATCCACATCAAAACCATGCGCGCATCTCCTCTGTCACCAAACGCATCCACACAGTAGTGGCTTGATCGCACGGCGCGCAGCGCAGCGTCGCGGGTTCGATCCCCGGAGCGCGGATTAAAGCCCAGATTTTTGCTCCATTGCCACGCAGGCGCGCAGGCCCCACGTGCCAGTGGCCGTGGTTGCCACGCAGGCACACACACGCGCGCCACGTAGCGCCAGCTGGGCGCTGGCCCACAGGCCAGTGACCCAGGGATTGATCCGCTGCGTGGAAAAGGGTCCCAGGGGCCTGTCTGGAATTTATTTGTCGCAGCTAAGCCCCTGAAAATAAAATCTAATGCTTTTAAAATTGCAGAACAGCCCCCAAATTTAAAATGCAAATAACTTGTGCATTTCAAATCCAAATTAAATAAGTAAAATATGTTTTCTGTACCAAATTTAATTCTCTACATGTTTAAAACATTTGTTTACCGTTTTGAACATTTCAAATGTTTTCAAAACTTCAAATTCAAACAACTATTCCAAATTTGGTCGAATTCATAACTAATTCAAATTTAATTCAAATGGCACATATAAAATATGTTTTCAAACCAAAAAAATATAATATTTTCAAATATGAATTTTATTTAATGTATTGAACAAATAAAATTCAAATAATATAAATACTGGAATTAAATCCATTTAAATCTTGTTTAAACTTGTTTAATTCATAAGTAATTCATTTTAATTCCTTTGTCAACAAATCAAACATGTATTCCACCTAAAATTTTGTGTTCTTTTCAAATATGAACTTTGTTATCTATTTTGAACAATTTAAACTTGGTGGAAACAACAAATGCTTGTGTAACTCCTTTAAGAAGCCAAATTTCATAACTTAATAAATAAAATTTCCAAACTTGGTAAACAACCTTTCAAATTGAAGCTATTGTTGTTTCCTTTTTGTTAACCTCATCCATGCATCATTCTAATCTACTTTCACATGATGGTTACTTGTAGATCATTTAATTAAACCTTAATTCATGGGCTTTCCATATGCAATCCAAATTGCATATGGGCCCATTTAATTATGTTACCATGTCAACTAGTTTATCTTTGATGCATCAATTAAATTGTCATGCATCATCCCATGTTTGTGCATTATGCCATGTTATTGATTGTTCGTCTCTCTTTGTTGTTTGCTTGCTTCTTCTCGAATAGACGACGACGTTGAGACAGACGAGGTTTACGACACTACTTCTGAGGAGTTAGCTCAGTACCAGGCTACTGAGTTTAAACAACAATCATGTTAATGTTTTGGGTAATAATAATTTGATGATAAGGCACCGGCAGGAGGCCCGGCGTGGTTTTGAGGCCTGCTAGTGTAGACCCTAATTAGGAAAAGGGTCTTGTCTACTGACCCATGATGAGCGCACTAACCGCATGTGGGAAGCGTGTATGGGCGCCCCCCCCCCCTCAATTTGATTCGATTCGCATCTCGTCCAAATCGTCACACTTAGTTCGGGCTTTCCATTTGATGCACGCATATGCAGGTACGAACCCGAGGCAAGGGTGGAACTTTTGTAGTCGGCATTTAGGGCGGCGTGGTCTTCCAGTGCTATGAGGGTCCCCCTTTTCTTCGTGGGGGCTCGATTAGCCGCGCACGCACGGCACGTGGTTCTTTGGAATTGATGCGAAGAAGAGTTGGGTTGTGTTGAGTGCCTCGCTTGGTGGGTTTGATTCCCGTCTGGCGGGATATTCTTACGTGTACGGCCAAATTGGTGCATCCCTGCAGGGTTAAATCTTCTCGAGAAGCCGTGTTGTCCGCGGTTATGGATGACTTGGTGAAAGTGCTGGCTAACAAGTACTCAGACAACTTACACCTAACTATAATAACTTGACTAGTAATATAGATGACTTCCACCATAAGAATGATGTCACCCTAATCAACAGTGTGAGTTTCCTTGGGTTGCTTCCTTAGTAGGGGGTAACATTGGATGGGTTTGTTTGGAGTTAGTTGTAGTTGGTTACGATACGCTATTTTATCTTATTTCTGTTAGCCGGAAGTTGTAGCGTGTCTCTGTAGTTGGTTAATGCAGCCCGCTGCCGCATATTTTGTATCACCTATTCTTCCGTTGAACCCAAAGCATCTGTGCTTGGTGTTGCCGGGTACACTTTGGTATATTGTGCGTCTTGCTTGCCAGTACTCGTCTGTACTGACCCCTTTGGGGCTGCATGTTCTGCAGACTACGGTTCCGAGGATCCCCATGGTGGCTACTACATGGAGTATGACGAGACTGTTGACGAGTAGATAGCAGACCCGGGCAGGATCCGAGACTTCGTGGATGGGCTCCGTTTCCTTTTCATTTCTGGCCTCTTAGGCCTATTTGGATTTGTCTGTACTCAGAAACTTTGGATGCTTCCACTATGATGTAATGATGAATTGTTGGGACATGTGTCCTCTGCATGATTGTATTTGCTATCTGTGCTCTAGTGAGAGCTATTTGCAACTTATTTCTATTTCTTTGTGTCTTAGAGATCTGTCGTGATATCACTTGTTAAAATGCCGTTGACATACCATGTGTGTATGGTATGAAGTACGTCAATGGTAGTATCCTGATTTCTATGGGATGGTTTATGCCGACGATGGATAGTAGAGATTGGTTGTCACACGTATACGTGTTGGCCTACTCGTAAGAGGTGCGGGTGCGTGTATGCCCCGTAATCCAATCATCTACTAATTAGCAGGCCCGGTGAGTATCCTATAGAAGTCCGGGTGCGACAAATGGTATCAGAGCCTGTCTGCTTGTAGGATCCCTTTTACTGGTCGCAGTTGAGTTTAGAAACTATTTTGTTGATATATAGGAAAAATGAAACGTGAGAGTAGGAATTATGTTCTTTTATTTCTTTCCCCACCCACCCTCCCTTTTTCTGGTAAGGAAGTGCAACGTTGTTTTCTCTTCTCATTTAAACTTTCAAGTTAGGATTTCACGTATTCTGGTTTCTCTAGGATGGTTATATCTACTAGACCATAGGAATGGAGGTGGTTGTGACATGATTTATCATGTTGCCAACTCACGATTGAGAACGGAGGCGTGTAAGCCCCGGAAGCAGATCCTCTATTCCTTAAGCAGTAGATATTGATCCTTTAGAAGCCCGGATGGGTTTTTCCGTAGTACCTCAGGAGTTTTGGTCTCGTGTTTCCCGAATGTTGCTTCGATATCCTGTTCTTCTCAAGATCCTTTTCGTCCGTTGAAACCTTGTTGTTACTTTCCACTTCAGTTCTTCTACCGGCGTCTAATCAAAGCTTCCCAAATCATCTGCAGATGGATCTCAAGTTCTACCCGCAGGTGGTTCGTATGACTCGTTGCGAGAGCACTGCCGGTTATCCGGAGATGCTGAGAGACATGTTCACTTATCTGGGGTTCCATTGGGCACCAGAGTACCAGGTCTACGAGCAGCAGCGAGAGTTTGAGCAAACCTACTACCAGGCTATCGTCTACATTCTGTCAGATGATGGCATGAGCGTAGTCCACCGCTACGAGGCAGTGGGTTCCACAGTGGATATGGCTTTGCAGCAGGCAGCTTATGTGAGCCTCACCGTCCTTCGTGCTGACTACTGGGGCTTTGACTATTCTATCTATCACCACATACCCCGTGGTTACATCACTTCGGAGGGAGCTCACTTCACTCTCTACGACAACTTGGATGTTTACGAGCATGATAACTCCAGGCTGCACACCACCGCTCAGTTTGTGAGACACAGTGACGCAGTTGCCTGCACACTATCTCAGGAGTTGGCTTCTGTCAGAGAGCAGCTTCACCTTGCTTTGACTCGTCTGGCGACTTACACCACAGACTTTGCTGGAGACGATCGCTTTGCACGTTTCGATCAGCCAGTTGGGCGTCGTCTGCCAGATGCTGGAGGTTACGAGCCGATCAGAGCTCCAGTCCTTAACCTTGGTGCTGGTTACACTGGGATTCCACACTTTGGAGCATAGGGAGTCGACGCTATGTACTTTCACCATGCCTAGAGTCGCTCTCAGAGCATGTCCGATCTACGTGGATCGTCGTTCCACATACTTTCGTGGGTGTGCTCCTCACCGTACCTCTTGCCGTACTCCTAGCCGCCGTCCTACCTGATGAGCATGGGAGTACCGATGTATCCATTCCTAGCTATGTTTAGTTATCCTTTGGTATTCGAACCATTTATGGTGTGTTGGATATTCTGATGTATTTGAACATGTGATGGTGTACCTGTTGGTTATCTATTCATGCGTCGGAATAATCTCTCTTTCGGTTGCCAAGTCTATCCCTTTCTATTGTTGTGCTAAAATGCATTTCCATTCAGGATGCCTCTAACAAGGAACAACACGCCTGAGCCACCGCCAATCGCGGAACTGTTGACTCTGATGACCCAAGTGATGACGCAGATGGCCCAGTTTCAGGCTAATCAGCACATCAACCAGACAGCTCCACGAGTCAGCATCAAGGAGTTTCTCAGTCTGGGCCCAAGAGCTTTCGTGGCCACACGCGATCCTCTGGACGCTGATGACTGGATCCGTGAGATAGCCAGGGCTCTGGAGATTGCACACGTAGCTGAGGAAGACAAGGTCAAGTATGCCTCCTATCTGCTGAAGGGTCAGGCAGCTTCGTGGTGGGAAAACTTCCAAGTCATGAGAACTGGGATGCCAGTCACGTGGGATTGTTTCAAGGAAGCATTCCTGAAGCACCACATTCCAGATGGTCTCATGGAAAGAATGCGTGAAGAGTTTTGCTCTCTCAAGCAAGGAAAGCTGGACGTCATCGGGTATCAGAGTGAGTTCAATCGCCTCGCTCGATACGCTGGAGACGAGGTGTCCACTGAAGCTAAGAAGATGGCAAGGTTCCGTAGAGGTTTTAACACGGAACTCAAGTATGCTCTCACCAACGTCAAGGCCAACAGCTTCGAGGATCTCGTTAACACCGCGCTCAATGAAGAAAATGGGCGCAAGGCGTTCGAGGAGTCTCGCAAGCACTCGCGTGAGGGTGGTTCCTCCTCCAACATGACCACCCCTCCGTAGAAGCGCCGCATCTGGGTACCAAATGGTGATGTCACTCGGGCTCCATACGCCCAAACTTCTCCAGGCTTCGCTCCCCGCCCACCCAACCCTGCTCAGTTGAATGATCCAAGGGGTTCGATGGGGCAGCCAAGGCCAGGGCCTCCTCGTGTCGTCACATGCTACAAGTGCAAGCAGACGGAACACCACGCCGACAAGTGCACGCAGAGGCAGCTACCTCCACCACCACCTCGTCCTAACACAAAGCAGGCAATGGTGCGCGCTCCCCCGCATAAGGCCTTCAACTCCAACAACAGGCATGTCGGGAGGACCGCAAGGGTGAATCATGTCAAGATCGACAAAGCTGAGGAAGCTCCTGAAGTCGTTCTCGGTACATTTCCCATAAACTCTAATCCAGCTATAGTGTTGTTTGATACCGGAGCATCACATTCTTTCGTGTCAAAGATCTTTGCGACAACAATTAAACTCCCTCTTGTTGGTTTGGGTTCTCCGCTAGTGGTCAACTCCCCTGGAGCAACTATGCAAACTTCCAAGATCAGTCACAAAAATCAAATTCTAATTGGAGGCCACATATTCCTTGCTTCTCTCATACTGCTTGGCAATTCTGACATTGATGTCATTCTTGGTATGGGTTGGCTGAAGGCCAATAAAGCAAAAATTGACTGTGCTCAAAAGTCAATAACTCTGTTCCACCCTTCTGGCCAGATAGTCTATTCTCCACATGAATCAACTTCCATTCAGCTATGCACACTCAATGCAAAACCTCTACCTTCACTTGAAAATGTTCCGGTGGTTTGCGAATTCCCTGACGTCTTTCCAGAAGAATTGCCAGGAATCCCTCCGGACAGAGCAGTTGAGTTCGTGATCAAACTTGAACCAGGTACTGCTCCAATCTCTAAGCATCCATACAAGATAGCTCCTCCTGAACTGAAACTGTTAAAGGAGCAAATCGATATTTACATGGAGAAAGGTTACATTCAACCTAGTTCCTCGGCTTGGGGTTGCCCAACTCTGTTCGTTGCGAAGAAGGATCAAACAAAGAGACTCGTTGTTGACTATCGTCCTCTTAACGAGAAAACCATCAAAAACAAGTATCCAATTCCTCGTATCGATGATCTTTTTGATCAACTTGCTGGAGCCTCAATATTCTCCAAGCTGGACTTGAGACTGGGTTACCATCAAATAAAGATCAGAAAAGAAGATATTCCAAAGACAGCCTTCACCACTCGCTATGGTCTATATGAATACACCGTCATGTCCTTTGGTCTCACCAATGCACCGGCGTCCTTCTCTCGACTCATGAATTCTGTCTTCCATGAATACCTCGACAAGTTCGTTGTGGTATATCTTGATGACATTCTTGTCTACTCCAAATCCGAGGAAGAGCATGAAGAACTTCTTCGTCTAACTCTCATGAAGCTTTGCGAGCATCGTCTCTATGCCAAATTCTTCAAATGTGAGTTCTGGATTTCCGAAGTTGTTTATCTTGGTCATGTCATCTCTGCCAAGGGCATAGCCATTGATCCAGAAAAGGTTAAAGCAATTGTTGATTGGAAACCTCCAAAGACGGTAAAGCAAGTAAGAAGTTTTATTGGCTTGGCTAGCTATTGCCGTCGTTTCGTACCAAACTTCTCCAAGATTGCCAAACCTCTCACAGACCTCACAAAGAAGGAAAAGAAGTTCGTTTGGTCTCCACAATGTGATGAAAGTTTCAATCTCCTCAAGAATAAACTTACTTCTACACCAGTTCTGGTTGGCCCAGATCCTACCAAACCTTTCCAAATATTCTGTGATGCTTCTCTCCAAGGTCTAGGTGCAGTTCTTATGCAAGAACGTCAAGTTGTGGCTTATGCTTCACATCAGTTGAACACACATGAGCTCAATTACCCCACTCATGACCTTGAACTTGCAACAGTTGTGTTTGCCCTCAAGAAATGGAGACAATACTTGTTGGGTAATCGCACTGAAATCTTTTCCGATCATAAGAGTCTGAAATACATCTTCACTCAACCAGATCTAAACCTAAGGCAAAGGAGATGGATTCAAAAGATTAAAGACTTTGATCTTACCATTTCTTACAATCTAGGCAAGGCTAATGTTATGGCCGATGCTCTCAGTCGCAAGTCGTATTGCAATAATCTCATGATCATGGAAAGCCAACCTCCTCTTCATGAAGAATTCCAGAAGCTCAACCTTGGTCTTTTTCCTCAAGGCTATCTTGCAAACTTGACAGCCAGTCCAACTCTCGAGGACAAGATTCGTTCTGAACAACTTCGTGATGCTGAAATCAAGAAGATGGTAGAGCACATCAAACAAGGCAAGGATAAATTTAAGTCCTTCTCAATTGATGACAAGGGAACTGTGTTCTTCGAAGGACACATTGCAGTTCCTCAAATTCAAAGTCTCAAAGATGTCATTCTCAAGGAGGCTCATGAAACTCCTCTCTCCATACACCCTTGAAGTACAAAGATGTACCAGGATCTCAAGAAACTCTATTGGTGGCCTAGCATGAAACGTGAAATTGCTCAATACGTTTCTGAATGCGACGTTTGTCAACGTGTTAAGGCAGTTCATCAGAAAACAGCCGGTCTTCTCCAACCTCTAAAAATCCCTGAGTGGAAGTGGGACATGATTGAAATAGACTTCGTCACGGGTTTCCCAAAGTCCAAGAAGGGCAACGATGCAATCTTCGTTGTCATTGATCGACTCACTAAAGTAGCTCACTTCTTTCCTGTCAAAGAGACAATCTCAGCTAGTCAGTTAGCAGAGCTCTACACAGCAAGGATTGTTCCTCTTCATGGTGTTCCATTGGAAATAAGCTCAGACCGTGGAAGCATCTTCACTTCTCATTTCTGGAAAAGTTTTCAAGAAGCATTGGGCACCAAGCTTCTGTTCAGCACAGCTTATCATCCTCAGTCTCAAGGGCAAGTCGAAAGAGTCAATCAGATTCTCGAGGATATGCTTAGAGCGTGTGGTCTCTCCTTTGGCATGAAATGGGAGGAATGTCTTCCATATGCTGAATTCTCCTACAACAACAGCTTCCAGGCAAGCCTAGGTATGGAACCATTTGAGGCTCTCTATGGCCGCAGATGCAGGAGTCCAATCAATTGGTCTGGAGCTGGTGAACGTTCACTCTTAGGCCCTGACACTGTTAAGGAAGCCGAAGAGAAAGTTCGCATCATTCGTGACACTCTCAAGATTGCTCAGTCTCGTCAGAAAAGCTACTATGACAGCAAGCACAGGGACATGGTCTATGCAGCTGGAGACAAAGCATATCTCCGTGTAACTACCCTAAGAGGCACTCATCGTTTTGGTGTCAAAGAAAAGCTGGCACCAAGATACATTGTTCCTTTCAACATTCTCTCAAGGCGTGCGGAAAATGCCTATCGTCTTGAACTTCCAGAAAAGCTATCCAAGGTGCACGATGTGTTTCACGTGTCACAGCTCAAGAAGTGCTTCAAAGACCCATGTCGTGCAGTTGATCATGATTCCATTGATCTGCAAGAAGACCTCTCTTATGAAGAGCATCCTGTTCGCATTCTCGATGAGACCGAGCGTAAGATTCGCAACAAGAGCACCAAGTTCTTAAAAGTGCAGTGGTCTCATCATTCCGATAAAGAGGCAACGTGGGAGACCGAAGAGGATCTTCGCAAGAAGTATCCGGACCTTTTCTCTTCTCAATAGGAATCTCGGGGCGTGATTCCTTCAAGGGGAGGCGTTTTGTAACATCCGAAGTATGAAAAACTCCATTTGAATGTTTGCTTTTTGTTAAATTATGTTTTGCATCATGTCATCATAAGCATTGTTTCTGTTTTCATTTGTTTTCCCATTTGAAATTCAAACAAATTCCAAATCTTTGTTTCATACTTGTTCTGTTACAATTTTCAAATGAAACTTCCAAATTAAACCAATCTTTTGTTTCCTTTAAACTTGAAATTAAAAAATTTTAACTTGCTCCTTTCATTAATTCATTTAATACCAAAATTGTTCAAATTCATTTGAATTTCCAAACAGCAACTAAATTCCAACTTTTGTAAAACAAAAAGTGGCACAGGTGGGCTTTTGTACTAAATAACCTACAAAAATTATCCCCACAATTTTCAAACCCCAAAAACCCTTTCATCTATTCCCTTTTTCTTTTCTGCAAAAAAAAAGAAGAGAAAGAAAAAATAAAAAGGAAAACGAGCTGGGGGAGGCAGCCAGGCCAGCTGGGCCGGCCCAGCCATCTACCACCCCAGCGCGCGTGGCCCGCTTTTCCTTCTCCCTCCTCCGTACGGCTGGCGTCAGCCAACGCCAGCACGCACACACAACACACCACCCCCCTCTCTCTACCTGCTCCCCTATTTCTCCCCTATATCTAGCCCCGAGCTCCCAAAACCCTAGCCCTAGCTTTCTCCTTCCTCCCTGCCTCTGCCAGTTCTTCTCCTCCCTCTCAGATCCCCTCCAATCCTACTCTAATTTTTTTTGAACTTTCCTGCACCACGCCATGGCCGTAGCTTGATCGGGGTGGAGCAGTGGTTGTGGTCATCGTCGAGCATCCACGGGCACGGGAACGGGGTCACCGTGCAGTCTTCTTCATCCTCGCTTCATCGACATGGCTTGGGAGGTCTCAGATCGTCGCCGCCGTCTCCGTGCACGCCGCCGGCCACCGTCCTCTTCATCGAGCCGCTGCCACGACTACAGAGGTGGTGAGCACCACCTCTCACTCCTCCTTTCCCTCTCTGCTTCCTCGTGACAATCAGGCGCACGCACACGGCACCCGTGCACGCACCCAAGCAGCAGCAGCAGCAGATCCTCGCCGCCGGTGACCACCGTGATCCTCTGTCAGGTTCAAGACTGAATTTTATTCAGTTTCGTCAGATAAGCGCAGATCCACATCAAAACCATGCGCGCATCTCCTCTGTCACCAAACGCATCCACACCGTAGTGGCTTGATCGCACGGCGCGCAGCGCAGCGTCGCAGGTTCGATCCCCGCAGCACGGATTAAAGCCCAGATTTTTGCTCCTTTGCCACGCAGGCGCGCAGGCCCCACTTGCCAGTGGCCGTGGTTGCCACGTAGACACACACACACGCGCGTGCCACGCAGCGCCAGCTGGGCGCTGGCCCACAGGCCAGTGACCCAGGGGTTGGTCCGCTGCGTGGAAAAGGGTCCCAGGGGCCTGTCTGGAATTTATTTTTTGCAGCTAAGCCCCTGAAAAATAAAATCTAATGCTTTTAAAATTGCAGAACAGCCCCCAAATTTAAAATGCAAATACCTTGTGCATTTCAAATCCAAATTAAATAAATAAAATATGTTTTCTGTACCAAATTTAATTCTCTACATGTTTAAAACATTTGTTTACTGTTTTGAACATTTCAAATGTTTTCAAAACTTCAAATTCAAACAACTATTCCAAATTTGGTCAAATTCATAACTAATTCAAATTTAATTCAAATGGAACATATAAAATATGTTTTCAAACCAAAAAAATATAATATTTTCAAATATGAATTTTATTTAATGTTTTGAACAAATAAAATTCAAATAATATTAATACTTGAATTAAATCCATTTAAATCTTGTTTAAACTTGTTTAATTCATAAGTAATTCATTTTAATTCCTTTGTCAACAAATGAAACATGTATTCCACCTAAAATTTTGTGTTCTTTTCAAATATGAACTTTGTTATCTATTTTGAACAATTTAAACTTGGTGGAAACAACAAATGCTTGTGTAACTCCTTTAAGAAGCCAAATTTCATAACTTAATAAACAAAATTTCCAAACTTGGTAAACAACATTTCAAATTGAAGCTATTGTTGTTTCCTATTTGTTAACCTCATCCATGCATCATTCTAATCTACTTTCACATGATGGTTACTTGTAGATCATTTAATTCAACCTTAATTCATGGGTTTTCCATATGCAATCCAAATTGCATATGGGCCCATTTAATTATGTTACCATGTCAACTAGTTTATCTTTGATGCATCAATTAAATTGTCATGCATCATCCCATGTTTGTGCATTATGCCATGTTATTGATTGTTCGTCTCTCTTCGTTGTTTGCTTGCTTCTTCTCGAATAGACGACGATGTTGAGACAGACGAGGTTTACGACACTACTTCTGAGGAGTTAGCTCACTACCAGGCTACTGAGTTTGCAGGCAAGTATTCACTCACATGAACCATCGTGTCCTTTCCACACTGGATACCGATACTTTCCGTTGTCTATTCTGCTAGCCTTATGAATCGTTGCTTGTGTTCCGATCCTATCACATGCCATCCTTTAACCCTGATATGGCCTCACCTCCCCACCTATAACCCCGTTGCTTGTTGCCCGTGTCTTACTAGCATGCTTAGGGTTGTTGTGCTCGAGTCTGCTGTCCGTTATTTTCTGCTACTATCTTTATTTATGTTCTGGGGCTCGAGGTTTAAACAACATTCATGTTAATGTTTTGGGTAATAATAATTTGATGATAAGGCACCGGCAGGAGGCCCGACGTGGTTTTGAGGCCTGCTAGTGTCGACCCTAATTAGGAAAAGGGTCTTGTATACTGATCCATGATGAGCGCACTAACCGCATGTGGGAAGCGTGTATGGGCGCCCCCCCCCCCCTCAATTTGATTCGATTCGCATCTCGTCCAAATCGCCCTACTTAGTTCGGGCTTTCCATTTGATGCACGCATATGCAGGTACGAACCCGAGGCCAGGGTGGAACTTTTGTAGTCGGCATTTAGGGCGGCGTGGTCTTCCAGTGCTATGAGGGTCCCCCTTTTCTTCGTGGGGGCTCGATTCGCCGCGCACGCACAGCACGTGGTTCTTTGGACTTGATGCGAAGAACAGTTGGGTTGTGTTGAGTGCCTCGCTTGGTGGGTTTGATTCCCGTCTGGCGGGATATTCTTACGTGTACGGCCAAATTGGTGCATCCCTGCAGGGTTAAATCTTCTCGAGAAGCCGTGTTGTCCGCGGTTATGGATGACTTGGTGAAAGTGCTGGCTAACAAGTACTCAGACAACTTACACCTAACTATAATAACTTGACTAGTAATATAGATTACGTCCACCATAAGAATGATGTCACCCTAATCAACAGTGTGAGTTTCCTTGGGTTGCTTCCTTAGTAGGGGGTAACATTGGATGGGTTTGTTTGGAGTTAGTTGTAGTTGGTTACGATACGCTATCTTATCTTCTTTCTGTTAGCCGGAAGTTGTAGCGTGTCTCTGTAGTTGGTTAATGCAGCCCGCTGCCGCATATTTTGTATCACCTATTCTTCCGTTGAACCCAAAGCAGCTGTGCTTGGTGTTGCCGGGTACACTTTGGTATCTTGTGCGTCTTGCTTGCCAGTACTCGTCTGTACTGACCCCTTTGGGGCTGCGTGTTCTGCAGACTACGGTTCCGAGGATCCCCATGGTGGCTACTACGTGGAGTATGACGAGACTGTTGACGAGTAGATAGCGGACCCGGGCAGGATCCGAGACTTCGTGGATGGGCTCCGTTTCCTTTTCATTTCTGGCCTCTTAGGCCTATTTGGATTTGTGTGTACTCAGACACTTTGGATGCTTCCGCTGTGATGTAATGATGAATTGTTGGGACATGTGTCCTCTGCATGATTGTATTTGCTATCTCTGCTCTAGTGAGATCTATTTGCAACTTATTTTTATTTCTTTGTGTCTTAGAGATCTGTTGTGATATCACTTGTTAAAATACCGTTGACGTACCATGTGTGTATGGTATGAAGTACGTCAATGGTAGTATCCTGATTTCTATGGGATGGTTTACGCCGACGATGGATAGTAGAGATTGGTTGTCACACGTATACGTGTTGGCCTACTCGTAAGAGGTGCGGGTGCGTGTATGCCCCGTAATCCAATCATCTACTGTTTAGCAGGCCCGGTGAGTATCCTATAGAAGTCCGGGTGCGACAAAATACGTAATACAAGCCGAATAGAAAGGGGACCATCCTTTTTTCTTGCATCGATGTATTTCTCCATTAGCACATCACCTGGGCTCTATGTGTAAACAGGTTGGTTAATGGTTAAGGTGGGAAGGGGCTACGAATGGGCACCAGATCGGTCTACAATATTGAAGACAAAACACAGTGCACTATTCTGCCCGGGTACAGCGAGCACATGAGGGCTTCAGCTGTAGGCGACGAAGAGACTGCAGCTTGGGCGGCTACAAGCCTACAACAATCTCTTTTTTTTTGATAAAGGGAAGTATATTAATATCGCGGAGATACAAATTACACCCGGCCTCTGCAACAACGCAATGGATGCACGCAGCCGAAAGACAATAAAAATAAAAAATAAAAAAGAAGAAAAGTCCCGCTACAGGGTTACAATCCTCGCGGTATCCGTACAACCACCAGCTAAACAACAGCTGACGTCCAACTCTTCGAAAGCAACGTCTCCAAGAAGAACGGTGCCAGGCACAACCAATTAAGGTCAGACCTTGGGTTTTCACCCTGAAGATAATCCTCGCTCTCAAAACAACGGCTCCAAGAAGACCAGTGCCAGGCACAACCAATTAAGACCAGACCTTGGGTTTTCACCGTGAAAGGTAGGACTTTGGACTCCACGCATATTGTCTCCCCCTCTGACATACAGATGCCACGAATCTTGTAACTCCAAGCCAGTTCCCCATCGATGCAAAGACTCCGAACACCGCTGCTAGTCCTCCAATCTCGCCTTCGATGACTGAGTATTGCGACCAAATTCCACCGATCCAGCAATCTCCAGGCGTTGCCTATGGGAGTCACCGGCGGAGCCTTTCGGTCGACACCCCGGCTTGATCAAAGAGGACCTACATCATGATCTTCATCTTCGCGCGACAGGAAACCCTAGGACCACCGCCATTATTCTTTAGCCTCGCGGCCCGACACCGCGAAGCCACTCCCAGTAGGAAAGCATCATAGAAGGGGTAGACCATTGTCCAACACTAGGTCGCCGGCGAGACCAAGGTCGTAGCCAGACTACCACGGCCGGCCAAGGCCGAATCCGATACCCAAGATCATCGGGCATCAAATCCCCGCGTCCCCAAGCGACTCCCGGATCTGATCCAGGCGCCCGCCGGCGATGCAGCACCCCCGCCGTGCCACCTTCCCGCCGAGAGGCTCAAGCGCCGGACCTAGGCCGCGCCGCCCCATGCCCACCGTCGGCTCTCCACCGCCTCCATGGAGCGTCGCCGCGGAGCGTCTCCCCTGCCCACCGTCGGGGACGGGGGCGTCGCCACCACCGTCGGCGACGGGCGACAGCGACGGCAGGGTCAGGGGGGTAGGAGGGGTTCGGGAGGGAGAGAGGTGGGGGCGCCCCCGGAGTCGCCTGGAGGGGACGGCTCGGGAGGGAGGTGGCGGCTAGGTTTCCGTGAGTCGCCTCAAGCCTACACATGATTGCACAGAAGGGGCGACACATGATTGCACAAGTGATCTCTCTATCAATTTATTCGGAATACAAATGAACTTTCCATCTCTCTCAGATCAGCCTAGTAAGTAGGAGTACATTAAAAGGCAGCGGCAGCGAGTCATCTCCTTTAGGACCAAAACACACCAGCAGTTCATGGACTCCCAGCCCAAAACGCAGCCGCGCCCCCTCCACAATCAGCCCTGCCCCGGACCGTGCTTCTCATGTATCCATATCCACCACCGACGCCGGCCTGGACAGCTACTCAACTCATTGCACCACCCTTCTCTACCTGCAGCTCCTCCCCTCAACCACAGGCCACGTCGTCGCCTTGGCCACCTGCTCAGCTCATTGTTCCAAGAACCTGGAGACCTACTCAGCTTCCATTCATACTAGCAACGCTCGGCGCGGCGGCACGCCGCACCATATCTACAATTCTTGCACTACGGGAGCCAGCGAATACGCCGAGGTGACAGGCCGTCGGCGTATGTAGTGGCCGTCGGCGTAGCCGCAACCCGTCGGTATATTTCCCACCGTCGGCGTATTTCATCTAGGCCGACGGGGAACCCCGTCGGCGTATAGACACGAAATTATTTTATTTTATTTTGAACTTTTGTTTTTGAATTTTGTTTTTTATTTAGTTTTTTTGAATTTTTTATGCATATTTTTTATTTCACTTGTTTAACCACTTAATCACACTATAGTCACATTTATTTTTATCTTTAATAATTTTTTATTCTAATCTCAATTACTCGTTTGGACTAACATTTCCCGGTCGGTCACCCATCATGAGATTGCTCCAGGCCTAGCACGCTTAACTTCGTAGTTCCTTCCATGTGATCTACCTAGAAACAACCGATGTGTTGTTGAGAATATTATCCAATCAATCCTGTTAACCTTAACCCTTGGACCATCATGTCACACTCTTTTATTTTGTGAATTCAAACAATTATTTAAATAAAATATAATAACTAATAGTAAATTTGAATTCAAATAATCTTGAATTTAAATAACAATTAACATGTTTGCCTTTTCTATTTAATATTGAATAATTCATATCGATAAATCCGTAAATCGAAATTTGACAAATAATATGTCTATATCGATTAGAAAAATGAGAGAAATTAAAATATGACATCCATATAATATTTTCCATCATATATAATACTTATTTTTCATTGAAGCAAAAAACCATTTTCTATTTTTCGAGTGTAAAAAATGGGTTTTTTTGTGAAGGACCTACCATAAATATGTTGAAAAACTTGAGAGCTATAGTTTTGTAAATATTAGACCATGTTAGATGCACAAATAACCAATTTTTTTCATATGAAAAGGTTTCCATCCATCTATTTTGAAAAACACAAGTTTATGTCGATTCCGTTGGAAACTAGTTAAATTTGAACTACAGGTACCTCATAGTTTGCTCATGATTTTTTGAAAAAATCATTTTTAGGTACACAAGTACCTATCTCAACATAGATACACCAAGAGTTTCTGAATATTCAACCCCTAGAAACGAACAGTCATGCCCGCCGCCTTGACTTTTTCCATAATCCGGCTTAGAAAATTTCAAAAAATTCAAAAGAACCCAAAATGATACGAGACCTTCGCGTGGTGTCATTATACAGGTCCTGGTATACACCAAAAATATTAAACTTGGAATAAGATAGTTGTGTTGAAAATGTGTTACAAAAATAAGCTATCTCCTCCGAACATTCCAGGGTTTCGGGCCAAATGACGAGTGTTATGGTCATATTCATGGCATAGTTTGTTCAAATGCTCCCTTATTACACACAAACATGCATCTTGTAAGCACGGACAATATTGACGGAGGAAGTTTTCCTTTTCACTGAAGAAAAAAACCATTTTCTATTTTCGTAGTGTAAAAAATGGGTTTTTTTGTGAAGCACCTACCACAAATATGTTGCAAAACTTGAAAGCTACAATTTTAAAAAATACTAGACCATGTTAGATGCACAAATAACCAATTTTTTTCTTATGAAAAGGTTTCCATCCACCTCTTTTGAAAAACACAAGTTTCTGTCGATTCCGCTGGAAACTAGTCAAATTTGAACTACAGGTGCCTCATAGTTTGCTCATGATTTTTGGAAAATATCATTTTTAGGTACACAAGTACCTATTTCATCATAGATACACCAAGAGTTTCTCAATATTCAACCCCTAACTACGAACAGTCATACCCGCCGCCTTGACTTTTTCCTCAAACGGGGTTAGAAAATTCCAAAAAATTCAAAACAACCCAAAATGATGTGAGACCTTCGCGTGGTGTCATTATATAGGTCCTAGTATACACCAAAAGTAATAATCTTGGAATACGACAGTTGTGTTGAAAATATGTTCACAAAAATTAGCTATCTCTTCCAAACATTCCAGAGTTTCGGGCCAAATGACGAGTGTTATGGTCATATCCATGGCATAGTTTGTTCAAATGTCCCCATATTACACACAAACATGCATCTTGGAAGCACGGACAATGTTGACGAAGAAAGTTTTCCTTTTCATTGAAGAAAAAAACCATTTTCTATTTTCCCAGTGTAAACTCGCTAGAGAGAAGCGGACGCCGGTGAAGCGTGTCACACCCCGGAGTGCAATCTTTGCCATTCAAAGAACACAACACACCTATACTAACATGGTATGTCACCCCCTACCTTGGGTAGGTACCCGTACGCTCCGTAGCCCCCTTCCGGTGAAAACCTACACCCGCTGGAGAAATACCGGACTTATACGGATACACGCGGTAACACCGTCGAAAGGGGGTAGCAATGTGGAACCAACTGCTTGGTTGTGTTAGGGTAGTCCATAGGAGCACAAAACACATAGGTAGAACCCAACTCTTCGGAAGATTCCCGATGTTTCGTCCGATATGGGAGTTTCACCCTATAAGCGGGGGCCGAAAACCGCAGATCACTCGCAGAGGGCATACCCGAGGGAATCTTATAGAATCATTGGTAAAAATTTGTCTTCACATATTTTATGACCTAATTATGCATAAAATAAATTGAGGTTCTACTGTTCACCCCGCTTTGATGCCCTTCTAGGGAATACACGACGTAGGCACACGTTAATATTGTTTTCCGAAAAGAGGGATCCGGAACCCCGTGTCTATAAAAAATGGAGCTATATATTACATTTCTATATTTTATATGTATGCTTTTTTTTTATGTTATAGGGAAGTTCAACAGCAAAAAAAAAAAGATACGCCGATGGCATTGTATACGCCGACGGTCACCATCGGTGTACAATAAATACGCCGACAGGATCGTGTACGCCGACGGGATCGTGCTCGTCTATACGCCGACGACCCCGATAATTCACCGTCGGCGTTTCCCTTGGCCGCCGGGGTATCCGCGCTCTCCCGTAGTGTTGTTATAGCACACGACTGGTTTTGCTAGTGCCTCGGTGGTAGTTCGACTGCTTGTAGGTAAAATAGCAAAGTCCCGTCGAACTTCTGCTCCACACCACGCCCAAGGGCATATTGTAGATTGTATTTAACCTTTTGGACACTTGGAGCTGACTGCAGAATGGTCCAAACAAAATGGACTACGGAAAGTGCTACGTGACGACATATAGAGGTCTGCAGGTAGAATTTATCTCATCATCTCAATCGCTAAAAAGACTGCCCAATTACATTGAATTTTACATGCATGGTGTGGTGAGACTGGCTATTTCACCGTTTCTTCCTTTTGTCATTTTATTTTGTAGTACGTCAGGCGTACTACAAAATATATGAGTAGTCGGTGTCATGATTAGAGTCAGTTATCACTAAGAAAGAATAAGAAATATTAATAAATGATACAAACGTGCCAAAATTATCTTCATGTATACACAAGTAAAAAAAAACAGGAATACCATGCATCCAACACCAAAGCAAATGGACCCCCACAAGTCATACAGGTTTGAGGAAAAGCATCTATCCATTCGTCGGCAAATATTAAAAAAAAATTATATGACTCATCCTAATTTGTTGTAGAGACTTTATTGATTAATGTATAACCAGCACAGGCAGACTGTAGCCAAGTTTCAATCTTTTCATGCTAAACCACTATAGAAGAATGCCAAAAATCAGCTTGGTAGGCTAAACTGCAATTTCAACTGACAATATAGATGGTTTTTTAGCCTCTGCCTTTCAGAGATAAAAAACTTTGTAAATCCTCGGGTAGCTCATCTCAAGTATGGAACCGGCCATGTCAAGCTACTTTCATCCTTGTGAGTAATTGATCTTCCATAGGCAACGACCTAAACATATACACATTAGGTTCATTTACTTCTGATCAAGTTCAGAATCTCTAATTAAAGGACATCTAACCAGTAACATGAAACTCTTCACTGAAATGATACCATCACTTAACATAGGGCCCTCTTCACTGAAATGATACATCACTTAACAAAGGGCCTACAACACCATTCCTACACAATCATGTGTAACAAAATGTTATTTGATTGCCCTCTCAAGTGCTACAGTAAATGATAAAAGACTGATGGGTATATAGTTACGAACTCATAAGAATGCGTAGATGCTCCTATGATTTTTCTACATTTTTTAAACTAAGCCGTGGTTTCGTTTCCTACTTGGCAGAACAAAATAACCATTTACTTTTGACGAAACTAGTTAGAGTGCACGTGCACGCACGTTTTGATAAGTTGGTGTAAATCAGAATATAAAATATAGACCGTAAGCATTCTATTATATCGTCATTCACCATTGTGGGTCCCCCTCTTATCATTAAATGATCACATATTCTTGTTCTTATTCTTACTCTCAATCAACAAGCAACAAACATAATCTCAGCTCCATCATGGCCTGATTGACAAGTTATGTATAGGAATACAAAATGAAGCAATAAACAATAGTTAAATATGTGAAAAACTATGTATTTATAATTTGCATGGGTGCAAAATGGATCTAGAACTATAATTATAGATATTAATGAAAGAAGTATGAAACCAATAAACAACCATTTTTCTTTAGTTTAACCTTATGGAGAAACTGAATTATGGATTTTGATGGTAAGAAATTCCATCAGAGAGACGCTCTTAGAAATTAATATTCCTATTTTCCGGCTTGGTCTTACTATATGTGTTGAGCCATAAAAAGTCGGTATTGTTAATGTTATATAATTTTGCATAAGAGCTAAACTATAATAAAGTCCGATTTGGATGCCACTATGTTTCAATGTTAAACTATTAAGTTGTGTAATTATGTTTCACTTAAATATGATTTTTCTACAGAAATTGTGTCAGCTAGTATTTAATAAAATAATATGGTATGCAACACCTCATATGATAGGCTTACAAGCAACATAAAATCTAAGAATGAGCATCTAACAAATGATTTATGAATGATGAATAATACACATTGTAAAAGTAAAAAATCTAGTGACAGACATCACTGAAGTCAACAAACAAGATGCAAAGTATAGTCGCTTCCGTAGTTTCATCTTCATAGATAGCCAACTAATTCGACCCAACACAAAGTTAAAATAACTAATTCTACCCTACAAGGTTCGTGAAAAACTGTCAACAAACAAGATGCAGAGTCTTGTTGTCGAAAACTGAACAAATATGCTACAATAGAGGTGTAATTACTCTAAATAAAGGTCAAGTTACTAACAATTTCCTTTTAAAAAATAATGGTTAGTTGTAGTGTAGTTGTGCTACTGAAGACAGTTTATTTTTCCAGAAATAGCATTCATGTGTAGCTCAATTTCAGGACCTCATTATCAACCATCAATCTGCCAAAGTATGCACATGGCAACATTGTCATGAATCCATTCTATACTTACTCGCACAAGTATGCAGCAAGGCAGTTATATTCAGAGTAATACCACACAAATCTAAGTCGGTAATTGCACACCGCAGTTTGTAAAAATTCAGATATGTGCCTCACTACAGACTGCTGTCATAAAATGTCCTATATATGATTTGATGGTTCAGTTTTGGTTAACACCTACACTCCTAAATTAAATAGCAAATGAAAAGACCCCATTTATCATCAATCACAATGATTTTCGCTGTATTTCTTCTAGAGTAGGCTATGCATCTGAGACGCCAGATCAACACACATATGTATATTCATTTTTAGTAGTGTTTGAACCCCCCTCTCTCTAATTGAGACATGAACATGGTACAATAATATAATCGACTACAATCATACACGAATCAGCAGCTAAATAATTTTTCTAGAAAACATGTGTGGCAAACATCAACATGATGTATTTGTTCCACAGAATAAGATATGTGAACTAATCATCAGGGATAGTGAAGACTATCAGACTAAACTCCATGGCGACGTTGCAAGGTCAGTGCAGTACCACGTATGGAGGTCGACCTGCAGGTGTGGCTCAGAGCAGTGTTAGCTTGTTACTTAGTTCCAAAAGCAGAAAAATAAATCTAAATTTGAAATGCCTATCAGGTTGTCCCATAATAGAAATGTGAGTACCGGCCACCCCCACTCCCATCCGCCCTACGACGGCGGAGATTATCGCGTATGGGGGTATTCCCGTTGACGAGGTGGAGGTGCGCTCCAGTGCTCGTCTGCGTGCGAAGCCCGACGCGGATATGCCCCAGGAGCAGCGAGCGATGGCGCTGGCTCATAGGCGGGACTTGGCTTTCGTTGCTGGTACGTCATCCCCTTCCAAGCTCTCTTTGTTATCTTTCTCGAGTTCGGATATTAAAGCTAGAGCTGATAAATTAGGAGTATCATTAGGTAAAAACATAGTGCAAATTAATTCTTCTATTGCGGTCATGATGGAACAGGAGCATAGTAGGTCTCTAGCGTTTCTTAAAAATAATTTAGATCTAGAGGATCATATTCCGAAATCCAGTGTGGTATTAAGAACTGCTTCAAATTTGTGTGAGGATCTCCAAGATTCGGAGAATGAGCTAACTGAAGATCAAACGGATCTTTTGGTTGTCTCAAAGACGGTTAAACGTAACCGCGGTAAATTGGGTGCTGGTTTTTCTAAACCTAGACGCAGTGCACGGCTTAAAAAATTTAAAAAGTAAGATGAAAGGATTAATTTGGAATAGCAACGGGTTTGGGGATCATGCGAAACATCAGGCAGTTTCTGAGTTTGTTAAAGAGCACAATCTTGATTTTATTGCTTTGTTAGAAACGGGTAGATCATCTTTTGCCACTCATTTTCTTGATTTTCTGGCGGGAGGCAGAGATTTCATTTGGTTCTGTATGCCTCCACATGGCCGTTCTGGTGGGATGTTAATTGGTTTTAATAGTGCAAATCTTTCGGCACAAACCGTTGTGTCGGGGGATTTTTGTGCTAAGTTTCATGTGAAAACTAAACATGATGGCTTCTTATGGGCGTTTGTTGTAGTCTACGGTGCTGCTCAAGAGTCTCAGAAACCTGAGTTTTTAGCGGAATTGGTTCGTATTTGTGAGAATGAACCGTTGCCAACTTTGGTTGGAGGGGATTTTAATATCATTAGGAGACAAGAGGAGAAAAGTAATGACAATTTTAATGCTAGGTGGCCGTTTATTTTTAACGCAATAATTGAGAGTTTGGATTTAAAAGAACTCATATTATCTGGTAGGCAGTATACGTGGGCTAGCTGGGGGGATAACCCCACTTATGAAAAATTGGATCGGTTCTTAGCTAGCATCGAATGGGAGCAGAAATATCCGCTGGTCACAGTGCATGCTCTGACTCGCACGGGGTCAGATCATACACCATTAATTCTTGACTCCGGTGCCCAGTCACATCACGGAAA
The DNA here is from genome assembly GCA_028641055.1 of Alopecurus myosuroides. Lineage (NCBI taxonomy): Eukaryota > Viridiplantae > Streptophyta > Magnoliopsida > Poales > Poaceae > Alopecurus > Alopecurus myosuroides. The sequence continues at coordinate 463,222,978 of CM054058.1, forward strand.
TAAGTCGCACTTCTCGTTCGAATTATCATGGATGCACCATGACGGTTTTTATGAGTTAGTGAGATCTGAGTGGATGTCGGTTTCGGTAGGATCCACACCGGTGGAACGTTGGCAAAATAAAATTAGGCACCTACGACAGTTTCTACGTGGGTGGGCGAAAAATCTTAGTGGTCAATATAAAATGCTTAAAGAAAAGTTAACTCTGTTAATTGATCAACTTGATATCAAAGCTGAGTCCACCCTTTTAACTGTGGCCGAGCGGGCTGCAAAAAAGGAGGCGGATGAGCGTCTTAATAAGTTAAAACGGGATGAAGAAACTAAGTGGGCTCAAAGGGCAAAAGTAAAGTATATTCAAGAAGGGGGGAATAATACACAGTATTTTCATTTGATCGCAAATGGGAGACACAGAAAGAAGCGAATATTTCAGTTAGAACAGGAGGAAGGTACTATTGTAGGAGAAGCAAATCTGCGGGTTTTCATCTCCGAATATTATAAAAAATTATTTGGGGCACCGGCTCCAAGTTTTGTGACTCTGGATGAAAACAGGATTGGGGATATGCCCCAGATTTCTGCTGAGGAAAATAATATTCTTACATCCCCCTTCTCGGAGGAGGAGGTATTTCAGGCTATTACGCAAATGGAACACAATAAGGCTCCAGGACCAGACGGGTTTCCTGCTGAGTTTTATCAGAAATTTTGGGGAGTTATTAAAGTAGACTTGATGGCCATGTTTGCTCAGTTGTTCACAGGGCAATTACAATTATTTAGACTCAATTTTGGGATCATTACGTTGTTACCCAAAAAAGAGGATGCTAGCCGTATTGAACAATATCGCCCCATTTGCCTGTTAAATGTTAGCTTCAAAGTGTTCACTAAAGTAGGCACGAATTGGGTGACGTCTATTGCGAGTAGGGTTATTAAGCCAACTCAATCAGCTTTCTTACCTGGTAGAAATATACTTGAGGGGGTGGTGGTGCTTCATGAAACTATTCACGAGCTGCATGGGAAAAAATTAGATGGGGTGCTTTTTAAAATTGACTTTGAGAAAGCGTATGACAAGGTTAATTGGGATATTTTGCAACAAGTTTTGCGTGTGAAAGGTTTTTCGCCGGTGTGGTGCGATTGGGTTGCTCGTTTCGTACAAGGTGGTAGTGTTGGGGTTAAAGTTAATGATGATATTGGACATTACTTTCAAACTTTAAAAGGATTAAGGCAAGGAGATCCTTTATCACCTATCATCTTTAACCTGGTGGTTGATATTTTAGCTATCCTCATCGAGCGTGCTAAGGAGGATGGTCAGGTTGGTGGGTTGATACCTAATCTGGTTGAGGGGGGAGTCTCTATTCTTCAGTACGCTGACGATACGATTCTTTTCCTTGAACATGATTTAGATAAAGCGCTGAATATGAAACTCATTCTTGCGTTGTTTGAGCAATTATTAGGGCTTAAAATCAATTATCATAAGAGCGAGATTTATTGTTTTGGGAGGGCTAAGGATGTACAGGATGATTACCGACATGTTTTTTGTTGTGAGGTCGGACAAATGCCGTTTAAATATCTTGGTATTCCAATTCACCATAGGAAATTATTAAACAGGGAGTGGAAACCCGTTGAGGATAGGTTTGATAAGAAGTTGAGTTCTTGGGCGGGCAAGTTACTTTCGTATGGGGATCGCCTCATCCTAATTAACTCAGTCCTCACAAGTTTACCAATGTTCCTTCTTTCCTTTTTTGAAATTCCGGTGGGAGTGAGGAAGAGACTAGATTTTTATAGGTCCAGATTCTTTTGGCAGAGTGATTCCAAAAAGCGAAAATACCGGCTTACAAAGTGGAATATTGTCTGTCGTCCTAAGGACCAAGGGGGTTTGGGCATTGAAGTGTTGCAAATTAAAAATATGTGCTTGCTAAGTAAGTGGCTGTTCAAAATTATTAACGAGGAGGGGGTTTGGCTAGAGTTGCTTTCTAATAAGTATTTAGAGGATAAAACGTTATCCCAAGTGGAAGCAAAACCAACAGATTCTCCCTTTTGGAAAGGGATCATGAAAGTAAAGCAGGAATTTTTCTCTCGTGGGCATTTTTCGGTAGGAAACGGGTTGCAAGTTCGGTTCTGGGAGGACTCTTGGTTAGGGGACGAACCGCTGTCACAATCGTACCCATCTTTATATAATATTGTGGTTCATAAGAATGTTACGGTGGCTAATGTGTTAGCCCATATTCCGTTGAACATCCAGTTTAGGAGAAGTCTGACTGGGGACAGAAGAACGAATTGGTTACGGTTGGTTGAAAGGCTGATGAGTGTGTCTCTTAACGAAGAGGCAGATTCGTTTCGTTGGAAATTGACGTTAGATGGCTCTTTCTCCGTAAGATCATATTATGCTGATTTGCTACATGGTTCCACGAGATTCTTGCGTAAATACCTGTGGAAATTAAAGGTTCCTTTAAAAATTAAAATTTTCTGTGGTTCCTTAACAGGAAAGTTATTTTAACCAAAGATAATTTGATGAAGAGAAATTGGACTGGTTGTAAAAAATGCGTTTTTTGCGACTCATATGAGTCTATTGAGCATCTATTCATTCATTGCCCCTTCACTCGTGATTTTTGGCGTCTTATTCATTTCACTTTCAGCATTTATCCTCCAACTAGCATTGCGAATATGTTCGGTAGTTGGCTAAATGGCATAGATAAAAAAACTAAAGCACGCATCCGTATTGGTGTGGCGGCTTTTATTTGGACAATATGGAACAGCCGGAATGATTTGGTTTTTAACAAAACAAACAATGTTCATTTCTTGCAGGTTGTAAACAAGGCGGTCTATTCTATTCAGACATGGTCTTTCCTCCTACATGTGGATCAGAGAGGACCTATGGATACAGGTTGTGTCCGGCTGTTGGCGGTCGTGCGGGCTATCTACAGCCGGGGTGGGTGGCTTAATACAAGACGTCTTCATGCGTAGACTTGTTCGTCTTATTTTTGAGTGGCTAGTCTTTGTGGCCACCTTATGTGATCCGTGATTGATAACTTGTTTGAACTGAGGATTTTTTGGTTATTAATAAAGATCCGGCTGTGTGCATCAATTTGATGCAGAGGCCGGGGCAGACGCTCCCATTTCTAAAAAAAAAAACACGGACATAAGAGTATTAACTGTAATACTGCTTATTTTACTTACATATACTTTGAATAAAATAGACAAGCAAAGAAGGTCCAAAGTTGACCGAGGCTTTAGAGTGTATTGCAGCAGTTCTAAAGGCAAGGTAACTACATATAGTTGGGCATGGTTATTGTCTGTGCAAGAAAGCTGCATTGATCGAGTATGCACAGTGCATTAAGTATGCTCATACACTACCACTGAATAGAGGAAATCAGTACAATCCTTTCACTTATACTTGAGGATATCGATTTTTTTTAACCGCATATTAAACGCTTTCGGTAAAGTAGCGTGTGACCTGCTGTAGAGGCACCCAAGTTATATGTTGCAAAATCCTACAGGATGCTTGGTTATGATCAGAGGAAAAAACACCCCAAGTTGAAATGAAGGACATGACACACAAAAAAGTACGACATACTCCATCCATTTCACAAAGTAAGACTTTATAGTCTTATTGTCTTTATCCCCATTCCTTACTAAATAAATGAATAAATACACTAAAATATGTCTACATACATGTGAATGGGGGCAAAGACAAAAAATAGTCTACAAAGTCTTATTTTGTGGAACGGAGGGAGTACACTGGAGGAGGGCAAGCTAGATTTGACCAAATGATTGCTGAAACAGCTCCATGTACTTTAAAAGATCACCTGAGGACCGTAAATAGACCTAACAGAAGAGAGCACTTCTCTGTACATCTATTGCCACTGCGCACAGAAACATATATATTGAGCAAGGCCAAATAACTTCAAATGGTAATAGATAAATTTGAGGCAATTCAACACCAGTATTTCCTAAACCAATTTTTAGCTACAGATTAACGTTTGTGCATTCTTACTCAAGACCCAATCTCCAAAGTTAAAGAATATCTCCAACCATAATGCGCTTCCATAACCTGCAGATTCTTAGTCATCAGGAGCATCGAAGCAATCATATAATTGCAGACTAAATTAAAAAATAATGCAGACGGGATTAACAGTTTCATAATGGAATGATAAATAAATAAGAAAGCAATGCGCCGACTGGTTCATCTGGTAGTAGAAGTCCATGTGATCGATTCAGAGGAGGCGCATGCCGGACTCAAAGCAGGCTGGCATCGTATTCCAGCCGGCCGCAAATGGTGCCCCTGCCGTTGGCGTCCAGATGGATCCTGAACTTGGTGGTTACCTGCGCCTGCTCCTGCGGCAGTTGCTTCATCACCTGAACCATCCTCAGATATGGAAGGAAAGGATAAGAGCGCGTTGTCGCACTTGTATGAGGCGAGGCCGCGCCCATGTGGGCAGAGCGCGTGGCGGGGCCGTATTAGAGTGCAGAACGTCTCCCGTCGGGCACATGAGGAGGCAGCATTCTGGGAGTGGGCGTCTTGCGATGGTGGGCTGGCAGCGTCGTGGAGGCCGCCGGTGGCGCTTGTGCGACGCGGTGGCGCTGGTTGGAGGGCCTTCTCCGGATGAGCCGGCTGGGGACGCGGTGACGCTTTTTGGGGGAGGGACGGCCGCGAGCGCAGGCGGGCGGCGGTGGAAACAGTTTGATAGAGAGGTGGTTTGCGAGAAACAGACAGGGGTGCACGACATAGTTTTCGATGGAGATCAGTTATGCATCTCTTGATTACCGTGTGGGGAGAACAAACGTTTTTTGAGCGTGCGATGTCCGTGGATGTCCGTGGAAGGAGTAGAATAGTGAGGAGTGCGTGGCTGTTAGGTGGTGGGAAATTTTACATCATTAGGAAAATCTGGATCGTACAATGACAGTAATCCAACGGGTGATGTTATTTGGATGGAACCCCACTGGGGCTTTTAATATTAGTGGAGATGCTCAAAATAAATTGTAATTTCTTCATTTGTCCACATGAAGTAGAAAAGGTGAATATAGTAACTCATATAATTTATGAGTTCGTTTAAAATTCTACCTTTTTGTTTCCAGACATGGCTAGAATTATATGTATCGGAGTGTATCTTCAGCAACACGTGACCGTGACTTCAGAATTAATCTGTAGGTTAACGGATCTTACTGAATTAGCACTTAAAACAAAATTTTAAATGTGAAAGACCAGTAGGCACATTCTTTGAACATTTTCCATGTGTAGCGTAATTCAGTTAGTTGCTTGGTTTTTCTTTCACTACATTTAATAAGCACCAATAGAAATTTTCCTATTTCCACACTCACACAATGAAAAAATAGGATCTAGAATTAGCACCAATGATCCATAATCTGATCAATTACTTTACATAATAGCATAAGAATATTATCTAGAGCTAAAAGATATTTCGAAACAAAATTTAAAATATGAACCTGAGCAGGAATGGAACTTGTCGTGGATAATATCCCTTTTTGGTGATATATCATCTTTAACTTACTCTGGATGATATACAATTACATCTGAGAACATACGACAGCTTACAACAATATGTTGAACTCAGGTTTGAACTCATAATTTTCTTAGATGAATATAACTCACCGTTGAGAACAAACTATATGCAATAGAGCTGCGACCAAATAGATATAAGGTGCATTGATTAAATTAGTTCTACTGATCACATAAATAAAGCTCAACTGACTTAAGGACGAGATGAAGCGAATAAAAAAGCAAGCTGTCATCTTTACTCGATACAGAACGAGGAGAGATGTATAATTCAAGAACCACTTAGGTGTGCATTTCTATGTACTATATGCACATCACTTCAGAATTTTAAGTAACTAGTATACGTGCACGTGCACTGCACATATATAAAATATAATCCCATATCTATTGCAATGACATTATTTTGTTAGCAGAGTAGTATAAATCCCATCTAAAAAAATAAATAGTACAATTCAACACAGGTTCAAAGCGATAGTTAAAAAATGAGTCACAAGTAACATTATGCACTATTAGCAACTTAGAAGGTCCATCTCTTCATGCGATCAATAATTCCTCGTTCCAAGTCTGGAATATTGTTGATCGCTTCATTGTCTTGATACTTCAAAATATATACCAATAATCGCTTTCTCAACTCAGAATCGTCCTACATATGCATTTATACAACATTTTGTCATTTGAAGTTCACGTTTAATGTGTAGCAAATGAGTATGGATGAGAATATTCACCATGTGTATCCGAAAAGACGACGCTTCATTGTACCACAAGTGTATTAAATTAAAAACCAAATAACCAGACAAAACACTGCATAAATATGAAATTTCACATCAGTGTTTGCGTTTGTCGGAACAATATGGACTTTGCGCCCCCATTTGGAGATGTCTTCGTTCCATTTGGGTTTGCCAACTGAAGTGCAAGGTTTATATTATTGCCCATTTCCATATTTTTTAATATGTGTATCCTCCATGTTGGTCTCGAAAGAGGGTCCAAAAAATATATAAATTTCTTTTCTTGATCCAACACAAACAATATGAATAGGCCAAGAATTTCATAAGGTAAGAAAATTTGCAATGATAGGTTTAGAAATAATCAATCACATTGATACAAAATAAATCACTATTATGATCGAAGCAATAAACTCTCACCTTGGCACATTCTGTTATATGATACTCTCTGCTATTAGGTCAGCTATGCAACAACTGTGCTAACCGATCAATATCAAGCCTTCCACGACCACTTGTGTCTCGCGCAGAGTTTCGAATTAAACGACGACGATGACGATGATCGTAATATTGTCATACGAAGCAAAATATATACACGTTTTGGAGTGTCGGTTAATTCATCTCCCGTGAAGAACTCCATAAAATTGAACATCCAAAGACCACACGATGACCTTGATTACAAAAAAAAAATTATGATATAAATTTAAATATATTCAACAAATAAATTACGCAAGAAATATTATTACTCTTTTTTTTCAAAATAATTAAATAATGGGGACGAAATAATTATTTGTTAACCCCTTCGTATCTAGTACCTACATACTCAAATAAAAAAACGGACACCATCTCAAAAAAAAGGAAAAAAAGGAAAAAAATGGACACGACACATCCACTGCTCTCTCACTCTACCCAATCCCTCACCTACCTCTCTCACCTACCTCTTGACTGCCCAGCTCCCCAAGGACACCGTGTTCCCCATTCCCCATTAGCTCGCCGCTTGTCGCACCCTGACTTCTAGGGGATACTCACCGGGCCGAACTGGATAGCAGATGCTTGGATTACGGGGCCTAACTGCTCCCGCATCCTCTTACGAGTAGGCCAGCACTTATGTGCGACAATCGAACTCTGCTTGTCCATCGTCGATGTAAACTATCCCATAGAGATCAAGATACTACCATTGACGTACTTCATACCATTCACACATGGTACGTCAACGACGTTAAACGGAATGATACCACAACATATCTCTAAGACACAAAAGATGGAAAAGTTGCAACTGACCCTCACTAGGGCAGAGAATAGCAAATACAATCATCCAGAGGACACATGTCCCAACATATCATCATTACATCACAGCGGAAGCACTCAAAGCGTCTGAGTACAGACAAATACAAACAGGCCTAAGAGGCCGAGAAAGAAAAGAAGACGAAGCCCATCCACGTAGTCTCGGATCCTGCCCGGGTCTGCTATCTACTCGTCTGCAGTCTCGTCGTACTCCACGAAGTAGCCTCCATGGGGATCCTCGTAATCGTAGTCTGCGTAAAACACAGCCCCAAAGGGGTTAGTACATCCAAGTACTGGCAAGCAAGACTCACACTTCACCAAAGAGTTACCCGTCAACACAAGCACGAATGCTTTGGGTTCAACGGAAGAATAGGTGATATAAAAGCTGCAGCGGGCTGCTCTAACCAACTACAGAGATAACTACAAGTTCCGGCTAACAGAAAGAAGATAAGATCGCGTATCGTAACCAACTGAAAGTAACTTCAAACAAACCCATCCAATATTACCCCCTTCTAAGGAAGCAACCCAAGGATAACTCACACAGTTGGATTAATGATGGATCAGGTTATTGTGTCAATAATCCTATTACTAGTCAAAATTAACATTAGTTAGGTGTAAGTTGTTCTGAGTACTTGTTAGCCAGTACTTTCACCAAGTCAACCATAACCGCGGAAAACACGGCTTCTCGAGAAGATTTAACCCTGCAGGGATGCACCAATTTGGCCGTACACGTAAGAATAACCCGCCAGATGGGATGCCTCCCACCAAGCCGGGCACTCAACACAACCCAACTCTTCTTCGCATCAAGCCCAAAGCACCTTGAGCGCACGGCTAATCAAGCCCCCGAAGAAAAGGGGACCCTCATAGCACTCTAAGAACGTGTCTCCCTATATGCCGACTACGAAAGTTCCACCCTGCGATGGGCTCGCAAAAACATGCATGCGGCAAATGGAAAACCCGAACTAAATGAGGCGATTTGGACGAGATGCGAATCGAGTCAAATTGAGGGGGGCGCCCATACACGCTTCCCACATGCGGGTAGTGCGCTCATCATGGATCAGTAGACAAGACTCTTTTCCTAATTAGGGTCGACACTAGCAGGCCTCAAAACCACGCAGGGCCTCCTGCCGGTGCCTTATCAGCATATTATTATTATCCATAGCATTAACTGGTTGATTGATTTAACCCGAGCCCGTAGAACATAAATGAGTAAGATAAAAGAAGTAACCGACAACAGACTCAAGCACAAGCAACCCTAAGCATGCTAGTAGGACTAAGGCAACAAGCAAGGGGTTATAGGTGTGGAGGTGAGGCAATATCAGGGTTCAGGATATCATGTGATAGGTTCGGAGAACAAGCAACGATACATAGGGCTAGCAGAAGTAGACAATGGATAGTATCGGTAACCAGTGTGGAAAGGAACTCAATGGTTCATGTGAGTGATAACTTGCCTGCAAGCTCAGCAGCTTGGTACTGAGCTAAGTCCTCGGAAGTGGTGTCGTAAAGCTCGTCTGTCTCAACGTCGTCGTCTAATCGAGAAGAAGCAAAACAAACAACGAAGCAAGACGGTCAATCAATAACATGGCATAGTGCACAAACATGGGATGATGCATGTCAATTTAATGGATGCATCAGAATAAACTAGTTAACATGGTAACACCATTTAAATGGACCCATATGCAATTTGATTGCATATGGAAAGGTCCATGAGTTAAGGTTGGAATAATTGTTCTACAACTAATCATCATGTGTAAGTTGATTAACATGATGGAAGCAATAAGAAAACAACATCAGATGCAAGTGGAAATGAAATTTACCAAGTTTGGAAATTATTTGTTAAGTTTTGGGAATTTTGGTTACTTAAAGGTGTCACACAAGCATTTGTTGTTTTCATCAAGTTAAATTGTCCAAAACAGATAACAAAGTTCATATTTGAAAAGAGCACACAATTTTAGTTGGATTACATGTTTTAATTATTGAAAAAGGAATTACAATGAATTACTTATGAATTAAACAAGATTAAACAAGTTTTAATTGAAGTTAATTCAAGTATTAATATTAATTGAATTTTTTTTTGTTCAAAATATTAAACAAAATTCATATTTGAAAAGGTCATGTTTTTCTGGTTTGAAAACATATTTTATATGTTCAAAAATAATTTAAGTTGAGCAAGTTATGAATTTAGCAAATTTAAGTGATTTAAACAAGGTTTAAATTATTTAAGCAATTTTAATTATTCAAAACATGAAACAAAATTTATATTTGGAAAGGTGGATTAAAATAGCATGGAAAACATATTTTATTTATGTTATTTGGATTAAGTATGAATTAGTTATGCAATTAATCAAATATGAAATGATTTGTTTGGATTTGAAATTTGAAACAATTTGAAATGTGCAAAACAGAAAACAAATGTGCTAATTAGTTAGAGAATTTTATTTGGTGCAGTACACATATTTTGTTTGCCTTATTTGGAGTTAGGAAATAAAAGTTATTAGAGTTTTGATTCTAGGGACTATTCCGTAATTTAGCAAGGACTTAAAATTAAAAGAAACTGTGCAGAAACAATTTTCACTGCGCAGTGGCCTAGCTTGGGCCATTGCCAGCGGGCCCTGTCCAGCGTGGCAGCTCACGTGGAGCTCACTGCCGCAGACAGGTGGGCCTCCTGCCTGCCAGCGTGGCGCGCAAAATGGGTGGATTAAATCCGCGGGGCAGGGCTCGAACCTGCGCCCTGGGCGCGCGCGCAACAGCGTGCAACCACTGCGGTGCGCTTCACTCGTTGTCAGTATGGGCTACGCAGGTGAGATTAGGTTCAGTTTCGCGTGTAACTGAATTTTTAACTGAACTTTTCTGCGCGCGTGTCTGAACTGCGGCGAGGCGACGGTGGTCACCGGAGTTGTGTTGCGCGCTGCTCGCTGCTGTGGGGTGGTGTGGTGCTGCGATGTCCGTGTGCAGATGCTCGCGATGCAGAGGGAAAGAAGGAGGGGACAGGTGTGCATCTCACTGTGAGGGAACGGAGGGGAAGCAGGCTTGGGCAGAGGTGGTCGCCGGCGAGGTCGAGGATGGCGGCGGCAACGTGTGCGTTCCCAGCAACCGAGGAGGTGTCGACGACGTAGACGGCAACGCGGCGCTCCCGTTCCCCGCACTAGCTCACGCAGCGAGGCATCGGAGGCGGTGATCGCCGGAGAGGTTCAGAGAGGTGGCGCCGGTGAGGTTCAGAGAGGAGGGGAATTGCGGCAGAGAGAGAGAGAGAACTACGGCGGCGCGAGGGAGGTAGGTGGGCTAGGTTTAGGGCAGCGCCCAGGGGGTCCTCGGGGCAGGTTTATAGGGCGCAGGGGCTGCGCACGGCCGTCCCTATGTGAGTGTCGTCGACGTGGACAGCGTGAGATGGCGCCGTACAGGTTGAAGAAGGCGGTGCGAAGGGGTAAGTGGCAGTGGGCTGGGCCTGGTGGGTGCAGCCCACTGGCTAGCGGCCTCTCTCTGTTCTTTTTATTTTTCTTCTGTTAGTTTTTTTTGCTGAAATGAAATAGGAAGAAAATAGAAAGGTTTTGAGTTAGAAATTTTTTAGGGAATTTTTGTAACAACTCTTTATTGTAATAGCAACATGTGCAAAGTTTTTGTTTCCAAAAATATTTAAGTTATGTGGCTGTTTGAAAAATTGTTTGAAATTTGGGTGAGATTAGTATTAATTGAAAATTAATTGAACTTGAGCAAAATAAGTTTTAAATTCAAGTTTCTTGGAATCAAGTGAAATAATTACTTTGTAATTTTCATAATTTCAAATTGGGTGATGTTTGTAATATGTGAATTGAATTTTGAATGCAATTTGTATTAAGTGGATTACTAAAAGCCATTTTTTAAATAGTTTGAACCTTATGGTTTAATGGAAACAATTGATGTTTTGAGTGAACCTTTTATTTGGAAATATGTAACATAACAAGTATGAAACAAAGGTTTGAATATTGGTTTGAATTTCAATTGTGGAAACAAAGGAAAACATATGCAAACAAAAGGAAAACAAATGCAATGAGTATGATGACATGATGCAAAACTTTAATTAAACAAGAATCAAACATTCTAAGGGTGTTTTCATACTTGGGATGTTACAAAACGCCCCCCCCCCCCCCCTTGAAGGAATCGTGCCCCGAGATTCCTTACTGAAAAGAGAAAAGGTCCGGATACTTCTTGCGAAGATCCTCTTCGGTCTCTCACGTTGCCTCTTTATCGGAATGATGCGACCATTGCACTTTCAAGAACTTGGTGCTCTTGTTGCGAGTCTTACGCTCGGTCTCATCGAGAATACGAACATGGTGCTCCTCATAAGATAGATCATCTTGCAGTTCAATGGAATCATGATCAACTGCACGATCTGGGTCTTTGAAGCACTTCTTGAGCTGTGACACGTGAAACACATCGTGGACCTTGGATAGTTTTTCTGGAAGTTCAAGACGATAGGCATTTTCTGAACGCCTTGAGAGAATGTTGAAAGGACCAATGTATCTTGGTGCAAGCTTTCCTTTCACACCAAAACGATGAGTTCCTCTGAGGGGAGTCACTCGGAGATATGCTTTGTCACCAGGTGCATAGATCATATCTCTGTGCTTGCTGTCATAGTAGCTCTTCTGACAAGACTGAGCAATCTTGAGATTGTCACGAATGATGCAAACTTTCTCTTCGGCTTCCTTAACAATGTCAGGACCTAAGAGTGAACGTTCACCAGCTCCAGACCAATTGATTGGACTCCTGCATCTGCGGCCATAGAGTGCTTCACATGGTGCCATTCCTAGGCTTGCCTGGAAGCTGTTGTTTTCGGAGAATTCAGCATATGGAAGACATTCCTCTCATTTCATGCCAAAGGAGAGACCACATGCTCTGAGCATATCCTCGAGAATCTGATTGACTCTTTCGACTTGCCCTTGAGACTGAGAATGATAGGCTGTGCTGAACAAAAGTTTGGTGCCCAATGCATCTTGGAAACTCTTCCAGAAATGAGAAGTGATTATGCTTCCACGGTCTGAGCTTATTTCCAATGGAACATCATGAAGAGGAACAATCTTTGTTGTGTAGAGTTCTGCTAACTGGCTAGCTGAGATTGTCTCTTTGACAGGGAAGAAGTGAGCTACTTTAGTGAGACGATCAATGACAACGAAGATTGCATCGTTGCCCCTCTTGGACTTTGGAAAACCAGTGACGAAGTCCATTTCAACCATGTCCCACTTCCACTCAGGGATTTTCAGAGGTTGGAGAAGACCGGCTGTTTTCTGATGAACTGCCTTAACACGTTGACAAACGTCGCATTCAGAAACGTATTGAGCAATTTAACGTTTCATGCTAGGCCACCAGTACAGTGTCTTGAGATCCTGGTACATCTTTGTACTTCCAGGGTGGATGGAGAGAGGAGTTTCATGAGCCTCCTTGAGAATGATATCTTTGAGACTTTGAATTTGAGGAACTGCAATGCGTCCTTCGAAGAACACAGTTCCCTTGTCATCAACTGAGAAGGACTTGAATTTGTCCTTGCCTTCTTTGATGTGCTCTACCATCTTCTTGATTTCAGCATCACGAAGTTGTTCAGAACGAATCTTGTCCTCGAGAGTTGGACTGGCTGTCAAGCTTGCAAGATAGCCTTGAGGAACAAGACCAAGGTTCAGCTTCTGGAATTCTTCATGAAGAGGAGGTTGGCTTTCCATGATCATGAGATTATTGCATTAGGATTTGCGACTGAGAGCATAGGCCATAACATTAGCCTTGCCTGGAGTGTAAGAAATGGTAAGATCGAAGTCTTTGATCTTTTCAATCCATCTCCTTTGCCTGAGGTTTAGATCTGGTTGAGTGAAGATGTATTTCAGACTCTTATGATCGGAAAAGATTTCAGTGCGGTTACCCAACAAGTATTGTCTCCATTTCTTGAGGGCAAACACAACTGCTGCAAGTTCAAGGTCATGAGTGGGATAATTTTGCTCATGTGGGTTCAACTGACATGAAGCATAAGCCACAACTTGACGTTCTTGCATAAGAACTGCACCTAGGCCTTTGAGAGAAGCATCACAGAATATCTGGAAAGGTTTGGTAGGATCTGGGCCAACCAGAACTGGTGTAGAAGTGAGTTTAGTCTTGAGGAGATTGAAACTTTCATCACATTGTGGAGACCAAACGAACTTCTTGTCCTTCTTTGTGAGGTCAGTGAGAGGTTTGGCAATCTTGGAGAAGTTTTGGACGAAACGACGGCAATAACTAGCCAAGCCAAGAAAACTTCTAACTTGCTTCACCGTCTTAGGAGGTTTCCAGTCAACAATTTCTCTAACCTTTTCTGGATCAATGGCTATGCCCTTGGCAGAGATGACATGACCAAGATAAACCACTTCTGAAATCCAGAACTCACATTTGGAGAACCTGGCATAAAGACGATGCTCGCGAAGTTTCATGAGAGTGAGACGAATATGTTCTTCATGCACTTCCTCGGATTTTGAGTAGACAAGAATATCATCAAGAAATACCACAACGAACTTGTCGAGGTATTCATGGAAGACAGAATTCATGAGTCGAGAGAAGGTCGCCGGTGCATTGGTGAGACCAAAGGACATGACGATGTATTCATATAGACCGTAGCGAGTGGTGAAGGCTTTCTTTGGAATATCTTCCTTTCCGATCTTTATTTGATGGTAACCCATCCTCAAGTCCAACTTGGAGAATATTGAGGCTCCAACAAGTTGATCAAAAAGATCATCGATACGAGGAATTGGATACTTGTTTTTGATGGTTTTCTCGTTAAGAGGACGATAGTCAACAACGAGTCTCTTTGTTTGGTCCTTCTTGGCAACGAACAGAGTTGGGCAACCCCAAGCCGAGGAACTAGGTTGAATGTAACCTTTCTCCATGTACATATCGATTTGCTCCTTGAACAACTTTAGTTCAGGAAGAGCTATCTTGTATGGATGCTTAGAGATTGGAGCAGTACCTGGTTCAAGCTCGATCACGAACTCAACTGCTCTGTCCGGAGGCATTCCTGGCAATTCTTCTGGAAAGACGTCAGGGAATTCACAAACCACCGGAACATTTTCGAGTAGAGGTAGAGGTTTTGCATCGAGTGTGTATAGCTAGATGGAACTTGATTCATGTGGAGAATAGACTATCTGGCCAGAAGGGTGGGAGAGAGTTATTGACTTTTGAGCATAGTCAATTTTAGCTTTATTGGCTTTCAACCAATCCATACCAAGAATGACATCAATGTCAGAATTTCCCAGCAACATGGGTGAAGCAAGGAATATGCGACCTCCAATTAGGATTTGGTTGTCCTTACTTATCTTGGAAGTCAACATTTGAGATCCCGGGGAGTGAACGGTGATTTGATTGCTTAGTGGAACCACAATTAGTTTGTATGTTGTGGCAAAGATTTTTGACACGAAAGAATGTGATGCTCCGGTATCAAACAACACTTTAGCTGAAATAGAGTTTAGCAGATGAACGGGGAAACTTTGATTAGATGCCGGTAGAAGAACTGAAATGGAAAGCAACAACAAGGTTTCAACAAACGAAAAGGTTCTTGAGAAGAACAGGATATTGAAGCAACATCGGGAAACACGAGACCCAAACTCCTGAGGTACTACGGAAGAACCCATCCGGGCTTCTAAAGGATCCATATCTACTGCTTAAGGAATAGAGATTCCTATGGTCTAGTAGATATAAACATCCTAGAGAAACCAGGATACGTGAAAACCTAACTTGAAAGTTTAGATGAGAAGGGAAAAACAACGTTGCACTTCCTTACCAGAAAAAGGGAGGGAGGGTGGGGAAAAGAAGAAAAAGAACAGAATTCCTACTCTCACGCTTCATTTTTCCTATATAGCTAAAAAATAGTTTCTAGACTCAAACTGCGACCAGTAAAAGGGATCCTACGGGCAGACATGCTCTGATACCATTTGTCGCACCCTGACTTCCAGGGGATACTCACCGGGCCGAACTGGATAGCAGATGCTTGGATTACGGGGCCTAACTGCTCCGGCATCCTCTTACGAGTAGTCCAGCACTTATGTGCGACAACCAAACTCTGCTTGTCCATCGTCGATGTAAACTATCCCATAGAGATCAAGATACTACCATTGACGTACTTCATACCATTCACACATGGTACGTCAACGGCGTTAAACGGAATGATACCACAACATATCTCTACGACACAAAAGATGGAAATAAGTTGCAACTGGCCCTCACTAGGGCAGAGAATAGCAAATACAATCATCCAGAGGACACATGTCCCAACATATCATCATTACATCACAGCGGAAGCACTAAAAGCGTCTGAGTACAGACAAATCCAAATAGGCCTAAGAGGCCGAGAAAGAAAAGAAGACGAAGCCCATCCACGTAGTCTCGGATCCCGCCCGGGTCCGCTATCTACTCGTCTGCAGTCTCATCGTACTCCACGAAGTAGCCTCCATGGGGATCCTCGTAATCGTAGTCTGTGTAAACCACAGCCCCAAAGGGGTCAGTACATCCAAGTACTGGAAAGCAAGACTCACACTTCACCAAAGAGTTACCCGTCAACACAAGCACGGATGCTTTGGGTTCAACGGAAGAATAGGTGATATAAAAGCTGCAGCGGGCTGCTCTAACCAACTACAGAGATAACTACAAGTTCCGGCTAACAGAAAGAAGATAAGATCGCGTATCGTAACCAACTGAAAGTAACTTCAAACAAACCCATCCAATTTTACCCCCTTCTAAGGAAGCAACCCAAGGATAACTCACACAGTTGGATTAATGATGGATCAGGTTATTGTGTCAATAATCCTATTACTAGTCAAAATTAACATTAGTTAGGTGTAAGTTGTTCTGAGTACTTGTAAGCCAGTACTTTCACCAAGTCAACCATAACCGCGGAAAACACGGCTTCTCGAGAAGATTTAACCCAGCAGGGATGCACCAATTTGGCCGTACACGTAAGAATAACCCGCCAGATGGGATGCCTCCCACCAAGAGGGGCACTCAACACAACCCAACTCTTCTTCGCATCAAGCCCAAAGCACCTTGAGCGCACGGCTAATCAAGCCCCCGAAGAAAAGGGGACCCTCATAGCACTCTAAAAACGTGTCTCCCTATATGCCGACTACGAAAGTTCCACCCTGCGCTGGGCTCGCAAAAACATGCATGCGGCAAATGGAAAACCCGAACTAAATGAGGCGATTTGGACGAGATGCGAATCGAGTCAAATTGAGGGGGGCGCCCATACACGCTTCCCACATGTGGGTAGTGCGCTCATCATGGATCAGTAGACAAGACTCTTTTCCTAATTAGGGTCGACACTAGCAGGCCTCAAAACCACGCAGGGCCTCCTGTCGGTGACTTATCAGCATATTATTATTATCCATAGCATTAACTGGTTGATTGATTTAACCCGAGCCCGTAGAACATAAATGAGTAAGATAAAAGAAGTAACCGACAACAGACTCAAGCACAAGCAACCCTAAGCATGCTAGTAGGACTAAGGCAACAAGCAAGGGGTTATAGGTGTGGAGGTGAGGCAATATCAGGGTTCAGGATAGCATGTGATAGGTTCGGAGAACAAGCAACGATATATAGGGCTAGCAGAAGTAGACAATGGATAGTATCGGTAACCAGTGTGGAAAGGACCTCAATGGTTCGTGTGAGTGATAACTTGCCTGCAAGCTCAGCAGCATGGTACTGAGCTAAGTCCTCGGAAGTGGTGTCGTAAAGCTCGTCTGTCTCAACATCGTCGTCAAATCGAGAAGAAGCAAAACAAACAACGAAGGAAGACGGTCAATCAATAACATGGCATAGTGCACAAACATGGGATGATGCATGTCAATTTAATGGATGCATCAAAATAAACTAGTTAACATGGTAACACCATTTAAATGGACCCATATGCAATTTGATTGCATATGGAAAGGTCCATGAGTTAAGGTTGGAATAATTGTTCTACAACTAATCATCATGTGTAAGTTGATTAACATGATGGAAGCAATAAGAAAACAACATTAGATGCAAGTGGAAATGAAATTTACCAAGTTTGGAAATTATTTGTTAAGTTTTGGGAATTTTGGTTACTTAAAGGTGTCACACAAGCATTTGTTGTTTTCATCAAGTTAAATTGTTCAAAACAGATAACAAAGTTCATATTTGAAAAGAGCACACAATTTTAGTTGGATTACATGTTTTAATTATTGAAAAAGGAATTACAATGAATTACTTATGAATTAAACAAGATTAAACAAGTTTTAATTGAAGTTAATTCAAGTATTAATATTAATTGAATTTTTTTTGTTCAAAATATTAAACAAAATTCATATTTGAAAAGGTCATGTTTTTCTGGTTTGAAAACATATTTTATATGTTCAAAAATAATTTAAGTTGAGCAAGTTATGAATTTAGCAAATTTAAGTGATTTAAACAAGGTTTAAATTATTTAAGCAATTTTAATTATTCAAAACATGAAACAAAATTTATATTTGGAAAGGTGGATTAAAATAGCATGGAAAACATATTTTATTTATGTTATTTGGATTAAGTATGAATTAGTTATGCAATTAATCAAATATGAAATGATTTGTTTGGATTTGAAATTTGAAACAATTTGAAATGTGCAAAACAGAAAACAAATGTGTTAATTAGTTATAGAATTTTATTTGGTGCAGTACACATATTTTGTTTGCATTATTTGGAGTTAGGAAATAAAAGTTATTAGAGTTTTGATTCTAGGGACTATTCCGTAATTTAGCAAGGACTTAAAATTAAAAGAAACTGTGCAGAAACAATTTTCACTGCGCAGTGGCCTAGCTTGGGCCACTGCCAGCGGGCCCTGTCCAGCGTGGCAGCTCACGTGGAGCTCACTGCCGCAGACAGGTGGGCCTCCTGCCTGCCAGCGTGGCGCGCAAAATGGGTGGATTAAATCCGCGGGGCAGGGCTCGAACCTGCGCCCTGGGCGCGCGCCCAGCAGCGTGCAACCACTGCGGTGCGCTTCACTCGTTGTCAGTATAGGCTACGCAGGTGAGATTAGGTTCAGTTTCGCGTGTAACTGAATTTTTAACTGAACTTTTCTACGCGCGTGTCTGAACTGCGGCGAGGCGACGGTGGTCACCGGAGTTGTGCTGCGCGCTGCTCGCTGCCGTGGGGTGGTGTGGTGCTGCGATGTCCGTGTGCAGATGCTCGCGATGCAGAGGGGAAGAATGAGGGGACAGGTGTGCAGCTCACTGTGAGGGAACGGAGGGGAAGCAGGCTCGGGCAGAGGTGGTCGCCGGCGAGGTCGAGGATGGCGGCGGCGACGTGTGCGTTCTTAGCAACCGAGGAGGTGTCGAGGACGTAGATGGCAACGCGGCGCTCCCGCTCCCCGCACTAGCTCACGCAGCGAGGCATCGGAGGCGGTGATCGCCGGAGAGGTTGAGAGAGGTGGCGCCGGTGAGGTTCAGAGAGGAGGGGAATTGCGGCAGAGAGAGAGAGAGAACTACGGCGACGCGAGGGAGGTAGGTGGGCTAGGTTTAGGGCAGCGCCCAGGGGGTCCTCGGGGCAAGTTTATAGGGCGCAGGGGCTGCGCACGGCCGTCCCTGCGTGACTATCGTCGACGTGGACAGCGTGAGATGGCGCCGTACAGGTTGAAGAAGGGGGTGCGAAGGGGTAAGTGGCAGTGGGCTGGGCCTGGTGGGTGCAGCCCACTGGCTGGCGGCCTCTCTCTGTTCTTTTATTTTTCTTCTGTTAGTTTTTTTTTTGCTGGAATGAAATAGGAAGAAAATAGAAAGGTTTTGAGTTAGAAATTTTTTAGGGAATTTTTGTAACAACTCTTTATTGAGTGAACCTTTTATTTGGAAATATGTAACATAACAAGTATGAAACAAAGGTTTGAATATTGGTTTGAATTTCAATTGTGAAAACAAAGGAAAACAGATGCAAACAAAAGGAAAACAAATGCAATGAGTATGATGACATGATGCAAAACTTTAATTAAACAAGAATCAAACATTCTAAGGGTGTTTTCATACTTGGGATGTTACACCGCTTCCCTTCGCCTCCATTGCGGTCGCGAGGAGCCGCCGCCCCGCACGCCGCCCCTAATCATCTACGACATTCTCGTCGAGTCCGGTCGCTGAAAATCCTGAGGGATCACTCCATCTCGGCATTGTCGCGGGTCTCGCATCCGGGCAGCGCTGGATGTACCAACCCCACCGCTGGCCTCGCGCTCCTCCGGCGACCGGCCTCCACCTGCGGCTGTTGCGGACGCGGCGGCCGGCACCTCCACCTGCTGTTGTTGCGGACGCGGCGGCCGGCACCTCCACCTACTACTGTTGCGGACGCGGCGGCCGGCACCTCCACCTGCTGCTGTTGCCGGAGCGGCGGGCTCTCGCTTCTTCAGCAATGGCAGCCCCACTGGATCCAGCCGCGCCAACTCCCGGTATGTGCTCTTACCTCGAATCAGTTCATTCATTCCCCCAAGAGTGTACACTGTATTGGATTAGATTCATCGTCGCTAGGATATACAATAAACATGAATTAGGAGGGAAGTCAGTTCAGAGCCTGGGATAGGCTCCCTTCCTGCCTGTTAGATATGGCTTAATTCTCAGGCAGTTGTATTTTGCTACATATCTGATCGTGACCTTCATTTAGTATTCTGATTGTGAGATATCTGGGACTGATTTTTTATGGGATAATACAATCGCTCGGTTGGAGATGAAAGTTGTGCTTCTTCAGATTTCATTCTGACTCCTCCAAGCTCTGTATTCACTCTTGTAACCTGTTAGACTGTGCATTCAATTTCTCAAAGATGGCTGTCTTGTGCACCTTACATTATAGTTTCATTTAGTGGTTTTGTAAAAGGAGACTAATCAATTTTTTGCCACCCTGACCTTGTCAACTAAAAGACCAGTGTTGCTTATTATTTTCAGAAAGAACAAAATCTTGTAGATTGCAGATGAGTCTCATTAACTTAGTTCCATTAAATGTTTATCTGTATAAGTCTGCACACCTCATTTTTGTTTTTTTTAAAGAGGGCCTTGGAAGAGAAGAAATCAGTTCGTGCTAAGTTGAAGGAGTCCTCGTTTACATTATGCAAAATGTTCAAGAAAAAATTGCCGCTTTGGAGATACTCAATAAGGTATTCTTGCTAACTTCTCTCCCAGGCAGAAGC
Source organism: Alopecurus myosuroides (assembly GCA_028641055.1). NCBI lineage: Eukaryota > Viridiplantae > Streptophyta > Magnoliopsida > Poales > Poaceae > Alopecurus > Alopecurus myosuroides. Next base: position 463,243,619 of record CM054058.1, read on the forward strand.
CAGTGTTGTAATTTTTAGGTTCGAGGTAGATTCGCCTCTGATTCCATCCTAAAGTATTCTATTGTGAACGTTCCAATCCAGGATTTGGTTAGAAATGATTATAGTATCTGTTGGTTCTACTTAAGTTTGGTGGGCTGATGGGGTGGTTATAAATTGCTCAGGAAATCAGACTGGCCAGAAGCTGTCCGCCTACACGACCATGTTATTAAGTTAGTGCTTCTTAGCGTGTTGCTTCCTTTCATACAGAGGCTTGTGTAATGTGTATGCCAAGTTAGTAATACCCTTCTATTTGCGGCTACATGAGTCAGTATCCTATTCCAAAACTGTCACCCTTAAATTTCTGGCTTCTAGGAGCACCAATAAACCACTTAATATGTGCTGGAACTATCCGTTCCTTCAGGATAAATACATCTATGTTCATGGTGATGAATCAGTCCTTGCAGAATCATATTTGTGTATACTTTTTTCCTGACTCGGCCTCCTCTTGCCGCCTCACGTCATATTTGTAATAGTATGGCGTTGTCAACAACTTAACATGGGCGAATTATAGAATTCTATGGCTCGTACAATCGTCTGGATATTGAACTGTACTGTCTTCTAACTGTCAGTAAAATTCTGAAAGTTTTAAGTTACTATAATCAGTTCCCCTTAAATGAGCATTTCATGGCATGGAATATGGATTTGGAATGATGAACTCTGTTTCATGCATCGTTACAGGGCATTAAAACGATGCTATCCTCATGGATTTATTTAGGAATTATTCCATCTCTGTCAACTGTTTTAGCATTGTGAAGACTTGACCTACTACCCACTGGACTGCTACTGCCCTAATGGTACCTATGTAAGGATATTGACAAGTAAGTTGTATGTTGCCAATTCTATTTTTAGTCTTCATATTGCTATTTTTTCTTAGTTTGTGAAAGATTACATAATCTAATCTATCAGATAGCTCGCAGAGCTTTGTCGGATAACTCGATTGTCTTTGGTTGTAATATTTGTGTCAGATTGTACCTTGTTTTAGTGTTGTGTTTTATTGTCGGTCTGCCAGGCACAATCTCGCCCAAGACGGTATTCAGCCGAATATTTATTTTTGCATAATCCCATTAGAGAAGCATGATCTTATTCATGAAATCTTACAGTTAACAGAGTTAACTAAATAATTCATCTCAAAAAAAGAACCGAGTGCGCTAATAATTTATATAGCCCAACCTGGGCCTTGACTATTATGTGGGTCTGCCCCTAGCAACCAATGAACATGAGACAAACAAGTATTTTATGGGTCCTGTAGATGTTAGCACACCCTACAAAGTTCTGAAGATAGCTACTTATTACATAGTCTTTCGAAAATTGAGTTGCGTACTGTCATTTTGAGACAATTGATAAACAGTGTATAAATAAATACACTGTTCTGTCATGTTGATTGTGTAGTCCGATCTGATCTAAACCTGTAAATAAAAATTGTACTCTAATCTGGGAGACTAAATTCAGTTTGCCGGGCACAATCTTGCCCAAGATGAAATTTAGTTGAATTTTTACTTATGTATTCTCCCATTAGAGAAGTACCTTTTGATTTATGAAATCTTACAGTGAACCAAGTTCACTAATAATTTACAAAGCCCAACCTGGGGCTTGACTATTTTCTGATTCTACCCCTAGCAACCAATAAAACTGAGGGAAACAATTATTTTCTGGGTCATGCATCTGCTAGCACATGGTACCAACTTCTAAAGATAACTGCTAGCACACAATTTGTTGGAAGGGACAGAGCAAACGATTTTACTAACCTTTCTGTTCTTCATAAATTATAGATTCGGGACCTACTTTGCAAGGAGTTCGTCGATGTCAGAAGTGCAGTGCGCCGATTGTGCAAGCCGGTGGATAGGTGCTGTCGAGACGCTGCAGTGACAGAGGATGGATCGGACGTCGCAGCCCGGGTGTTAGAGTATCTGGACGACGGCAGGCCACACCGGCGCAGCCCAGGTGTTAGAGTATCTGGACGACGGGGATGGAGCAGATCGAGCTGTCCCTAATTTTCCTAAAGTGGATCACCGGCCGATCTAGTTGGCCCCGCGCAAATTTCTTAATGTTTAGCGATGATTCGGTTTGCCTAAAGTGGCCACCGACCTGTAATTACAGACCCAGCAATCGTTGCCGTAACTTGGGCATTCCTTTCTCTTGTACGCTAACGCTTGGCTGTAGGCAGAGTTTTCGTCTGCCAATTTAATTGCTACCTGTACCCAGTTTTTTTTTTTTCATGTGGAGATGACGGTTAGATCTGTATTTGTGGTCCAGAACGTGAGGCAGGGATTGACCAGATTTTCTCTATGTACCTTTTGTGGGGTGGACTTAGGGATGAACATGTTTGCTTGTTTTATAGTAGTGGAGATAACTGATCTCCATGTATCCCTAAATCCCTAACTAACATATCAAGGGAGATATAAAATGCAGCGATGCATCAATGTGTCAAGAAAGCATTAAAATTCTTTAACAATTGTTCCTAAAACTTCAGATATATAGAGCCATATAGATTATCATTCGCGCATGTAAAACCAAGAAGACGTTGCATAAGTATGGGTAGGTGGTGTGATTTCGAACTTCTTTCGGAGCAGCGAAACATGCAGATGTACCTTTATATGCTTGCCAAGGAAATCAGAAGTTAGAGTTTCGTCCATTGGTTTCGTCTTGCACTTCATGACCATGCTCACGATAAAAACGGCTTGGTTAGGCATGGCTGCACATGAGGTGATACTATAACCATCTCTGTATCTCTGATGAAGCCCTTTATTTAGATACGGTAAATCTAGCTAAACAACCTGCAGTATGCACGACAGATTTACAGAGGCATGTGCACGACTGGAGCAGGTGGCGAGGGATATTTTTATCCCACATGGATGGCCACTTGATCTACGGATAGCGGCTCCATAGCATAGGCAGTCTACAGCAGATGTTTTGTAGTATTGTCTCCATGTTTTTTCAGTTTCGGATTTCGGCTGTGTGCATTTCACGATGCAGAGGCCGGGTGTAATGGTTGAATTTTTGAGTAATAGAGTCCTTTATCAAAAAAAAAATACACGACAAATTCAGTTTCACCTGTCACACCGCAACAACACATCGATAGCATTAGGACAATGAACTAATGTGCAAGAAAACTCAGGCTTGATACAGCTGTACGCAGTATTATTGGTTGTTGAAAACTGTAGCAGAGCACCAATTCTCTATTATTAACTGAAACCATCCTTGAAGCAGAATATGTTTAATAATTAATATGAATATTTCACACACAAGGCTCAAATTGCTGGTTTAGGAATCGGTAGCGAAATTGTAATGTTCCGATTTCAGTAAAAGTACATATACACAAAAAAGAGATCTAACGAAAGAACATGAGGAATAGTTGGCTCATCGGTGGAAGAAAATTGGGGAGGTTCACAGCTGGGATAACCTCCTCAAGCGCAGCTTCCAAAACGGACCAAACCTTGAACCACGACATTGCCTCCTGCTGATATTGAACAGCGACAGCGCCTCCTGCCGTATTTATTGGTTACCTGCGGTCGCCTTCCTCTCCGGGCAGACCGACGCATCCATCGACAGCAGCACCAGATTGGCAGCTAGCGCGAATCCATCGGACGGGAGAAATTGCACCTCGGGGCAGTGGAAGTAGGTGTGCTCCTCTTCTGTCAGGAGGGGCCGCGCCTCGTGACTGCGATATGATGGTCGATGCCTCGATGACGTGCCTCTTCGAGCGAGCTCCAGGGCCATCTCCATCCCGGCACCATCGGCGTTCCTCCGGCTGTCCGATCTTAATACCAGGAGATCAAAAACAACCAAGCAACATAGGAGAAATGGAATAAAAACCAGAATAAAAGAAGACTGTACATACCGATGAATAAATCCGTTAAGCGTCACGGTGATGACCCACAAGTATAGGGGGTGTATCGTAATAATTTCAATAAATAAGAGTGTCGAACCCAACGAGGAGCAGAAGGTGTTGACAAGCAGGTTGGATAGAGGATTCAATCTAAACACTAGTAAACGGATTTTTTGTTGTTTTGGATGTAGCAGATAAATAAAGTGCGAGTAAATAAAGAGCAGTCAATATTATTGCAGCCAGTGGCCCGATCCTTTTGAGAGCAAAGGACAAGCCGGTTGAGTTACTTATAACTACCAAACGTTCTCGAAGACACATGGGAATTTCGCCAAGTGCTTTCGCTTCGTTACGGTTGATTAATATTCATTGGTTCGTTAAGTGTTGTGTGGGTGAACCTATGCTAATGCACGTCCCAACTAGGACTAATACATATTTGTGATTATACCCCTCTTTGATCAAGCCGGGGTGTCGACCCGAAAGGCTCTGCCGGCGAACTCCCATGGGCGACACCTGGAGATTGCTGGATCGGTGGAATTCGGTTACAATGCTCAGTCATCGAAGGTGAGATTGGAGGACTAGCAACAGTGTTCGGAGTCTTTGCATCGATGGGGAACTGGCTTGGAGTTACAAGATTCATGGCAGTCGTATGTAAGAGGGGGCGACAACATGCGTGAAGTCGAATTCCTATCTTTCAGGGTGAAAGCCCAAGGTCTGGCCTTAATTGGTTGTGCTTGGCACTGGTCTTCTTGGAGCCGTTGTTTTGAGAGCGAGGATTATCTTCAGGGTAAAAACCCAAGGTCTGGCCTTAATTGGTTGTTCCTGGCACCGTTATTCATGGAGACGCTGTTTTCGAAGAGATGGACATCAGTTGTTGTTAGATGGTGGTTGTGCGGATACCGCGAGGGCTGTAACTATGTAGCGGGACTTTTCTTTTTATTTCTTCTTTTTATTGTCTTTCGGCTGTGTGCATCCATTGCGTTGTTGCAGAGGCCGAATGTAATTTGTATCTCCGCGATATTAATATACTTTCCTTTATAAAAAAAAGTAATTAAGATAAAACTAACCACGCCCTTAAACTTCGGGATTCTACGCTCTCTCGCGCATTGGTTTCCTAACGGGGTTTTAGGTTTCTGTCACTCCGTCAGCCCCACAATTAGTAGCCAAATACACATTGCATCCTCCTAGGCCCATAAAGGTGAATTATCATATAGTCGATGTTCACATGACACCACTAGAAGAATAGCACCACAACTTAAATACCGAGCCACGAGATATTACTTCAATATAACTTCACTACTAACGTCATGACTTCTCCCATGTCCTCAAGAACTAAACGAACTACTCATAAGACATCATATGGATCATAATCAGAGGTGATATAATGGATAATAACAATCTGGTCATAAAGTGCTAACACCGATAAATCTCACAAGCATCAACTACTAACAAGTAATCCACACCGGGAGGGAGATCTAACGTATAACAACGATTGGTGTAAAAAAAGTATAACAACGATAGAGGCGCCTAATAGTTACAGCGGGATGACGGTGGATGATGAGGGTTATGGTGCTCGTGGTGGTGATGATGATGCCGATCTTGATGATGCCCGGAGTGATGACGGTGACGTTGGCGATTATTTCCCCTCTCCGGAGAGGATTTTCCCTGACATATTTCTCCATGCCAGAGAGCTTTTCTCTCTCGGGTGTTTTCCGCCCCGAGGCGGCGGCGGAATAATTCTTCGATGATGGTCTGGGGCTTAGGGTTTCCTGGGGGTCAAGTACGCGAAAGATGTCGACCAGAGGTGGGCCAGGGTGTCCACACCACCTGGCGGCACGGCCGGGGGAGGGGGTGCCACCTCATGGTGTGTGCCCCTGGTGCCCCCCTCTGGCTCCCCTTCTGGCTAGAGTCCTCCTCTGAACTTCTAAGACACCTCAAGTGTCCCCCCCTCTTCTTCTGATCTTCTGAAATATGGTTTCTCGACGTTGCTTCTTCCATCAGATTTCTGGTCCCGGTGTTTATTCTCCACAAATTATGAAACATGCAAAATAAGATAAAATAACATAAGTAATGCATCATAACATGAAATATATCCATGAATAACATAAAATAACAATATTAAATACTGATGCAAAATGGACGTATCAACTCCCCCCAAGCTTAGACCTCGCTTGTCCCCAAACGAAAGTGAACTCAGTAAACAAGGCCACATGTTTATGGAGTGAGGTGTCGATAAATGAAATACGGGAAAGAGGCATCACATCTAACAAAGTACAAGTCATTTTAGACAACAACTTCCTCTCATATAATTAAACTTGAAACAAGCAGAGGAACAATAATGGTGCAAAAATTAAATCAAAATTGGTAAAGGCACTTCGTTCTTGGTCACAGAACAATTAACAGTTTACTCATCTTTCAATCAGAGTCTTTATACTAGAGGTGTATTGCAGAGTTTATCATGCTCAAATATAACGGTCTCTTTGCAAACATTGGTAACTTTCTAAGTGGTATTCAAACAAATAAAAGCATTTGTAGAAAAAAGGAAGAATAATAAACATGATTGAGTAAATAAACATGGAGTCGGATGAATCACAACAATTCAAATGCTTGCTTAAGACAAAAGGAAATGGGTTTACTGACTCAACATAAATGTAAAAGATAGTCCCTTCGCAGAGGGAAGCATGGATCACTCATGTGCTAGAGCTTGTATTTTAATAAACGGAGGTATAAAATGCATAACACTCCTCCCATCCATCTTACACAAACCATGGCTAACCGAATCCTCGGGTGCCTGCCAACAATCACAAACCATGGAGAAGTGTCTAATTTTAGAGGTGTATGCTAGTCTCAACGAATGGTAAACAAAAAATACAGTACGTCACAAGCCAACTAGACTTCACAAGAGAGGCTCCCATATGAAGGACGCAACTGGAGTAGAAGGTCATCCCTCATTCTCTTTTGTTTACACGATTATGCTTTGACTGATAATTCAGAGGGGGAAATAGTGAAGAGAATTTGTGTATTCATTTGGGGCTGGGCACCCCGCTGCCAGTCTTCTAGCATTTGGATAAGCAGATGAAGTCACTAGTCTAGGTGTGTGAAGTCCAATCAACAAGTGAGATAAATATTCTCTATTTACGTCCTCATGAGCAAAAACAAGAACACATAACATGAGTAATTTTGAAAGATTTAAAGGTAGCACATGAGCAATTTACTTCGAGTGACGGTTAATTACCACAGATAGGTAGGTATGATGGTCACAAATGGCAAGGTTTTGGGGTTCAAGGTTTGGATTGTACTAGAAGCATAAGAATTGAAGTAAAACAAAAAAAAACATATATGATAAAGCCAATCGTGCAATCTTCCTTGAAGGTGCAACCAAACTTATTTGAGAATACTAAGCTTATAAGCTAAGAAAGAAGAAATATCATGGAATAATATATCTACATGCAACTCCCTCTTTTCTACTTAAGTCTCAACGTATTGTTGCTACTAACCAATGCTAAGTTTGCCAAAACCAACTAGATTATCTTGAAGCTCCAACATTGGTACCAATATTAATAAAAAGATCAATCACATGACAAAAATTGCATACTAAAATAAAGTAAAACAAGTATATGATCAAACTTCTCATTAATATTTCATTACGGCAACTCAAACCAAGTGATACAACGATAACCAACTAAGGAGTGGCACTTCCATACTGCAAACCATACTATATGATATTTTCTCTACTCATGAAATGAATCTACTAAAAGGTAAAAAGGAGTGAAAGATAAAGGTGATACCGCGGCACTCCCCCAAGCTTGGAACAAGCCAAGGGGATGCCAATACCAATGACGGATCAATTCTTCGATGGTGGTGGTGAATCCTTCTCGATGAGCTTATCAATCGATTCCTTCAAATCTTCCAATGCGTACATAAGCCTACGCATCACCTTCGTATTGAGCTCAATTTGGTTTGCTTGCTTATCAGATGGTGAATCCCAGTCATACATGTCTTCTTTCTTTGCTTCCTTGGATCGAGAACTTCCTTCTCCTCTAACTGGTGTCCTTGAGGCTAAACAGTGACGTGGGGCCTTTCCTCCAGTACTCATCGTCTCCGTTTGCTTGCGAGGTTTTGAAACCACTCCAATGCTTGTGATGGTGACGCGTCGAAGTACTCGTAATTCTTATTCTACATCTCCTTCAGCTCCACTATCAATCTCCTTCTTCGGCTCCTGGTCTTGGAGATCTTCTTCCTTCGGTCCCTTCCCCTTGTTGTTGTTGGTGGAGACCATGGTTCTTCTAAAACTGAAAACAGACCCTGGCAGAAACAGCTCGAAACAGAAACACGGCTAGAGAATGATATACGGACCTTGGGGAATCCGGGGGATTATATAGAAAAAACATACGTAACGATAGGAAAGTCCAGGTCGAAAACGAGTCGGAGAGGGGCTCCGGGGCGCCCACACCATAGGCTGGCGCGGTCAGGGGTGGGCCCGCGCCGCCAAGTGGTGTGGTACCTCCGGGAACCATCTCCAACTCCTCTTCAGCTCGGTATTTTTTAACGCTCGGGGTTTTCCCCAATTAGTTTTGCTTGTTTTGTTTTGCATCATCATGCATCATGAGCATTGCACTTTCTCACAATTAAAATTTTATTTTACATAAAATAAAATAAAAACCTTGTTTTTGTGTTGATAAGTTATTGTAATTGTTTCTTTTGTCAAAAACATTTATAGTCCTTCTCAAAATTTGTTTCTTTTCTATAGTTTTGGCAAAGGAAAAAAAAAGAGAAAAAGGTTTTAGAGTGAGAGAGAATATCCCAACCACTTTGGGCTGAAACCTCTCAGAAGCATCCAACCCATCTCCCACGAAGTAGCCCACCCCACCTCTTCTTCTATGTCTGTACCACCACGAGGAGAGCATGACTGCAGGTCGCTCTCTCCACCACGCCACCACCACCGCACCACCTGCTCCGTCCCTCCCATAAAGCCGCCCCCTCCTGTCCACAAGAACCCTATCCTTCATCCATCTTCCTCCATCCACCGCCATCATCTCTCTCCCTCCTCTGCTAATTTCTTCTTTCTCTGAACCTTCCTGAACCGAGAGTGGGAGAACGCTCACGATCGACGCCACCGCTTCGCCATGGTCTCCTTCGAGCCAAGGGGGCTACGGTAATGGAACCGCCTTCACGTCTTCGTCCTCTATGCAGAAGATCGGGAGCCGTTGCCGCCGGGATCGTTAACGCCGTCCAGTTCTTCAGGCGATGACGACAACCTCTCCGTCATCTGCCTCGTCTACACAGGTCACGGTGGGCTCTCCGAGCCCGTCCCTTCCTTCTCTGACCTCTCCCACGGTGAGCACCACCTCTGGGACTCGTCTCCCTTCCCTCCCCATGCTCTGGTAGCTGCGTCTTTGGGCGCAGCCCATTTCAGGTTGCCGCCAATCTTCGTTACTTGTCAGCGTCCCGTGCAGTATCAGCGTTCTTCAGTTTCGTCAGAAAAAATACCGCGTTGGTATACTTCACTTTGGTTCAGATCTGGAACTGAACACAACAGCCACCGTAGCCCAGTGGCTAGCGCCCCGCACCGCACAGTGGAGACCGGAGTTCGATTCCCGTCTGGCGCAAAGGCTCCCTTGTCGGTGACCCTGGAGTCCACTTTGTCTGCACCCGCACCTAGACAGCGCCCGCGTTGCATCGGGCCCCGCCTGTCATATTCTCAGGCGGAATCTCCACCCGTTGACCGAAGACAGATCCAGATCTGGAAACATTCGCACCCAGCCCCCTGGCTTTTCACGTTTTGCACCGAAGCCCTCCCACTCTCTGTTTCCCTCACAACCCCGTCCCTGCAATTTCCAGAAAACACCCTAATCTTCAAATGCTTATAACTTTTGTTTTACTAATCCAAATGATGCAAACTTTTACCGCGCAGTGCCAGGGCCCACCTGTCGGTGACCCTGGAGTCCACTTTGTCTGCACCCGCACCTAGTCAGCGCCCGCGTGGCATCGGGCCCCGCATGGCATACTCTCGGGCGGAATCTCCACCCGGTGTCCGAAGACGGATCCAGATCTGGATCTGGAAACATTCGCACCTAGCCCCCTGGCTTTTCATGTTTTGCACCGAAGCCCTCCAACTCTCTGTTTCCCTCACAACCCTGTCCCTGCAATTTCCAGAAAACACCCTAATCTTCAAATGCTTATAACTTTTCTTTTACTAATCCAAATGATGCAATCTTCATGTCTATAATTATCATAAAAATGCAAGGAATGTTAATATGTCATCCATGCTCATGTTTTCATCTTGCATCTTGCCTTGTTAGTAGTGTTATGCATGTCCACCTAATTAATAAACATGGAATGTGGTCGGTATTTAATTTAATTTGTGCCCTATTCCATTTAAATTGGTTTAGCTCATCTATCAATTGTTCTCCATGCTAAAAAACATTTAATTTGATGGCTAGCTAAATAACTTAACCTTCTACTTAATTGTTGGGATTCCTGTTCCATTTAAATTGGGTTAGTTGCATCTTCTTCTGCATCCCGCATGTCATGCATCCATATCTTGAGAATGCTGGATCTTTTGCCATAGTAGTAATTGTTGCATACAGTGTTTCTTCTAGTGCTTTGCTTCTTCGCGGATAGGACGTTGAGATGATGTGAGCAACGACAAGTTATGCTACCTCTTAAAGCTGGATTCTAGGCAAGCTTTACTCACTTGCTACCTATGGCTGCCGTTCCTCACTTGTTACCGATGTTTTCCATTGTCTTTATTGTAGCCTTATGATTCTATGCTTGTGTCTCGATCCTATCATATGTTTATCTTGCAGCCATGATATAGCCCCATCTCCCACCTCCTATGACATGTTTGTTTTCTTGTTAGCCTTATGAGTCGTAGCGCATGCTTAGATTCTTTGGCGAATTTGGCTCTTTATCACCTGACTAGTATGATAGCTTGTTTCAACTTAATTAATTTGATCTTAACGCTTGGGGGTAATAATAAAACTTGAAATCGAGTTAAGCCATCGGCGGGAGGCCCCTCGAGGCTTTTGGTCCCTCTGGTGTCTCCTTAGGAAAAGGTTCTTGTCCGCTGATCCAAGAATGAGCGCACTAACCACTCGCGGGAGGTGTGTATGGGAACCCCCTTTGACTTAGTACTAGATCCTCTGATGGTCTTGGGAGCCACAACTAGTTCGTGTGTTCCATTTTCTCATACACATATACACATTGCATTGACGATGAGAGGTTATGAGATTGGGGGTCATGCAGGTGCGGTACGTGCGAACGGACAGTTCCTACTTGGTTTGATCCGTCTTGCACGTAGTCGAAAACTTTTGAGCCGCTACGAAGTTTACGGCCGGACTCTTGACGCGGTTCAACTCAGATGGGTGGCTTCCCAGGACTTGAAAGTGGTGATAGGAAAGGTCATGTCGAGATATCCTGCCTTTGTGGCTGTGGATTGATTGAGCGTGTATGGCTACATTGGTGCATCCCTGCAGGGTTAAATCTTTTCGAAAAGGCGTATCGTCCGCGCTTATGTGACGATCTTGGAGAAAGTGTTGGATTACAAGAGTCGGACAACTTACACCTAATGATATTTGTTAACCTGTGCGATAACAATGATTACTATTCAACATGTGTGAGTTTTTCCTCGGGTTACCTCCTGACATTGGTTCAGGGGGGTAAATCCTGGATGGGTTTGCTTTGGTGAGTAGTTGTAGTTGGTTTTGTCGCGCTTTCTCATCCCTTTCTAATAGAAGAGAGTTGTAGCGTGTCTCCATAGACTGCTTAGTGCCGCCCGCTGCCGCTTCATTACACCAACCTCTTCCTTGGTACCCAAAGTATTTGTATCTTGTGATTACTGGTTGCATTGGTATCTTGTGACTATTGCTTTCTGCCTCTCGGTACCTTCAAAGTACTGACCCCATGATTCGGGGTTGTATTCACAATGCAGTCAGCAGGTTTGAAGTTGACGACGTTAGCTTGGGAATCCCTCCGGGCTGGCCTGGGCAGGGATTGGACGCCATCGGTTATCTTCAGGACTCTTAGTCCAATTTGTATCTTGTCCGTAGTCGGATATTTTCGTCTTCCGCTGTTATTTGGATCTTTGTATTGTATCAATCGTATCCTTGACTCATTTGAGTCGTCTTGTATATATCTCTTCTGTTGTTGTTACGGATTATTTGTGAACTGTTGTAATGGTATCAGAAATGACAACTCGGGATCAGATATTATGTGGATTCTAGTGGGAACGCTGAAATCCCCATAGTACCCGATCCAGGGTCGTCACAGTATTTTTCATATTTTCAAAAAGTCAATAATTAATAACTGAAAAGGCAATCCGCGAACTTTTTCTTAACAGAACTGTTACCCCAGAAATATAATGTTTGAGTCTTTGCCCATTTACCACTTGTGTAGTGTTATCCTTGAGGGAAGCAATTTCGATTGCCCCTGAACGATACACTTCTTCAATAACATAAGGTCCTTCCCATCGGGAGAGTAATTTTCCTGCAAAAAATATGAGACGAGATCGATACAATAGAACTTTATCACCAACATGAAACTCTCTTTTAAGGATTCTTTTATCATGCCATTGTTTAACTTTCTCTTTAAAGAGCTTGGCATTTTCATAAGCTTCACATATCCATTCATCTAAATCATTTAAATCAAGCATTCTTTTCTTACCAGCAAGTTTAAAATCTTTATTTAATTCTTTCACTGCCCAATAAGCTTTGTGTTCTAATTTTAAAGGCAAGTGACAAGCGCCGTAAAGAAGTTCTATAAGCCCATAAACCATTTTATAGGGAGACATACCCATAGGTTTTTTATAAGAAGTTCTATAAGCCCATAAAGCATCATTCAACTTAGCAGAACAATTCTTCCTAGATTTATTAACAGTCTTTTGCAAGATAGATTTAATTTCTCTATTTGATAATTCTACTTGCCCACTGGTTTGAGCATGATAAGCGGAGGCAATTCTATGATTAACATCATATTTAGCAAGGGTTTTTCTAAAACTACCATGAATAAAATGAGAACCTCCATCACTCATAAGATATCTAGGCACACCAAACATAGGAAAAGTAACATCTTTAAGCAATTTTAACGAGGTTTCTCCATCAGCATTTTTAGTAGGTATAGCCGCTACCCATTTAGTAACATAATCAACAGCAACAAGTATATGTGTACAACCATTTGAAGGAGGAAAAGGACCCATAAAGTCAAATCCCCAACAATCAAAAGGCTCAATAGCAAGAGAATAACTCATAGGCATTTCATTACGTCTAGAAATATTTCCTACTCTTTGACATTCATCACAAGACAAGATAAATTTACGTGCATATTTAAAGAGAGTAGGCCAATAGAAACCTGATTGTAGAACCTTCTGTGTGGTTCTATCTCCAGCGTGATGTCCTCCACAAGCACTACTATGGAACTTCTTCAATGTTTCATGTTTTTCATGATTTGGAACACATCTTCTCATAATACCATCTACTCCTTATTTATGTAAATGTGGGTCATCCCAAAAATAATGTCTCAAATCATAAAAGAATTTCCTTATTTGTTGAGCTATAAATTTTGGAGGCAAATACTTTGAAACAATAAAGTTGGCGTAATCAGCATACATTGGGCTATCTTGGGGTTTTACCTTTATTGCAGCCAATTGTTCATTTGGAAAACTATCATTAACAGGAATAGGGTCAAAATTAATGTTTTCCAATCTAGACAAGTTACCAACAACAGGATTTTCAGCACCCTTCCTATCCACAATATGCAAATCAAACTTTTGTAAAAGCAACAGCCATCTAATAATCCTAGGCTTAGCACCTTTCTTTTCCATAAGGTATCTAATTGCAGCATGATCAATATGAATAGTAACATTTGAGTCAACAATATAAGGCCTAAACTTATCACATGCAAAAACTACGACTAGAAACTCTTTTTTAGTAGTAGCATAATTCTTTTGAGCAGCATCAACATCATCAAGAGTCTTACTAGCATAATGAATAACATTCAACTTCTTATCTATGTGTTGTCCATGAACAACACCTACAGCAAAATCACTAGCATCACACATAATTTCGAAAGGTAAATTCCAATTAGGAGGTTGAACAATAGGAGCAGTAGTTAAAGCCTTCTTTAAAGTTTCAAAAGCTTCCTTACAATCATCATCAAAAACAAATGGTACATCTTTTTGAAGAACAATTGTAAGAGGCTTTGATATTTTATAGAAATCATTAATAAGTCTCCTATAAAAACTAGCATGACCAAGAACACTACGAATACCTTTAACATCCCTAGGACAGGGCATTTTCTCTATGGCTTTCACTTTATCTCTATCAATTTCAATACCTCTTTCGGAAATTTTATGTCCAAGAACAATTCCTTCATTAACCATAAAGTGGCATTTCTCCCAATTAAGAACAAGATTAGTTTCCTCACATCTCTGCAAAACTTTGTCAAGGTTGTTCAAACAATTATCAAAATAAGTTCCATAAACGGAGAAATCGTCCCTGAATACTTCCACAATTTCTTCACAAAACCATGAAAAATAGCAGACATGCATCTTTGAAAAGTAGCAGGAGCATTACAGAAACCAAAAGGCATATGTCTATATGCATAAGTACCATAAGGACAAGTAAAAGTTGTTTTCTCTTGATCTTGTTTCCTAACAGCAACTTTAGAAAACCCATAATAACCATCAAGAAAGCAAAAAATCAGTTTTGTTAGTCAACCTCTCTAGCATTTGATCAATAAAGGGTAAAGGACACTGATCTTTCTTAGTAACTTTATTAACCTTTCTAAAATCAATGCACATTCTATAACCAACTACTACTCTTTGCGGAATAAGATCACTATTTTCATTAGGTACAACAGGCATTCCTCCTTTCTTAGGGACACAACGCATAGGGCTCACCCATCTACTATCAGCAATAGGAAAAATAATACCAGCATCAAGAAGTTTTAATACCTCATTTCTTACCACTTCCTTGATCTTAGCAATTAAACGATGTTGATGTTCAACTACTGGGTTTGCATCAGGTTGAATATTAATAGCATGCTTACATATAGTAGGAGAAATTCCCTTCAAATCATAAAGAGTATATCCATTAGCTCCACGGTGTTTCTTTAGAACTCCCAATAATATTTCCTCTTCTTCACCTGAAAGTTTAGGACTAATAATAACAGGATATGTTTTCTTATCATCAATATAAGAATATTTAAGATCATCGGGTAAAGGTTTTAAATCAAAGACAAGATCCTCCTTGGGTGGTAATGTTGTACCCGTGTCCTCCACAGGTAAATTATGTGTCAGTATCACTGGTTGACGAAGAAGAATATCGTAAATCTCATTTCTCTCTTCCATAAATACTCACTCTCATGGTCCTCCATATATTGCTACAAAGCATTGTTAGGATAAAGAGCAATATAAGCAAGTTGTTCAACTTTAAAATTCTCATTAGGCAATTTAGATTCATAAGGTGCTCTAGCAAATTTGGAGAAATTGAACTCATAAGATTTTCCATCAAATTTAGTCAAAATATTCTGTCTTTTTACAACCTATAATAGCACCACAAGTGTTCAAGAAAGGTCCACCAAAAACAATAGGACAAGTTTTACTAGCAGCCTTACCAAGTACTAGAAAATCAGAGGGATATTTAGTTTTACCACACAAACTTCGACATCTGTAACAATACCAATAGGGAAAACAGTTTCTCTATTAGCAAGCTGAATAACCACATCAATATCTTCAAGCTCACAAGAACCAATTTCATGCATAATTTCTCTATAAAGCTCATAAGGTATGGCACTATAACTAGCAGCAATATCACATAAACCATAATAGCAATGATCACCAATCTTAACAGAAAACACAGGAACACTAGTTTTCTTAGGTCTATGAGGATGTGAAACAATGTTAGAAGCATCCTCATAGAAGACAATGTGTTCATCCTCCACATTTCCACAAACGGGATCTTTTACTATTGCTACTGCAGATTCAACAGTTATGTGTTCATCAGGTTCAATAGCTTTCTTTTTACTGTTATTAACCACACTAGCTACCATAGAGTGCTCTTTCACTTTAGTAGGGAAAGGCATTTTTTTAACATAAGGCTCAGGAACATCAGGATTGATAGCATGCACTTCTATATTACTAGCAGGAACAATATCTTTATAAGCTGCATGATACTTATGATAATTCTTTTTAGGAATATCAAGATAGGAGGCAAAAGCTTTAAGACAGTTTGCAAAAATTTGAGAATCAAGACCACAAACATCATAGAAATCATTGGTACCCATAAAAGATTTAACGCGTTCATAATCATAATTTATACCTGACTTTCTACCGGTGTCGTTCTCCCATCCTTCAGTGTTTTCTTGAATACGGTCAATAAGATCCCATTTAGCTTCTTCCATCATACATGTAAATGATCCAGAACAAGAAGCGTCCAATAAATCCTTATCATGAAGAGAAAGCCTTGCATAAACATTATTGACAATAATATTACGCGGGAGTTCATGAACGGACATTTGAGCATTAATAACTTCATTCTCTCCCATGCTTGGGCAATACTCTCTCCATCATGAGACCATAAATTATAGATTTGATTCTGGTATTTATGAATCTCACTAGGAGGATAAAATTTAGAATAAAAGAGAGGAACAATTTCCTCCCATCCAATAGATTCACCATTTCTCAGTAATTTGAACCATTCAGCGAGTCTTCCTTTCAGCGATAAAGAAAATAATTTCCTTTTAACTTGATCCATAGTAATACCTGCACATTTGAATAACTCGCATAATTCATGTATAAAGAGCAAATGATCACCGGGATGGACAGTTCCATCACCGTAATAGCAGTTATGTATAACACGTCCAACAATTTTCATAGGTATTTTATAAGGATCTAATTCACCATATAACGGGTCACTAAATACCCTAGCATTGATAGTAGTAGTATCTCTAAACAGACAATCAAAAGTATTATCCATGATGAAATAAAACAGTAGACAGAAATAAAAACAACACTCACAGTAAAAGTTTCTCTTACCAATTCGACTTACCAATAGCGCTTCACTCCCCTGCAACGGTGCCAAAATATAGTCTTGATGACCCACAAGTATAGGGAGTGTATCGTAGTACTTTCGATAAATAAGAGTGTTGAACCCAACGAGGAGCAGAAGGTGTTGACAAGCAGGTTGGATAGAGGATTCAATATAAACACTAGTAAACTGGTTTTTGGTTTTTTTGGATGTAGAGAATAAATAAAGTCCGAGTAAATAAGGAGCAGTAAACAATATTGCAGCGAGTGGCCCAATCCTTTTGAGAGCAAAGGACAAGCCGGTTGAGTTACTTATAACTACCAAACGTTCTCGAGGACACATGGGAATTTCGTCAAGTGCTTTCGCTTTGTTACGATTAATTAATATCCATTGGTTCATGAAGTGTTGTGTGGGTGAACCTATGCTAATGCACCGCCCAGCTAGGACTAATACATACTTGTGATTATACCCCTCGTAAGCATCCAAAAATACAAGAAAGTAACAAAGATAGAACTAACCATAGCCTTAAACTCCGGGATTCTATGCTCCCTCGCGCATTGGTTTCCTAACAGGGGTCTAGATTTCTGTCACTCCGGCAACCCCACAATTAGTAGCCAAATACACAACGCATCCTTCTAGGCCCATAAAGGTAAATTATCATGTAGTCGACGTTCACATGACACCACTAGAATAATAGCACCACAACTTAAATACCGAGCCACGAGATATTACTTCAATATAACTTCACTACTAACATCATGACTTCTCCCATGTCCTCAAGAACTAAATGGACTACTTACAAGACATCATATGGATCATAGTCAGAGGTGATATAATGGATAATAACAATCTTTCCATAAAGTTCTAACACCGATAAATCTCACAAGCATCAACTACTAACAAGTAATCCACACCAGGAGAGATATCTAATGTAAAACAATGATAGAGGCCCCTAATTGTTACAGCAGGATGACGGTGGATGATGAGGGTGATGGTGTTGGTGGTGATCATGATGATGATGATGATCTTGATGATGCCCGGAGTGATGACGGTGAAGATGCGATGATTTCCCCTCTCCGGAGAGGAATTTCCCCAGCAGATTTCTCCCTACTAGAGAGGTTTTCTCTCTCGGGTGTTTTCTGCCCCGAGGCGGCAGCGGAATAATTCTTCGATGATGGTATGGGTCTTAGGGTTCCCTGAGGGTCAAGTACGCGAAAGATGTCGACCAGAGGTGGGCCAGGGTGGCCACACCACCTGGTGGCGCGGCAGGGGGCGCGCCACCTCTTGGTGTGCGCCCCTGGTGGACCCCCTCTGGCTCCCCTTCTGGCTGGAGTCCTCCTCTGAACTTCTAAGACACCTCCGGTGTCCCCCCTCCCCCCTCTTCTTCTGATCTTCTGAAATATGGTATCTCGACTGTGCTTTTTCGATCAGATTTCTGGTCCCGGTGGTTATTCTCCAAAAATTATGAAAAATGCAAAATAAGATAAAATAACATAAGTAATGCATCATAAGATGAAATATATCGATGAATAACAGAAAATAACAATATAAACAATGATGCAAAATGGATGTATCACAAGGTACCATGGATGATCTCCCTCGTAACGCGGCCGTCGACCAAATCCACCACGCAGGAAGAAGACTGCACCATGGCCGAAGCCGAGACATTGTCGAAGCAGCAGTGTCTGAGGCGGCATACACATATCCTCGCTCTACGCAAGTGACCTCGCTGGATGGATGCCGCCCTTGAGGAGCTCGACGGCGCCACGCGGTGGCGCGAAGACCAGGTAGAAGGAGGAGGTGGAGAAGGACGGATGACGCGGTCGCCATCGTCATGCCGCCACTCGTCGTCGAACTCCGGCTCTGCGGCTCAAAGGGAGATTTTTTTTTGACATGGCCAAGGGGAATTCTGGAAGGGTGGGGATGGGGAGGAGGTGCACTGGGGAGAAACGGCCGATCTGCACCGCTTTGATCGGAACAAAAGGACACAACGACACATACCTGACTGATATGAACCAGAACATCGAACACGTCCACACGCCTAACCAAGAAAGACACGCACGTGGCGAGCGGCGAAATAGGGTCGTGACCATGCAAAAAAGGAGAGAAATCGAACCTCACGCTGTTTAGGATATAAGAATGCAGCTTATATAATCGGTATGGAAGACGCTAGTCACGTCATCAAGTCTCTGGCCTCCACCTTGGTCCTCGTCATCGTAGGCCACTTGCGGACACTCGCTGAGCTGCCCGGGGTGCCGCTGCTCTGCTCATGCTCGATACAGAGGCCATGGTAGCATGCACAGAAGCATGGAAATAAACAGGGAGCCAATGGATCCCAAATCATTTCTAGCTTTTCATAGGTTCTGGCCGATTGATAAGAAGTCGAGCAGCAGCCGGCGACCTCCTTCTGGATCTGAGTGGCATCTGGCGACGTTGGCGGCTATCCCCGTCGAGTTACGCGAGACACATCCATGTGCAGCCCGAGTGGTGAGGCGCAAGCGGCGCCGAGATGGCGACTCGGGCGGGAGTGTGACCGAGATTTCGGCAAGCGGCAACTTGGGCGAGCGGCGGCGACTCGGGCTGCTCTACTCGGTGGTACAGCTTGTGCGCATGTCCCCCTGAACTTGTGCAGCTGTTTAGTGTGTCGTAGGATTCCTAGAGGACGATCCGGCGATCAGGGATCGACAACGAAAGCTCGATTTTGACCTTCGGTGACGAGCGAACTCGGGCGAGATTGTGAGACCGATTTGTTGGGAATCACGCGCAGAGGAGAGGGGATATATATAGTTGGATTTTCGTGGGCAAGGAGTCAATCAACTAAACCGATCGATATTTGGATCCGGAAGGAACGTGACCTCGGTAGGAACTCGTTCTAATTACGGAATGACCTACGAGGTCACGTGGTCAGTACGTGGACGGAACATATTGGGCATGAGTGCATGACAAAAAATTACTGAACGCGACGTGTAACACAAAACGGGTACAACTTGAGTTTGTTCCCTTTTTGTTTTGAACACTGACGTGATATATCTCTATGGACAAAAAAAGAAACATTTTGAACGGACCAAACGGAGAAAAAAACCAAGTGATACGTGACTTATGGGAAGCAATGGTAGGTTATTTTTGTCAAATTTGGGGGCAAATTCCATGACGGACCGACCGACCGATCAACCAACCATGGAAGACTTAACGCTTTTATTATTAATTAGGTAAAGATAAAGATTAGGTAATTTTTTTCGTTCAGATCTGAATCCATACACCAGCACACACACAGCTCAGCGGCTTGGCCCTCCGTTGCTCACCTGAGAGGCCATGGATCGAATCCCATCCGACGCAAAGACTCGCCACTTTTTGCTCCTTTTTCCCGCGGGAGCCGGCCCCACCTGTCGGTGTCCCTGGCAGCCACCTCATCTTTCCCCGGGCCTCGTCAGCGCCGCGTGCCTGCCGGCCCCACCTGTCAGTATCTCCTACTGGATCTCCACCCGGTGAACGAAGACTGAGATCCCGATCTGGATCTGCAGTTTTCGCTTCCAGGCCCCTGGACTCCCTGTTTTTGCACCGGAGCCCTCCAGTGCTATGTTTTCCTCACGAACACGTCCTAATTTTTACAGAAAACATCCCAATCTTTACATGCTCATAACTTTTGCTTCATTAATCCAAATAACACAACCTTCATGTCTAGTTTCATCAGAAAAAATGCAAGGAACTTTAATTTAGCATCCATGCTCATGTTTGCATTTTAGTAGTGTTATGCTTGTGAAACTAAATAATAAACGTGGTATGTGTTGGGCACCTAATTTAAATTGTGCCCTAATTCCATTTAGTCTTGTGTAGCTAGTCTATGAATTGTTCTCCATGTTAACCAACATTTAATTTGATGGCAAGCTAAATAACTTGGACCTTCGACTTAATTGTTGGGATTTCAATCACATTTAAATTGGTTTAGTTGCATCCTCGCATGTCATGCATCCATATCGTGAGCATGTTGTATATTTTGTCGTAGTAGTAATTGTTGCATCTGGTGTTTCTTCTAGTGCTTTACTTGTTCGCGGATAGGTGATGTCTATGCACACTTCTATTCTTGTAGACAGTGTTGGCCCTCCAAGTGCATAGGTTTATAGAACAATAGCAAGTTTCCCTTAAGTGGATCACCCCAAGGTTTATCGAACTCAGCAAGGTAGAGGTCAAAGATATCCCTCTAAAACAACCCTGCAATTAAGATAGAAGAAGTCTCTTGTGTCCCCGACACAACCAATATACTTGTCAGGTATATAGGTGCACTAGTTCGGCGAAGAGATAGTGAAATGCGAGTAATATGGATGGTTATTAGTAATAATAGCAATCTGAAATAAATATGGCAGGAAGCAAACATGTAGCAGAACAGGCGGAAAACGGTGTTTCAATGCTTGGAAACAAGGCCTAGGGATCCTACTTTCACTAGTGAACACTCTCAACAATGATCACATAATTGAATAACTAAATATCTTCTCTTCACTATGCTACTCTTAACCCTCTCCGGTTGGATAACGAACACTAATCATTGCATAGGGCTGCAAAAGCATTCCTTAAAGTAAGCATTCCCATGTCTAGTTAGCCCCACACTGTCAACTTGAGCGCCCTAGAAGGTACTAGAAAAACAACACAATTCATAGAGGAGACACACACGATGTGCACACTGTCACCTTCACACCACGGGACAAGGTGACTCCAAAGTTCATATTAATAAAACACTTGAGTAGAACAATAGATAAAGAGTAACATCTACTTGATCAACTAGATTAGAAATCTCACGATCACATATAGATCACACCATGGGAGAGAAAGATGAACCACATAGCTACCGGTAGAGCCCTCAGCCTCGGGGGAGAACTACTCCCTCCTCATCATAGGAGACAACAACAACGATAGAAATGGCGGTGGAGTTGATGGAGATGTCTTCCGGGGGCACTTCCCCGTCCCGGCAGGGTGCGAGAACAGAGATCTGTCCCCCGAAACTTGGGTTGACGATGACGGCGGCTGCGGAAGGTTTCGTGGAATTTCGCCGATTTTTTTAGGGTTTTCGGGAGGAAGGCCTTAAATAGGTGAAAGGGAGACGTCGGTGGGTGACCAGGGGGGCCTCACTACCCCCAGGTGTGGCCTAGGGTGGAGCCGCGCCTGGCTATGGTGAGTCCATCCTGGTGCCCGTCTTTGACTCATCTTCGGACTGCTGGATGCTTCCGGGGAAAATAGGAACTTCTGGATTCGTGGGGTCCAATTCCGAGAATATTTCCAGAACAACTTTTATGAAATAAAAAATAGCAGAAAACAGGGAACTGGACTTGACATCTTGTTAATAGGTTAGTCCCGAAAAAAGTATAAAAATGCTATAAAAAAGGGAGAAAACATGTAGCAATTGGCATGATATCAAGATGGAACATCAGAAATTATAGATACGTTGGAGACGTATTAAGCATCCCCAAGCTTAGTTCCTACTCGTCCTCGAGTAGGTAAACGATAAAACAAAATAAATTCCGAGGTGACATGCTACCAACATAATCTTGATCATCATAATGTAAAAGCATATGTAAGCTGAGATCATAGAAATTAAACACAAGAATGATAAATACAAGTTTAATAATAAAGCATAGCAATCACCTTGCATCAAGAGAAGTAACACAAATAAAAGGTCATGAATAACAATGCAAAGAAAGATATATGTGTATTTCAAGCATAGAGAAAGCATGGGAAAGTGGTATTTCGCTAGTCCTTAAGAGTGGGGAAAAGCATAAATGCCAGGACACCTTCCAAGTTCATGAGGAAGACTAGAACAAATAATTAGAGAACAAGCAATAACACATCATGAATCAATTAATAATGTTTCTGAGATAAATGCACATAAAACTCAGAATGGCGAAAATGCTCTCTCAATTGTGCATAAAGTTAGAAGATGGATACTCAACATAAAAGTAAAAGAAAGGCCCTTCGCAGAGGGAAGCATGGATCACTCATGTGCTAGAGCTTTTATTTTATTAAACAGGAGTATTAAAAGTTTGACACTCTTCCCATCCATCTTACACAAACCATGGCTAACAGATTCCTCGGGTGCCTACCAACAATCACATACCATGCAGGAGTGTCTATATTTTGGGAGATGTATGCTAATGTCAACGAATGGTAAACAGAAAATACAGTACGTCACAAGCTAACTAGATTTCACAAGAGCGTCTCCCATATGAAGGACGCAATTGGTATAGAAGTTTGCCCCTCTTTCTCTTTTGTTTACACAATTATGCTTTGACTGATAAATCAGGGGCAAAAAATAGTGAAGATATTTTGTGTGCATTAATTTGGGGCTAGGCACCCCGCTGCCAGCTCTTCTATCAGCTGGACAAGCGGATAAAGCCACTAGTCCATGGTGTGAAATCCAATCAACAAGTGAGATAAAGATTCTGTATTTACGTCCTCATGAGCAAAAACAGGAACACAAAGCAGGAGTAATTTTGAAGGTTTTAAAGGTAACACATGAGAAATTTACTTGGAGTGGCTGTTAAATACCACATGTAGGTAGGTATGGTGGACACAATGGGAAAACTTGGTTTTAGGGAGTTGGATGCATGAGTAGAATTCCATACTTAGTACAGGTGGAGTCTAGCAAAAGACTGGGAACCACAAATCAAGAGAGCATAAGAGCCATAATCATGGGTAGCGACATAAACATCATTAATCAAAGCATAAGTGGTACCACAAGTTCAAAAACTAAATTATCATAGAGGCTATTAGTGACTTCTTCATAATCATAAACATGGTGTGAGCATGCACCAAGTCAACCAAATAAAACATTCAAAAGAGAATACCACAAATTTATGCTTCAATATGACAAGAACAACTCATGATTCTTTCAAGTGCACATTAAACACTCTCAGCTATTTGAGGCTAATCATGCTACTCAATAACCACAAGGCTTTAAAACTAAAATAACATCTAGCATGATATGAAAAATTTCTGGCCGCAGTCTATACAAGCTTCTACTTGCACCATTAAAAATTCTACTTCAAGCAGCAATTTGTTTTCCCAACGAGCACCATACAAGATATGTTTTAACAAAAAAAATAATCTACATGATATAGCAAGAAAACATGAGAGTACTGACATAAAACTAATAAAACTAACAACTCTGAATAAGAGATTCATGAAAACAAAGGCTAAACGCAGTACTAGCAAAAAGTGAACACTCACAGAACAATAAGAATGAAAACTAGTGTTCTAAGCAATGAAAATGGAGCGTGTCTCTCTCCCACACAAGTATAATAAGATACAAACATAAACTACAGAAAATAAAACTAAACAAACTGAAAGCAAAAATAAAAGACGCTCCAAGTAAATCACATAAGGTGTGACCGAATATTAATATGGTTTCACTAGAAGTGACCTGATAATTTGTCGATGAAGAAGGGGATGCCTTGGAAATCCCCAAGCCTAAACGCTTGAGTCTTCTTAGAATTTGCTGGGTTGTACCTCCGGGGCATCCCCAATCTTAGGCCCTTCACTCTTCTTGATCACTTCATATCATCCTCTTCTCTTGACCCTTGAACACTTTCTTCACACCAAACTTCTCACAATCTTCATTAGCAACGTTAGTGAAATCGAAATAATAAATTCACATGGTGCAGTTTCAACACAATCCTAACACTCAAAACACATTATATATTGTCACAACTTCTTTTAAATTATTTTTCTCAAAAGAACAACAAAAGAAAGAGATTAAGATGCAAATGCAATTATTGGAAGAAATCTGTCAAAATAGGACGGCAGGTAAAGATGGTTTTTTAGAAAATATTCTGTTGCTCAAATCAAAAAGTATTCAGCTAAAACAAGTTGTGTCTATAGCCCAGGATTACGCACAAACAACTCAGTTCATTTTGAATTTTCTGTGACTTTATACGAATTTAACAGTGGACAGCAGAAATGTGTTTCCTGCGCAGAAATCCGAAATATAGTCTCAACTTGCCACTAGAGGTTTTATTTGGCTCAACAAAGACACAAAAGAAAAGATACAGCGGGGTTTCTATGGAAATAGACAACACCCAGGTGCAAAGAAAACAAAAATAGACGACGGAAAATGGGTTGAAAACGGAGAAATAAAACGGGTTGTCTCTGAGAAGCGCTTTTCTTTTAATGCCTTTCAGCTAGGCACAATGATTTTTAAAGATGCTCACATAATAATAAGAGTTGAAGCACAATAAGAGAGCATAAAGAAGCAAACATAAAATACATTTAAGACTAACCCACTTCCTATAAAAAAGAATCTTGTAGAAAAACAAGTCAACGAAGCACAAAGTGACTAGCATAGGAAGACAAAATAAGTGCAACTTCAAAAATTTGAACATAAAGAGGGGAAACTCAATATTGTTGAGATGCATAAAGCCATGTTTCCGTCTCTCATAATAACTTTCAGTATCATCATGAATAAAATTAACAATATAACTATCATAAGAAACATTATTATCATGATCCACATGCATAAAAGAATTAATACTCTCCACATAAGTATAGTCATTCTCATTAATAGTAGTGGGAGAAAATTCAACAGAAGAGCTATCATTATTATTCTCATCACCGTAAACATCAAATTTAGGAGGCATATTGTAATCATAATTTAATTTCTCAGCAATAATAGGTGGACTGAAAATAGCATGTTCATCACATCATATATAGAAGGCATATCATGATCACAATAAAATTTATCATTCATAGTAGGTGGAACTAGAATACCACGATCATTATAATCATCATATATTGGAGGCAAAGTACCATCAAAGAAAATTTCCTCCTCAAAACTTGGGGGACTAAAAATATCATATTCATCGAAACTATCTTCCCCAAGCTTAGACTTTTCCATAGCATTAGAAATAATGTTGTTCAAAGAATTCATACTAATAACATTGCTAGTAGCATGCAAAAATTAGCTCCATAGGTATTTTAATTTTCTCTTCAAACACTTCATGTCCTAACTCAATATAAAGATTATAAATCTCTCTCATATATTTGTTGTTTTCCATTTAAGCATAAAGATAAAAACAAGTAACAAGTAAAAATAAGCCTAACTAGTGAAAATAAAAATAAAAGAACAAAAAGATACAATTGCAGAATCTAAAGGAAATAACTTCGAGCACTCATAAAGGATGAGAGTACCTTTTACCTTACCTCCCCGGCAACGGCGCCAGAAAAAGAGCTTGATGTCTACGCACGCTTCTATTCTTGTAGGTAGTGTTGGGTCTCCAAGTGTAGAGGTTTGTAGAACAACAGAAAGTTTCCCTTAAGTGGATCACCCCAAGGTTTATCGAACTCAGGGAGGTAGAGGTCAAAGATATCCCTCTCAAGAAATCCTACAATTAAGATACAATAAGTCTCTTGTGTCCCCAACACACCCAATATACTTGTCAGGTATATAGGTGCACTAGTTCGGCGAAGAGATAGTGAAATGCGAGTAATATGGATGGTTATAAGTAATAATAGCAATCTGAAATAAATATGGTAGCAAGCAAACATGTAGCAGAACAGGCCGAAAACGGTGTTTCAATGCTTGGAAACAAGGCCTAGGGATCCTACTTTCACTAGTGGACACTCTCAACAATGATCACATAATTGAATAACTAAATATCTTCTCTTCAGTATGCTACTCTTAACCCTCTCCGGTTGGATAACTAACACTAATCATTGCGTAGGGATGCAAAAAGAATTCCTTAAAGTAAGAATTCCCATGTCTAGTTGGCCCCACACTTTCAACTTGAGCGCCCTAGAAGGTAGTAGACAAATACCACAATTCATAGAGGAGACACACACAATGTGCACACTGTCACCTTCACACTGCAGGACAAGGTGACCCGAAGTTCATATTAATAAAATACTTGAGTAGCACAATAGATGAATAAAAACATCTTCTTATTCAACTAGATTACAAAGCTAACGATCACAGATAGAGCACACCATGGGATAGAGAGATGACCACATAGCTACCGGTAGAGCCCTCCTCCTCGGGGGAGAACTACTCCCTCCTCGTCATACGAGACATCAACTTCAATGAAGATGGTGGTGGAGTCGATGGAGACGGCTTCCGGGGGCACTTCCCCGTCCCGACAGGGTGCTAGAACAGAGATCTGTCCCCTGAAACTTGGGTTGACGATGATAGCGGCTGCATAAGGTTTCGTGGAATTTCGCCGATTTTTTTAGGGTTTTCGGGAGGAAGGCCTTAAATAAGCGAAAGGGCGACGTCGGTGGGCGACCAGGGGGCCCTTTATGACCCACAAGTATAGGGGATCGCAACAGTCTTCGAGGGAATTAAACCCAAATTTATTGATTCGACACAAGGGGAGCAAAAGAATATTTGTGAGCTTTAACAAGTGAGTTTTCAATTCACCTGCACCTGAAAGTGAAGTTGTTCGCAGTGGTTTATCAGTAGTAACAGTTTTATAGTAGCAGCAGTAGTGAAATAATAGCAGCAATGGAATGCAAACAGCAGCAGTAGTGTTTGAAGTAAACAGCGGAATTAAATACTGTAGGCATATGGATAGATGAACGGGTGTTGCATGGATAAGATAGTTCATATAATAATCAACACATGGGCGTTGCAGATAAATAAGATAAAGCATCCAAGCACTAAGTAACCATAGGCATGTGTTCCGTAAATAGTCGTATGTGCTCGCAATGAGAACATGCACAACATCTTTTGTTCTACCAGCCCGTTTTCAGCGGGGCCTCAAGGGAACTACTGGTAATTAGGGTGTTCCTTTTAATAGAACACCGGAGCAAAGAATTAACACTCCATGAACACATGTGATCCTCATATCACAGCCATCCCCTCTGGTTGTCCCAATTTATGTCACTTCGGGGACTCGGGTTCCGTACAACGATATGTGTAAACAACTTGCAGGTATGATCAAGAAACAATAATTATCATCGTGATTCAATAACATGTTCAGATCTGAGATCATGGCACTCGGACCCAAAGTGGCAAGCATTAAGCATAACAAATTGCAACAATGTCAATAGCACTAATAGAGGATACTAGGCACTATGCCCTAACAATCACGGCATTATTACATGAACAATCTCATTCAATCCCTACTATCCCCTTCAGCCTACAACGGGGGAATTACTCACACATGGATGGGGGAAACATGGATGGTCGATGGAGAGACGTTGGTGATGATGATGGCGATGATCTCCTCCAATTCCCCGTCCCGGCAGGGTGCCAGAACGGAGTTTCTGAACCCCGAAAAAAGGATTCGCGATGGCGGTGGAGCTACGGACTTCTTTCTGGAAAACTATCGAACCCCCTCGGGTTTTAGGGTTGAAAGCAATATATAGTAGAAAGGGGAGACTGAGGGGGTCTCTGGGTGGCCCACACCACCAGGTGGCGTGACCTATGGGGGCCTCGCCAGGGGGTGGTGTGGCCCCCCTCTGGCTCCCGGTGTTTTAAGACCAATGGGGTCTTTTCTGGGCAATTTCCCGAATGTTGATTTTTCTGCACAAAAACAAGACACAAAGGTAATTCTGCTAAAAACAGTGTTAGTCCGTGTTAGTTGCATTGAAAACACACAAGTTTAGAGGAAAACATTAGGAAAAGTGTTCGCAAAAAGAGATACGTTTTCGACGTATCAACTCCCCCCGAGCTTAGCTTATTGCTTGTCCTCAATAAATTCAGTGACAACTGAGTGCGATAAAAGAATTTTACGAACACATTTGTTTTATATGATGTAAACATACTCACGATATGATCAAATACTTAATAATGCTCATGATAAAATACATCCAAGATACTGTCACTTAATAGCTATACAAACCATGAAGAGATAACAACATATTAATAATAAACAACAAGAAACATAACTATTTGCAAGATTGTAATATTCATAAGAGGATCTTATAAAGTGGTATATCACTTGCCCTTAATGTGTGGGGCAAAAAATAAATGCAAGGGCACCTCCGAAGTTCAAGGGAAGACTAGAAGTAAAGATATCAAAGATACAAGTATCAAAGTTACACCACAATAAACCGTGCTTTGGGACAAACATATCACATTAAGAATGACAATTATGCTCTCAAGAAATTGCTCAAAGAATATGGTGGAGACTCAACATAAAAGTAAAAGAAAGGCCCTTCGCAGAGGGAAGCAGGGATCACTCATGTGCTAGAGATTTTATTTTATTAAAAAGAGGTATTAAAAGTTTGACACTCCTCCCATCCATCTTTCACAAACCATGGCTAACCGAATCCTCGGGTGCCTGCCAACAATCACATACCATGGAGGAGTGTCTATATTTTAGGTGAGGTGTATGCTAATGTCAACCAATGGTAAACAGAAAATACAGTACGTCACAAGCCATCTGGATTCACAAGAGAAGCTCCCATATGAAGGAAGCATCTGGGTAGAAGGACATCCCTCTTTCTCTTTTGTTTACACAATTATGCTTTCACTGATAAATCAGGGTCAAAATAGTGAAGAGAATTTGGTTGCATTAATTTGGGGCTGGGCACCCCGCTGACAGCTCTTCTATCAATTGGATAAGTGAATGAAGCCACTAGTCTAGGGTGTGAAATCCAATCAACGAGTGAGATAAAGATTCTCCATTGGTCTCCTCATGAGCAAAAACAAGAACACAAAACAAGGGTGTAAATTTTGAAAGTTTTAAAGGTAGCACATGAGAAATTTACTTGGAGTGGCGGTTAAAGACCACATATAGGTAGGTATGATGGACACATTTGGCAAACTTTGGTTTTTGGGATTTGGATGCATGAGTAGAGCTCATACTCAGTACAGGTGAAGTCTAGCAATAGACAGGGAGCGACAATCAAGAGAGCAACAACTATCATAATCATGTTTGCGACAAAGTAAAATTAACTGAGACATAAAATTGATACTAGAACTCTGAGGCAAAATAAATCATCGAGGATTATTGACTTTTTTTTTCAGTCTTAGCATGCATGAGCATGTGCCAAGTCGATTCAAATGAAACAGTCAGAGGAGGCTACCACAATATCATACCCTTCTACGAATAGAACAATGCGAACAAATATTTATACGACATGTCATTTACTATTAATAAATTGGAACAAAACATGAGAGAGCATGGTCTATTGAGCAGCCATTAAATCACATATATCTTATATGAACAACCTAAGAATGCTCACATGGATGGGTATATGTACAAAAATGAAAGCAAATAGAGTTCATACTAGCCTGTCACCCCAACTTGAATTGTCATAGATTGTCATTATTGATCTTCACTTATGGCTCGAATAATATATAATGAAAACCAAGCTCCAATGGAGTCACAGACGATTGTTGAACTCTGCAGCAAAATTTACAAAACAAAAGAAGAACAACACATATTTTTGGGTTTTTCCACTAAAGCACGAGCAAAAGAGAACAAGCAAACACAACAAATTATTTTTGGGTTTTTAAATACTAAACCGAAACAAGAGGATAAAAGAAACCAACTAAAGAAACAAATAGAGAGAAACAACAGAAATATTTTTGGTCTTTTTGTATTTTGGAAAACAAAAACAAAACAATAAAAACAAAAAAATGATAGAAACGAAAGAAAACAAAAACAAACGAAAGAAACGAAAACATGGATATACAAAGAACCGACAGAGACATGATATATAAATGAGTGTGATGTCGGTATACCTCCCCCCAAGCTTAGGCTTTTGGCCTAAGTGGATATCAATCATCGCGCGTGAAGTATCCCCACTGTGGTGGGTCATCCCTCACATGGTCGTACTCGGGCGCATAAGAGGAATATGATGCAGCAGACGCATAGGCATAACCGGGATGCTGATATGGAATCCCCGTGGCATCGTAGGGCTGGACGAAAGCACCATCGTCCCCCTCTCCGGCATCCTCCCCTTGCTAGGGGTGATTCTCAAGGTATGTGTCCAGTTCACTCTCAAAAAGCATCCATCCTTGCCTGCCATTAAGATTAAACAAAAGAGGTGCAGGAAAAACTACTTTCCTAACAGTTTTCATAACTCTCCACCCAGATTGTTTGGAGAAAGTTAATTCAAAAGATAAATTGTGCAAGTGAGCATGGGTAGAAAGAAACTTCTGTTGAACCATGGAAACAAGATCAAGCCTCTCTATAGGAAACTACAGTTCTAGAGGGTGTGGCTCCAAACCATGCAAAGCTAGCAAGCGCGAGGCAATAACACCTCCACAAACCCCGCCCTTCTAACGGTTATGTGAGAGACGGTAAGCAATCAAAGCGCCAAAGTTATAAGACCTATCACATCTTAAGGCAGCTGCAATAAACGCCAAATCATAGACAGATAGCTTACTAGAAGTTTTTCTAGCTAACACACATTTCGAAATAAAATAGGCAAAGTATCGAATGCTAGGGAGTTGAATTTCTCTAATTTTACCACTCTCCCCTGTGAAGCTTCTGCCTTGGCAAATCTCCTTATATATTTCCAGCAGTGGTTTTGGCAGCCCACTTATCTTCTCACAAGAACCCCACTCTGGTACCTTAATAGTTGCACAAAAATCACTGAAAGGCAGGCTCATGACTTTATTGTAAATTTTATTGTGGACCATTGGGTTAGTTGAGGACCATTTAAAAAGAAATTCCTGCACCACAAACATAGTTAGTTTCACATGTTGGATAGGTTCATCCTCAATGAAACGGTGCAAGCCTGCATTCTTCACAAGAGTGTTGAAATCCTGCAAAATTCCTGTAATCTGCATAAATTCCTGACACTGATAAATTGATGGGAACACTCTCTCTTCGTGGTTCATGAGCATGAACTCATGCAACTCCAACTCATGATGGTTTTGTTGATACACATTGTGCTCCATCTCTGAAATTTTTCAATAATCATCACAAAAATTAATTTCAAGTAACTATAAGGTGGAAACTACCATAGGGACTTATATGATAGCTAAACATACATCAAAGCTACATTATTCTACTCAAATCAAGCATGCAAACTCACATAAGTTTTCACCTACAGTACCAAAATACTTCACGAAATAAAATTCTACTTGGATCATCGGAGGAGACACATACCGGAGATCAAACACACCAAATCTCAGCACAAATGATGGGCTGAAGAAGGAGATCAAAAATCCAGAGGAAGAACAACAAGAACAAGGGTTCCAGGAAATGTTTTCAGTTTGGGAGGTGAGAGAGAAGAATTTGGCAAGGGAGAGAGTTAGTGGGGGCAGGGGGCACACCATGTGCTGGCGCCACCAGGGGGCTGACCGCGCCACCCCATGGTGTGCCTGACTGGTGGGCCCCCCTGGGGTCTCCCATGTGGCCCTATGCCTCATTTTTGACGTAAAATTATTTTAATTTTTCTGAAATTTTTTGAGACACTTTATTTTTGAGGTATTTCCAAAATTTTAATAATTAATAAAAACCAAGAAAACGAAAGTGAAAAGATAGAAAACAAAACCAAAACCAGAACTACAGAGGTTCTATGACACTCTAATGGAAGAATATCCGAAGAAAACAAAGGTGGTAGTGGTGAAAACAAAAATATGGATGGTGAAAACATGCATAACCTCAGCAAGCAGAGTGAAAACATCAGGAAAACATGCATAAGGATGGTGCAAAACATGATTGTACTCAAGTAGCAATGTGATAACAGAAGTAAACATGGTGAAAACATAATGGGGAAGGTGAAAACATAGTGAAAACATTGTCTTCTTGATTCAAAATCATTTTGTTAACAAGGGTGATCAATTCTTGCTACCAAAATAATTTTATATGAAACAAAACTTTGTTTCCACTAAATAATCATGTTACCTCATCCTTGATAGACATAATCCAAATCATAATAATTTCGTATTCTTTTGGTGGTAATGGAATGGGACAATAAAATTCTCCAATCTTGATGGTCTCAATATTTTCAATTGAATTTAGACCATATTTCTTATCAATCTTCGTGGGAAAATAGACAGTGTGCTCTTTATCATTAACATTAAAAGTAACTTTTCCTTGATTTCAATCAATAACAGCCCCTCTAGTATTAAGAAAAGGTTTTCCAAGAATAATACACATATTATCATCTTCAGGCATTTCCAACACAACAAAGTCAGTTAATATCAGACAATTATTAGCAACTTGAATATGAACATCCTCACATATACCCACAGGAATAGCAGTAGACTTATCAGCCATTTGCAAAGATATCTCAGTTGGTATCAATTTTTCTAGGAGGAGTCTTTTATAGAGAGTAAAAGGCATGGCACTAACTCCAGCTCCTAAATCACACAAAGCAGTTCTAACATAATTATTTTTAATAGAACAGGGAATAGTTGGTAGACCATGATCTCCAAGCTTCTTAGGAACATTGCCATTAAAAGAGTAATTAGCAAGCATAGTGGATATTTCCTCATTAGGAATCTTCCTTTTGTTAGAGATAATATCTTTCATATATTTTGCATAAGGAGGCAATTTAATAGCATCTGTTAAAGGAATTTGCAAGAACAAAGGTTTCATTCATTTACAAAACTAGTTGTAATGTTCTTCTTCCTTTGATTTGTGTTTCTTATTAGGATAAGGCACTGGTTTTTGTACCCAAGGTTCTCTCTCATTACCATGTTTATTAGCAATAATATCTTCCTTAGTGTACTTTGTATTTTTAGTTTCTTCTTTTCAATTTCTTCTTTATCAGAAGCATCATTATTTTCATTACCACTTTTAGTTTCAGCATCAGAGATAGATATACTATTAGGATGTTTAGCAAGTTCTGAGGATTCTACAACAATTTTATGTTTCTTCTTCTTTTTCTTCTTAGTATGAATAACATTATTATTAGTTTGTTGAGAATCTTGTTCAATTCTTTTAGGATGTCCCTCAAGATATAAAGGATCTTGTGTAGCAATACCACTTCTAGTTCTTATTCATAAGCATGTTTTTCTTTAGAAGCATTATCTAGAAAATCTTTTTGCACTTTAGCAAGTTGATCAATTCGAGTTTGAACCATTTGAAAATGTTTAACAAGCATTTTAACATAATTAGAGGTTCTTTCTATAATACCATGCAAATTATCAATAGCTCTAGAGTTTTCCATTATTTGATTTTGCACTCTCATATTAAAATTATCTTGCTTAATAACATAATTATCAAATTCATCTAAACATTGATCGGGAGGTTTATTATAGAGAATATTCTACTATCAAAATGTTGGAGAGAGTGTACATCAATGGTGGATAAGTGAGGGATTGGCTTACATAATTATTCTATAGGTGGAAGATTCTTCACATCTTCAGATTTAATACCCCTCTCTTTAAGAGATTTCTTAGCTTCTCTTGTTACTTCATCATTTAATTCAACCATTCCCCTCTTCTTGGGTGTTGGTGTTGGTGTTGATACTGGAGTAGGGGTCGGGTCAGGCTTAACCATAGTCCAATCATCATGCGCTTAGCTTATTTTAACCATTAATTCCTCAGCTTCATGTGGAGTTCTTTGTCTGAAAACACAACCAACACAAATATCCAGGTATGTCCTAGATTCAACAGTTAGTCCATTATAGAATATATCAAGAAGTTCGTTATTTTCTAGCTTATGCCCAGGTGTAGCCCTACCTAAAGAACAGAAACTTGCCCAAGATACAGGCAATTTCTCTCCTTCCAATTGCTTGAAATTAAATATATTTTGTAAAGCAGCATGTTGAGCACTAGCAAGAAAATATTTCTGAAAGAAAGCATTAACCAAACCAATAGAACTAGCAATAGATCCAGGAGACAAATTATTAAACCAAGTTTTAGCTTCATATTTTAATGAGAAAGGGAATATTTTAGCAACAAAGTTTACGTTTCTTAAGATCATCAGAGAATAAACTACTCAAAGAGGAGAGCTCATTCATATATTTCATAGCACTTTCCTTTTCAGTACCACAAAAAGGTTCTTTCTATAATACCATGCAAATTATCAATAGCTCTAGAGTTTTCCATTATGTGATTTTGCACTCTCATATTAAAATTATCTTGCTTAATAAAAGAATTATCAAATTCATCTAAACATTGATCAGGAGGTTTATTATAGAGAATATCTCTACTATCAAAATGTTGGAGAAAGTGTACCTCAATGGTGGATAAGTGAGGGATTGGCTTACATAATTCTTCTATAGGTGGAAGATTCTTCACATCTTCAGATTTAATACCCCTCTCTTTAAGAGATTTCTTAGCTTCTCTCATTACTTCATCATTTAATTCAATCACCCCCCTCTTCTTGGGTGTTGGTGTTGGCGTTGATACTTGAGTAGGGGTCGGCTCAGGCTTAACCATAGTCCAATCATCATGCGTTTAGCTTATTTTAATCATTAATTCCTCAGCTTCATCTGGAGTTCTTTGCCTGAAAACACAACCAGCACAAATATCCAGGTATGTCCTAGATTCAACAGTTAGTCCATTATAGAATATATCAAGAAGTTCGTTATTTTATAGATTATGCCCAGGTGTAGCCCTAACTAAAGAACAGAACCTTGCCCAAGATACAGGCAATTTCTCTCCTTCCAATTGCTTGAAATTAAATATATTTTGTAAAGCAGCATGTTGAGCAATAGAAGGAAAATATTTCTAAAAGAAAGCATTAACCAAACCAATAGGAGTATCAATAGATCCAGGAGACAAATCATTAAACCAAATTTTAGCTTCATCTTTTAATGAGAAAGGGAATATTTTAGCAACAAAGTAGTTACGTTTCTTAAGATCATCAGAGAATAAACTACTCAAAGAGGAGAGCTCATTCATATGTTTCATAGCACTTTTCTTTTCAGTACCACAAAAAGGTTCTTTCTCAACAATAGATATATAAGATAAATCAAGAGATGAATAATAATCCTTATCCCTAATATTAATAGGAGAAGTGGCAAACTTAGCATCAGGAGATAATTTATATTTAACAGCACGACTTTCAATAAGACTTATAACATCATCTTTATCCTTCATAGCATGTATTTCATCAATAAGGTAATCATTAAGTTCAATACGAATCATCAAAATCATCGCTAGGATTTTCTCTAAACTCAGGTGAAACAGCAGGAGTAACGGGATTTTTATCAGGAGTTTCAGTGTTTGCAATATTTTTTAACTTTAGCAATAATAGCATCTAAGAAAGGACCGAGAGAACAACTCTCATCAAGCATAGTAGAAGCATCATCAAAAGTATCAGAAGTATTTTTAGATTCAGCAGAAGTAGCACGTGTAGCATGTGTATGTGGTGGTGTAAGCAACTTACTCATAACAGACGGTGAATCAAGAGCAACAGAGGTGTTCAGAGTTGTACCTCTTCTTGTAGTGGATGGTAATATAGGAAACTTTCCATCACGATTCTTACTCATGATGAATGATTGGCAGTAGATAATAGTACTCTCCGGTGAGCTCGCAAATAAAGTTATGCTCCCCGGCAACGGCGCCAGAAAATAGTCTTGATGACCCACAAGTATAGGGGATCGCAATAGTCTTCAAGGGAAGTAAAACCCAAATTTGTTGATTCGACACAAGGGGAGCCAAATAATATTTGTGAGCCTTAACAAGTGAGTTGTCAATTCACCTGCACCTGAAAGTGGACTTATTCGCAATGGTTTATCAGTAGTAAAAGTTTTATAGTAGCAGCAGTAGTGAAATAATAGCAGCAGTGGAATGAAAACAACATCAGTAGTGTTTGAAGTAAATAGAGGAATTAAATATTATAGGAATAGGGATAAATGAACGGGCGTTGCATGGATAATATAGTTCATATAATAATCAAGTAATGGGCATTGCAGATAAATACGATAAAGCATCCAAGCACTAAGTAACCATAGGCATGTGTTCTGTAAATAGTCGTACGTGCTTGCAATGAGAACTTGCACACCATCTTTTGTCCTACCTTCCCGTTTTCAGTGGGGCCTCAAGGTAACTACTTGTAATTAAGGTGTTCCTTTTAATAGAACACCGGAGCAAAGCATTAACACTCCTGAACAAATATGATCCTCACATCACAACCATTCCCTCTGGTTGTCCCAATTTCTGTCACTTCGGGCCTCGGGTTCCGGACAACGATATGTGTAAAGTACTTGCAGGTATGATCAGGAAACAATAATTATCATCGTGATTCAATAACATGTTCAGATCTGAGATCATGGCACTCGGGCCCAAATTGGCAAGCATTAAGCATAACAAGTTGCAACAATGTCAATAGCACTAATAGAGGATACTAGGCACTATGCCCTAACAATCATGGCATTATTACATGAAAAATCTCATCCAATCCCTACCATACCCTTCAGCCTACAACGGGGGAATTACTCACACATGGATTGGGGAAACATGGATGGTCGATGGAGAGGCATTGGTGATGATGATGGCGATGATCTCCTCCAATTCCCCGTTCAGGCAGGGTGCTAGAACGGAGTTTCTGAACCCCGACAAAGGATTCGCGATGGCGGCGGAGCTACGGACTTCTTTCTGGAAAACTATCGAACCCCCTCGGGTTTTAGGGTTGAAGGCCATATATAGTCGAAAGGGGAGCCCGAGGGGGTCTCTGGGTGGCCCACACCACCAGGTGGAGCGGCCTAGGGGGTGCGCTAGGGGGTGGTGTGGCCCCCCTGTGGCTCCTCTCCTGGCCCCCTCCATTGCTCTCGGGGTCTTCCGGTGTTTTAAGACCAATGGGGTCTTTTCTGGGCAATTTCCCGAAAGTTGATTTTTCTGCACAAAAACAAGACACCAAGGTAATTCTGCTGAAAACAGCGTTAGTTCGTGTTAGTTGCATTCAAAACACACAAGTTTAGAGGAAAACAATAGGAAAAGTGTTCGGAAAAGGAGATACGTTTTCGACCTATCAGCCCTCACCACCCCCAGGCGCGGCCTAAGGTGGTTCCGCGCCTGGCTATGGTGAGCCAACCCTGGTGCCCGTCTTCGACTCATCTTCGGACTTCTGGATGCTTCCGGGGAAAATAGGAACTTCGGGATTCGTGGGTTCCAATTCCAAGAATATTTGCAAAACAACTTTTCTGAAATAATAAACAGCAGAAAACAGGGAACTGGCACTTGGCATCTTGTTAATAGGTTAGTTCCGGAAAACGTGTAAAAAATGCTATAAAGAAGGGAGAAAACATGTAGCAATTAGCATAATATCAACATGGAACATGAGAAATTATAGATACGTTGGAGATGTATCAATAGGACGATGAGAACTTGAGATGATGTGAGCAATGATGAGTTATGCTTCCTCTACAGCTAGATAACAGGCAAGCTTTACTCACTTGCTATCGTTGTTTGCAGATTCCTCATTTGTTACCTACGCTTGTCGTTGTCTATTATGCTAGTGGTGTATTACGATTCCGGGTTGCGATCGCATCCACATATTTATCTGGCAGCCACAACATAACCGTCCCTCCACATACTATTACCTTGTTGTTTGTTTACCTTGTTGTATTTGCGAGTTGTAGTGCATTCTTAGCTTCTTTGGTGAGTTTGGTTCCTTGTCACCTGACAAGTATAGTAGGTTAGTAACCTTAATTAAAAATGATCTTAATGCTTGGGGTAATAATAAATTTGAATTTGAGTTAAGGCACCAGCGGGAGGCCCCTAAAGGTTTTTGGTCCCTCTCGTGTCGACTTAGGAAAAGGTTCTTGTCCACTGATCCAAGAATGAGCGCGCTAACCACATTGTGGGAGGTAATGGGACTCCCCGCAACCTATTATCCCCGCTCACTCTTGTCCAGGATGCCACAATGTAGTTCGGGCTTTCCATTTTGCGTACGCACATCACCAGTTCTACATGTACTGTAACATCCCCGATTTTTAGAGAAAGTCAAAAATCACAAAAAATTATAACTTATGTTTTCTGGTTCAACCAAGCCACCAAAAACAGATAAAACTCAAACACAAAGGAAGTACTACATGTTATTCCAATGTTATTGGAAATAATAATCCAAATGCCTCTGTTTTCTAAAAACCTAAATCGTCAAAATAGATAATTATACAAATAAACTATTTTCCCTAATTGCAAACCTTAAAAATATAAAATAGTTTTCCATAAACAAGTGGTTTCCCATAATGTTTTCATCATATCAATTCATAATAATTCATCTTTCAATTATTTGATTAATAAAAATATTTTTCAAAGTCCAAAATTAACTATATCATTTTTTTCAGTTACTATATCCAGTTCCAGCCAACAAAGCGTTTTCATGAAGTATTTTGTTTATGAACATAAGTTAAGTGACTATGAGGAACAATATTTCCAAATGAGTTATTCCATTGAATATTATTTGACATATCAACTAAATCTAAACCATCTCCAATTTGTAGATCTACATTTGGATGGACATTTTAGGCATGAAAAATGTTTTGGGAACAGGTACCAGAAACAGCAAAATGAGCACCATTTTAATTTCACAACTCGGAATGAGGTGTATCCAATTGCATTGGAAAGCCCTTGAAATTTCCTAACAGGAGAAATTAACCTTGCTTCCAAATTCATAGTTCTTTTGAAATGGTATGCAATTTGGTAAAACACCAGAGAGCACTTTGGTGATTTTTAGACCCAAAAGCCAAAAGCCAAATAATAAGCCCAACCAAACAGGGCCAAAATCATTAAAGATGATTTTTGATGCAAAATCGATTGGATGGTCTTGTATATGTTTAGGGCTATCCAAACCTATCTGGGTTTAATTTTTAGAGCATCATAGAAAATTTGGTGGACAGATCTTTATTTTGCATGTTTCTGCCATTTTGGCATTTTAGGTATTTAATTTGTGTGAATATATTTTTGTGTTGCAATATTGTTTTCTAGCATGTAAAAGTTGTGTGAACTTTTTTTATAAGGTTTACTTATCTATTTTAGCATGTTAGGTTGTGTGTACTTGAGTTGAGAAGAAATAGGATTTATGTTAGTAGCATATGTTTATTCTCTAGTTTATACTTGCATAGAATTTTTGAGTGATAAATTATGTGCAAGCACTTGGATTGTGGTGTTGAGAGATTGGATCCAGTACCATGTTGATACTAATATTGTGTTTGTATCACCTCTGATAGCTTTCACTTGAGTTGGTAGAAAAGCATGAGTGGTTTTGTCATGACTATGAGAATGTTATGGAAAAATTCCCTCATGTGTAGAATTTTTGACATAAACATTTGTGGTTGTGTAGCCACATATTTTTGTGTTGTGTTCATAGGACCAGTAGCATTTTGATGATGTTATTATGAGTACTTGACCCCTAGAGTTTTCACTTGTGTGGAAATAATAGCATGAGTAGCATTACCTTGCTTATTTTAGCACCCTATTATTTTCTACTAGTATGGTTATTGTACTAGAAGCTAGTTTAGTATTTTGTTAATTTTTAGCAAGTATGACCAGAGGCCTTGTGACATCTTAATGCTTTGTTATGCTAGTGGAACACGCACTGGTGTCATTGCATTTTTGGTGGAAACATTATTTCCCCCACACTAGATGTGTTTCTTTTATATAGTTCTCAGTATTCTTGCCTTGGGCTTTTAAGTGCTAAATGAAAATGTGTATGCTTCTGTTTGTAAGTGGTTGTAATCATGTGTGGCTTGCTAGGAAAAATCCATCTTTGTAGTGTTGTTTGATTCCTCTAGTAATGCCCCTTTTTATTACCACTAGTGTGTAGGAATTTCCCTGCAAATTGATGCCTTGTTTTATTAAATGGGACATTTTTGTTATAGCAAGTATAGATGTTTTTCACTCCTGTTTTTATGACATGGACCCTCTGGTTGTATTTCAATTACTTGATTGAAATGCATCCATTTATTCTTCATGTTTGAGTAGTACTAGTTTCCTTAACAGTTTTTGTATTAAATTATTTTTCCTGCCAACTTGTGTTTGGTAGATATTTGTGTATCCTAGCATGAGGACATGTTTTCATTCCCATTATGATAACATGGTTCCTTATTTGCACTTTAGTACTTTACTTGTTATGCATGATTGCATAGCAAACCCTTAGTAGAAGCATGTCAATAGGATTCCTCCTTTTTAGTCATTGTTTCTATTGTTCTCACCATGAGAATTGTGTGTTTTGTGATGAATATATTGCCTTGTTGCACTTGTGTAGGCTCACTGATTTGTAAAAGTAACTTTTGCAAATCATGTGTCTTATTTATTCATGATGTGAATTTAGGCTTAGTAGAATAACTGCCTTTTCCTTTTGTGGTTTGGTTGATAGACCCATTGCCATGATTATTATTGTGCATGTTTTATATACTTTTAGTAGTCTCACCCATGTGAAACTAAGTATATTTTGGGTTTCTTATATCTTGGTATGAGAGTGGCACACCCACTGAATCCATGGTATTGTGGTTGTGAGATATGTTCCTCCAACCTTGAGTTGTCTTATTAAATGGCATTTCTGCCAAGTGTGTTTGTTTGATTGTTGCCTCCATTAATAATTGTGTGATTGGTTATTATTAGTTTTCCTTGTTGTATGTATTGTTAGGTATTGTTGCTTTCCTTGATTGGTTCTGAATGTGTGTCCGTTATTCTTTTTACGACGTTAGAAAACGAAGAGGAAGGTAGTGTCGTGAAGCTCTGTTTCAAGTTCCAGTCACTCCACAACCAGGGACACAAGGAGTTACCAGGCAAGCCATCCCGATGCTTGCTGATACAATACTTATCATTATCTATCATGCATGTTTTACCTCTGAAGTTTTACCAAAACTTGATTATCAAAACTATTTTTGATGTGGCTATTACTACTATACTAGTATATAGGTTACTATTATGCCAGTAGTTAAACTTGGTAATACCAAGCCCATAAGCCACCATATGGTATTTATTACCATAAAATATACTAGTCCCTAAGTGGACACCCTAAAATTGTGATGCTACAAAACAAAAGCTTTA
This sequence comes from Alopecurus myosuroides, assembly GCA_028641055.1. Taxonomy (NCBI): domain Eukaryota; kingdom Viridiplantae; phylum Streptophyta; class Magnoliopsida; order Poales; family Poaceae; genus Alopecurus; species Alopecurus myosuroides. The sequence continues at coordinate 463,285,341 of CM054058.1, forward strand.
CGGGAAAACCCGGAGAAAAGGCGGATCCTTATTCTCCGGAGGAATGTGGAAGTGGTCATTTTTGGGAAATTGGTGTTTTCAAAAATGACACATAACCTAGTCTTCGCCGGACAACCTTTACCGTACTGCCACCCTACCCCAACATGGGCACGGGGCTTAACTGGAAGTTTGTCCTTGTTAGTGTGTGTTCTATCTCAATCGCTATAAGGGACGTCGTACCCTCGAACCAAATGTCGTCAAAACTCCCAATGTTGAGACATAAAAAGTGTGGGATTAATTTTCCCTCCGGTTGCATCGGTTGAGTCTCCTGTCATGGCGATGTGCGACGTGGTGCCGAGGAGATAAAACTCAACTGAAGAGATAGGCATATTCTAGCTTGAACATAGTGGATGGTTATGATCAGATACCTGATGTTTACATACTTTTGTTACAGTCTGTGGTTGTTCACGGTAGGTGTACTGGATCTGGTGGATGAGTACACCTCTGCAGAGTACAACTTTTTCGAAGAAGCCGCGTCCTCGGATATGGACAGTTGAATGGCCATGTAGCTAGCATTGTGTCAATGTTTTCAAAAGAGGAAGTTTTTTAAAAGTAATTTTTGAAAGGAAGTGTTGAACTTGTGAAGTTCGGAAAGGAAGGAAAACTTATACCGTGGAGGTATCGTCGATGATGAAAAGACAGATGTTGTTATACAAAAAAAAATGTTTTGCAAAGAAAACCTTTTCTACTCTAAGCAAGAATTCTGGAAACTGATTCCAAGAAGTTTTGCAAAGAGAAAATATTCTTTAACAAAGTTTTATAAAACCTCTTGTACATGTGATATCTACAAGAGAAATAAAAACTATATTATTTTTCTTCTGAAGTATCTTCTTAAACGAAGATACAGATTAACCTGACTGCAACTGTGGTGTCATCATATTGAACACCATTGATAGTGAACCCTATTTAAAGCCTACCTATTCCACCATATAAGCATATTTGCATATTGGTAAGTGACATGATGGATGTCTTGCTGAGTACATTCAAATGTACTCATTATGGTTTCGCCCCTGGTATCTACTTGCCAGACTTCGAGAAGGAGCCTCCGAAGGAGGTCTATGAAGAGGAGTACGGAGCTGACGGCTTTGCGAACTAGGATCGTCTCCGGGTCAGCAGCCTGTAGGTTAAGGCGTGACTTGGGCTCATCTACGTTGTGTTTTAATTGTCTTCCGCTGTGTTTGATAAGTTGCCTGCCCTATGTGGCAGTTGTGTTAAACTTGATCATGTGATCATTTATGTAATACCTGTATGTATTCGTGTAATGGATGATGTATTTCTGTATGCCAACTTTGAATGTTGTTCACGACTGATCTTTCTGGGATCGTCAATGTATGCATACGGAGGGTTTCAGACTGCCGGTCTGGGGTCCTTACAGGAATCCCTCCGGCTTGGCCTGGGCAGGGATTGGACGCCATCGGTTATCTTCAGGACTCTTAGTCCAATTTGTATCTTGTCCGTAGTCGGACACTATGTTGTTTTTTTCGCTGTTATTTGGATCTTTGTATTGTATCAGTTGTATTCTTGACTCGTTTGAGTCGTCTTGTATATATCTCTTCTGTTGTTGTTGCGGAATATTCGTGAACTGTTGTAATGTTATCATAAATGGCAACCTGATATCGGTTATTATGCGGATTTGGGTGGAAATGCCGAAATCTGCATAGTGCCCGATCTCGGGGTGTCACACCAATCACTTCAATATTTTAATAAATTCAGATGCAATCAAGTTTCACATATGTCAAATTACCACTAAGTCAATCACCGGTAAATACGAAGAATTACAACTAAGTCAATCTACTAAGTAATAATTACTACTAAATAATCACACTAAGATATTCCTAAGTAAAAAACCCTAAGTACTAAAAACACCGTCAAAAAATATTTCGACTAATATTTGCTAAGTCCCATTACTAATAATAATTCTAATTATTAATATTAACTACTAATTCTAATAAAACTAATATTAACAACTAATTCTAATTACTAACCCTAAATAAACATTCCTAACCGTAAATATATATTCCTAAGTCAAAAAATTGACTAAGTAAAAAAATGTAAAAAGTTTACTAAGTAAAAAAAAATACTAATTCTAATAAATACTAAGTACTAATATTAATTCCTAATATTACTGAGTACTAAGTACAAATATTAACTACTAATATTACTACTAATATTAGTAGAAAAATTACTAATAGTAAAATGTTTACTAAGTAAAAAGTACTAATTCACTAATATAGACTAAGTACTAATACTAACTACTAAATTACTAGTAATTAACCCTAGTAAAAAATTAATGTTACTAAATATTACTAAGTACTAATTCAAATTACCACAAATATTAATTCTTTTTTCTTTTTTGAAATTCACTAATATTACTACATTATTACTAATAGTACTAATTAACCCTAGAAAAAAACTTCGGTAATTAACCCTATAGGAACAAAACTAACAGTAAATAAATTACCAAAAAAGAGAATGCTCTCATCTCTCTGCTCACCTCGAGGAGGAGGGGCTCTCCGGCGGTGAGGAGGGGCCCTAGCGCGCGCAATAGGAGGAGGGAACCCCGCGGCGGCACGCGACGGCGCTATGCCAAAGAGAAGGTGCGCGGCGGCGCTGTACCGAGGGCGGCGTGCACAGGGCATGAGGTGGGGGCTGCACGGGGAGGGGTGGGGCGCGAGAGGAGGAGGAGCTCTCCGGCAGCGAGAGGAGGAGGAGCTCTCCTGCGGCGAGGGAAAATCCGGCAGCCTCACGATGCTTCTTTGTGTTCTCGGCCCGCCGGTCTTCAGACTCGCTAAGGGTTTGCCCCGGGAGGTGGCTTGGCCCGGGGTTATATACCTCACAGCCCCTTTTACCCCGGTTGGTGCCACCAACCGGGGAAAAAGGGTGGTGGGCATTTCGTTTGCGCGTGCACAACCGGGTAAAAGACCTTTTTTCATTTTCATCAGCATGCCGCCATTTTTTTTTTCTGCCACATTTCAAATACGTTTTCAAATACATTTCAAATGGTTTTGAATTTGGAGAAACTTTCAATATGAAAAGTGTTTAAAATTGCATGAACATTTCAAATACATTTTCTGTTTAAAAAATAATGATTCTAACTATTTAAACTAGTATCAATTTTTGTATTTTCAAACATTTTAAAAATCTAGTAGATGAATTGTTTTGAATTTGGAGAAACTTTCAACATGAAAAGTGTTTAAAATTGCATGAAAATTTCAAATATATTTTCTGTTTTGAAAAATATTTATTCTAACTATTTAAACTAGTAACAATTTTTGATTTTTTAAACATTTCTTCCCGCCATCTTTCTGTAACACCCGGGGGATTTCCCTCAAATAGAATTGCTTGTTTTCTTTTTTTGCATGCATTGCCTCATGCATCATTGTAACATCCCAGGATTTTGAAAATTTTGAAAATTTTAAAACCATCATGCATTCATGATCATCATAGAGTACTTGCATTTTGTTTGCATAAGATTTGGTTGTTATTTTGCTAAAATAAAAAAATTTAGGTATTTTTACCTATTAAACCACATTATGGATTTAAATATTTTCTAAAGCAAAGTATTTTATTTTTGGGAAAGAATAGTACCAAAATGTTCCTTACGTCTTAAGATTTTCAAAACATATTTTTATGTATTTTTCTAAGTTAATTTGGTTGGGTTTTGAATTGAATTGGAATCATTTTAATTAAAAACAGAAAAAGGAAAAAAAAAAGAATAGACGCAGCGCAGCCAGCCTCCCTCTCCTTTTTCTCTCCCGGCCCAAGCCCACTCCCCTCACCCCCTCTTATCTGCCGCACGCGGCTGCAGAACACGGCGGCCCAGCCTAGCAGGAATCGAGCCCGTTTCGCGCCCCCTCTCTCTGTCACGGTGGACCCACGTGTGACGCCACCGAGACGTCACGCGGACGTCAGCACCGCCGCCGCATCGGAAACGAACTCGGCGTCCGAGCCGTACGCCGCCAGGTCTCCGACCATCGCCTCTCCCCGCGCCCTAACCCCTCTTCCAAGGCTCCCCCACCTTAAATACCGCCCCGCCGCCCCTCGACGTCTGTGCCTCCACGCCTCAAATTTTCGAACCCTAGAATCTGCCACCGCCGCCGCCATTGGAGCTCCGCCTCGGAAACAACTCGCCGCCGCTGTTACGCCCATCGGGAGGAGCCCCCGAGCACACGAGAAGCACCGCGGAGTCGAGGGGAGCACGCCGCCGTCCTCAACCACGCCGGAGGAGCCCGGAAACGCCCCCGCCATCCACGCCGTGCCACGCCGCCGTCTCGGGAAGATCTCGCCACCGCCGCCACACGCCACGAGGAGGAGAACGGAGGCCACCATTGGGTTCTCCGTGTCGAGAAGCGCCGAAATCCGCCGACTCCGCTTCCGGGGAACCACGGGAGACGCTGCTCCGTCGACCACCCGAGCCGCCACCGTCGTCTTCTTCCACGCCGGTGCACACTCCGGTGAGTCCCCCTCCCCTTTTCTTCTCGTCCGTTAGATCGGAACCGAACGCCTAAGATTAGATCCCGCTCTGAACCGGTACTTTAGATCCTGGCCACGCATTGCTCATTAGATCCAACGCCCCACGGTCGCGATCCGCGCGGAAAGCCCCCATCCAATCACAGCGCTTCGTTGCCCTCGCCCCGGATCGATCATATTTTGAGTTAAAACAAAATAAAACAGAATTGTTTCCAAACTTCAAAAATTCATATCTCGAGTTATGTTTATCCAAATTAGATGATTTTGGACTTTTTGGAATCAGCACATTGTGTAGATTAATCTAGGCTATTCAATTTTCAATTTTGAACCGTGCAATTAAAAGTTATTTGTAGATCTCTATTAATCACTAAATTGGGCATAACTTTTAATCTATAAATCCTTTTTAGGTGAAATCAATTGCTATGGTTTTGTTTTAATGTCCTCTATCCAGTAGATGCGTTGGAAAAATTAATTGTGCAACTTTGTAACAGAAACTCTATTAATGTTGATATTTGCCTATAATAAAACCCTAGCAATACTAATTATTATAATTTGATAATAAATTTGTTTTTCATGCATCATAACCATCTAATTAATATCATAGAACAAAATTATTAGTAATTATTGCTAGTTGTGAATTTGGTGCATTAATTTGATCATGGCATAACATGCATACATGTTTTTGTATTGTTATTTTGTTTTCCATGTTATGTTTGTGTTGTTTGTTTATGTGTGGATTGTTTTGCTTGTGTTAGATTGTGAAGAGGAGCAAGTCTACTCTTGTTGCTATTATTCTTGCTGTGATTGTTCATCCTATTGCCAAGGCAAGTGACACATCATCAAATCTCCCATATTTTCACTATGCATTACTAGTGTTTTGAGTAGCATGCATGATAGGAAATTTTACTAAGTTATTACTATGCTATGCCAAATCCCAAGTAGTGTGTAGCCATCCTTTAGACTTGTTATTTTGGAGACTTACACTTAGTAGATGCTTAGCCTTGCTACAAAATTGTTTTACTCAATGTTGTGGAAAAATTCTAAGTATAAATTTCAATGAACCACCTGGGTGGATTTGGTATTGCGTGGTTGTCGAGAGTTGAGTGTCTCCTTAGGGCCTTTAATCTCCTAAGGAGTTCACTTGTGGAATGCCACCCAGGAAACAAAGAGATTACCAAGTCCTCTAAGTTTAGTAGCTTTCCGTGCAGCCCTTTGACATATGGGATCTGTCTTGATCAACTAAGTTGTGAGAGTTCAGCCCATGCTTGACATGAAGATGTAGCAGAATTATAGGTGGAACGGGTCTTGCTGGTTGGGTTGAATTCTTGCTTCTGAAAGATCTCGTCTCAATTCTCTCCTTTCCATGATGCACTCCGGGTGTATAGGATGTTTGGGCTAATTGAAGACAAAGGGTGAAAGTGCACAACCTCTGCAGAGTTAGAAACTATGATCATAGCCGTGTTCCCGGAAAGGACAACTTCGAGCAGCTGGACAAGGATGGACAGAAGAATCTCAACACCGTTTTGAAGAAGTAAAATTTGGCTAAGGAAATATTAGTTGTGGTGCTCATGGGTGTGTCCCATGGGGCCAATCTTTCAAAAGAAAACTCTTTTTCAAAAGTGTTAGGGAAAAACTTGCTTTCTGCAAAATAGCCTAAACTCCACCAAACCAGATATGCATATAGTTTAGACTTGCCATTTTATATTCACCATAGTGTCATTTGCCAGTACATTGTTTGTACTGAATCTCCTTCGGGGGCTGCATATTCCAACGTGCAGGAAATTCTGAGGATGAAGTTTGATTAAGTGCTTGGACTCGAGTCTACACCCAACATGTAATGCCTGTGGCGCATGATTGAAGATGGAGGCTCATTGCTATATTATTTCTGCTGTTTAGAACTCTGAGTTTTGCTAGTCTTTCAAGACTATGCACTTTGTAATAAAGCCATACTTGGCTATTCTGGATCATTTGTAATAATTTTGATACTTATGCAATGATACTTTACATTTTGTTCTGTGGTGCTAGCATTGATCCAGGGACTAGCACTTAACACAGTAGTTCTTACATTATTAAATGTGAGGGCACTACAAAATGGTATCAGAGCAAAGTGTTGCCTGTAGATTCGAGCCCATAGGTTTGGAAAACCTTTTTGGTCAAAATTTATTAACTCCTTTGAGTATTTTTGGATCCTAGCGGCATAGTGAGATGAAGCGGCCCGGACCAACGTTACATGTCCACGTACATGAGACGGGTTCCCTGATTGGCTTTGCGGGTGCCAGTCTCTCTCACTATAGTGAATATCCAAAATTCAATAAGTTGTTAATGATCTAATGATCACCATGGAAGAAGACTTTATATTTTCAAAGTACTCTTACTCATCTCGTATCTAGTACGTCCTTACCTTATGCTTCTATGACCTATGTTTTCCCCTACACTTGAAAACTCAAAGATGATGGAACTTCAACTTCGCAATCACCGAGGACTACCAACTCAAAGATGAAGAGCTGCAACTTCACCACCACCAAGGACTTCAAGGACCCTAGGATTTAACCTCTATTCTATTCTAACTTTTCTTCTAGTATTTCTACCTATTGTTCAATCTTCTAAATATCTTATCTCCGACCAACCTCTTTGAATCACTCAAGAAGGGACCATGGTGCAACTTCACCTATACAGAAGCAAGGAGTATGACCACAAGACAGAAGGGGACTACATCTTCACTAACCCACAACAATACACATCATTCTTCGAGTCAGCTAGATGCGCTGCATGGGAGGCAATTACAGAACTTGGGGAAAGACTTACGTGGAGACTTTATCACACTCAGAAGAATCTCCAAGAAGCTGAAGAAGAGATCAACGCCCTTGAGAAGGAGCTGAAGATGTACAAGAACATAGAGATCATTGTGAAGAGTTATGATCCATCCCAGTAGTTGACCACCATGGCAGAATGCGTTAGCTAGAGTTTTGTTTGAGTATTGACCTGTCAACTTGTGATATGGTAATACTAGAGTGTTTTGGGCTTGCAACTAAGTTGTTTTGCTTAAGTTTTCAAAAACTAAGTCCAAATTTCGAAATTTGGTTAAGAGATAAAATACTTTAAGTTGTTATTTTCCATTGATTGTTTGTCTTGTTGTACTGTGCATGGGTAGGAAATTTTTCTCCTCATAGCTCTATCTATCTTTTCCTCATCTATGCTGAAAACCCACAGATGCCTCCTCGTCGCGACCCCAACAACAACAACAACAACAACAATGAGGACAACAACAACAACAACAATGATGCCCTACAGCAAATGCTCACTTCCCAAGCCCAACTTATGCAGATGATGACTCAGTTTGTAGCAGCAATGAACAACAACAACAACAACAACAATCCCCCACCACCACCCCAGATGGATAGACTTACCAGATTTCTGAGACTTAGGCCTAACAAGTTCTCATATGCTACTGATCCTATTGAGGCAGACGACTGGCTTCGTTCAATCAACAAGGACTTAGTAACTTGTGAGTGCACTGATGCGGAGAAGGTGAGATTCACCGCACATCTGTTATGAGGAACTGCTGCAATGTGGTGGGAAACTTACCAAGTGACTCATCCACTCGAAGGCATGACTTGGGATGATTTCAAGGATGGATTCCGCAATGCACATATCTCATCTGGAATAATGAACCTCAAGAAGGAGGAGTTTCGTAGTCTGAAGCAGGGAGGTAGAACCCTAAAGGAGTATATGGATGATTTCCATTCTTTATCAAGGTATGCACCGGAGGACATTGACACTGATGCCAAGAGGAAGGAAAAATTTCTCAATGGACTTAAAGGAGAACTGAAGATACCTTTGTCTGTAGCATATGCCCCAAATTATCAAACTCTGTTGGATCAAGCCATTACCTTGGATAGAAACATGACAAAGGAGGAAAACAGGAAGAGGAAGTATAGTAATGGTGGAAAATATCACTCTGGACCCTCATATAAGAGACACACATCCAATGGAGGACACAATTTCCATAAACATGAGAACCATCACAATGGTGGGAATGGACACACTCATAATGGTCATGATCATGTTGAAGGACTCAAGGAAACCAGTGGCAACAACAATGGTCACTCAAATGGCAATGGACACCACAACCACAACCATGAAGTGAAGAGGGATCTTAGCAAAGTGATGTGTTTCAAGTGCAGAAACAAGGGACATTATGCAACTGATTGCCCAGAGCAGAAGACTGCAGAAGCTGCCAAGCCCAACCCATTTAAGAAGGGGCATGTGAATCATATCAACATGGATTTGGTGAATGGTAACCCCTAACTCATTTTATTCCATCACATATTCCTTTACCCCAATTGCATGGTGGAAGTTCAATCTCAGTATATCCTTTTAAGGGGGATAGCCCACCTCATAACTTTTCCAACCTAATTGCTAGCCTTCTCGAATCTCGGGACGAGATTCCTTTTAAGGGGGTAGTCTGTAACATCCCAGGATTTTGAAAATTTTGAAAATTTTAAAACCATCATGCATTCATGATCATCATAGAGTACTTGCATTTTGTTTGCATAAGATTTGGTTGTTATTTTGCTAAAATAAAAAAATTTAGGTATTTTTACCTATTAAACCACATTATGGATTTAAATATTTTCTAAAGCAAAGTATTTTATTTTTGGGAAAGAATAGTACCAAAATGTTCCTTACGTCTTAAGATTTTCAAAACATATTTTTATGTATTTTTCTAAGTTAATTTGGTTGGGTTTTGAATTGAATTGGAATCATTTTAATTAAAAACAGAAAAAGGAAAAAAAAAAAGAATAGACGCAGCGCAGCCAGCCTCCCTCTCCTTTTTCTCTCCCGGCCCAAGCCCACTCCCCTCACCCCCTCTTATCTGCCGCACGCGGCTGCAGAACACGGCGGCCCAGCCTAGCAGGAATCGAGCCCGTTTCGCGCCCCCTCTCTCTGTCACGGTGGACCCACGTGTGACGCCACCGAGACGTCACGCGGACGTCAGCACCGCCGCCGCATCGGAAACGAACTCGGCGTCCGAGCCGTACGCCGCCAGGTCTCCGACCACCGCCTCTCCCCCGCGCCCTAACCCCTCTTCCAAGGCTCCCCCACCTTAAATACCGCCCCGCCGCCCCTCGACGTCTGTGCCTCCACGCCTCAAATTTTCGAACCCTAGAATCTGCCACCGCCGCCGCCATTGGAGCTCCGCCTCGGAAACAACTCGCCGCCACTGTTACGCCCATCGGGAGGAGCCCCCGAGCACACGAGAAGCACCGCGGAGTCGAGGGGAGCACGCCGCCATCCTCAACCACGCCGGAGGAGCCCGGAAACGCCCCCGCCATCCACGTCGTGCCACGCCGCCGTCTCGGGAAGATCTCGCCACCGCCGCCACACGCCACGAGGAGGAGAACGGAGGCCACCATTGGGTTCTCCGTGTCGAGAAGCGCCGAAATCCTCCGACTCCGCTTCCGGGGAACCACGGGAGACGCTGCTCCGTCGACCACCCGAGCCGCCACCGTCGTCTTCTTCCACGCCGGTGCACACTCCGGTGAGTCCCCCTCCCCTTTTCTTCTCGTCCGTTAGATCGGAACCGAACGCCTAAGATTAGATCCCGCTCTGAACCGGTACTTTAGATCCTGGCCACGCATTGCTCATTAGATCCAACGCCCCACGGTCGCGATCCGCGCGGAAAGCCCCCATCCAATCACAGCGCTTCGTTGCCCTCGCCCCGGATCGATCATATTTTGAGTTAAAACAAAATAAAACAGAATTGTTTCCAAACTTCAAAAATTCATATCTCGAGTTATGTTTATCCAAATTAGATGATTTTGAACTTTTTGGAATCAGCACATTGTGTAGATTAATCTAGGCTATTCAATTTTCAATTTTGAACCGTGCAATCAAAAGTTATTTGTAGATCTCTATTAATCACTAAATTGGGCATAACTTTTAATCTATAAATCCTTTTTAGGTGAAATCAATTGCTATGGTTTTGTTTTAATGTCCTCTATCCAGTAGATGCGTTGGAAAAATTAATTGTGCAACTTTGTAACAGAAACTCTATTAATGTTGATATTTGCCTATAATAAAACCCTAGCAATACTAATTATTATAATTTGATAATAAATTTGTTTTTCATGCATCATAACCATCTAATTAATATCATAGAACAAAATTATTAGTAATTATTGCTAGTTGTGAATTTGGTGCATTAATTTGATCATGGCATAACATGCATACATGTTTTTGTATTGTTATTTTGTTTTCCATGTTATGTTTGTGTTGTTTGTTTATGTGTGGATTGTTTTGCTTGTGTTAGATTGTGAAGAGGAGCAAGTCTACTCTTGTTGATATTATTCTTGCTGTGATTGTTCATCCTATTGCCAAGGCAAGTGACACATCATCAAATCTCCCATATTTTCACTATGCATTACTAGTGTTTTGAGTAGCATGCATGATAGGAAATTTTACTAAGTTATTACTATGCTATGCCAAATCCCAAGTAGTGTGTAGCCATCCTTTAGACTTGTTATTTTGGAGACTTACACTTAGTAGATGCTTAGCCTTGCTACAAAATTGTTTTACTCAATGTTGTGGAAAAATTCTAAGTATAAATTTCAATGAACCACCTGGGTGGATTTGGTATTGCGTGGTTGTCGAGAGTTGAGTGTCTCCTTAGGGCCTTTAATCTCCTAAGGAGTTCACTTGTGGAATGCCACCCAGGAAACAAAGAGATTACCAAGTCCTCTAAGTTTAGTAGCTTTCCGTGCAGCCCTTTGACATATGGGCTCTGTCTTGATCAACTAAGTTGTGAGAGTTCAGCCCATGCTTGACATGAAGATGTAGCAGAATTATAGGTGGAACGGGTCTTGCTGGTTGGGTTGAATTCTTGCTTCTGAAAGATCTCGTCTCAATTCTCTCCTTTCCATGATGCACTCCGGGTGTATAGGATGTTTGGGCTAATTGAAGACAAAGGGTGAAAGTGCACAACCTCTGCAGAGTTAGAAACTATGATCATAGCCGTGTTCCCGGAAAGGACAACTTCGAGCAGCTGGACAAGGATGGACAGAAGAATCTCAACACCGTTTTGAAGAAGTAAAATTTGGCTAAGGAAATATTAGTTGTGGTGCTCATGGGTGTGTCCCATGGGGCCAATCTTTCAAAAGAAAACTCTTTTTCAAAAGTGTTAGGGAAAAACTTGCTTTCTGCAAAATAGCCTAAACTCCACCAAGCCAGATATGCATGTAGTTTAGACTTGCCATTTTATATTCACCATAGTGTCATTTGCCAGTACATTGTTTGTACTGAATCTCCTTCGGGGGCTGCATATTCCAACGTGCAGGAAATTCTGAGGATGAAGTTTGATTAAGTGCTTGGACTCGAGTCTACACCCAACATGTAATGCCTGTGGCGCATGATTGAAGATGGAGGCTCATTGCTATATTATTTCTGCTGTTTAGAACTCTGAGTTTTGCTAGTCTTTCAAGACTATGCACTTTGTAATAAAGCCATACTTGGCTATTCTGGATCATTTGTAATAATTTTGATACTTATGCAATGATACTTTACATTTTGTTCTGTGGTGCTAGCATTGATCCAGGGACTATCACTTAACACAGTAGTTCTTACATTATTAAATGTGAGAGCGCTACAATCATATGCACCTTTGTTTTCAAACCAATTTTAAAAATTCAAACATGTTCCAAATGGGTTCAATTAAAATTGCAAAACAAATCTTTTCACATTGTAATTCATATTTGAATTGGAAATACTAAAATTGGTTGGTTTTAAAATATTGGTTTTATAAGAAACAATAAATAGAACTCAAATTCAAATTTCAAATAAGTTGTGCAATTTGAATTTTTGGAAACAAAATGTCTTGCACCTGGGCTTTTTTTCAATCAGGAACTTATAAAAATTATCACCATAATTTTTGGATCTCAAAACCCCCTTCTTCCTTCTCTTTTCTTTCCTACAAAAAAAAGAGAAAAGAAAATAAATAAAAAAGCTGCTGGGGGAGGCAGGCCTCTCGGCCCACGTACCACCCCAGTGGAGGTCCAGCCCGCAGCCCACCTCCCTTCTTCCACCTCCGTCCGTACCGATGTCGACATCCAGGGAAAATCAGCCACCACCGCACCACCCCTCACCTGCTCCCCCCTTCCTCCTATATCTACCCCTAAACCCTAGCCTCCTCTTCCTTCTCCTCCCAGCGCCGCTGCCCTCCCTTCTTTCTCCCCTTTCTTCCTCCCAGGAATTTATCTGAACTTTATACTGAACCGGAGAAGGCACCACCATGGCCGGAAGTTGGAGAGGATGGTGCGGTCGCCGTGCTCGTCGATTGGCCGTGGTCTCGGCGGGAATGGAACCAGGAGAGCGCCACCTCCACTGTTGCTAAAGACGGCGCGGCCGGAGGCGGGTTGCAGCGACCACGCCGGCGACGTGCTCCTCCCTGCGGCCGGCCGGCAACAGCGAGCACGCCGGCCACTTCCCTTCATGCACGCGGCACCGTCCTCGACCCCTCTCTCGGTGAGCATCGCTCTGGACAGCCCTCGTCCCTTCCCCTCTTACTCTGGGTGCGTGCCTTCGAGCAACACCATCTCCTCCGCTTCAGGTGGCCGCAGATCGTCGTTCTCTGTATCGATCCCGAGCAGTACCATCGTCTTGTTTTCAGTTTCGTCAGTAATCCACGCACTGCTTTGACCTCTTAAAACAACAGATACTGATCCATACACAAGAACTCACATAGCCCACTGGCTAGCGTCCTGATCCGCACCCAGGAGGTCCCTGGTTCGATCCCTCCCCGCGCGGAATAAACCCCCCTTTTTCCACCTTTGCCACGCGCGCACGCGGGCCCCACCTGTCATGGGCACTGGAAGCCACGCAAGCACACACACACGCCACGCAGGCGCCAGCTGGGTGCTGGCCCACTGGTCAGTGACCCAGGGCAGGTCTGCACTGCGTGACAAAAGTCACTGGCCTCTATTTTAATTCCAGAATTTAATTAAAACTTCTAAAATTCATATCTTTTGCATATTTGCTCAAAACAGAAAACTTAAAACATGAAATCCACTCAATTTTAAATGCTCTACACTAAAATCAACTTTATTTCTGGTTTTGAATAATTTAAAATGCTGAAAACAATTATTATTTGTTAAATGCTTTAAACATTGCAAAAATCATATCTTGGGCATACAAATTCCAATTGGAGCAAACTAAATATGCACTCCAATCAGAATTAAATGCTCTATCAAAATATGCAATTTGTTTAATGTTTTGACCAATTAAAATTTGTGCAATTTTCTGTACTTTACTAATTCATTTAAAATTGCATAAATCATAACTAATTCAAATTAAATTCAAATTTAATGTGTAAAATATGTTTTCCAACCAGAAAAATGCAAGGAACATTAATATGCCATCCATGCTCATGTTTGCATCTTGTATTGTGCATTTTAGCCTATGTTATGCAGGTCAACTAAATAACAACATATGTAATGTGTTGGGGTATTAACTAAATATTGCCCTATTCCATTTAATCTTGTTTAGCTCACCTACTTATTGTTTTTCCATGTTAAACAACATTTAATATGATGGTTAGATAAACAACTTAAACTATAATTATTTGTCCGGACTCCGGGTCCGATTAAATTGTCTAAGTTGTAATTTTGCGTTGCATCCCGCATGTCATGCATATAAAATAGGATCATGCTGGATCTTTTGCCGTAGTAGTAATCGTTGCATCCGGTGTTTGTTCTAGTTCGTTGCTTCTTCGCGGATAGGACGTTGAGATGATGTGAGCATCGACAAGTTCTTCGGATGTACCTCTACTTGCTGGATCGCAGGCAAGTATACTCACTTGCTACCTATGTTGCCTTTCCTCACTTGTTACCGATTCTTTCTGTTGTCTTTATGCTAGCCTAGTATTTTCGATGCTTGTGTCTCGACCCTATCATATGTTTACCTTGCAGCCATGATATAGCCTTCCTTCCCCTTCCTATTAACTGTTGTTTGTTTACCTTGTTGGCCCTCGTGTCGTAGTTGAATGCTTAGATTTGTTTGTGCTCGAGTCTTGTTGTCCTTTGTCGTATCACCTGTTTAGTTGATAGTTAGGTTTCAATTTAATCAACAACATGTTAATGTTTGGGGTAATAATAATTTGATGATAAGGCACCGACAGGAGGCCCGGCTTGTTTTTGGAGCCTGCTAGTGTCGAACTTAGGAAAAGAGTCTTGTCCATTGATCCATGATGAGCGTGCTAACCGCATCCGGGAGGTAGTATGGGACCCCCCCTCGACTTAGACCTGATTTGCAGCTTGTCCGAAGAGCCACACTTAGTTCGGGTGTTCCATTTGCTCATATGCATGAATGGGTGGGCCCCCCATGGTTACTGTTGATGATGATGATGATGCATATAGGGCGAGGCCTGTATTGCCGTGGTGTTGCGTCCTGCGGGAGTTTTGCACACTTGCGCTGAGTATCCGGCTGCGTGGCTGGGACCTTATAGCTCCGTGGCTCATAGGACAGGTTGTAGAGACGGTTTGGGTCGTGTCGAGCCAATCTGAGTTTTAGTTGGTGGCTTGAGTGTGTACGGGTACTGTAGCGCACCCTGCAGGGATGAATCTTCTCGAGAAGCCGTGTTGTCCGCAGTTATGTGGCGACTTGGTGAAAGTGCTAGCTAACAAGTACTCTGGGCAACTTACACTTAACAATGATAACTTGACTAGTAATATAGATTACCTCCACCATAAAAATGAATGTCACCTTAATCAACAGTGTGAGTTTTCCTTGGGTTTCCTCCTTAGTAGGGGGTAACACTGGATGGGTATTGTTTGGTGAGTAGTTATAGTTGGTTTTGTCGCGCTATCTTATCCCTTTCTTTTAGCCGGATGTTGTAGCGCGTCTCTGTAGTTAGTTAGTGCAGCCCGCTGCCGCTTCTTTGCAATAATCCCTTCCTTTCCGTTGTACCCAAAGTATTTGTATCTTGTGATGATTGGTTACGCTGGTATCTTGTGAGTATGGTTTATCCACTTGCCAGTACTTAATAGTACTGACCCACGAATCCATTTCGTGGCTGCATATTCCACATTGCAGTCAACAGGTTTGAAGTCTGACGACGTTAGCTTGGGAATCCCTCCGGCTTGTCCTGGGCAGGGATTGGACGCCATCGGTTATCTTCAGGACTCTTAGTCCAATATGTATCTTGTCCGTAGTCGGACACTATGTTGTTTCTTCCGCTGTCATTTGGATCTTTGTATTGTATCAGTTGTATCCTTGACTCGTTTGAGTCGTCTTGTATATACCTCCTCTCTTGTTGTTGTGGATTATTCGTGAACTGTTGTAATGTTATCACAAGTGGCAACCTGAAATCGGTTAGTATGCGGATTTGGGTGGAAATGCCGAAATCTGCATAGTGCCCGATCTCGGGGCGTCACACTTTCTTCCCACCACATTTCTTCCCGCGCTTTCTCTTCTCGCCATATTTCTTCCCGCGCTTCCTCTTCCCGCCATATTTCTTCCCGCGCTTTCCACCCCATATATATATGTAGGCTTGTCTAACATTGCCATATCACATCTAAACTAATATCTGCAAGCTCATCACTCTCCTTCACCGTACCCACTCTAACCTACCCGCAGGCGGAGGAGCTTTGCGCCTCGAACTACCCCTGCCCACCCGGCTACACCGTCCCCGCTGGCTGGTACCTGAGCGCCGGAGGCGTGCCGGTCCCTCCTGTCCCTCAAGGTATGGCGCGTCGAGCGGCCATCACGAAACACTACTACCTCGAGCTCACACCGGAGCAGGGTCGGGATCCCTGCTGGAATCCCAACTACCGCCCGACTTGGGACGCCTTTTTCATCAATCGGGGTGAGAGGGTGCTCGCCGGGCACGAGGAGGATGGCCCGCCTCCTTCGAACTTCAACGAGGCCGGTCGTCGGCTCTGGTGTCGAGGCCGGACTCTCCAGAGCGTCATGAACTACACCACTGCCAGCGATAACCCCCGCTTGTCCCTCACTTGCAGTCCAGGCGTGCTCACCTGCCGAGATTCCACCTCGGACCACCGTCTGACGACAACGACGATGACGGCGGCGACTTTGACGACTACGAGTACATGTATTATACTCCTAGACAGGAGTATGACTAAACCTTGCCTCAGACAAATGGTTCGTCTATGTATCCACTGTTGTTCCGTATTGCTGGTCTAGCTACCTGTGTTCCCCGCCAATTTTTAGCCGAGACGACGCGGCTTAGGACTCGGTCAAAGTTAGTTTGATGTATTAGGGTTAGTTTGAATTATTCCGCTACTTTGTTAGTTAGGATTATTCCTATACTTTGTTTGAATTATTCAGAACTTTGTTTCAAACTATCCAACCAAACAACACAGCGTACGAGCACACGGATCGTGTGTTTCCTTCGAGCGCTTATGAACCGCTCGATCAACGGTGTTTTTTCTTTTCGGGGGCTTCTGAACTGTTGGATCGTCGCTTTGTTTCTTTGAGGAAGAAGCACATGGATCGTGTGTTTCCTTCGAGCTCTTGTGAGCCTTTGGATCAGCGTTGTGTTTCTTTTGATTGCTTGAGAGCCATTGGATTAGCACGCTATCACGACCACTTCGTAAGTCACACGACCCTATATATAGCCCACCTCTCATACATGTTCGACACTCAGTGGGTACTCATCTGCCATACAAAGCATTCAGATTCCCCTTCATACGCCCGATAGTGCATTTGATATGCGGGCACTTGATAAGGAGCCACAGTCGGGCTGTATGAAGGAGAAACCGTATGGTTTGTTCCATATGTCTACAAACCTCCAGTTCATCGACCGTATACAAAGCATTCAGATTCGCCTGCATACGCCCGACAGTGCGTTTGATATGCGGGCACTCAGGAGCCATAGTCGGGCTGTATGCAGGAGAAACCGTGTGTTTTGTTCTATATATCTTCAAATCCTCCAGTTATACAAAGCATTCAGATTCCCCTACAAACGCCCAACAGTGCATTTGATACAAAACATGTGGAAAACTGAGGTGGACTAATCCAAATACATGAACCATGAAGGTTTGATATATTATTACACAATACTCTAGCAATATTACATGAACCATGAAGGTTTAATACGTTATCCCCAACTTGTGCCGCCATTGTTTAATTTTCAGTCGTAGCCATGGAGCATCTTCATTATTTAACGTGATGCTTGGGTCAGTTTTCACTCTGAAGGGCGGGATTTTTTCAAAGTTATTATAATCTTCTGACATGTCTGTCTTGTCCTCCACTCCCACGATGTTTATTTTCCCGTAAAGAACTATGTGGCGCTTCGGCTCACCTCATGATGTACTATAATTCTTATCTTTTTTTCTCCTCGGTTGGGTAGACATGTCCTTCACATAGAAAACTTGAGCCACATCTTTGGCTAGGACGAAAGGTTCATTTCTGTACCCAAGATTGTTGAGATCGACTGTTGTCATTCTGTACTGTTAGTCTACCTTTACTCCTGTCATCTTTACCCATTGGCATTGAAACAGAGGAACCTTAAAATTAGGTCCATAGTCAAGTTCCCATATCTCCTCTATGTAACCATAATATTTGTCCTTTTTTCCCATTGTATGTGGTTGCATCGAAATGGACACCACTGTTTTGGTTGGTGCTCTTTTTATCTAGTGCGATCGTGTAAATTTGTTCCCATTTATCTCGTACCCTTGGAAAGTCAGTACAGTCGAAAATGATGACCTGGCCAACAACTACAGCTTATCTCCAACAATGTTGTTATTCATGAGTTCTGTCTGCAACCAGGCGCTGAAACTCTCCATGTGTTCATAAGTAATCAAGGATTCAAGCAGCCCCAGGTTTTTGGACCGTATAATATTCTTGTGTTCCTCGATATACGGAGCCACCAAGGTGGGCATTTGTAGAACTTTGTAGTGTGCTTTAGTAAAAGAATGTCCGTCCGTAAATATCTTTGATTTCCTTCCTAGAGTGCCCTTTCCACTCATTCCCCCTCATGCCGTGATTCGGGAATACCAATCGACTTAAAGTCTCGAATGAAGTCAACACAAAAATCAATGATATCATCTATACCATAACCCTTGGAGATGCTTCCTTCTGTCCTAGCATGGTTATGAACATATTTATTTAAGACTCCCATGAACCTCTTAAAGGGGACTATATTGTGTAGAAACACAGGGCCGAGAATTAATGGTAATCTCTTTGACTAGGTGAACTAGGAGGTGCGTCATAATATTGAAGAAGGATGGTGGGTACAGCAACTCGAAGCTGACAAGAGATTGGACCACATATGTCTGTAACGCTGATAGACTTTCTGGATTGACTACCTTCTGAGAAATTGCATTGGGAATGCACATAGCTTCACAATGGTTAGTCGAACATTTTCCAGTAGAATCCCCCTGAACGCAATCGGAGGCAATTGCGTCATCAGCACATGGCAGTCATGAGACTTCAGGTTTTGAAATTTTTTCTCCGCCACATTTATTATTCCCTTTATAATCGACGAGAAGCCAGACGGGACTTTGATACTACTTAGTGCTTCAAAAAATATTTCCTTCTCTTCTTTGGTAAGAGCGTAGCTGGCAGGATCACCTTGAAACCGCTCAGGATTCTTGCTGTCTCGTCCTTTCGTGTGTTGCTGGTCCTTTCGTGCTTCAGATGTATCTTTTGACTTACCATACAAGCCAAAGAAGCCTAGCAGATTCACGCAGAGATTCTTCGTCACGTGCATCACGTCAATCACAGAGCAGACATCTAGGATATTCCAATAGGATAGATCCCAAAATATAGATTTCTTCTTCCACATGGGTGCGTGTTCGTCAGCGTCATTCGAAACAGGTTGTCTGCTAGGACCCTTTCCAAAGATTATTTTCAAATCCTTCACCATATCAAATACATCATCACCAGGTCGGAGGATAGGTGTCTCCCGGGTATCTGCCTCACCATTGAAATCCTTGCCCCATTTTCTTAAGGGATGCTTGCGTGGAAGAAAACGACGATACCCGAGGTACTTCTTACATTTATCCAGATATATACTTTTAGTGTCATCTAAACAATGTGTGCATGCATTGTTTCCCTTATTTGTATGTCCATAAATGTTACTAAGACCAGGACAATCGTTGATGGTTATGAACAACATCGCTCATAGGTTAAATTCCTTTTGTTTGCGCTCGTCCCACATAGGTACACCTTCTTCACGACAGAACTTTAAAAATTTATCGACTAATGGTCTTAGGTACACAACAATGTCGTTGCCCGGTTGCCTCGGGCCTTGGATCAGCACTGGCATCATAATGAACTTCCTCTTCATGCACAACCAAGGAGGAAGGTTATAGATACATAGAGTCGCAGGTCAGGTCCTATGGCTGCAGATCTACTCACTAAATGGATTCATGACATCTGTACTTAGACCAAACCATAAGTTCCTTGAATCACTTGCAAAGGGCGGGGTGTCTCAACATCTCGTCTTTCTTACGGTCTTCCATGTGCCATCACAACAAATTGGCATGCTCTATGTTTCTGAACAAATGTTTCAACCGTGGTATTATAGGAGCATACCACATCACCTTTGCAGGAACTCTCTTCCTGGGGCGCTCACCCTCAACATTGTCAGGGTCGTCCGGTCTGATATTATACCGCAATGCGGTGCATACCGGGCATTGTTCCAAATTCTCGTACTTCTCACCGCGGTAGAGGATGCAGTCATTAATGTAGAAATGTATCTTCTCCATGTATAATCCTAGGGGGCAGACAAGCTTCTTTGCTTGGTATGTAATGTCGGGAAATTCATTGTTTCTAGGAAGCTGCTTCTTCACTATTTGCAGCAAATTTGTAAATCCGATGTCAGTCACACCGTTCTCGGCCTTCCATTGCAGCAATTCCTGTGTGCTGCCCAGCTTTTTCTGCCCATCTTCGCAATTTGGATACAACAATAATGTTTTTTTTATCCTTTAACATCTGTTCGAATTTAACCCTCACCTTTTCAATCTCGCATTCTGTATTTTCATCTGTAATGGCCTGGCCGACATCATCGATGGGCTCATCTGGTGACAGGTCTTATGCTTCTACTTCATCTTTATGTTCCATTCCAGTACCGGCATCGTATTCAGGGAACATATCACGATAGTTGTCATCATTCTCTTCTTCTTCATTGTCTTCCATCATAACCCCTCTTTCTCCGTGCTTGGTCCAACAATTATAGCCGGGCATGAAACCGTACTGAAACAGGTGGAAGTGGATGACTTTGTGAGAAGAGTGTTCCTTCTGATTCTGACATACAACACATGGACAACACATAAAAAAAATCCGCTTGTTTTCCTGGGCCACCCCAAGAAAATTACCCATGCCTTTCATGAATGCAACAGAGCGTCGGTCAGCATACATCCATTGTCGGTTCATCTGCATTATATGATTATTAATAACCGTTACAGAACACCGTGAATAGACAAATGACCAATGTTACATCAACAAATAAAAGGATAAAGTTGGTACGTCGACCGAGGAGGAAAGAAGGAAGAGAAAGCTTATTTAATTAAGTGTGTGTCGGATACATTAAATCATGTCAGTTTTCTGCGAGCTGAGATGGCGTTATGCTCCTGGGCATTTCATTGAACACCTTTTGTGCATAGGAGGGAAAAACAAATGAGCACACACCCCACAACTAGAATATGTCATGTTGCGGCCTTTTACCCCGGTTGGAACCACCAACTGGGGCAAAAGCCCCTCCCCCCCCCCCCACGATCGCTCTGCTCGCCCCAGCCCCAGCTCTGCACCCTTTTACACCATGTCATAGCCCAGCTGGGGAGAAAGGGGTATTCTCCATCGAGCAAAAGGCCCGTCCTGTTACTGGAGGCATCAAGCATGCCTGCTACTGGAATGTGTTGCGTGGTGGATTTGACGGAGGTGTCATGTTTAGGATAATGATGTTGAATCGAAGGTGGTGCAACAGTGGCGGGAGGCAGGGGTATGGGACGTCTTTTTTTTGTGCCTTCTCCTGAGGTATCCGGTTATCGTTGCGTTGGTAGCCGGATAAATGAGGATGGTGCAGACGGCCTCAAGGACAACATATGTACTCCGGTGGAAACACAAGGTCTCTGATCAGACTATATTGACGAGCGCCCACATCGTATCCTTGCTGAATATGGTGGACTCAAACCTTGGGGGATGAGAATCCGGAGTTTAACCTTGTGTTGGACTCGTCAGCATCGGCACTCGTGCGGAGATTCCTTCTTGTAGGCGTAGCCTAGGAGTTGTGCGTTATTCGTTTTATTTTCATTTTGTATTATAGGGTTAGTGGCTATCTGGTAGAGTTACTATTGCGAGGCATATGGCCTCGGGTTTTATTTTTGGGTCGATGTTGTTCGGCCCTGGATTTTGAATTCTTGAACTTAATATATCGGTTGTACGTATCGTTTCGATGCAGAGGCTAAGACATCGCTCCTATTTCAACAAAAATAAAATTATTAGAAGGCCTGATGTTGCACAAGAAAATAAAATAATTCATAAAGGACTGTTGTACGGTGACTAACTTTTAAGTCAAAATCAAAAATCATATTTATAATCTTTAGAAAAATGTGAACAAAATCATGCATGTTTTCAATGATGTGTTCTATAATCGTGCAAACTTTCAGTTTGAAATACTAATTATTTTGAGATACACAACAATCACAAATGTACCAATAAATCTATAATACAGTATTTTAGATCTCCAATCTTTTTAAGATTTTGTCATTTTTCTGTAACCCTTAATATTAAAAAACCGCCGTTTAATTTTGTGAATGTGTAGGCTACATGAACTATATCGAAAATTATTTTCAAATTTTTTGACACTTTTATTTTTCCATTTGAAAACGGACGGAGCAGTAGTGGAGCTCGGGAGCAAAGATCACTTTCCGTAAGATGTCCAAATATTTCGCACGCTCTTGGAAAAACATGTGAATGGTACTTGTAGTACATAGAATCAGTGCCTCCATAGCAGTTACTTCCAACTTTCAAGCGCTCTACACTTCAATGATCTTGACTAAAGGAAATACAGGACAAAATTTCAGAGGAGCCTTTGCATGAGCAAAGACACCACTGGTCGGCTCGTCCTCACGACTGGTGGCTTGGCCTGCCCTGGGTTCCCTCCAAACGGTGCTGCACACTGGGACCAGAACTGATCCTTGAATTGAATCCATCCCACCGAGCCGGAGACGAACTCCACGGGGCGGCAGTACATGCGGCCAGAAGTGAGATTGATGTAGATGGACAGCGGCAAGAACGTACGGCAGGTTGTTGTCCACGTGGGCCAGCCTTACCATCCCGGGTCCTGGCACAACCGGGACCAATGGGGAGGGCCATTTGTCCCGGCTAGCCCATCCCGGTTGCGCAACCGGGACAAATGGCCCTTACGACCCGGGACAAAAGGCACTGTTTCCACTAGTGTGTAAGCCGACAGTGATCGATGGTAGACTGTCGGGGTCGGACTGCAGCGGCTCTCTCGCAGACTCTACTTCGAACTCCATCATCGGTGGCATATAACGAGGAGTCATCGTCCGTGTCTTGTTCTGTAGTTTTTTTACTTTTGGCTAGCGAGAATCATGATCGCCATGGAAGATCTCATGGACGTTCCTCTTCATTAGAGGTTCATTCCCGCAGGAACACAGGAGACGGGGAGCGCCGCGCAGGAGTAGGGATCACGGTTGATCTCAAGCGTTTATATAGTCATATAGAATAGAGAATAGGAGGGGTCGCAGCGTTGAAAAACTAATCCCTATCGACTGAGTTTGTTTGTTCTACGTGATGTTACCGGTTGGACACGATTACACAACAGAAACAATTGCTAAATCAAATGAACCGACCGACTGACCAGACAACCAACCAAGGAAGCCTTAAAAACAAATAGCAAACATGACCCGTGCGTTGCAACGGGAGAGAAGAAAGAGGTTTCTATTGGGAATATGCCCAAGAGACAATTATGTATGATGTATTCCCAATGTATTCATAAAGTTATTAAGTCGTCCTTTTATTGAATATCTGATATATGTCATTGAATATGTGATTCGATTGTGGAACTATATATTCATGTTGTTCATACTAGATTGTCTTTGGTCATTAAGGTTATGTTGTACACACACCCTAGACACTAATGTGAGTGTTGACACGGTTCCACTTGTCATGGGCATGGTGATGCCATTCCAACGTTCACAGACTTGGCTAAACAGTTTAGCAAGTCGGACTGACCCATATTGAGATGCAACGAGTATGTCGTCAATTGCATGTCTCAATCAATGTAATCCTTAGACCTGAGGTTGTCGCACAATCCGAGCTGTGGATCACCGACTTAGGTTCTGTCAAACACTGCTCTGTGACAAGGCAACTATAAAGGCAGAGTTTGGGTCGAATGAGAAGCAAGCTGCGTGATGTGGATAATCAAGATGGGATTTTTCCCCTCCGAATGGAGAGATACTCTCTGGGCCCACTCGACTGATATGATTCCGGAAGCATGGCCATGCACAACTCGGTTAAGTGTTAACTGAGTCTGTTGACTAAGAGTTAGTCAGATAAATCATATATCACGGACCGAGAAGAGAGTTGAGTTATTAAGGGATGACGATAAATCTCCTATAGTTCGACAAGGTATATCGTGAGGCAAAAGGGACTAAGATTAAAGTCACATTGAAAGGTATGTCGCCATGACTCAATGGGAATTGGGAGTCGGCATGTTCTGCTACGAGCCGCTACCGATTGATCGATTGGAGTCGGACTCCAATCGTCTCCAAGTCGCCATGAGGCTGCAGGGTCGCACACTTAAGAGTGGGAGCAAATATGGTCGGGTTGGACCCGAACCGGAAATGGACTGAGTTTGTGAGTAGGACTCACAGAGGGAATGGGCCACAAGTGTTGTGAAGCCCATTACCATTCGCTATATAAAGAGGGGCGCAGGTTGCCCAGCGGGCACGTTACTCCACTCCCATATGTTGGGAACCCTAGCCCCACTCAGTCCAGCCGTCGCACCGGACCTAGCAGTCCGCCGTCAGAGCTCCTCCTCGTACGTGTGGATACCGGAAGAGGTGCTGTACGTTCAGCACTTCGACGATCGAGGGATTGGATCAGCTGGATCGGATCGTGGGACTACACTGCCCGGACGCGCTGCATCGATAATTCGCACCTGCGCGTCTAGGGGTAATACTTGTGGCCTTCTACCTCGGCTAGATTTTGGAAGTACCGCGTAGAAAAGTTTTTGTTTATCTCTACGCATTCCAATAGTGGTATCAGAGCGGTAGCTTCTGGTTTTAGGACCAAGATCCGTACATATGTGATATGTAGTTAGCATTAGATTGAATCTAAGTGTTGTTTTGGTGGTCGTTCTATGAGATAGATCGATTTTGTACAAGGTTGATTGGATCAATCGTACTCGGGGTTAATGGATGATCTGGTTTTTGTGATCATACTGCTAAGGTCATGGAAAAACTTACCCCTACCGGTTGGTTTCCGCCATCGGGATATACCGTGACACATAAATCCAGTTGCGGTGATCGAAGATCACGTTTGATCGAATCGGAATACAGATCAGATTTGGGTAAAATTGTTTTATCCGATGAAGAAATCCATGTTCGGAATGCAGATGAGATCTGCGTTTTCCAAAATCATCGGGCTTCGCCCTGTCGGAGCGCCTTACATGTCGTTACGAGTTTCACAACGCCGATAGATATCGTATCTATGCATAACTTGTTTTTGCAGGAAGTTGTGAATGGTATGGCTTATGTGCATGTGATGTGTGTAATCCATACATGATCTGTGTATCATGTTTTTGTCAGCCGGCTGGAGTCTAGGTGCCGTCATTTTATTTTATACCGTCCTGCTTGTCGGATTCTCTATGTAAATTTTCATTTACTAGCTAGTGTAGCTTCTTGGAGAACCCGGATGACATGCAAGTCGATGTACAAGTCGGCTACATGGAGTAAGATGGCACGTGACAAGAGTTGGCACGCGTCAACTTACAAACTTTGTGGAGATGGAAATCACCATGAAGAGAGCCATACCATTTCACATTATAATAGCTTTATTTGTGTTATTGTTATGTCTCTGTTTACCTCTATTTAGATAGTTGGTAGATTTTAATCCCTCAAAGAAGGACTAGTCGATCGCCCCGCCAGTGTTGCACCATCACAAGTCGGACGTTCTTGGTAGTGGGCTCATAAAATTGAGGTGCTACCAATTCTTTCCGATTAGGTGGGTTTGAGTCGGACTCTTACTGCGGAAGCACTTGGTAATCTAGACGAGTCCATCCCAACGGTTGTGGGGCTCGGGGCTCGGTAGGTTGGGATCCGGGGCATGTGATGCTACCCAACTAACAGTAGTCGTATTGGATACGATTGGCAAGGTGTTGCCTACCTAGATCACTTGACGGCTAGCGGTGATGCTAAAACTCACTAGTCGGCTTTCTTATTTAGGATCTTGAATCACTTAGCAACCATCGGAGGGGTGTTGGTTCTAGTGGGAGCATAAGTATTAAAGCGTTTAATATGCCTGCTCTTTTATGAATACATGTCTTAAGTTCTTTGCATATTTTCTGTTGTAGATCAATGGAACCTAGCAACCTTCCTCGGTTATCCACTTTCGCGTTGAGGTCAATCCTAGAGAAAGATAACCTTAATGGAACTAATTTCACCAACTGGTATCGTAATCTAAGGATAGTCCTCAAGCATGACAAGAAAGAACATGTTCTAGAAACTCCACTTCCAGATGAGCCTGATGATGATGCGAATGTCGCAGTCATGAATGCCTACCATAGGACTAGAGATGAGTCTACGGAAATTAGATGTCTTATGCTTGCACACATGGAACCAGACTTGCAGCAGCAGTTCGAGAATGTTGAGGCCTACGATATGATCGAAAGCCTCAAAATTATGTTCCAGGCTCAGGAAAAGACCGAGAGGTATTAAGTCTCTCAAGCTTCGCTGGGTTGTAAGCTCAGAGACGGCAATCCACTGAGTCCGCATGTCATCAAGATGATTGGTTACATACAGTCTCTGGATCGGCTGGGCTTCCCAATTAACGAAGAGTTCGCTACTGATATAATTCTGAACTCTCTTCTGGTGCGTATGGTCCATTCATCTCAAACTACCATATGCATGGTATGGATAAGAAGATCACTGCATTACATGGGATGCTCAAAACGGCAGAGGCTGATCTAAAGAAAGGCGCCAGTCAAGTGTTGATTGTGCAGAATAAGGCTAAGTTCAAGAAGGGTTCTTGGACTAAGAAGAAGAAGGATAAGTCAGGAGGTAGCGCCCATGGCCCTGTCCAGAGTGCTTCCTAAAAAACTAAGTATTCTCCTACAGCCGGAGCCAATTGCTTCTAATGCAAGCAGGATGGCCACTTGAAGAGGAACTGCACCAAGTATTTGGCTGACAGAGCCAAGACTGGAGGTATGACTTCCGACTCAGGTACAATTGTGTGCAATGTTATAGAAATTTATCTTGCTGATGGGCCTAATAGTTTTTAGGTATATGATACCGGATCAGTTATTCAAATATGCAACTCGTTGCAGGGACTGGTAAGAACTAGGAGCGTGGAAAGAGGAGAGGTTGATATTCGGGTCGACAACAAGACGAGAGTCGCTGCGTTGGAAGTCGGCACGATGCAACTTCATTTACCTTCAGGATTTTTAATGGAACTGAATAATTGTTATTATGTTCCAGTGCTTAGTCGAAACATTATTTCCGCCCCATGTTTGATGAGACAAGGTTATGAGTCGAATATTAAGAATAATGCTTGTTCTTTATATTTGAAAGATATGTTTCATGGCTTTGCACCCGTTCAGAACGGGTTATTTATTTTGAATCTTGATAGTGAATCGGTCTATAACATAAATGTTAAAAGGTTGAAACCAAATGATCTGAATATGACTTACTTTTTGCATTGTCGGCTTGGTCATATAAGTTGGAAGCGCATGAAGAAGCTCCATGATGATGGACTTCTAACTTCGATCGAGTTAGAGTCATTCGAGACATGTGAATCATGACTACTAGGCAAAATGACCAAGACACCTTTTGCAAGGAGTTGTGAAAGGACTTGTTGGAACTAATACATAGTGATGTATGTGGTCCAATGAGCACGACAGCCAGAGGTGGTTATGAGTACTTCATTACCTTCACTGATGATTTGAGTAGGTATGGATATATCTATTTAATGAAACACAAGTCGGAAGCCTTTGAGAATTCAAGGAATTCCAGAGTGAAGTACAAAATCAGCTCGGCAAGAAAATAAAGTTTCTGCAGTCGGACCGTGGAGACGAGTACATGAGCCATGAGTTTGATGATCATCTAAAGAGTTGTGGAATAGTTCCTCAACTCACTCCGTCGGGTACACCGCAGAGAAACGGTGTATCGGAACGGAGAAATCGTACCTTGTTAGACATGGTACGATCAATGATGAGTCGGACAGATCTACCTTTATCATTTTGGGGTTATTGTCTAGAAACTGCAGTGTTCACACTAAACAGAGTACCATCAAGTTCAGTGGAGAAGACACCGCCTGACATCTGCACTGGCAAAAGGCCAAGTTTGTCTTTTCTCAAAATTTGGGGTTGTGAAGCATTTGTCAAGCGACTTCAGTCGGACAAGCTCACGCCCAAGTCAGATAAGTGTATTTTCGTGGGGTATCCGATGGAAACCTTGGGGTACTACTTCTACAAAAGGGAAGAGGGCAAAGTGTTTGTCTCTCAGAATTGTGTCTTCCTTGAGAAAGAGTTTCTCGGTCGGGAAGTCAGTGGGAGCACAGTGCAACTCGAAGAAATTCGAGAGGAACCGGCTAGGGGCGAGTCGGCGAGCGCCTTGGAGGCTGAGCCAGTCGTGGTACCTACACCGGTAACATCACCTGAACCACGAAGATCTCCCAGATTACAAAATGCTCGTGATATTTTACTGTTAGACAGTAATGAGCCGACAACTTATTCGGAAGCGATGGTGGGATCTGATTCCGATTCATGGCTTGGAGCCATGAGATCCAAGTTAAAGTCCATGGATGAAAACCAAGTTTGGAATTTGGTTGATCTGCCTGACGGTGCAAGACCCGTCGAGTGCAAATGGGTCTTTAAGAAGAAAACTGATATGGATGGAAATGTTTCCATCTATAAAGCACGACTTGTCGCGAAGGGGTTCCGACATGTTCAAGGAGTTGACTACGACGAGACTTTCTCGCCCGTAGCGATGTTTAAGTTAGTTCGGATCATGTTAGCCATAGCAGCCTATTTCAACTATGAGATATGGCAGATGGAAGTCAAGAAGGCTTTCCTTAATGGAAATTTAACTGAGGACGTGTATATGATACAACCCGAAGGTTTTGTCGATCCAGCTAACGCTGACAAGGTATGCAAACTTCATAAATCCATTTATGGGATGAAGCATGACGAAGGCATGGATCCTGGACCCTGCGGGTAAGGACACCCCCTCTCAGGCCCAAGGACAAGGCCCAAGAAGAGGCGCCCTTGGAAGACTCCAGAAGGCCCACCTGAAGCCCATCCGCATTAGACTTGCGGATGAAGTTAGGAAACTTGTAACCGACCTAAACTAGGGTTCGAATCCTCTCCGGGTAGGACTTGAGACCTGGCCATCTATATAAGGCCAGGAGAGCCCCCAAGGAGAGGACCAAGCAATACCGCACGACCACAAAAGCCTTGAAACTCGAGATCTACTCTCGATTCGAGCACCCTGTAACCGATCCAATCATCCAATACAGATTGACAGAAGGCAGGAGTAAGGGTTTTACCTCTACGAGGGCCCCGAACCTGGGTAAATCTTGCCTCTTGTCAAGCCGACGATTCCACCAGCGCTCATGACTTCTCCTAGTCGAAACCCGGTAGGGTCACCTAAGGGATTTGCGGAGTTAGAACTTCGACAATTGGCGCCGACCGTGGGGATCGCGGGCGCTGGATCACCGGCATCTTCGGCTTCATCGACATCCAACTCTCGTTGGAAACCAACGACTACGGCTCCGTACAATCCTATACGGATCGGATCTGTCGTGGTCACGCCTCACTCGCCGGAATCACGCCCGGTGTTCGAGGAACTCGAGAAGAGCGTCACCCTGACGTTCGGAAGCTTCAACCTCATGGCGAATATAGACGGGATCCTCCACTTCACGGATGAATCTGACACCGAGTCTGGAGCCGTCGACTCGCACGTTCCTACAGGAAAAAGCGGCGAATCCATCCGCTACAACGCGATCGACTACCACACCCTCTCGACAGAGGAGCCCTCTCGGGTACAAAAAGCTTTTCGATCTGCGCCTAGGACGAACGGGCCACAGCTGGCCCAAGTCTGCATGGCAGGGTCGGAACAACCTTCGGAGACCGAACTCAGCGCAACCGAGCGCGATATAGTCGGTGTTTCGCGGGCAGCCTGGAAAAAAGCCAAGGAATACATGCGAAGGAGCCAGCCACCTGCAGCTGGAGCCACGCAGGAAGAGCTAACCGCCTACCACTACCACTTAGTGAGGGCGGCATCAAACATCAAAGACGCTCGAGCAGATCTAGCCCGTCGCAGGAGAGCGGCGGACGAATCAAGTTTACGTCGAGCCGAAGCTTCCTATACACCTTCGGTCGGTACCCGACCTGGGAGAAAGGGACCTGCAGCGTCGACAAGGGATCACGGATCTATGGCCGGGACCAACCGGTCTACCACGTCCTCTTTCATGAGAGTCGACGATGATGGCAACGTCTACCCACAGACTCCAGCCGCTGCGATTCTAGCCGCAGCAACCTACATGCAGATGAACCAGCCGACGGATAGCGATCCTCGGGTGGAACAATACAAGCATATTCGCAAAGGTCTAGGGCTGGCAGCCGCAAAACTCGCCTCTCATGATCGCAAAGAGCAGCAAGAGAAGGAGCGACAGGAAAAGGAAAAGGAAAAGGACAAGGAAACGCCCCGCAGGCACATAAGCTCCTCCCCGAGGAAAGATAAGTCACCACGCCGCGGTCGAGGAAAAGAAGCCCGCCGCCGTGACGACAGTCGAAGCAGCAGCGACGGCAGTCCAAGGGAAAAAGGTTCGCGACACCACAGCAGCTCTCGGAAGCGAAGCAAGGAACCACGAAAGGATACCGACCGCGATCATCCCGGACGCGACGCGCGATCAGACATCGCACAGAATAAAGTGGATAGGGCAAGGGCGTCAAGATACCGTGATCGATCATCGCCCGGTTCTTCGGATGACGAAACCTGCGGTGCGCTCTGTTTCGCCCGCAGTATCCGTGAAGCGCCTCTGCCCAAACGATTCAAACTTAGCACAGAAGTGACGAAGTACGATGGCTCACTCGAGCCCTCTCAATGGCTAAGCGACTACCTCACGGCAGTAAAATGCCAACGTGGGAACAAGAACACGGCTATGCAATACCTCAATTTGCACCTGGCCGGAGCAGCTCGCAGCTGGCTAGAAAGAAGACCGCGATCTTGCTACGCATCATGGGATGACCTACACCGCGACTTCTGCAAGAACTTCCAGTCGACCTACAAGAGGCCGGCCACAATCGAAGAACTGCGAGCCTGCAAGCAGAAAAGCGGCGAGTCCACTCGCGAATACATCCAGCGGTGGAACACGCTCAGAAACACCGCAGGGACCATCTCTGAAGAAGTGGCGATTGAAGCCTTCGCTAAAGGTTCGAGAAGAACCGCCTTTCGGGAAGAACTCGGCAGAGCAGCACCCAAAACCATCGGGGAGCTCATGGTCATAGCCGAAAAGTGGGCCAATGGAGAAGACGCAGTACGCAACGAAAGAGGGTCATCACCCGCACAGGAAGACGACCGCCACGGGCGGAAAAAGAGAAGGAAATACTACGATCACGAGGACAGAGAGGAGTTGGTGGCGGCAGAATTCACGCGAAGTCGCGACTCTGGTCGTCGGGGAAGCCGCGAGTGGAAACCAAAGGTAGAAGAAAAATCCCCTGAAGAAGACCTTGACGCATACTGCTCGCTACATCTATTCACAGATAAGCGCACGGGCAAGACTAAGGCAACACACCTTCTCAAGGATTGCCGAAAGTTCCTCGACATCTCGGATGCACTCGCCAGGAAAAGATTCACATCCACCCAAAACTACCCGCCGCTACCAGGAGGAGGACAACAATTCCAACCGCCGCCACCACCATCACCTCCACCAGCAAATCCAAACATGGCGCTAGCCGCACTACCTGTGCCAGCGCCACAAAACGCTGGAGCCAACGCATACCCAACTCCGCACGGACAAATCCTCGGGATGATACAGAAGGTATGCCCTTCTCGCAGAGTTCAAAAGACTAACACGAGAAAACTATGTATGGCAGTGCAGACTCCGCCCACAAAGATCGAGTACCTGAAGATGGCAGATCAACCAATCACGTTCTCAAAGAAAGATCATCCACCACAAGTCTATCGACCAGGGCACGCCGCCCTCGTTATCCAAGCACAGATCGGAAATTACGACCTGGCCCGCGTGTTCATGGACGGTGGCAGTGGAATCAACATCATCTACGCGGATACACTCCGTTGAATGAACAGGAACCTGGACGGCCTAACGGAATCAGAAACATCCTTTCACGGGATAGTTCCAGGCAAGGCAGTCCGTCCACTCGGAACAATCAACTTAGAAGTTGTGCTGGGCTCTCCAAGAAACTACAGAAGGGAGTTCCTGGACTTCGAAGTTGTCGACTGGCCCTCACAGTACCACGCCATACTGGGTCGAACTGCGTTCGCCAGATTCATGGCAGTACCACATTACGCGTACCTGAAGCTCAAGCTACCCGGCGAATACGGTGTGATCACCATCGACGGAGACTTCCAGAAGTCAGACAAGTGCGACATAGAATTCAATGAGATTGCGAAATCTTTCGGGATGCAAGAAGAACTTCAAGAGCTGGCAAAAACAACGGACCACTCCGTTATGCCCCTCACGAAGAAAAACGCACCTGAACTGGAATTCAGTGCCAACAGCGACACTCGCAAACATCAAGTGCACCCGACTGATTCCGCAAAGACCGCGATGGTTTCCTCGACCCTCTCGCCAGCATAGGAAAGCGCGCTCGTCAAACTCCTCCGTGAGTACTGGGAGATCTTCGCCTGGCAGCCTTCAGATATGCCGGGTATACCCAGGGAGTTTGCCGAGCACTCACTCGAAGTCTTTCCTGACGCTAAACCCATCAAACAGACGACTCGAAGATTCTCAGAACCCAAGCAAAAGGCGCTTGGAGAAGAAGTGAATAGGCTGCTAGCCGCCAACTTTATTAGGGAGATCAAGATATCCACCTGGTTGGCAAACCCGGTGCTGGTCCCCAAGAAGAACACGGATATCCTTCGGGTGTGCATCGACTACACGTCACTGAATAAGCACTGCCCCAAGGATAACTTCCCTCTACCACGAATCGACCAGATAGTGGACTCCACAGCAGGTTGCCAACGTCTCTCCTTCCTGGACGCCTACTCGGGATATAATCAGATCCGAATGAAAAAGGAAGACGAAGAGAAGACGGCATTCATCACACCACACGGTGTATACTGCTACACGACAATGCCCTTCGGGCTGAAGAA
Organism: Alopecurus myosuroides; assembly: GCA_028641055.1. Taxonomy (NCBI): domain Eukaryota; kingdom Viridiplantae; phylum Streptophyta; class Magnoliopsida; order Poales; family Poaceae; genus Alopecurus; species Alopecurus myosuroides. The sequence continues at coordinate 463,318,388 of CM054058.1, forward strand.
CGCAGGCGCAACATATCAACGTTGCATGCAGAGATGCCTTGCCAATCTCATTGGCAAGAACGTACAAGTATACGTCGACGACATCGTCATCAAAACTCGAGTAGAGGACACACTCCTCGAAGACATCAAAGAAACATTCGACGCCCTTAATGCATATCGGATCAAGCTCAACCCGACAAAATGCGTTTTCGGCGTCCCTGCAGGAAAACTCCTCGGGTACCTGGTATCCGCCAGAGGCATTGAAGCCAATCCGGAGAAAATACAAGCTATCCTCACCATGAAGGAGCCCACCAATCTACGCGGAGTCCAGCAGCTCGCAGGGCGATTGGCCGCCCTAAGCAGATTCATCGCACGATTGGGAGAGCAGGCGTTACCCTTCTACAAGTTACTGAAGAAAACAGACAAATTCGAGTGGACACCCGAAGCCAAACAAGCGTTCGCAGACTTGAAACGATCGTTGCAAAGCAGGCGCGTTCTCGCAACACCGCAAGAAAGGGAGCCACTTTTTCTCTATTTAGCCGCCACAAACCAGGTCATCAGCACTGCAATCGTAGTCGAACGACCTGAAGATGGCAAGGCATACGGAGTCCAACGCCCAATATATTACATCAGCGAAGTGCTCTCGCCATGCAAGCAGCGATATCCTCATTACCAGAAGCTCGCATATGGAGTTGTCCTCACAGCCCGAAAGCTCAAACATTACTTCCAGGAACACGCCATCACAGTGGTTAATGATGCGTCACTCGGGACAATCATGAACAACCCTATGGCATCCGGAAGAATAGAGAAGTGGAGCATTGAGTTGGGCGCTTGGGACATCACCTATGCGGGGCGCAACGCAGTCAAATCTCAAGTTCTTGTGGAATTTATCAGCGAATGGACAGAGCTACAAACACCCGGGCCACCCGAGTATACGAGCAATTGGATCATGTATTTTGACGGGTCCAAGAGAAACGAAGTAGCAGGAGCTGGAGTCGTTCTTATTTCACCTCGTGGAGACAAGTTGCAATACGTTATGCGACTAGACTTTCCACCAGATGATCCAGCTTCGAACAACGACGCAGAATATGAAGCACTGTTGCACGGGATGAAGATGGCGATTGCCTGTGGAGCTACCCGATTGATGATTTACGGCGATTCCAATCTCATAGTGCAACAGACAATGAAAGAATGCGACGCCATTGCTGAAAACATGATCGCGTATCGCGACATGTATAATCTACTCGAAGGAAGCTTCAAAGGATGCGAGCTGAAGCACATTGCAAGATCCAGTAACGAAGAGGCAGACAGACTGGCCAACATGGGTTCCACGAATACACCCATACCGCCAGGAATATATTTCGAGCGGATGATTAAGAGATCAGTCAAAGTGAAGAAGGCCGTAGAGACACCCGCACCACCAGAAACAGAGGTCAGCCCGCAAATCGCGCTTCTCGAGCTAACTCATAACATATCACGGCAGGTTTTTCTGGTCGAGCCAATCTGGACGCAGAAATATCTCGACTACCTGCTCAGCAAACAGCTCCCGGCCGATCCACGCGAGGCTCGACAGCTAATCAGACGTAGCAAATCCTTTCGGGTGGTCAACGGAGAATTATACAAACAAAGCATCTCGGGCATACTTCAGCGCTGCATCGCACCCGAAGACGGCAAGGAATTACTCCGGGATATACACCAGGGTGATTGCGGACATCATGCTAGCTGGAAAGCAATACTGGGAAAAGCCTTTCGAGCAGGATTCTACTGGCTAACAGCAGCCAACGATGCAAAAAACCTGGTCGATAGATGTGACGCTTGCCAGCGATTCTCACCCAAGCCGCACGCACCCGCCACAGAGTTGCATATGATACCCATCGCCTGGCCCTTTACACAATGGGGGCTAGACATGGTTGGCCCACTACGCAAATCCACTCCAGGAGGGTACACACATTTGCTGGTCGCAGTCGACAAATTTACCAAATGGATCGAAGCTATGCCAGTGACTTCGGCTAGCGCCCAATGCGCCATCAAGTTCCTCGATTCCATAGTATGCAGATTCGGTGTACCACATGACATCATTACAGACAATGGTACGAACTTCACCGCAAAGGAAACACAACAGTTCTGCGAGGAGAAAGGAATCAATCTGAAGTTTGCTTCGGTCGCCCATCCGCAAACAAACGGCCAAGTCGAAAGATCCAACGGCTTAGTTTCGGCTGGCATCAAAAAGAGATTGCTCGATCGGCTACATCCCGCTGCAGGACATTGGGCAGAGGAGTTACCCTCCGTACTTTGGAGCCTCCGCACAACCCCCAATCGATCAACGCAATACACACCATTTTTCATGGTATACGGGGCATAAGACGTCCTCCCCGAGGAGGTTCGATTCAGCGCCCCACGAGTTGTAGCCTACAGCGAAGAAACCTCCAACAAAGCACTTGCAGAAGATATGGATGCACTCGACGAAATTCGGGACATTGCACTCGCAAGATCCGCAGTCTATCAACAATCACTGCGCAATTATCACAGTCGCCGCATACGCCACAGATCATTCGTGGTTGGCGACTTGGTATTGCGGCTGAAGCAAAAAGAAGGACACAAGCTCGAACCACCTTGGGAAGGACCCTTCATCATACACGAAGTGATCCCAGGAGGAGCCTATCGACTGAAGAATCCAGAGACTGGAGGCATTTATTCCAATCCATGGAACATCGCGCAACTGCGCAAATTCTACCCCTAGGTTTATTTGTTTTACAACAATAAGGCTATACTAGCCAATCTTGTAGCTCGAACACATGACTTCTCAGTCATCGTAATAAAGGACATGATTTCCTCATCATATTTACCCGACAGCTTTCAAGTTTACTACATGCTAAAAGGTTACAGGTACACACCCCATAAAATACACGGGGGCTACACCTAAAACTAAAGCATCACAGGCAAGAATCATCGAGTACAAGGTTACACACCTTACTACAGTTTTTACAAACTACAGATAAATTTACAAGATGTTTGCATCCGACAAATCAGTCGAAACGCTGAGCATTCTTAGCCGCTAAGACCCTATCTACCTCTTCAGAGGTCATTCGGATAATCTTCTCGGCTGCGGGACGAACAGCATCATAGTACGGCGCAATATCTTCGATTGCATAATCTGGACGCCGAGCTACGGAGTTCAAGTCTATCTCAGGATGCCATATTCGGACAAACGAGAGAGCAACAACCGCGCCGCACGTCATCTGGTTGCGAACGCACGCGCGAACCTCTCCTTCTCGTCCAAATAACCTGAGAAGATAGCTCCAGTCTTCGGGGCCCCTCTCGAGTGGATAAAAAGCAGCATTCACCGCAACCAGGACCTCGTGGAAAGAACTCACGAGAATTCTCGCCTGGCGGATTCGAAACTTCAAGGTGGCCATCACAAAACCTCGACTGCGATCCGACCAGAAATTACTCGCATGGGGATTTGTGTTGTTAGCCTCTTGATGAATGTGGTTTTCCACCCACTGCTTTTCCTCCCTGTCATCTGGTCTCACAACTAAGAAGCAAACGCACTTAGTAAGCTAAGAAACACAGGGGAGGAAATAGCATGGGGGCTACGCTACTTACATAGTAACTCCCTTGCAATCGAAGACAGTTCACCAATTAGAAATTGCTCGCGCTCAGCCGCCAATTTCTGCTTGGATATCGCCACGTCAGCTACCCCGCGCAGCGCTTTCAGCCTACGCTCACCCTCCTGAACCTTATCACGAAGGCCAGCAAAAGTGCCCACGGCAGCCACAAGTGGATTTACTGGATTACCACGTCCACTCGAAGATTCAGCGGCAGACGCAGTCGCCTGGAAGAAGTACAAGGAAAGAAGTGAGATGCCCTACTCGAGTTGTTTCTAGTCGCACATCTGACTAATCGCTCGGGGGCTACTCCCATCGGGAGACAAAGTATAGACGACAAGGCTAAATTCCAAAGGCAAAATGCTTCGATTAAAGACCAACAAAGGTACGGGAATACATCCCAAAATTCATTACATCCAAGCAACAGAAACAAAAGAAAAAGAGCCTACGAAGCCGCGTTGGTGCTGCCACTAGCGGCGGTCGACCCTCCCTTCTTCCGAGCAAACATCTCAGATAATTTCCGAGCAAGAATAGTGGCTTGCTCGGAAAAACGAGATAGCCGTACCTTCTTGCCCGTGGAAGGGTCAACCGGCATGGACGAGTAGGCCTCCTCCAGACCATCAACTCCGTTCGCCAGAGCGAATTGAATCGCAGTCTTTGCGCCAGCTTCTGATTGAGCAACTGCAAAGGCTTCCAGGAGGTTGCCTTCCGAGAAGACCTTCAACAGCTCGCTCAGCGCAGGCGCAGGAGTATCGCTGGCGACAAGTCGGCCATGCACTCGCGCCAACGCTTTGGAGGCATCATTAATCAGGGAAAATATTCCCTCAGAATGCTTCCTAAGCTGCGCGAGAGTGTCGGTCAACACGTCCACCCGCTGAATCCCAGGAATCTCCAGAGGAACACTCAGAAGATCTACAAACAAAGAAGATAATGCTTAGCAAAAATCAGCAGAATGAAAAGATCGAAAACCCAAGACACTTACCCGTGAAGCGTTCGGCGAGGGGACGGAGGAACGCGACTACGTCGCTGTCAGCCTTACTGCCAGCCTCCTCCAAGTCCTTCACGGCCTTCCGCGCCTCCGCAAGCTTTCGACTGAGTTCCTCCGATTGCTTGCGAGAAGCTTCCAGCTCTTGTCGGGTAGCCGCCAGTTCAGCTTCCCGAGCAGTTACCTGCTCTGAAAGTTTGGTCTTTTCAGACTCTGCGAATTCGGCTCGAGCTGCAAAGAGGATGTTAATCAGAAATCAAGGATGGATGATACACTGAAGCCAAGAAGATAATGGATTTTACCTTTAAGAAGGTCGTTCTCAGATTTGAGTCGGCTAACTTCTGACCGAAGCGACTCGCAATCTGTCTCGGCCAGAACGACGCGGCGACCGATCGCCGCAAGGGAGTCGACGAGCGACTACGAAGGCACGAAGATAGAAGAATTAGAAGGATTATACTGGAGCCTGTACCCGATTATTTACAATCAACTACAGCCTCGGGGGCTACTCCCATCGGGAGCACTGTCGTGCACCCGAAGAAGACAAAATAACGAAGAAGAGAAGAAAGAGGTTTTGAGCCTGTACCCGATTATTTACAATCGACTACAGCCTCGGGGGCTACTCCCATCGGGAGCACTGCCGTGCACCCGATAAAAATTGTTTATGAAGGCCAAAGAGATAGAAGTTTACCTGTCCAGAGGCGCGGGAGAGGGGATCCGCAGAGCTGTCCGTCGCCTCCTTCGAGACCGAAGTCCTAGCGGCGGAGGTGGGGACCTCCCGCCCCACAGTCGCAGCATCAGGCGCTGCCCTGGGAGAGTTCTGGACGGTGCCTGCAGTAGGGGTCTCACCCGCGTCCTTTGCCTTATTCCTCTTTTCGGGAGGAATAGCGGCGGCGAACCTACGCGGGCTGATCGCCTGCAGACTGCAATGAAAGACAAAGAAACGTCAGCGTTGACAAATAGAGATTGTTCGAATTAAAGTATGGAAAAGGCCTACTCGTCATCCTCGTCGTCTTCATCCAAGTCATCCGCATTCCAGGCGGTTGCGAACGGAGCCAGAGGAGGAAGAGATCAAAGCGGAGTTGCGGAAATTGGAGCTTGGCCAGGTGACGCCTCCAAAGACTTGTCTTTGGAGGTGACTTCGTCTTCGTTCACCCGACGGCGCTTTGGAGGGACGCCATTCGAGTCTTCAGCATCATCTGAGGAATCATGCTCAGAACTCGAGGAGGCGTTGGCCACGCTGGTGTCAACCGCGCCGTCCTGGTGGCTCGACTGGAGGCATGAGGCATCTTCACCAGCAACGGGCGGGTAGCAATTTGCTACAGCCAGGCTCTGCAAAGATAAGAAGACGAGAAGGATCTTATCGACCACGAAATTCTGAAGATGGAAGTAAATTAAAGACAGGAAACTAACCGCAGTTGGAGGAGGATTTGAAGCAGAATAAGCTTCGACTGAGCAATCGGGGAATTGCTCCCCAACCTTCAGTCGAGTGATAGCCGCGATCTTCTTCTCGAATTCCACATTCGAAAGTTCTTCGCGGCTCACTCGGCTGGGATCTTCTGCACCTAGATACTCCCACATAGTGGAAGGCCTCTGCTGCAAAGGCTGGATCCTGCGCTTCAAGAAGAGGCTCGCCAGATGGAGCCCATTGAGCACTACTCCCGAGGTTTGGTCTCGAAGAGAAGCTACTCTTTCGAGTAGGGGTGTGACCGTCTGGATTTCCTCGGCTGACATCTTGTGGCTCCAAGACTTGCGCCTCGCCAGAACTGCGAATGGGTGGAACTCTACAAGCCCGCTCGAGCTGTTGTCGGCGACGTAGAACCACTTCTTCCGCCAGCCTTGGGCGGAGTCGATGAAGTGCATGTTGAAGTACGCATTCTCCTTGCGCGCCTGGATCCCGAAGCCACCCGTGCGAAGTGGCTCGCCAGGCTCGGACTCCACCCGCGACTTCTCGCGGAAAATCCGGATCTTGAACAGCGCCTTCCAAAGCGCCCAGTGCGGGCGAATGCCAAGGTAGCACTCGCAAAGCGCGATGAAGCACGAGATGTGCTGCACTGCGTTAGGGGGAAGATCGTGAAGCTGTATGCCGTAGGCACACAGCAGCCCGATGAAGAAAGGGTGAAGAGGGAAGGAGAGGCCTCGAGTCACGTGGTCCACGAAGACCACGCGCTCGTTCGAGTGAGGGTTTGGTACCTCTTCCCTCTTCCCAAGGCGGACGCGCTTCTCCGCCTCCGCCGGCAGCAAACCCTCCCGCTGCATCTCCTTGATGCTCTTAGCAGTGGTGTTGGGGGTGCGCCAGTCGCCGGCGCGAGGGGCGAGTGGCGCAGAAGGCTCGCCAGACGCCGAAGTTCCAGCGCCACGTTTCTTTCCGCCGGCCATTGTTCACAGCGAGGGCTCGAGCGCGAGGAAGACGAAGACGAGCACGAGGTGGAAGATGAAGACAGAGAGCGGAGAAAGTTTTACCGCAGCACTAACACCTGTATATATACACAGGGTGAAGCGACCTCAGCCGTACGATGCGCTACGTGGCACCCATCACGGCCGCCACGCGTGCAGATGAAACGAAGCGGCGGCCCAGTGCTGTTTCGTGCCACGATCTTAACAGAAGATCGTGCGCATTTACTGCACGTTTCGCGTAAAAACCGGGAACGACGTCTCGTTTCCCGGTCAAAAAGCTGACAAGGCGGGCCACCTTCTTCTGCCACTCCGTCACGTCCCATCGGGAGAAGAGGAGCACGCCTTGACGTCATGGCATTCGTCATTCAAAAGGGAAATCTTTTCGAATGGAAGTTCAAACGCGAAATTATCTTCGCATGAATATCAATTCCTTCGGATAAAACGCGATTTTCCCATGAAGAAATTCATGGATCAAAGCCTCTTCGAACAAGAGAAACATACCTTATACACGAAAACTCTTACGTATGGGCACAATTTTTCTAAACATGAAAACTCTTTCATACAGAACTAACTTTTCCTACACGAAGCTTTTTTTCGTACGGAACTCATACCAATCTAATCGGGTAGAAGGAACCTACCTCATACGTGATAATTATACATCATAAGAACCTGGATTGTACAGCCGACTAGGCACATCTGGATGCCATATTCTTCGAATATGAAGGTAAGACCCAAAAAGATCTTTCTTTTGGGCCTGGAATCGCACTCGAAAGCTGCGTCCTCCGGCATAGTTCTGTGTCAACAACACGAAGAAAAATCCTAGCGGACGCGCCGGGTACCCTCTTAGGTTAAGTTCGACTCGATAAGTCCACAACGGCCCAGTCGTGACAATCACCTCATCGGGTTCGAGTCGGAGGTCTCGAATCTGTGTAGGCCAGAAATATTTTTGCCCTAGTCGCAATTAATTGGCCCTGATCTCTCGGGAGAGCCAAGCTACTGTGCCACATCCTTCTATGAAAAATGCCGTTAAAAACAGGCGCTTATGCTACTCGATACTCGAGACTTATGACTCATAATGCAGGGAACACACCCTTCAAAGGCTACAACTGTCGAGTTGGACCTTCAAGAAAAGACTAGGAAAGGTTTGACCGTCTACTCGACTGAAAAAATCCCAGTCGAGCACACGCTCGGGGGCTACTGACGAAGGCATGGATCCTGGACCCTGCGGGTAAGGACACCCCCTCTCAGGCCCAAGGACAAGGCCCAAGAAGAGGCGCCCTTGGAAGACTCCAGAAGGCCCACCTGAAGCCCATCCGCATTAGACTTGCGGATGAAGTTAGGAAACTTGTAACTGACCTAAACTAGGGTTCGAATCCTCTCCGGGTAGGACTTGAGACCTGGCCATCTATATAAGGCCAGGAGAGCCCCCAAGGAGAGGACCAAGCAATACCGCACGACCACAAAAGCCTTGAAACTCGAGATCTACTCTCGATTCGAGCACCCTGTAACCGATCCAATCATCCAATACAGATTGACAGAAGGCAGGAGTAAGGGTTTTACCTCTACGAGGGCCCCAAACCTGGGTAAATCTTGCCTCTTGTCAAGCCGACGATTCCACCAGCGCTCATGACTTCTCCTAGTCGAAACCCGGTAGGGTCACCTAAGGGATTTGCGGAGTTAGAACTTCGACAAAGCAAGTATCTCGGAGTTGGAACATTCGCTTTGATGAGGTAGTCAAATCGTTTCGCTTCATCAAGAGCGATCATGATTCTTGTTTATACAAGAAGTTTAGTGGGAGCAAAGTAAATTTTCTAATCTTATATGTGGATGACATATTATTGATTGGAAATGATGTCATGATGTTGCAAGAAACCAAAGAATCATTGGAAAGGAGTTTCTCAATGAAGGATTTGGGCGAGGCGACTTACATATTAGGAATCAGGATCTATAGAGATAGATCAAGGAGACTCATTGGATTGAGTCAGAGTACATATCTGGACAAAGTTTTGAAGAAATTCAAAATGGAAGAGTCTAAGAAGGGATTCTTACCGATGTCCCATGGTATAAAACTTAGCAAGACTCAGTGTCCTTCGATGACTGATAAGCGAAGTCGGATGAGTGTGATCCCGTATGCTTCGGCAATCGGATCCATCATGTATGCCATGATTTGTACTAGGCCAGATGTTTCCTATTCTCTAAGTGTGACGAGCAGATACCAGGCTGACCTGGCGAAGCCCACTGGGCAGCGATTAAAAATATCCTTAAGTACTTGAGAAGGACGAAGGAAATATTCCTAGTTTATGGAGGTGATGAGGAATTCAGTGTAAAGGGTTACACTAATGCAAGTTATCTCACCGACTCAGATGATTCTCGTTCGCAATTTTGATACGTGTTCGTAATGAACGAAGGGGCTGTGAGCTGGAAGAGTTCCAAGCAAGATACAGTGTCTGCATCTACAACAGAGGCTGAGTATATTGCTGCCTCGGAGGCTGCAAAGGAAACTGTTTGGATCAGGAACCTCCTGATAGATCTTGGTGTGGTTCAGGGCGCGACCAATCCTCTGGACGTATATTGTGACAAGAATGGTGCTATCGCACAAGCAAAGGAACCTAGACAACACCAGAAGAACAAACATATACTCATGCGTTATCACCTAATTCGCTAGTTTGTCAAACAAGGTGATATCAAGTTATGCAAATTACACACGGATGCAAACATTGCAGATCCGTTGACAAAGGCGCTACCACAGCCTAAGAATGAGACGCACATGAGAGGTATGGGCATTCGATGCCTAGCCATATGATGCCAGGATGATTGACTCTAGTGCAAGTGGGAGACTTTTGGGAATATGCCGTAGAGGCAATCATGTATTGATGTATTCCCAATGTATTCATAAAGTTATTAAGTCGTCCTTGTTTTGAATATCTGATATATGTCATTGAATATGTGATTCAATTGTGGAACTATATATTTATGTTGTTCATACTAGATTGTACTTGGTCATTAAGGTTGTGCTGGACACACCCCCTAGACTAATGTGAGTGTTGGCTGATGACACGGTTGCACTTGTCATGGGCATGGTGATGTCATTCCAACGTGCACAGACTTGGCTAAAGAGTTTAGCAAGTCGGACTGACCCATATTGAGATGCAACGAGTATGTCGTCATTTGCACTTTTCAATCAATGTAATCCTTAGACCTGAGGTTGTCGCACAATCCGAGTTGTGGATCACCGACTTAGGTTCTGTCAAACGTTGCTCTGTGACAAGGCAGCTATAAAGGCAGAGTTCGGGTCGAATGAGAAGCAAACTGCGTGATGTGGATAATCAAGATGGGATTTCGCCCCTCCGAATGGAGAGATATTCTTTGGGCCCTCTCGAGTGATATGATTCCAGAAGCATGGCCATGAGCAACTCGGTTAAGTGTTAACTGAGTCTGTTGACTAAGAGTTAGTCAGATGAATCATATATCACGGACCGAGAAGAGAGTTGAGCTATTAAGGGATGACGATAAATCGCCTATAGTTTGACAAGGTATCGTGAGGCAAAAGGGATTAAGATGAAAGTCACATTGAAAGTTATGTCGTCATGACTCAGTGGGACTTGGGAGTCGGCACGTTTTGCTAGGAGCCGCTACCGATTGATCGATTAGAGTCGGACTCCAATCGTGTCCATGTCGCCATGAGCATGCAGGGTCGCACACTTAAGAGCGTGAAAAAATGTATTGGACGGGTTGGACCTGAACCGGAAATGGGCTGAGTTTGTGAGTCGGACTCACAGAGGGAATGGGCCACAAGTGTTGTGAAGCCCATCACGATTCGCTATATAAAGAGGGGCGCAGATTGCCCAGCGGGCACGTTACTCCACTCCCATACGTTGGAACCCTAGCTCCACTAAGTCCAGCCGTCGCATCGAACCTAGCAGTCCGCCGTCGGAGCTCCTCCTCGTACGTGTGGATATCGGCAGAGGTGTTGTACGTTCAGCACTTCGACGATCGCGGGATTGGATCGGCTGGATCGGATCGTGGGACTACACTGCCCCGACGCGCTGAATCGATAATCCGCATCTGCACGTCTAGTGGTAATACTCGTGGCCTTCTACCTCGGCTAGATCTTGGAAGTACCGCGTAGAATTTTTTTCGTTTATCTCTACGCGTTCCAACAGTTTCAAAGTAAGAGTTAACTCACGTAGGAAAGTGGCGACGCATCCGGCCCCACAACAGTTGAAACCCAGAAAGGCAAACATGTCGTGGCACATGCATACAAGGTTAGACCACATCGTACGCATGCGCTAACGCCAACATATAAGCAATACATGCCGTCACCACCTCACTCCCCCCGCAAAGGCCTCCGCCTTCCTCGGGGTTAGAAGAAAGAGACAGTGGGTGCGGAATATTGGCAAGAAACACTCCTTCATTTATGAGTATCTTTTTTCCCTTTTTTTCAAACAATGGAAGGTGGAGATCAAATATAAGGACAAAAAAATTCCTTAGGGTTAGAAGAAAGAGACGGTGGCTGTGGAATATTGGTAAAAAAATCACTCCTTCATTTATGAGTATTTTTTCCCCATTTCTTTTCAAACAATGGAAGCAGTGGAGATCAAATATAAGGACAAAAAAGCTGAACTTTCCTTGTACTGCAATAATTGAACTTTCGCTAAAAGAAAACGATTTTCTCAAAATCCACTATATAATTCTATACTCTAAGCAGAATCAATCATTGTTTCATTAATGTTTAATGTCATCCTTTTTTTCTAACCAGTCTATGCATTATTCTGCAACCACCATATAGTTCAAAAGAAAATAAATACGTACTACAAGCAGAATAGAAAGGGGACCATCCTTTTTTCTTGCATCGATGTATTTCTCCATTAGCACATCACCTGGGCTCTATGTGTAAACAGGTTGGTTAATGGTTAAGGTGGGAAGGGGCTACGAACGGGCACCAGCTCGGTCTACAATATTGAAGACAAAACACAGTGCACTATTCTGACCGGGTACAGCGAGCACACGAGGGCTACAGCTGTAGGCGACGAAGAGACTGCAGCTTGGAGCGCCTACAAGCCTACAACAATCTAGCTGCTGTCTAATCACAGAAGGGGCGACACATGATTGCACAACTGATCTCTCTATCAATTTATTCGGAATACAAATGAACTTTCCATCTCTCTCAGATCAGCCTAGTAAGTAGGAGTACATTATCTGTCTGCCACAAAAAGGCAGCGGCAGCGAGTCATCTCCTTTAGGACCAAAACACATCAGCAGTTCATCGACTCCCAGCCCAAAACGCAGCCGCGCCCCCTCCACAATCAGCCCTGCCCCGGACCGTGCTTCTCATGTATCCATCTCCACCACCGACGCCGGCGTGGACAGCTACTCAACTCATTGCACCACCCTTCTCTACCTGCAGCTCCTCCCCTCAACCACAGGCCACGTCTTCAACTCGGCCACCTGCTCAGCTCATTGTTCCAAGAACCTGGAGACCTACTCAGCTTCCTTTCATACTAGCCACGCTCGGCGCGGCGGCACGCCGCACCATATCTACAATTCTTGCACTACGGGAGCCAGCGAATACGCCGACGGTGACAGGCCGTTGGGGTATGCAGTGGCCGACGGTGGCCGTCGGCGTATCACCGTCGGCCTCTACGTCCGTTGGCGTAGCCGCAACCCCCTCGGCGTATTTCCCACCGTCGGCGTGTTCCATTTAGGCTGAAGGGGAGCCCCGTCGGCGTATAGGCACGGAATTATTTTATTTTATTTTGAATTTTTTTGAATTTTTTTAATTTTGTTTTTGATTTTTTTTGCATATTTTTTATTTCACTTGTTTAACCACTTAATCACACTATAGTCACATCTATTTTTATCTTTAAATTTTTTTATTTCTAATCTAAATTACTCGTTTCGACTAATATTTTCCGATCGGTCACCCATCATGAGATTGCTCCAGGCCCAGCACGCTTAACTTCGTAGTTCCTTCCATGTGATCTACCTAGAAACAACCGATGTGTTGTTGAGAATATTATCCGATCAATCCTCTTAACCTTAACCCTTGGACCATCATGTCACACTCTTTTATTTTGTGAATTCAAACAATTATTTAAATAAAATATAATAACTAATAATAAATTTGAATTCAAATAATCTTGAATTTAAATAACAATTAACATGTTTTCCTTTTCTATTTAATATTGAATAATTCATATCGATAAATTCGTAAATCGAAATTTGACAAATAATATGTCTATATCGATTAGAAAAATGAGAGAAATTAAAATATGACATCCATATAATATTTTCCATCATTTATAAGAATTTTTTTCATTGAAGCAAAAAACCATTTGCTATTTTCCGAGTGTAAAAAATGGGTTTTTTGTGAAGGACCTACCATAAATATGTTGCAAAACTTGAGAGCTATAATTTTTTGAAAATATTATACCATGTTAGATGCACAAATAACCAAGTTGTTTCATATGAAAAGGTTTCCATCCATCTATTTTGAAAAACACAACTTTCTGCCGATTCCGTTGGAAACTAGTCAAATTTGAACTACAGGTACCTCATAGTTTGCTCATGATTTTTGGAAAAAATCATTTTTAGGTACACAAGTACCTATTTCAACATAGATACACCAAGAGTTTCTGAATATTCAACCCCTAAATACGAACAGTCATGCCCGCCGCCTTGACTTTTTCCTTAAACCGGCTTACAAAATTCAAAAAATTCAAAACAACCCAAAATGATGCGAGACCTTCGCGTGGTGTCATTATATAGGTCCTGTATACACCAAAAATAATAAACTTGGAATACGATATTTGTGTAATGTGTTCACAAAAATAAGCTATCTCCTCCGAACATTCCAGGGTTTCGGGCCAAATGACGAGTGTTATGGTCATATTCGTGGCATAGTTTGTTCAAATGTTCCCATATTACACACAAACATGCATCTTGTAAGCACAGACAATGTTGACGGAGGAAGTTTTCCTTTTCACTGAAGAAAAAAACCATTTTCTATTTTCCCAGTGTAAAAAATGGGTTTTTTTGTGAAGCACCTACCACAAATATGTTGTAAAACTTGAAAGCTACAATTTTAAAAAAATACTAGACCATGTTAGATGCACAAATAACCAATTTTTTTCATATGAAAAGGTTTCCATCCACCTCTTTTGAAAGACACAAGTTTCTGCCAATTCCGTTGGAAAGTAGTCAAATTTGAACTACAGGTGCCTCATAATTTGCCCATGATTTTTGGCAAAAATCATTTTTACGTACACAAGTACCTATTTCATCATAGATACACCAAGAGTTTCTCAATATTCAACCCCTAACTACGAACAATCATACCCGCCGCCTTGACTTTTTCCTCAAACAGGGTTAGAAAATTCCAAAAAATTCAAAACAACCCAAAATTATGCGAGACCTTCGCGTGGTGTCATTATATAGGTCCTAGTATACACCAAAAATAATAATCTTGGAATACGACAGTTGTGTTGAAAATATGTTCACCAAAATCAGCTATCTCTTCCGAACATTCCAGGGTTTCGGGCCAAATGACGAGTGTTATGGTCATATCCATGGCATAGTTTGTTCAAATGTTCCCATATTACACACAAACATGCATCTTGGAAGCACAGACAATGTTGACGGAGGAAGTTTTCCTTTTCATTGAAGAAAAAAACCATTTTCTATTTTCCCAGTGTTAACTCGCTAGAGAGAAGCGGACGCCGGTGAAGCGTGTCACACCCCGGAGTGCAATCTTTGCCATCCAAAGACCAAAACACACATATACTAACTGTAACATCCCAAGTATGAAAACAACCCCTAGAATGTTTGTTTCTTGCTTTATTATTGTTTTGCATCATGGCATCTTAACCATTGCATTGTTTGCATCTGTTTCTCCTTGTTTTCTATTTGATGTTCAAACCGAATTCAAATATTTGTTTCATCCTTGTGCTGTCACAATTTTTTCAAATGGAAATATTCAAATAAAACATCCATTTGTTTCCATTAAAATAGAAAGCTCAACTATTAACTTGTTATTTTAATAACTCACTTAACTCAAATTTCATTCAAAATTCAATTACATTTCCCAAACAGCAACCATGTTGAAACTTATGAAAATTACAACACACTTCCATCAATTTGTTTCAATTAAACATGAAGGTTCACACTATTTAAAATCTTTGCTTTCAATATTTCAATTAATATCAAAATTCATTCAATTTCAACCAAATTTCAAACAGCAACATATTTTAAACATTTTGTAAAACAAAAGTTGGCAATTGTTGCTGTTATCCTAAATAACCTCTAACAAATTTTTGCTAATTTTTCTAACCTAAAACTATCCTCTTTTCTTCCTATTCCTTTTCAGCAAAAAAAAACAGCAGAACAAAAAAATAATAAAAACGCAGAGAGGGGTCGGCAGGCCAGCCCACCACACCCCACGGCCTGGTACCCCCTCGATCATCTTCCACCTTCGTACGGCAGCAATCTGAACGTGTCCACGTTGACAGAAGCGACAAGGAACGGCCACGAGCGCTCCCTCCTCTCCATATAACTCTACCCCCGAGCCCTAGCTCCGCCCTAACCCTAATTCCCCTCCATCTCTCCCTCGACGCCGCCGATCGCTTCCTCTCTGTACCACTGCATCAACCCCACCTATGAATCCACCGAGCCACCACCCTCTGAACTCCGATGATCACCGGCGGTATGGGCCTCCACCGAGCAGGGTAGGCACGGGAATCAAACCCCCATACCTCCCTCTCCCTCTTCGACACCTCCACGACGTCCAGGAGCAACCACAGCGCCGCCGCCGTCCGTGCCGTTGCCGGCGTCCACCTCCACACCGACCCTCTGATTCCCCTTCAACCGGAGGTGAGCACGTCCACCTCGCCCCTCTTTCTTCTCTGCACGATGCACACCACGCGCACACGAGCAGCACACTGCACATGGCCATCCCAGCAACACGCTCGGACAGCAGCGAGCAGTAGCAGCGGCTAGCCGCCGGCGATGGCCTTCCGTCAGGTTCAGAAAAAGCCAGCAGCTTCGTCAGTTTCAGTTAGCCAACTGAAACTGAACGATATCCTCCCTCGCCCCCTTATCTGTCAACGATCTCAGCAGCTACCGCAGTGGTAGCCGCGCTGCGTGCGCGAGCCCGAGCCTAGGGTTCGACCCCCCCGCGGCGCAGTTTATCCCCCCCTTTTTGCCATTTGCCACGCGGGCAGGCAGGAGGCCCACCTGCCTGTGGCAGTGATGGCCACGTAGGCCTCTACCCGCGGCCACGCAGCGCCACGTTGGCTAGGGCCCGCTGGTAGTGGCCCAGGTTGGGTCACTGCGCGGTGAAATTTCTTTTCTGCCACAGTTTTCTTTTAAATCAAGTCCTTTTCTTTTACAGATTAGTCCCTGTAATTGAAATGCAAATAACTTTTAATTTCCAAATCCAAATAATACAAATAAAATATGTATTCTGCACCAAATTAAATCCTCTACCTATTTAACTCATTTGTTTTCTGTTTTAAACATTTCAAATGCATTCAAATTTTAAATTCAAACAATTCATTTCACATTTGGTTAATTCCATAACTAATTCAATATTAATTCAAATGCAACATATAAAATATGTTTTCAAACCAGAAAAACATAATCTTTTCAAATATGAATTTTATTTCATGTTTTGAACAAGTAAAATTCAATTAATATTAATACTTGTTTTAAATTCATTTAAATCTTGTTTAAACTGGTTTAATTCATAATTAAATAATTGTAATTCCTTTTTCAATAATTGAAACATGTAACCCACCTAAAATTTTGTGTTCTTTTCAAATATTAACTTTGTTATCTGTTTTGAACAATTAGACTTGATGAAAACAATAAATGCTTATGTAACTCCTTTAAGAAGCAAATTTTCTTAACTTAATAAATAAAATTCTAAACTTGGTAAACAACATATCAAATTGAATCCCTTGTTGTTTCCTTCTTGTTTTCATCATCCATGCATCATGCTAATAAACTTTCACCTGATGATTAGTTGTAGATCATTTAATCCCACCTTAAATTCATGGGCTTTCCATATGCAATCCAACTTGCATATGGGTCCATTTAAACATGTTATCTTGTCAAGTTATTTTGATGCATCAATTAAATTTCCATGCATCATCCCATGATTGTGCATTATACCCTGTTATTGATTGTTCGTCTCTTTTCGATTGTGTGTTTGCTTCTTCTCGAATAGACGACGACATTGAGACAGACGAGGTTTACGACACCACTTCTGAGAAGTTAGCTCAGTACCAGGCTACTGGGTTTGCAGGCAAGTATTCACTCACATGAACCTTCGTGTTCCTTTCCACACTGGATACCGATACTTTCCATTGTCTATTTCTGCTAGCCCTATGAATCGTTGCTTGTGTCCCGATCCTATCACATGTTATCATATAACCCTGATATTGCCTCACCTCCACACCTATAACCCCTTGTTTGTTGCCTTAGTCTTACCTAGCATGCTTAGGGTTGCTTGTGCTCGAGTCTGTTGTCCGTTACTTCTTTTACCTTACTTATTTATGATTCTATGGGCTCGGTGTTTAAACAATCAACCTGTTAATGTTTGGGTAATAATAATTTGATGATAAGGCACCGGCAGGAGGCCCGGCGTGGTTTTTGAGGCTTGCTAGTGTCGACCCTAATTAGGAAAAGGGTCGTGTCTACTGATCCATGATGAGCGTACTAACCGCATGTGGGAAGCGTGTATGGGCGCCCCCCTCAATTTGATTCGATTCGCATCTCGTCCAAATCGCCTCATTTAGTTCGGGTTTTCCATTTGCCGCATGCATATGCAGGTGCGAACCCTTGGCGCCAGGGTGGAATTTTTGTAGTCGGCATTTAGGGAGACACGTTCTTAGAGTGCTATGAGGGTCTTCGTGGGGCTCGATTAGCCGTGCGCTCAAGGTGCTTTGGGCTTGATGCGAAGAAGAGTTGGGTTGTGTTGAGTGCCCCGCTTGGTGGGAAGCATTCCATCTGGCGGGTTATTCTTACGTGTACGGCCAAATTGGTGCACCCCTGCAGGGTTAAATCTTCTCGAGAAGCCGTGTTGTCCGCGGTTATGGATGACTTGGTGAAAGTACTGGCTAACAAGTACTCAGAACAACTTACACCTAACTAATGCTAAATTTGACTAGTAATAGTATTATTGACACAACAACTTGAACATCACTAATCCAACTGTGTGAGTTATCCTTGGGTTGCTTCCTTAGTAGGGGGTAACATTGGATGGGATGTGTTTGAAGTTAATTTCAGTTGATTACGATACGCGATCTTATCTTCTTTCTGTTAGCCGGAAGTGTAGTATGTCTCTGTAGTTGGTTAGCGCAGCCCTCTACAGCATCTTTTATATCACCTATTCTTCCGTTGAACCTAAAGCATTTGTACCTGGTGTTGCCGGGAACACTTTGGTGAAGTGTGAGTCTTGCTTGCCAGTACTTGTATGTACTGACCCCTTTGGGGCTGTGTTTTCCGCAGACTACGATTCCGAGGATCCCCATGGTGGCTACTACGTGGAGTACGACGAGACTGCTGACGAGTAGATAGCGGACCCGGGCAGGATCCGAGACTACGTGGATGGGCTCCGTCTTCTTTTCATTCCCGGCCTCTTAGGCCTATTTGGATTTGTCTGTACTCAGACGGTTTGAGTGCTTCCGCTGTGATGTAATGATGATATGTTGGGACATGTGTCCTCTGGATGATTGTATTTGCTATTCTCTGCTCTAGTGAGAGCCATTTGCAACTTATTTCCATCTTTTGTGTCTTAGAGATCTGTTGTGGTATCATTTCGTTTAACGCCGTTGACGTACCATGTGTGTATGGTATGGAGTACGTCAATGGTAGTATTCTGATCTCTATGGGATAGTTTACATCGACGGTGGATAGTAGAGTTTGGTTGTCACACTTAAGTGTTGGCCTACTCGTAAGAGGATGCGAGCGTAGGTAGGCCCCGTAATCCAATCCTCTACTATTCAGTTCGGCCCGGTGAGTATCCTATAGAAGTCAGGGTGCGACAAATGGTATCAGAGCCTGTCTACCTGTAGGATCCCTTTTACTGGTCGCAGTTGAGTCTAGAAACTATTTTGTAGCTATATAGGAAAAATGAAACGTGAGAGTAGGAATTCTGTTCTTTTTCTTCTTTTCCCCACCCACCCTCCCTTTTTCTGGTAAGGAAGTGCAACGTGGTTTTTCCCTTCTCATCTAAACTTTCAAGTTAGGTTTTCACGTATCCTGGTTTCTTTAGGATGGTTATATCTACTAGACCATAGGAATGGAGGTGATTGTGACATGAATTATCATGTTGCCTACTCACGATTGAGAACGGAGGCGTGTAAGCCCCGGAAGCAGATCCTCTATTCCTTAAGCAGTAGATATTGATCCTTTAGAAGCCCGGATGGGTTTCCGTAGTACCTCAGGAGTTTTGGTCTCGTGTTTCCCGAATGTTGCTTCGATATCCTGTTCTTCTCAAGATCCTTTTCGTCCGTTGAAACCTTGTTGTTGCTTTCCACTTCAGTTCTTCTACCGGCGTCTAATCAAAACTTCCCAAATCATCTGCAGATGGATCGTAGGTTCTACCCGCAGGTGGTTCGTATGACTCGTTGCGAGAGCACTGCCGGTTATCCGGAGATGCTGAGAGACAGGGTCACTTATCTGGGGTTCAGTTGGGCACCAGAGTACCAGGTCTACGAGCACCAGCGAGAGTTTGAGCAGACCTACTACCAGGCTATCGTCTACATTCTGTCAGATGATGGCAGGAGTGTAGTCCACCGCTATGAGGCAGTAGGTTCCACAGTGGATATGGCTGTGCAGCAGGCAGCTTATGTGAGTATCACCGTCCTTCGTGCTGACTACTGGGGATTTGACGATTCTATCTATCGCCACATCCCCCGTGGTTACATCACTTCGGAGGGAGCTCACTTCACTCTCTATGACAACTTGGTTGTTTACGAGCATGATAGCTCCAGACTGCACACCACCACTCAGTTTGTGAGGCATAGTGACGCAGTTGCCACCACACTAGCTCAGGAGTTGGCTTCAGTCAGGGAGCAGCTCTACCTTGCTCTGACTCGTCTGGCGACTTACACCACAGATTTTGTTGGAGACGAGCGCTTTGCACATTTCGATCAGCCATTTGGGCGTAGTCTGCCAGATGCTGGAGGTTACGAGCCGATCAGAGGTCCACTGCTCAACCTTGGTGCTGGTTACACTGGGATTCCTCGCTTTGGAGCACTGGGAGACGACGCTTTCTACTTCACCACACCGAGAGTCGCTCTCAGAGCAGTTCCGATCTACGTGGATCGTCGTTCTACATACTTTCGTGAGCGTGCTCCTCACCGTACCTCTCGCCATACTCCTAGACGCCGTCCTGCGTGATGAGCATGGGAGTACCGATGTATCCATTCCTAGCTATGTTTAGTTATCCTTTTGTACTCGAACCAGTTATGGTGTGTTGGATATTCTGATGTATTTGAACATGTGATGATGTACCTGTTGGTTATCTATTCATGCGTCGGAATAATCTCTCTTTCGGTTGCATAGTCTATCCCTTCCTATTGTTGTGCTAAAATGCATTTCCATTCAGGATGCCTCCAACAAGGAACAACACGCCTGAGCCACCGCCAATCGCGGAGCTATTGACTCATATGACCCAAGTGATGACGCAGATGGCCTAGTTTCAGGCTAATCAGCACATCCACCAGGCTGCTCAACGAGTTGGCATCAAGGAGTTCCTCAGTCTGGGCCCAAGAGCGTTCGTGGCCACACGCAAGCCTCTGGACGCCGATGACTGGATCCGTGAGATAGCCAGGGCTCTGGAGATTGCACATGTAGCTGAGGAAGACAAAGTCAAGTATGCCTCCTATCTGCTGAAGGGTCAGGCAACTTCGTGGTGGGAAAACTACCAGGCCATGAGAACTGGGATGCCAGTCACAAGGGATTGTTTCAAGGAAGCATTCCCGAAGCACCACATTCCAGATGGTCTCATGGAAAGAATGCGTGAAGAGTTTTGCTCTCTCAAGCAAGGCAAGCTGGACGTCATCAGCTATCAGAGTGAGTTCAATCGCCTCGCTCGATACGCTGGAGACGAGGTGTCCACCGAAGCTAAGAAGATGGCAAGGTTCCGCAGAGGTTTTAACCCGGAACTCAAGTATGCTCTCACCAATGTCAAGACCAAAGACTTCGAGGAGCTCGTGAACACCGCGCTCAATGAAGAGAATGGGCGCAAGGCGTTCGAGGAGTCTCGCAAGCACTCGCGTGAGGGTGGTTCCTCCTCCAATATGACCACCCCTCCGCAGAAGCGCCGCATCTGGGTGCCAAATTGTGCCATCACTCGGGCTCCATATGCCCAAGCTTCTCCAGTCTTCGCTCCCCGCCCACCCAACCCAGCTCAGATGCATGATCCAAGGGGTTCGATGGGGCAGCCAAGGCCAGGTCCTCCTCGTGTCGTCACTTGCTTCAAGTGCAAGCAGACGGGACACTACGCTGACAAGTGCACGCAGAGGCAGCTACCTCCACCACCACCTCGCCCTAACACAAACCAGGCAATGGTGCGCGCTCCCCCGCATAAGGCCTTCAACTCCAACAACAGGCCTGTCGGGAGGACCGCAAGGGTGAATCACGTCAAGATCGACAAAGCTGAGGAAGCTCCTGACGTCGTTCTCGGTACATTCCCCGTAAACTCTTATCCAGCTAAAGTGTTGTTTGATACCGGAGCATCACATTCTTTCGTGTCAAAAATCTTTGCCACAACATACAACCTAATTGTGGTTCCACTAAGCAATCAAATCACCGTTCACTCCCCGGGATCTCAAATGTTGACTTCCAAGATAAGTAAGGACAACCAAATCCTAATTGGAGGACGCATATTCCTTGTTTCTCTAATGTTGCTGGGAAATTCTGACATTGATGTCATTCTTGGTATGGATTGGCTGAAGGCCAATAAAGCAAAAATTGACTGTGCTGAAAAGTCAATAACTCTCTCCCACCCTTCTGGCCAGATAGTCTATTCTCCAAATGAATCAAGTACCATTCAGCTATACACACTCGATGAAAAACCTCTACCTCTACTCGAAAATGTTCCGGTGGTTTGCGAATTCCCTGACGTCTTTCCAGAAAAATTGCCAA
The DNA here is from genome assembly GCA_028641055.1 of Alopecurus myosuroides. Lineage (NCBI taxonomy): Eukaryota > Viridiplantae > Streptophyta > Magnoliopsida > Poales > Poaceae > Alopecurus > Alopecurus myosuroides. Next base: position 463,340,507 of record CM054058.1, read on the forward strand.
GAATGCCTCCGGACAGAGCAGTTGAGCTCGTGATCGAACTTGAACCAGGTACTGCTCCAATCTCTAAGCATCCATACAAGATAGCTCCTCCTGAACTGAAACTGTTAAAGGAGCAAATCGATATGTACATGGAGAAAGGTTACATTCAACCTAGTTCCTCGGCTTGGGGTTTCCCAACTCTGTTCGTTGCGAAGAAGGATCAAACAAAGAGACTCGTTGTTGACTATCGTCCTCTTAACGAGAAAACCATCAAAAACAAGTATCCAATTCCTCGTATCGATGATCTTTTTGATCAACTTGCTGGAGCCTCAATTTTCTCCAAGTTGGACTTGAGGATGGGTTACCATCAAATAAAGATCAGAAAGGATGATATTCCAAAGACAGCTCATGAATATTCCAAAGACAACCTCAATTTTCTCCTTTGGTCTCACCAATGCACTGGCGACCTTCTCTCGACTCATGAATTTTGTCTTCCATGAATACCTCGACAAGTTCGTTGTCGTATATCTTGATGATATTCTTGTCTACTGAAAATCCGAGGAAGAGCATGAAGAACATCTTCGTCTCACTCTCATGAAACTTCGCGAGCACCGTCTCTATGCCAAATTCTTTAAATGTGAGTTCTGGATTTCAGAAGTGGTTTATCTTGGTCATGTCATCTCTGCCAAGGGCATAGCCATTGATCCAGAAAAGGTTAGAGCAATTGTTGATTGGAAACCTCCTAAGACGGTGAAGCAAGTCAGAAGTTTTCTTGGCTTGGCTAGCTATTGCCATCGTTTCGTCCAAAACTTCTCCAAAATTGCTAAACCCCTCACTGACCTCACAAAGAAGGACAAGAAGTTCGTTTGGTCTCCATAATGTGATAAAGTTTCAATCTCCTAAAGACTAAACTCACTTCTACCCCAGTTCTGGTTGGCCCAGATCCTACCAAACCTTTCCAAATATTCTGTGATGCTTCTCTACAAGGTCTAGGTGCAGTTCTTATGCAAGAACGTCAAGTTGTGGCTTATGCTTCACGTCAGTTGAACACCCATGAGCAAAATTATCCCACTCATGACCTTGAACTTGCAGCAGTTGTGTTTGCCCTCAAGAAATGGAGACAATACTTGTTGGGTAACCGCACTGAAATCTTTTCCGATCATAAAAGTCTGAAATACATCTTCACTCAACCAGATCTAAACCTCAGGCAAAGGAGATGGATTGAAAAGATCAAAGAATTCGATCTTACCATTTCTTACACTCCAGGCAAGGCTAATGTTATGGCCGATGCTCTCAGTTGCAAGTCATATTGCAATCATCTCATGATCATGGAAAGCCAACCTCCTCTTCACGAAGAATTCCAGAAGCTAAACCTTGGTCTTGTTCCTCAAGGCTATCTTGCAAGCTTGACAGCCAATCCAACTCTCGAGGACAAGATTCGTTCTGAACAACTTCGTGATGCTGAAATCAAGAATATGGTAGAACACATCAAGGAAGGCAAGGATAAATTTAAGTCCTTCTCAATTGATGACAAGGGAACTGTGTTCTTCGAAGGACGCATTGCAGTTCCTCAAATTCAAAGTCTCAAAGATATCATTCTCAAGGACGCTCATGAAACTCCTCTCTCCATACACCCTGGAAGTACAAAGATGTACCAGGACCTCAAGACACTGTATTGGTGGCCTAGCATGAAACGTGAAATTGCTCAATACGTTTTTGAATGCGACGTTTGTCAACGTGTTAAGGCAGTTCGTCAGAAAACAGCCGGTCTTCTCCAACCTCTGAAAATCCCCGAGTGGAAGTGGGACATGATTGAAATGGACTTCGTCACTGGTTTTCCAAAGTCCAAGAAGGGCAACGATGCAATCTTCGTTGTCATTGATCGACTCACTAAAGTAGCTCACTTCTTTCCTGTCAAAGAGACAATCTCAGCTAGCCAGTTAGCAGAGCTCTACACAACAAAGATTGTTCCTCTTCCTGGTGTTCCATTGGAAATAAGCTCAGACCGTGGAAGCATCTTCACTTCTCATTTCTGGAAGAGTTTTCAAGAAGCATTGGGCACCAAACTTCTGTTCAGCACAGCTTATCATCCTCAGTCTCAAGGGCAAGTCAAAAGAGTCAATCAGATTCTCGAGGATATGCTCAGAGCATGTGGTATCTCCTTTGGCATGAAATGGGAGGAATGTCTTCCATATGCTGAATTCTCCTACAACAACAGCTTCCAGGCAAGCCTAGGCATGGCACCATTTGAGGCACTCTATGGCCGCAGATGCAGGAGTCCAATCAATTGGTCTGGAGCTGGTGAACGTTCACTCTTAGGCCCTGACATTGTTAAGGAAGCCGAAGAGAAAGTTCGCATCATTCGTGACAATCTCAAGATTGCTCAGTCTCGTCAGAAAAGCTACTATGACAGCAAGCACCGGGATATGGTCTATGCACCTGGTGACAAAGCATATCTCCGTGTAACTCCCCTCAGAGGCACTCATCGTTTTGGTGTGAATGGAAAGCTGGCACCAAGATACATTGGTCCTTTCAACATTCTCTCAAGGCGTGCAGAAAATTCCTATCGTCTTGAACTTCCAGAAAAACTATCCAAGGTGCACGATGTGTTTCACGTGTCACAGCTCAAGAAGTGCTTCAAAGATCCAGATCCTGCAGTCGATCATGATTCCATTGAACTCCAAGAAGATCTCTCTTATGAGGAGCACCCTGTTCGAATTCTCGATGAGACCGAGCGTAAGACTCGCAACAAGAGCACCAAGTTCTTGAAAGTGAAGTGGTCTCATCATTCCGATAAAGAGGCAACGTGGGAGACCGAAGAGGATCTTCGCAAGAAGTATCCGGACCTTTTCTCTTCTCAGTAGGAATCTCGGGGCGCGATTCCTTCAAGGGGGGGCGTTTTGTAACATCCCAAGTATGAAAACAACCCCTAGAATGTTTGTTTCTTGCTTTATTATTGTTTTGCATCATGGCATCTTAATCATTGCATTGTTTGCATCTGTTTCTCCTTGTTTTCTATTTGATGTTCAAACCAAATTCAAATATTTTTTCATCCTTGTGCTGTCACAATTTTTTTCAAATGGAAATATTCAAATAAAACATCCATTTGTTTCCATTAAAATAGAAAGCTCAACTATTAACTTGTTATTTTAATAACTCACTTAACTCAAATTTCATTCAAAATTCAATTACATTTCCCAAACAACAACCATGTTGAAACTTATGAAAATTACAACACACTTCCATCAATTTGTTTCAATTAAACATGAAGGTTCACACTATTTAAAATCTTTGCTTTCAATATTTCAATTAATATCAAAATTCATTCAATTTCAACCAAATTTCAAACAACAACATATTTTAAACATTTTGTAAAACAAAAGTTGGCAATTGTTGCTGTTATCCTAAATAACCTCTAACAAATTTTTGCTAATTTTTCTAACCTAAAACTATCCTCTTTTCTTCCTATTCCTTTTCAGCAAAAAAAAAATAGCAGAACAAAAAAATAATAAAAACGCAGAGAGGGGTGGGCAGGCCAGCCCAGTTGGGCCAGCCCACCACACCCCACGGCCTGGTACCCCCTCGATCATCTTCCACCTTCGTACGACAGCAATCTGAACGTGTCCACGTTGATAGAAGCGACAGGGAACGGCCACGGGCGCTCCCTCCTCTCCATATAGCTCTACCCCCGAGCCCTAGCTCCGCCCTAACCCTAATTCCCCTCCATCTCTCCCTCGACGCTGCCGATTGCTTCCTCTCTGTACCACTTCATCACCACCACCTCTGAATCCACCGAGCCACCACCCTCTGAACTCCGATGATCACCGGCGGTATGGGCCTCCACCGAGCAGGGGTAGGCACGGGAATCAAACCCCCGTACCTCCCTCTCCCTCGTCGACACCTCCACGACGTCCAGGAGCAACCACAGCGTCGCCGCCGTCCGTGCCGTCGCCGGCGTCCACCTCCACACCGACCCTCTGCTTCCCCTTCAACCGGAGGTGAGCACGTCCACCTCGCCCCTCTTTCTTCTCTGCACGATGCACACCGCGTGCACACGAGCAGCACACTGCACACGGCCATCCCAGCAACACGCTCGGACAGCAGCGAGCAGCAGCAGCGGCTAGCCGCCGGCGATGGCCTTCCGTTAGGTTCAGAAAAAGCCAGCAGCTTCGTCAGTTTCAGTTAGCCAACTGAAACTGAACGATATCCTCCCTCGCCCCCTTACCTGTCAACGATCTCAGCAGCTACCGCAGTGGTAGCAGCGCTGCGTGCGCGAGCCCGAGCCCAGGGTTCGACCCCCCCCCCCCCCCGCGGCGCAGTTTATCCCCCCTTTTTGCCATTTGCCACGCGGGCAGGCAGGAGGCCCACCTGCCTGTGGCAGTGATGGCCACGTAGGCCTCTACCCGCGGCCACGCAGCGCCACGTTGGCCAGGGCCCGCTGGCAGTGGCCCAGGTTGGGTCACTGCGCGGTGAAATTTCTTTTCTGCCACAGTTTTCTTTTAAATCAAGTCCTTTTCTTTTACAGATTAGTCCCTGTAATTGAAATGCAAATAACTTTTAATTTCCAAATCCAAATAATACAAATAAAATATGTATTCTGCACCAAATTAAATCCTCTACCTATTTAACTCATTTTTTTCTGTTTTAAACATTTCAAATGCATTCAAATTTTAAATTCAAACAATTCATTTCACATTTGGTTAATTCCATAACTAATTCAATATTAATTCAAATGCAACATATAAAATATGTTTTCAAACCAGAAAAACATAATCTTTTCAAATATGAATTTTATTTAATGTTTTGAACAAATAAAATTCAATTAATATTAATACTTGTTTTAAATTCATTTAAATCTTGTTTAAACTTGTTTAATTTATAATTAAATCATTGTAATTCCTTTGTCAATAATTGAAACATGTAACCCACCTAAAATTTTGTGTTATTTTCAAATATTAACTTTGTTATCTGTTTTGAACAATTAAACTTGATGAAAACATTAAATGCTTATGTAACTCCTTTAAGAAGCAAATTTTCTTAACTTAATAAATAAAATTCTAAACTTGGTAAACAACATATCAAATTGAATCCCTTGTTGTTTCCTTCTTGTTTTCATCATCCATGCATCATGCTAATCAACTTTCACCCGATGATTAGTTGTAGATCATTTAATCCCACCTTAAATTCATGGGCTTTCCATATGCAATCCAACTTGCATATGGGTCCATTTAAACATGTTATCTTGTCAACTAGTTATTTTGATGCATCAATTAAATTGCCATGCATCATCCCATGATTGTGCATTATACCCTGTTATTGATTGTTCGTCTCTTTTCGATTGTGTGTTTGCTTCTTCTTGAATAGACGACGACATTGAGACAGACGAGGTTTACGACACCACTTCTGAGGAGTTAGCTCAGTACCAGGCTACTGGGTTTGCAGGCAAGTATTCACTCACATGAACCATCGTGTTCCTTTCCACACTGGATACCGATACTTTCCATTGTCTATTTCTGCTAGCCCTATGAATCGTTGCTCGTGTCCCGATCCTATCACATGTTATCATATAACCCTGATATTGCCTCACCTCCACACCTATAACCCCTTGTTTGTTGCCTTAGTCTTACCTAGCATGCTTAGGGTTGCTTGTGCTCGAGTCTGTTGTCCGTTACTTCTTTTACCTTACTTATTTATGATTCTATGGGCTCGGTGTTTAAACAATCAACCTGTTAATGTTTGGGTAATAAGATGATAAGGCACCGGCAGGAGGCCCGGCGTGGTTTTTGAGGCCTGCTAGTGTCGACCCTAATTAGGAAAAGGGTCTTGTCTACTGATCCATGATGAGCGCACTAACCGCATGTGGGAAGCGTGTATGGGCGCCCCCCTCAATTTGATTCGATTCGCATCTCGTCAAAATCGCCTCATTTAGTTCGGGTTTTCCATTTCTCGCATGCATATGCAGGTGCGAACCCTTGGCGCCATGGTGGAATTTTTGTAGTCGGCATTTAGGGAGACACGTTCTTAGAGTGCTATGAGGGTCCCTTTTTCTTCGTGGGGCTCGATTAGCCGTGCGCTCAAGGTGCTTTGGGCTTGATGCGAAGAAGAGTTGAGTTGTGTTGAGTGCCCCGCTTGGTGGGAGGCATTCCATCTGGCGGGTTATTCTTACGTGTACGACCAAATTGGTGCACCCCTGCAGGGTTAAATCTTCTCGAGAAGCCGTTTTGTCCGCGGTTATGGATGACTTGGTGAAAGTACTGGCTAACAAGTACTCAGAACAACTTACACCTAACTAATGCTAAATTTGACTAGTAATAGTATTATTGACACAACAACTTGAACATCACTAATCCAACTGTGTGAGTTATCCTTGGGTTGCTTCCTTAGTAGGGGGTAACATTGGATGGGTTTGTTTGAAGTTAATTTCAGTTTGTTACGATACGCGATCTTATCTTCTTTCTGTTAGCCGGAAGTGTAGTATGTCTCTGTAGTTGGTTAGCGCAGCCCGGTGCAGCATCTTCTATATCACCTATTCTTCCGTTGAACCTAAAGCATTTGTACCTGGTGTTGCCGGGTACACTTTGGTGAAGTGTGAGTCTTGCTTGCCAGTACTTGTATGTACTGACCCCTTTGGGGCTGTGTTTTCCGCAGACTACGATTCCGAGGATCCCCATGGTGGCTACTACATGGAGTACGACGAGACTGCTGACGAGTAGATAGCGGACCCGGGCAGGATCCGAGACTACGTGGATGGGCTCCGTCTTATTTTCATTCCCGGCCTCTTAGGCCTATTTGGATTTGTCTGTACTCAGACGCTTTGAGTGCTTCCGCTGTGATGTAATGATGATATGTTGGGACATGTGTCCTCTGGATGATTGTATTTGCTATTCTCTGCTCTAGTGAGAGCCATTTGCAACTTCTTTCCATCTTTTGTGTCTTAGAGATCTGTTGTGGTATCATTTCGTTTAACGCCGTTGACGTACCATGTGTGTATGGTATGGAGTACGTCAGTGGTAGTATTCTGATCTCCATGGGATAGTTTACATCGACGGTGGATAGTAGAGTTTGGTTGTCACACTTAAGTGTTGGCCTACTCGTAAGAGGATGCGGGCGCAGGTAGGCCCCGTAATCCAATCATCTACTATTCAGTTCGGCCCGGTGAGTATCCTATAGAAGTCAGGGTGCGACACTAACATGGTATGGCACTCCCTACCTTGTGTGGGGACCCGGACGCTCCGTAGCCCCCCTCCGGTGAAAACCTACACCCGCTGGAGAAATACCGGACTTATACGGATACACGCGGTAACACCGTCGAAAGGGGGTAGCAATGTGGAACCAGCTGCTTGGTTGTGTTAGGGTAGTCCATAGGAGCACAAAACACATAGATAGAACCCAACTCTTCGGAAGATTCCCGATGTTTCGTCCGATATGGGAGTTTCACCCTTTAAGCGGGGACCAAAAACCGCACATCACTCGCAGAGGGCATACCCGAGGGAATCTTATAGAATCATTGGTAAAAATTTGTCTTCACATATTTTATGACCTAATTATGCATAAAATAAATTGAGGTTCTACTGTTCACCCCGCTTCGATGCCCTTCTAGGGAATACACGACGTAGGCACACGTTAATATTGTTTTCCGAAAAGAGGTGATCCGGAACCCCCGTGTCTATAAAAAATGGAGCTATATATTACATTTCTATATTTTATATGTATGTTTTTTTTTTATGTTATAGGGAAGTTCAACAGCAAAAAAAAAATACGCCGATGGCATTGTATACGCCGACGGTCACCGTCGGTGTACAATAAATACGCCGACAGGATACGCCAAGGGAAACGCCGACGGGGTATCCGCGCTCTCCCGTAGTGTTGTTATAGCACACGACTGGTTTTGCTAGTGCCTCGGTGGTAGTTCGACTGCTTGTAGGTAAAATAGCAAAGTCCCGTAGAACTTCTGCTCCACACCACGCCCAAGGGCATATTGTAGATTGTATTTAACCGTTTGGACACTTGGAGCTGACTGCAGAATGGTCCAAACAAAATGGACTACGGAAAGTGCTACGTGACGACATATAGAGGTCTGCAGGTAGAATTTATCTCATCATCTCAATCGCTAAAAAAGACTGCCCAATTACATTGAATTTTACATGCATCGTGTGGTGAGACTGGCTATTTCACCGTTTCTTCCTTTTGTCATTTTATTTTGTAGTACGTCAGGCGTACTACAAAATATATGAGTAGTCGGCAGTAGCGTAGGCAGGATTTTTGCAAGTCCCAGGCCATCTTCGGTACACTGTACCTATAGACGCTACTGTAGCTGCAAGCAAGCCTATATTCGAATCTCACGCCCCAGGCCAAGGCCAGGGCAGCCTGAGGCCTGGCTACGCCTCTGGTAGTCGGTGTCATGATTAGAGTCAGTTATCACTAAGAAAGAATAAGAAATATTAATAAATGATACAAACGTGCCAAACTTATCTTCATGTATACACAAGTAAAAAAATAACACGAATACCATGCATCCAACACCAAAGCAAACGGACCCCCACAAGTCATACAGGTTTGAGGAAAAGCATCTATCCACCCGTCGGCAAATATTACAAAAAAAAATTATATGACTCATCCTAATTTGTTGTAGAGACTTTATTGATTAATGTATAACCAGCACAGGCAGACTGTAGCCAAGTTTCAATCTTTTCATGCTAAACCACTATAGAAGAATGCCAAAAATCAGCTTGGTAGGCTAAACTGCAATTTCAACTGACAATATAGATGGTTTTTTAGCCTCTTCCTTTCAGAGATAATAAACTTTGTAAATCCTCGGGTAGCTCATCTCAAGTAGGGAACCGGCTATGTCAAGCTACTTTCATCCTTGTGAGTAATTGATCTTCCATAGGCAACGATCAGTAACATTAGGTTCATTTACTTCTGATCAAGTTCAGAATCTCTAATTAAAGGACATCTAACCAGTAACATGAAACTCTTCACTGAAATGATACCATCACTTAACATAGGGCCCTCTTCACTGAAATGATACATCACTTAACAAAGGGCCTACAACACCATTCCTACACAATCATGTGTAACAAAATGTTATTTGATTGCCCTCTCAAGTGCTACGGTAAATGATAAAAGACTGATGGGTATATAGTTACGAACTCATAAGAATGCGTAGATGCTCCTATCTACATTTTTTAAACTAAGCCGTGGTTTCGTTTACTACTTGGCAGAACAAAATAACCATTTACTTTTGACGAAATGCTCAAAATAAATTGTAATTTCTTCATTTGTCCACATGAAGTAGAAAAGGTGAATATAGTAACTTATATAATTTATGAGTTCGTTTAAAATTCTACCTTTTTGTTTTCAGACATGGCTAGAATTATATGTATCGGAGTGTATCTTCAGCAACACCTGACCGTGACTTGAGAATTAATCTGTAGGTTAACGGATCTTACTGAATTAGCACTTAAACCAAAATTTTAAATGTGAACGACCAGTAGGCACATTCTTTGAACATTTTCCATGTGTAGCGTAATTCAGTTAGTTGCTTGGTTTTTCTTTCACTACACTTAATAAGCACCAATAGAAATTTTCCTATTTCCACACTCACACAATGAAAAAATAGGATCTAGAATTAGCACCAATGATCCATAATCTGATCAATTACTTTACATAATAGCATAAGAATATTATCAAGAGCTAAAAGATATTTGGAAACAAAATTTAAAATATGAACCTGAGCAGGAATGGAACTTGTCGTGGATAATTTCCCTTTTTGGTGATATATCATCATTAACTTACTCTGGATGATATACAATTACATCTGAGAACATATGACAGCTTACAACAATATGTTGAACTCAGATTTGAACTCATAATTTTCTTAGATGAATATAACTCACCGTTGAGAACAAACTATATGCAATAGAGCTGCGACCAAATAGATATAAGGTGCATTGATTAAATTAGTTCTACTGATCACATAAATAAAGCTCAACTGACTTAAGGACGAGATGAAGCGAATAAAAAAGCAAGTTGTCATCTTTACTCGATACAGAACGAGGAGAGATGTATAATTCAAGAATCACTTAGGTGTGCATTTCTATGTACTATATGCACATCACTTCAGAATTTTAAGTAACTAGTATACGTGCACGTGCACTACACGTATATAAAATATAATCCTATATCTATTGCAATGACATTATTTTGTTAGCAGAGTAGTATAAATCCCATCTAAAAAAATAAATAGTACAATTCAACACAGGTTCAAAGCGATAGTTAAAAAATGAGTCACGAGTAACGTTATGCACTATTAGCAACTTAGAAGGTCCATCTTTTAATGCGATCAATAATTCCTCGTTCCATGTCTGGAATATTGTTGATCGCTTCATTGTCTTGATACTTCAAAATATATACCAATAATCGCTTTCTCAACTCAGAATCGTCCTACATATGCATTTATACAACATTTTGTCATGTGAAGTTCACGTTTAATGTGTAGCAAATGAGTATGGATGAGAATATTCACCGTGTGTATCCGAAAAGACGACGCTTCATTGTACCACAAGTGCATTAAATTAAAAACCAAATAACCAGACAAAACACTGCATAAATATGAAATTTCACATCAGTGTTTGCGTTTTACAAATCAAATAAGGTTATATTAAGTGAGTAGCTTCATACCCCTTCGATTTTTTCGGAACAATATGGACTTTGCGCCCCCATTTGGAGATGTCTTCGTTCCCTTTGGGGTTTGCCAACTGAAGTGCAAGGTTTATATTATTGCCCATTTCCATATTTTTTAATATGTGTGTCCTCCATGTTGGTCTCGAAAGAGGGTCCAAAAAATATATAAATTTCTTTTCTTGATCCAACACAAACAATATGAATAGGCCAAGAATTTCATAAGGTAAAAAAAATTGCAATGATAGGTTTAAAAATAATCAATCACATTGATACAAAATAAATCACTATTATGATCGAAGGAATAAACTCTCACCTTGGCACATTCTGTTATATGACACTCTCTGCTATTAGGTTAGCTATGAAACAACTGTGCTAACCGATCAATATCAACCTTCAACGGCCACTTGTGTCTCGCGCAGAGTTTCGAATTAAACGATGACGATAACGATGATCGTAATATTGTCATACGAAGCAAAATATATACCTGTTTTGGAGTGTCGGTTAATTCATCTCCCGTGAAGAACTCCATAAAATTGAACATCCAAAGACCACACGATGACCTTGATTAAAAAAAAACTTATGATATAAATTTAAATATATTCAACAAATAAATTACGCAAGAAATATTATTACTCTTATTTTTTTCAAAATAATTAAATAATGGGGACGAAATAATTATTTGTTAACCCCTTCGTATCTAGTCCTACATACTCAAATAACAACACCATCTCAAAAAAAAAGGAAAAAAAGGAAAAAGCTGGACACGACACATCCGCTGCTCTCTCACTCTACCCAATCCCTCACCTACCTCTCTCACCTACCTCTTGACTGCCCAGCTCCCCAAGGACACCGTGTTCCCCATTCCCCATTAGCTCGCCGCTTCCCTTCGCCTCCATTGCGGTCGCGAGGAGCCGCCGCCCCTAATCATCTACGACATTCTCGTCGAGTCCGGTCACTGAAAACCCCGAGGGAGCACTCCATCTCGGCATTGTCGCGGGTCTCGCATCCGGGCAGCGCTGGATGTACCAACCCCACCGCTGGCCTCGCGCTCCTCCGGCGGCCGGCCTCCACATGCGGCGGTTGCGGACGCGGCGGCCGGCACCTCCACCTGCTGTTGTTGCGGACGCTGCGGCCGGCACCTCCACCTGCTGCTGTTGCCGGAGCGGCGGGCTCTCGCTTCTTCAGCAATGGCAGCCCCACTGGATCAAGCAGCGCCAACTCCCGGTATGTGCTCTTACCTCGAATCAGTTCATTCATTCCCCCAAAAACATACACTGTATTGGATTAGATTCATCGTCGCTAGGATATACAGTACACATGAATTAGGAGGGAAGTCAGTTCAGAGCCTGGGATAGGCTCCCTTCCTGCCTGTTAGATATGGATTAATTCTCAGGCAGTTGTACTTTGCTACATATCTGATCGTGACCTTCATTTAGTATTCTGATTGAGAGATATCTGGGACTGATTTTTTATGGGATAATACAATCGCTCGGTTGGAGATGAAAATTGTGCTTCTTCAGATTTCATTCTGACTCCACCAAGCTCTGTATTCACTCTTGTAACCTGTTAGACTGTGCATTCAATTTCTCAAAGATGGCTGTCTTGTGCTCCTTACAGTATAGTTTCATTTAGTGGTTTTGTAAAAGGAGACTAATCAATTTGTTGCCACCCTGACCTTGTCGACTAAAAGACCAGTGTTGCTTATTATTTTCAGAAAGAACAAAATCTTGTAGATTGCAGATGAGTCTCATTAACTTAGTTCCATTAAATGTTTATCTGTATAAGTCTGCACACCTCATTTCTGTTTTTTTTAAAGAGGGCCTTGGAAGAGAAGAAATCAGTTCGTGCTAAGTTGAAGGAGTCCTCGTTTACATTATGCAAAATGTTCAATAAAAAATTGCCGATTTGGAGAGACTCAATAAGGTATTCTTGCTAACTTCTCTCCCAGGCAGAAGCCAGTGTTGTAATTTTTAGGTTCGTGGTAGATTCGCCTCTATTTCCATCCTAAAGTATTCTATTGTGAACGTTCTGATCCAGGATTTGGGTAGAAATGATTATAGTATCTGTTGGTTCTACTTAAGTTTGGTTGGCTGATGGGGTGGTTATAAATTGCTCAGGAAATCAGACTGGCCAGAAGCTGTTCGCCTACACGACCATGTTATTAAGTTAGTGCTTCTTAGCATGTTGCTTCCTTTCATACAGAGGCTTGTGTAATGTGTATGCCAAGTTAGTAATACCGTTCTATTTGCAGCTACATGGTCAGTATCCTATTCCAAAACTGTCACTCTTAAATTTCTGGCTTCTAGGAGCACCAATAAACCACTTAATATGTGCTGGAACTATAAGTTCCTTCAGGATAAATACATCTATGTTCATGGTGATGAATCAGTCCTTGCAGAATCATATTTGTGTATACTTTTTTTCTGACTCGGCCTCCTCTTGCCGCCTCACGTCATATTTGTAATAGTATGGCGTTGTCAACAACTTAACATGGGCGAATTATAGAATTCTATGGCTCGTACAATCGTCTGGATATTGAACTGTACTGTCTTCTAGCTGTCAGTAAAATTCTGAAAGTTTTAAGTTACTATAATCAGTTCCCCTTAAATGAGCATTTCATGGCATGGAATATAGATTTGGAATGATGAACTATGTTTCCTGCATGGTTACAGGGCATTAAAACGATGCTATCCTCATGGGTTTCAGTTTGGAGCATTTAGGAATTATTCCATCTCTGTCAACTGTTTTAGCATTGTGAAGACTTGACCAACTACCCACTGGACTGCTACTACCCTAATGGTACCTATGTAAGGATATTGACAAGTAAGTTGTATGTTGCCAATTCTATTTTTAGTCTTCACATTGCTATTTTTTCTTAGTTTATGAAAGATTACATAATCTAATCTATCAGATAGCTCGCAGCGCTTTGTCAGATAACTCGATTGTCTTTGGTTGTAATATTTGTGTCAGATTGTACCTTGCTTTAGTGTTGTGTTTTATTGTCGGTCTGCCAGGCACAATCTCGCCCAAGACGGTATTCAGCTGAATATTTATTTTTGCATAATCCCATTAGAGAAGCATGATTTTATTCATGAAATCTTACAGTTAACAGAGTTAACTAAATAATTCATCTCAAAAAAAGAACAGAGTGCGCTAATAATTTATATAGCCCAATCTGGGGCTTGACTATTATGTGGGTCTGCCCCTAGCAACCAATGAACATGAGGCAAACAAGTATTTTATGGGTCATGTAGATGTTAGCACACCGTACCAAGTTCTGAAGATAGCTACTTATTACATAGTCTTTCCAAAATTGAGTTGTGTACTGTCATTTTGAGACAATTGATAAACATTGTACAAATAAATACACTGTTCTGTCATGTTGATTGTGTAGTCCGATCTGATCTAAACCTGTAAATAAAAATTGTACTCTAATCTGGGAGACTAAATTCAGTTTGCCAGGCACAATCTTGCCCAAGATGAAATTCAGTTGAATTTTTACTTATGTATTCTCCCATTAGAGAAGTACCTTTTGATTGATGAAATCTTACAGTGAACCAAGTTCACTAATAATTTACAAAGCCCAACCTGGGGCTTGGCTATTTTATGATTCTACCCCTAGCAACCAATAAAACTGAGGCAAACAAGCATTTTCTGGGTCATGCATCTACTAGCACACGGTACCAACTTCTGAAGATAACTGCTAGCACACAATTTGCTGGAAGGGACAGAGCAAACGATTTTACTAACCTTTCTGTTCTTCATAAATTATAGATTCGGGACCTACTTTGCAAGGAGTTCGTCGATGTCGGAAGTGCAGTGCGCCGATTGTGCAAGCCGGTGGATAGGTGCTGTCGAGACGCTGCACTGACAGAGGATGGATCGGACGTCGCAGCCCGGGTGTTAGAGTATCTGGACGACGGCAGGCCACGCCGGCGCAGCCCAGGTGTTAGAGTATCTGGACGACGGGGATGGAGCAGATCGAGCTGGCCCTAATTTTCCTAAAGTGGATCACCGGCCGATCTAGTTGGCCCCGCACAATTTTCTTAATGTTTAGCGATGATTCGGTTTGCCTAAAGTGGCCACCGACCTGTAATTACAGACCCCGCAATCGTTGCCGTAACTTGGGCATTCCTTTCTCTTGTACGCTAACGCTTGGCTGTAGGCAGAGTTTTCGTCTGCCAATTTAATTGCTACGTGTACCCAGTTTTTTTTTTCATGTGGAGATGACGGTTAGATCTGTATTTGTGGTCCAGAACGTGAGGCAGAGACTGACCAGATTTTCTCTGTGTACCTTTTGTGGGGTGGACTTAGGGATGAACATGTTTCCTTGTTTTATAGTAGTGGAGATTTATAGTAGTGGAGATAACTGATCTCCATGTATCCCTAAATCCCTAACTAACATATCAAGGGAGATATAAAATGCAGCGATGCATCAATGTGTCAAGAAAGCATTAAAATCTTTAACAATTGTTCCTAAAACTTCAGATATATAGAGCCATATAGATTATCATTCGCGCATGTAAAACCAAGAAGACGTTGCATAAGTATGGGTAGGTGGTGTGATTTCGAACTTCTTCCGGAGCAGCGAAACATGCAGATGTACCTTTATATGCTTGCCAAGGAAATCAGAAGTTAGAGTTTCGTCCATTGGTTTCGTCTTGCACTTCATGACCATGCTCACGATAAAAACGGCTTGGTTAGGCATGGCTGCACATGAGGTGATACTATAACCATCTCTGTATCTCTGATGAAGCCCTTTATTTAGATACGGTAAATCTAGCTAAACAACCTGCAGTATGCACGACAGATTTACAGAGGCATGTGCACGAATGGAGCAGGTGGCGAGGGATATTTTTATCCCACATGGATGGCCACTTGATCTACGGATAGCGGCTCCATAGCATAGGCAGTCTACAGCAGATGTTTTGTAGTATTGTCTCCATGTTTTTTCAGTTTCGGATTTCGGCTGTGTGCATTTCACGATGCAAAGGCCGGGTGTAATGCTTGAATTTTTGAGTAATAGAGCCCTTTATCAAAAAAAAAATGCACGACAAATTCAGTTTCACCTGTCACACCGCAACAACACATCGATAGCATTAGGACAATGAACTAATGTGCAAGAAAACTCAGGCTTGATACAGCTGTACGCAGTATTATTGGTTGTTGAAAACTGTAGCAGAGCACCAATTCTCTATTATTAACTGAAACCATCCTTGAAGCAGAATATGTTTAATATGAATATTTCACACACAAGGCTCAAATTGCTGGTTTAGGAATCGGTAGCGAAATTGTAATGTTCCGATTTCAGTAAAAGTACATATACACAAAAAAGAGATCTAACGAAAGAACATGAGGAATAGTTGGCTCATCGGTGGAAGAAAATTGGGGAGGTTCACAGCTGGGATAACCTCCTCAAGCGCAGCTTCCAAAACGGACCAAACCTTGAACCACGACATTGCCTCCTGCTGATATTGAACAGCGACAGCGCCTCCTGCCGTATTTATTGGTTACCTGCGGTCGCCTTCCTCTCCGGGCAGACCGACGCATCCATCGACAGCAGCACCAGATTGGCAGCTAGCGCGAATCCATCGGACGGGAGAAATTGCACCTCGGGGCAGTGGAAGTAGGTGTGCTCCTCTTCTGTCAGGAGGGGCCGCGCCTCGTGACTGCGATATGATGGTCGATGCCTCGATGATGTGCCGCTTGGAGCGAGCTCCAGGGCCATCTCCATCCCGGCACCATCGGCGTTCCTCCGGCTGTCCGATCGTAATACCAGGAGATCAAAAGACAACCAAGCAACATAGGAGAAACGGAATAAAAACCAGAATAAAAGAAGACTGTACATACCGATGAATAAATCTGTTAAGCGTCACGGTGATGACCCACAAGTATAGGGGGTGTATCGTAATAATTTCAATAAATAAGAGTGTCAAACCCAACGAGGAGCAGAAGGTGTTGACAAGCAGGTTGGATAGAGGATTCACTGTAAACACTAATAAACGGATTTTTTGTGTGTTGGATGTAGCAGATAAATAAAGTGCGAGTAAATAAAGAGCAGTCAATATTATTGCAGCCAGTGGCCCGATCCTTTTGAGAGCAAAGGACAAGCCGGTTGAGTTATATAACTACCAAACGTTCTCGAAGACACATGAGAATTTCGTCAAGTGCTTTCGCTTCGTTACGGTTGATTAATATTCATTGGTTCGTGAAGTGTTGTGTGGGTGAACCTATGCTAATGCACCTCCCAACTAGGACTAATACATATTTGTGATTATACCCCTCTTTGATCAAGGCGGGGTGTCGACCCGAAAGGCTCTGCCGGCGAACTCCCATGGGCGGCACCTGGAGATTGCTGGATCGGTGGAATTCGGTCACAATGCTCAGTCATCGAAGGTGAGATTGGAGGACTAGCAACCGTGTTCGGAGTCTTTGCATCGATGGGGAACTGGCTTGGAGTTACAAGATTCATGGCAGCCGTATGTAAGAGGGGGCGACAACATGCGTGAAGTCGAAAGTCCTATCTTTCAGGGTGAAAGCCCAAGGTCTGGCCTTAATTGGTTGTGCCTGACACTGGTCTTCTTGGAGACGTTGTTTTGAGAGCGAGGATTATCTTCAGGGTAAAAAACCAAGGTCTGGCTTTAATTGGTTGTTCCTGGCACCGTTATTCATGGAGGCGGTGTTTTCGAAGAGATGGACATCAGTTGTTGTTAGATGGTGGTTGTGCGGATACCGCGAGGGCTGTAACTCTGTAGCGGGACTTTTCTTTTTATTTCTTCTTTTTATTGTCTTTCGGCTGTGCGCATCCATTGCGTTGTTGCAGAGGCCGAATGTAATTTGTATCTCCGGGATATTAATATACTTTCCTTTATAAAAAAAAGTAATTAAGATAAAACTAACCACGCCCTTAAACTTCGGGATTCTATGCTCTCTCGCGCATTGGTTTCCTAACGGGGTTTTAGGTTTCTGTCACTCCGTCAGCCCCACAATTAGTAGCCAAATACACATTGCATCCTCCTAGGCCCATAAAGGTGAATTATCATATAGTCGACGTTCACATGACACCACTAGAAGAATAGCACCACAACTTAAATACCGAGCCACGAGATATTACTTCAATATAACTTCACTACTAACATCATGACTTCTCCCATGTCCTCAAGAACTAAACGAACTACTCATAAGACATCATATGGATCATAATCAGAGGTGATATAATGGATAATAACAATCTGGTCATAAAGTGCTAACACCGATAAATCTCACAAGCATCAACTACTAACAAGTAATCCACACCGGGAGAGAGATATAACGTATAACAACGATTGGTGTTAAAAAAAGTATAACAACGATAGAGGCGCCTAATAGTTACAGCGAGATGACGGTGGATGATGAGGGTTATGGTGCTGGTGGTGGTGATGATGATGCCGATCTTGATGATGCCCGGAGTGATGACGGTGACGTTGGCGATGATTTCCCCTCTCCGGAGAGGAATTTCCCTAAAAGATTTCTCCATGCCAGAGAGCTTTTCTCTCTCTCGGGTGTTTTCCGCCCCGAGGCGGCGGCGGAATAATTCTTCGATGATGGTCTGGGGCTTAGGGTTTCCTGGGGGTCAAGTACGCGAAAGATGTTGACCAGAGGTGGGCCAGGGTGTCCACACCACCTGGCGGCACGGCCGGGGGAGGGGGCGCCACCTCATGGTGTGGGCCCCTGGTGCCCCCCTCTGGCTCCCCTTCTGGCTAGAGTCCTCCTCTGAACTTCTAAGACACCTCATGTGCCCCCCCCCCTCTTCTTCTGATCTTCTGAAATATGGTTTCTCGACGGTGCTTTTTCCATCAGATTTCTGGTCCCGGTGTTTATTCTCCAGAAATTATGAAACATGCAAAATAAGATAAAATAACAAGTAATGCATCATAACATGAAATATATCCATGAATAACATAAAATAACAATATTAAATAGTGATGCAAAATGGACGTATCAACTCCCCCCAAGCTTAGACCTCGCTTATCCCCAAGCAAAACTGAACTCAGTAAACAAGACCACAGGTTTATGGAGTGAGGTGTCGATAAATTGAAATACGGGAAAGAGGCATCACATCTAACAATGTACAAGTAATTTTAGACAACAACTTCCTCTCATATAATTAAACTTGAAACAAGCAGAGGAACAATAATGGTGCAAAAAGTAAATCAAAATTGGTAAAGGCACTTTGTTCTTGGTCACAGAACAATTAACAGTTTACTCGTCTTTCAATCAGAGTCTTTATACTAGAGCTATATTGCAGAGTTTATCATGCTCAATTATAACGGTCCCTTTGCAAACATTGGTAACTTTCTAAGTGGTATTCAAACAGATAAAAGCATTTGTAGAAAAAAGGAAGAATAATAAACATGATTGAGTAAATAAACATGGAGTCCGATGAATCACAACAATTCAAATGCTTGCTTAAGACAAAAGGAAATGGGTTACTAACTCAACATAAATGTAAAAGATAGTACCTTCGCAGAGGGAAGCATGGATCACTCATGTGCTAGAGCTTGTATTTTAATAAACAGAGGTATAAAATGCATAACACTCCTCCCATCCATCTTACACAAACCATGGCTAACCGAATCCTCGGGTGCCTGCCAACAATCACAAACCATGGAGAAGTGTCTAATTTTAGAGGTGTATGCTAGTCTCAACGAATGGTAAACAAAAAATACAGTACGTCACAAGCCAACTAGACATAGGCTCCCATATGAAGGACGCAACTGGAGTAGAAGGTCATCCCTCATTCTCTTTTGTTTACAAGATTATGCTTTGACTGATAATTCAGAGGGGGAAATAGTCAAGAGAATTTGTGTATTCATTTGGGGCTGGGCACCCCGCAGCCATTCTTCTAGCATTTGGATAAGAAGATGAAGTCACTAGTCTAGGTGTGTGAAGTCCAATAACCAAGTGAGATAAATAATCTCTATTTACGTCCTCATGAGCAAAAACAAGAACACAGAACATGAGTAATTTTGAAAGATTTAAAGGTAGCACATGAGAAATTTACTTCGAGTGATGGTTAATTACCACAGATAGGTAGGTATGATGGTCACAAATGGCAAGGTTTTGGGGTTCAAGGTTTAGATTGTACTAGAAGCATTCCCTCTCAGTACTGGTC
Organism: Alopecurus myosuroides; assembly: GCA_028641055.1. Taxonomy (NCBI): domain Eukaryota; kingdom Viridiplantae; phylum Streptophyta; class Magnoliopsida; order Poales; family Poaceae; genus Alopecurus; species Alopecurus myosuroides. The sequence continues at coordinate 463,360,326 of CM054058.1, forward strand.
GTTGGCTAGCAAGGTTGGGTGGCAAGCATAAGAATTGAAGTAAAACAAAAAAACATATATGATGCCAATCGTGCTATCTTCCTTGAAGGTGCAGCCAAACTTATTTGAGAATACTAAGCTTATAAGCTAACAAAGAAGAAAGATCATGGAATAATATATCTACATGCAACTCCCTCTTTTCTACTTAAGTCTCAACGTATTGTTGCTACTAACCAATGCTAAGTTTTCCAAAACCAACTAGATTATCTTGAAGCTCCAACATTGGTACCAATATTAATAAAAAGATCAATCACATGACAAAACTTGCATACTAAAATAAAGTAGAACAAGTATATGATAAAACTTCTCATTAATATTTCATTACGGCAACTCAAACCAAGGGATACAACGATAACCAACTAAGGAGTGGCACTTCCATACTGCAAACCATACTATATGATATTTTCTCTACTCATGAAATGACTCTACTAAAAGGTAAAAAGGAGTGAAAGATAAAGGTGATACCGCGGCACTCCCCCAAGCTTGGAACAAACCAAGCGGATGCCAATACCAATGATGGATCAATTCTTCGATGGTGGTGGTGAATCCTTCTCGATGAGCTTATCAATCGATTCCTTCAAATCTTCCAATGCGTACATAAGCCTACGCATCACCTTCGTATTGAGCTCAATTTGGTTCGCTTGCTTGTCAGATGGTGAATCCCGGTCATACAGGTCTTCTTTCTTTGCTTCCTTGGATCGAGAACTTCCTTCTCCTCTAACTGGTGTCCTTGAGGCTAAACAGTGACGTGGGGCCTTTCCTCCAGTACTCATCGTCTCCGTTTTCTTGCAAGGTTTTGAAACCACTCCAATGCTTGTGATGGTGACGCGTCGAAGTACTCGTAATTCTTCTTCTACATCTCCTTCAGCTCCACTATCAATCTCCTTCTTTGGCTCCTGGTCTTGGAGATCTTCTTCCTTCGGTCCCTTCCCCTTGTTGTTGTTGGTGGAGACCATGGTTCTTCTAAAACTGAAAACAGACCCTGGCAGAAACAGCTCGAAACAGAAACACGGCGAGAGAATGATATACGGACCTTGGGGGATCCGGGGGATTATATAGAAAAAATCATACGTAACGATAGGAAAGTCCAGGTCGAAAACAAGTCGGAGAGGGGCTCCGGGGCGCCCACACCATAGGCTGGCGCGGTCAGGGGTGGGCCCGCGTCGCCAAGTGGTGTGGTACCTCGGGAACCATCTCCAACTCCTGTTCAGCTCGGTATTTGTAACGCTCGGGGTTTTCCCCAATTAGTTTTGCTTGTTTTGTTTTGCATCATCATGCATCATGAGCATTGCACTTTCTCACAATTAAAATTTTATTTTACATAAAATAAAATAAAAACCTTGTTTTTGTGTTGATAAGTTATTGTAATTGTTTCTTTTGTCAAAAACATTTATAGTCCTTCTCAAAATTTATTTCTTGTCTATAGTTTTGGCAAAGGAAAAAAAAGAGAAAAAGGTTTTAGAGTGAGAGAGAATAGCCCAACCACTTTGGGTTGAAACCTCTCAGAAGCATCCAACCCATCTCCCACGAAGTAGCCCACCCCACCTCTTCTTCTATGTCGGTACCACCACGAGGAGAGCGTGACTGCAGGTCGCTCTCTCCACCACGCCACCACCACCGCACCACCTGCTCCGTCCCTCCCATAAAGCCGCCCCCTCCTGTCCACAAGAACCCTAGCCTTCATCCATCTTCCTCCATCCACCGCCATCATCTCTCTCCCTCCTCTGCTACTTTCTTCTTTCTCTGAACCTTCCTGAACCGAGAGTGGGAGAACGCTCACGATCGACGCCACCGCTTCGCCATGGTCTCTTTCGAGTTAAGGGGACTACGGTAATGGAACCGCCTTCACGTCTTCGTCCTCTATGCAGAAGATCGGGAGCCGTTGCCGGCGGGATCGACGACGCCATCCAGTTCTTAAGGCGATGACGACAGCCTCTCCGTCATCTGCCTCGTCTACATAGGTCACGGTGGGCTCTCCGAGCCCGTCCCTTCCTTCTCCGACCTCTCCCACGATGAGCACCACCTCTGGGACTCGTCTCCCTTCCCTCCCCGTGCTCTGGTAGCTGCGTCTTCGAGCACAGCCCGTTTCAGGTCGCCGCCAATCTTCGTTACTTGTCAGCGTCCCGTGCAGTATCAATGTTCTTCAGTTTCGTCAGAAAAAATACCGCGTTGGTATACTTCACTTTGGTTCAGATCTGGAGCTGAACACAACAGCCACCGTAGCCCAGTGGCTAGCGCCCCGCACCGCACAGTGGAGACCGGAGTTCGATTCCCGTCTGGCGCAAAGGCTCCCTTGTCGGTGACCCTGGAGTCCACTTTGTCTGCACCCGCACCTAGACAGCGCCCGCGTTGCATCGGGCCCCGCCTGTCATATTCTCATGCGGAATCTCCACCCGTTGACCGAAGACAGATCCAAATCTGGAAACATTCGCAACCAGCCCCCTGGCTTTTCACGTTTTGCACCGAAGCCCTCCCACTCTCTGTTTCCCTCACAACCCCGACCCTGCAATTTCCAGAAAACACCCTAATCTTAAAATGCTTATAACTTTTGTTTTACTTATCCAAATGATGCAAACTTTTACCGCGTGAAGTGCCAGGGCCCACCTGTCGGTGACCCTGGAGTCCACTTTGTCGGCACCCGCACCTAGTCAGCGCCCGCGTGGCATCGGGCCCCGCGTGGCATACTCTCGGGCGGAATCTCCACCCGGTGTCCGAAGACGGATCCAGATCTGGATCTGGAAACATTCGCACCTAGCCCCCTGGCTTTTCATGTTTTGCACCGAAGCCCTCCAACTCTCTGTTTCCCTCACAACCATGTCCCTGCAATTTCCAGAAAACACCCTAATCTTCAAATGCTTATAACTTTTCTTTTACTAATCCAAATGATGCAAACTTCATGTCTAGAATTATCATAAAAATGCAAGGAATGTTAATATGTCATCCATGCTCATGTTTGCATCTTGCATCTTGCCTTGTTAGTAGTGTTATGCATGTCCACCTAATTAATAAACATGGAATGTGGTGGGTATTTAATTTAATTTGTGCCCTATTCCATTTAAATTGGTTTAGCTCATCTATCAATTGTTCTCCATGCTAAAAAACATTTAATTTGATGGCTAGCTAAATAACTTAACCTTCTACTTAATTGTTGGGATTCCTGTTCCATTTAAATTGGGTTAGTTGCATCTTATTCTGCATCCCGCATGTCATGCATCCATATCTTGAGAATGCTGGATCTTTTGCCATAGTAGTAATTGTTGCATACAGTGTTTCTTCTAGTGCTTTGCTTCTTCGCGGATAGGACGTTGAGATGATGTGAGCAACGACAAGTTCTGCTACCTCTTAAATCTGGATTCTAGGCAAGCTTTACTCACTTGCTACCTATGGCTGCCGTTCCTCACTTGTTACCGATATTTTCCATTGTCTTTATTCTAGCCTTATGATTCGATGCTTGTGTCTTGATCCTATCATACGTTTCTCTTGCAGCCATGATATAGCCCCATCTCCCACCTCCTATGACATGTTTGTTTTCTTGTTGGCCTTATGAGTCGTAGCGCATGCTTAGATTCTTTGGCGAGTTTGGCTCTTTATCACCTGACTAGTATGATAGCTTGTTTCAACTTAATTAATTTGATCTTAACGCTTGGGGTAATAATAAAACTTGAAATCGAGTTAAGCCACCGGCAGGAGGCCCCTCGAGGCTTTTGGTCCCTCTGGTGTCGCCTTAGGAAAAGGTTCTTGTCCGCTGATCCAAGAATGAGCGCACTAACCACTCGCGGGAGGTGTGTATGGGAACCCCCTTTGACTTAGTACTAGATCCTCTGATGGTCTTGGGAGCCACAACTAGTTCGTGTGTTCCATTTTCTCATACGCATATACACATTGCATTGACGATGAGAGGTTATGAGATTGGGGGTCATGAAGGTGCGGTACGTGCGAACGGACAGTTCCTACTTGGTTTGATCCGTCTTGCACGTAGTCGAAAACTTTTGAGCCGCTACGGAGTTTACGGCCGGACTCTTGACGCGGGTCAACTCAGATGGGTGGCTTCCCAGGACTTGAAAGTGGTGATAGGAAAGGTCATGTCGAGATATCCTGCCTTTGTGGCTGTGGATTGATTGAGCGTGTATGGCTACATTGGTGCATCCCTGCAGGGTTAAATCTTTTCGAAAAGGCGTATCGTCCGCGCTTATGTCAAGATCTTGGAGAAAGTGCTGGATTACAAGAGTCGGACAACTTACACCTAATGATATTTGTTAACATGTGCGATAACAATGATTACTATTTCAACATGTGTGAGTTTTTCCTCGGGTTACCTCCTGATATTGGTTGATGGGGGGTAAATCCTGGATGGGTTTGCTTTCGTGAGTAGTTGTAGTTGGATTTGTCGCGCTTTCTCATCCCTTTGTAATAGACGAGAGTTGTAGCGTGTCTCCATAGACTGCTTAGTGCCGCCCGCTGCCGCTTCATTACACCAACCTCTTCCTTGGTACCCAAAGTATTTGTATCTTGTGACGACTGGTTGCAATGGAATCTTGTGAGTATTGCTTTCCGCCTCTCGGTACCTTCAAAGTACTGACCCCATGATTCGGGGCTGTATTCACAATGCAGTCAGCATGTTTGAAGTTGATGACGTTAGCTTGGGAATCCCTCCGGGCTGGCCTGGGAAGGGATTGGACGCCATCGGTTATCTTCAGGCTCTTAGTCCAATTTGTATCTTGTCCGTAGTCGGATATTTTAGTCTTCCGCTATTATTTGGATCTTTGTATTGTATCAATTGTATCCTTGACTCATTTGAGTCGTCTTGTATATATCTCTTCTGTTGTTGTTACGGATTATTCGTGAATTGTTGTAATGGTATCAGAAATGACAACTCGGGATCGGATATTATGTGGATTCTGGCGGGAACGCTGAAATCCCCATAGTACCCGATCCAGGGACGTCACAGTATTTTTCATATTTTCCAAAAGTCAATAATTAATAACTGAAAAGGCAATCCGCGAACTTTTTCTTAACAGAACTGTTACCTATTCCAAAACTGAATCTGCAGATTCTAGAATCTTCTCTCCGATGAATATCTCCAGAGTCATTACTTGAATAACATAAACATCTTCATCATAGGAATCCCCAGAAATATAATGTTTGAGTCTTTGCCCATTTACCACTTGTGTAGTGTTATCCTTGAGGGAAGCAATTTCGATTTCCCCTGAACGATACACTTCTTCAATAACATAAGGTCCTTCCCATCGGGAGAGTAATTTTCCTGCAAAAAATATGAGACGAGATCGATACAATAGAACTTTCTCACCAACATGAAACTCTCTTTTAAGGATTCTTTTATCATGCCATTGTTTAACTTTATCTTTAAAGAGCTTGGCATTTTCATAAGCTTCACATATCCATTCATCTAAATCATTTAAATCAAGCATTCTTTTCTTACCAGCAAGTTTAAAATCTTTATTGAATTCTTTCACTGCCCAATAAGCTTTGTGTTCTAATTTTAAAGGCAAGTGACAAGATTTTCTATAAACCATTTTATAGGGAGACATACCCATAGGTTTTTTATAAGCAGTTCTATAAGCCCATAAAGCATCATTCAACTTAGCAGAACAATTCTTCCTAGATTTATTAACAGTCTTTTGCAAGATAGATTTAATTTCTCTATTTGATAATTCTAATTGCCCACTGGTTTGAGCATGATAAGCGGAGGAAATTCTATGATTAACATCATATTTAGCAAGGGTTTTTCTAAAACCACCATGAATAAAATGAGAACCTCCATCACTCATAAGATATCTAGGCACACCAAACCTAGGAAAAGTAACATCTTTAAGCATTTTTAACGAGGTTTCTCCATCAGCATTTTTAGTAGGTATAGCCTCTACCCATTTAGTAACATAATCAACAGCAACAATTATATGTGTACAACCAATTGAAGGAGGAAAAGGACTCATAAAGTCAAATCCCCAAAATCAAAAGGCTCAATAGAAAGAGAATAACTCATAGGCATTTCATTACGTCTAGAAATATTTCCTACTCTTTGACATTCATCACAAGACAAGATAAATTTACGTGCATATTTAAAGAGAGTAGGCCAATAGAAACCTGATTGTAGAACCTTCTGTGTGGTTCTATCTCCAGCGTGATGTCCTCCACAAGCACTACTATGGAACTTCTTCAATGTTTCATGTTTTTCATGATTTGGAACACATCTTCTCATAATACCATATACTCCTTATTTATATAAATGTGGGTCATCCCAAAAATAATGTCTCAAATCATAAAAGAATTTCCTTATTTGTTGAGCTATAAATGTTGGAGGCAAATACTTTGAAACAATAAAGTTGGCGTAATCAGCATACATTGGGCTATCTTGGGGTTTTACCTTTATTGCAGCCAATTGTTCATTTTGGAAAACTATCATTAACAGGAATAGGGTCAAAAGTAATGTTTTCCAATCTAGACAAGTTACCAACAACAGGATTTTTAGCACCCTTCCTATCCACAATATGCAAATCAAACTTTTGTAAAAGCAACACCCATCTAATAAGCCTAGGCTTAGCACCTTTCTTTTCCATAAGGTATCTAATTGCAACATGATCAATATGAATAGTAACATTTGAGTCAACAATATAAGGCCTAAACTTATCACATGCAAAAACTACGACTAGAAACACTTTTTTAGTAGTAGCATAATTCTTTTGAGCAGCATCAACAGCATCAAGAGTCTTACTAGCATAATGAATAACATTCAACTTCTTATCTATGTGTTGTCCAAGAACAACACCTACAGCAAAAACACTAGCATCACACATAATTTTGAAAGGTAAATTCCAATTAGGAGGTTGAACAATAGGAGCAGTAGTTAAAGCCTTCTTTAAAGTTTCAAAAGCTTCCTTACAATCATCATCAAAAACAAATGGTACATATTTTTGAAGAACATTTGTAAGAGGCTTTGATATTTTATAGAAATCTTTAATAAGTCTCCTATAAAAACTAGCATGACCAAGAACACTACGAATACCTTTAACATCCCTAGACATGGAATTTTCTCTATGGCTTTCACTTTATCTCTATCAATTTCAATACCTCTTTCGGAAATTTTATGTCCAAGAACAATTCCTTCATTAACCATAAAGTGGCATTTCTCCCAATTAAGAACAAGATTAGTTTCCTCACATCTCTGCAAAACTTTGTCAAGGTTGTTCAAACAATTATCAAAATAAGTTCCATAATTGGAGAAATCGTCCATGAATACTTCCACAATTTCTTCACAAAACCATGAAAAATAGCAGACATGCATCTTTGAAAAGTAGCAGGAGCATTACAAAAACCAAAAGGCATATGTCTATATGCATAAGTACCATAAGGACAAGTAAAAGTTGTTTTCTCTTGATCTTGTTTCCTAACAACAATTTTAGAAAACCCATAATAACCATCAAGAAAGCAAAATATCAGTTTTGTTAGTCAACCTCTCTAGCATTTGATCAACAAAGGGTAAAGGACACTAATCTTTCTTAGTAACTTTATTAACCTTTCTAAAATCAATGCACATTCTATAACCAACTACTACTCTTTGCGGAATAAGATCATTATTTTCATTAGGTACAACATGCATTCCTCCTTTCTTAGGGACACAAGGCATAGGGCTCACCCATATACTATCAGCAATAGGAAAAATAATACCAGCATCAAGAAGTTTTAATACCTCATTTCTTACCACTTCCTTGATCTTAGCAATTAAACGATGTTGATGTTCAACTACTGGGTTTGCATCAGGTTGAATATTAATAGCATGCTTACATATAGTAGGAGAAATTCCCTTCAAATCATCAAGAGTATATCCAATAGCTCCACGGTGTTTCTTTAGAACTCCCAATGATATTTCCTCTTCTTCACCTGAAAGTTTAGGACTAATAATAACCGGATATGTTTTCTTATCATCAATATAAGAATATTTAAGATCATCGGGTAAAGGTTTTAAATCAAAGACAAGATCCTCCTTGGGTGGTAATGTTGTACCCGTGTCCTCCACAGGTAAATTATGTGTCAGTATCACTGGTTGACGAAGAAGAATATCGTAAATCTCATTTCTCTCTTCCATAAATACCTCACTCTCATGGTCCTCCATATATTGCTACAAAGCATTGTTAGGATAAAGAGCAATAGAAGCAAGTTGTTAAACTTTAAAATTCTCATTAGGCAATTTAGATTCATAAGGTGCTCTAGCAAATTTGGAGAAATTGAACTCATAAGATTTTCCATCAAATTTAGTCAAAATATTCTCTATTTTACAATCTATAATAGCACCACAAGTGTTCAAGAAAGGTCCACCAAAAACAATAGGACAAGTTTTACTAGCAGCCTTACCAAGTACTAGAAAATCAGAGGGATATTTAGTTTTACCACATAAAACTTCGACATCCGTAACAATACCAATAGGGAAAACAGTTTCTCTATTAGCAAGCTGAATAACCACATCAATATCTTCAAGCTCACAAGAACCAATTTCATGCATAATTTCTCTATAAAGCTCATAAGGTATGGCACTAGAACTAGCCCCAATATCACATAAACCATAATAGCAATGATCACCAATCTTAACAGAAAACACAGGAACGTTGGTTTTCTTAGGTCTATGAGGATGTGAAACAATGTTAGAAGCATCCTCACAGAAGACAATGTGTTCATCCTCCGCATTTCCACAAACAGGGTCTTTTACTATTGCTACTGCAGGTTCAACAGTTATTTGTTCATCAGGTTCAATAGCTTTCTTTTTACTGTTATTAACCACACTAGCTACCATAGAGTGCTCTTTCACTTCAGCAGGGAAATGAATTTTTTTAACATAAGGCTCAGGAACATCAGGATTAATAGCGTGCACTTCTATATTACTAGCAGGAACAATATCTTTATAAGCTGCATGATACTTATGATAATTCTTTTTAGGAATATCAAGATAGGAGGCAAAAGCTTTAAGACAGTTTGCAAAAATTTGAGAATCAAGACCACAAACATCATAGAAATCATTGGTACCCATAAAAGATTTAATGCATTCATAATCATAATTTATACCTGACTTTCTACCGTTGTCATTCTCCCATCCTTCAGTGTTTTCTTGAATATGGTCAATAAGATCCCATTTAGCTTCTTCCATCATACGTGTAAATGATCCAGAACAAGAAGCGTCCAATAAATCCTTATCATGAAGAGAAAGCCTTGCATAAACATTATTGACAATAATATTACGCGGGAGTTCATGAACGGACATTTGAGCATTAATAACTTCATTCTCTCCCATGCTTGGGCAATACTCTCTCCATCATGAGACCAGAAATTATAGATTTGATTCTGGTCTTTATGAATCTCACTAGGAGGATAAAATTTAGAATAAAAGAGAGGAACAATTTCCTCCCATCCAATAGATTCACCATTTCTCAGTAATTTGAACCATTCAGCGACTCTTCCTTTCAGCGATAAAGAAAATAATTTCCTTTCAACTTGATCCATAGTAATACCTGCACATTTGAAAAACTCGCATAATTCATGTATAAAGAGCAAATGATCACCAGGATGGACAGTTCCATCACCGTAATAGCAGTTATCTATAACACGTCCAACAATTTTCATAGGTATTTTATAAGGATCTAATTCAGCATATAACGGGTCACTAAATACCCTAGAAGTGATAGTAGTATTATCTCTAAACAGACAATCAAAAGTATTATCCATGATGAAATAAAACAGTAGACAGAAATAAAAACAACACTCACAGTAAAAGTTTCTCTTACCAATTCGACTTACCAATAGCGCTTCACTCCCCTGCAACGGTGCCAGAATATAGTCTTGATGACCCACAAGTATATGGAGTGTATCGTAGTACTTTCGATAAATAAGAGTGTTGAACCCAACAAGGAGCAGAAGGTGTTGACAAGCAGGTTGGATAGAGGATTCAATATAAACACTAGTAAACGGGGTTTTGGTTTTTTTGGATGTAGAGAATAAATAAATTGCGAGTAAATAAGGAGCAGTAAACAATATTGCAGCGAGTGGTCCAATCCTTTTGAGAGCAAAGGACAAGCCGGTTGAGTTACTTATAACTACCAAACGTTCTCGAGGACACATGGGAATTTCGTCAAGTGCTTTCGCTTTGTTACGATTAATTAATATCCATTGGTTCGTGAAGTGTTGTGTGGGTGAACCTATGATAATGCACCGCCCAGCTAGGACTAATAAATACTTGTGATTATACCCCTCGTAAGCATCCAAAAATACAATAAAGTAATTAAGATAGAACTAACCACATCCTTAAACTCCGGGATTCTATGCTCCCTCGCGCATTGGTTTCCTAACAGGGGTCTAGATTCTGTCACTCCGGCAACCCCACAATTAGTAGCCAAATACACAATGCATCCTTATAGGCCCATAAAGTTAAATTATCATGTAGTCGACGTTCACATGACACCACTAGAATAATAGCACCACAACTTAAATACCGAGCCACGAGATATTACTTCAATATAACTACTAACATCATGACTTCTCCCATGTCCTCAAGAACTAAATGGACTACTTACAAGACCTCATATGGATCATAGTCACAGGTGATATAATGTATAATAACAATCTTTCCATAAAGTGTTAACACCGATAAATCTCACAAGCATCAACTACTAACAAGTAATCCACACCAGGAGAGATATCTAATGTAAAACAATGATAGAGGCCCCTAATTGTTACAGCAGGATGACAGTGGATGATGAGGGTGATGGTGTTGGTGGTGGTGATGATGATGATGACGATCTTGATGATGCCCGGAGTGATGACGGTGAAGATGCGATGATTTCCCCTCTCCGAAGAGGAATTTCCCCAGCAGATTTCTCCCTACTAGAGAGGTTTTCTCTCTCGGGTGTTTTCTGCCCCGAGGCGGCAGCGGAATAATTCTTCGATGATGGTCTGGGGCTTAGGGTTCCCTGGGGGCCAAGTACGTTAAAGATGTCGACCAGAGGTGGGCCAGGGTGGCCACACCACCTGGCGGCGCGGCAGGGGGGCGCGCCACCTCATGGTGTGCGCCCCTGGTGGCCCCCCTCTGGCTCCCCTTCTGGCTGGAGTACTCCTCTGAACTTCTAAGACACCTCCGGTGTCCCCCTCCCCTCCCCCTCTTCTTCTGATCTTCTGAAATATGGTATCTCGACTGTGCTTTTTCGATCAGATTTCTGGTCCCGGTGTTTATTCTCCAAAAATTATGAAACATGCAAAATAAGATAAAATAACATAAGTAATACATCATAAGATGAAATATATCGATGAATAACAGAAAATAACAATATAAACAATGATGCAAAATGGATGTATCACAAGGTACCATGGATGATCTCCCTCGTAACGCGGCCGTCGACCAAATCCACCACGCAGGAAGAAGACTGCACCATGGCCGAAGCCGAGACATTGTCGAAGCAGCAGTGTCTGAGGCGGCATACACATCTCCTCTCTCTACGCAAGTGACCTTGCTGGATGGATGCCTCCCTTGAGGAGCTCGACGGCGCCACGCGGTGGCGCGAAGACCAGGTAGAATGAGGAGGTGGAGAAGGACGGATGACGCGGTCACCGTCGTCATGCCGCCACTCGTCGTCGAACTCCGGCTCTGTGGCTCAAAGGGGATTTTTTTGACATGGCCAAGGGGAATTCTGGAAGGGTGGTGTAACACCCAGGGTTTTTCCCCTCAGATAGTTTTGGTTGTTTCTTTCAACATGACATTGCATCATGCATCAGGCATTACATCACCTTTCAAACTCAACTTCAAAAATTCAAACACCAACAAAATTCTCAAAAATTCCAAAACAAAAGTTCCCACACTTGGGCATTTTGAATGACAAGTGCAAATAAATCTTTTCCATGAATTTTGAAAACTTTGAACTCCCTCAAATTTCATTTTTGATCAAATTCACATCAAATTCAAATTCCAAAAAACAATTTTGAAATTTTCAGAAACAAACATTTGTCCAACCGTGCTTTTTCAATGCTAATCACAAAGATATCAACACCTTATTTTTATAAGGTGTAAAACCCCTCCAAATCACTTTTTTCCTTCACCCTTTTTCCTTACAAAAAGAAAAAAAAATACAACCTACACAGGGGGAGGCAGGCCAGCCCAAAAAGGGCCAGCCCACCTACAACCCCACTCGATCCAGCCCAGCAGCCCAACCCCGCCTTCTTCTTCGTATGGACAGACAGGAGGGGGATGTCGCTGTCCACCATGGCCCCCACCTCCACCTGCTCCCCCCTCCCCTATACCTACCCCCTCCTCTCCCAAACCCTAGCCTCCCCTTCCTCTCTTCCCTCTCCTTCCTTCACCCGCCGCCACCTCTCTCCCTCCTCTGTCTCTTATGCCTACTCTGAATTTTCTGAACACAGAGAGAAAGAGCCGGTAGCCCGCCGCCGCCGCATCGCCATAGTCCACGTTGAGCTAAGCTGGGTGCGGGAATGGAACCGCCGTGCTCTCCACGTCGTCCACGCCGAAGATCGGAAGCCGAGGATGCCCAGGTCGTCCCCGCCATGGCTGTCTTCTCCGATGTCCGTGAGCACGAGGTCGACAGGTCGTCGTCGCCTGCGTCGTCTACGTTCGCTTCCACGCATGCCTAATCTCGCCGAGCCACCCCAAGGTGAGCCTCCCTCCTAGGCCTAGGCCCCAAACCCCCCTTGCTCTGGTGCTCGCCGTCGTGCAGCCGCCGTTTCCCCACCAGAGTTCGTCACCGTCCCGTCGTTTCGTGCCATCGTAACTGAATTTCCGGTTCAGTTTCGTCAGAGATCGGTAAAGCCCGAGGCTTTACCTCAAAACCCCACGCCCCCTGGACCTAGCACCAACTCGCACAGCTAGCCCAGTGGTTGTTTGCCCTGTCCCGCACCCTGGAGTCCCGAGTTCGATCCCTCCCCCCTCACAGAATAAAACCCACCTTTTTTCCACCTTTTTTCTTTCTGAAATTTTGTTCTGAAAAAGAAAACAGAATTGCAGTTTCAAATCCTAACTTGTAAATTCCACCAAATATTCATACATGCTCCAATTTTGGTGATTCAAATTTCTACGAACTCACAGTGAGGAGCACTTTCTGTTAACGTCAAGTTTGAAATATGTTTCTGTTAACAATTTTGCACTAAATAATTAAATACAGAAATGGCTATTATGATTTGAAACTTTGGAAATTCATAACTTGAGTTCTGTTCACCCAAATTGAGCAAACTTGGGCTCTAAAAATTTGTCTTAACAAAATATACACATTGGTATTTTATTTGGTCACAATTGAATTAAATTTGAACACGTTTCCTTCTGTTTACTAAAAAGGGCAGAATAAAAATGGTTATGGAAAAATGCATAATAAATTCAATAATGATCCAAAAATTATGTTTAATAGCTCAAAATGTTCAGTGAAACATTTTATACATGATTTCAACCTTTTCAATACATTTTGTTTACTGTTTTTCCTAATTAAAAGTGGTGCAATAATTCAATCGTTTAATTACACCTTTTAAATTGCCAAATTCATAACTTGCTCATCTAAAATTCAAATTCAACAAATGAAATATGTATTCCATCTAAAATTTTGTGTTCTTTCCAAATATAAATTTTGTTATCTGTTTTGAACATTTAAAATTGGTGAAAACAACAAATGTTTGTTTAAATCATTTAAAATGCCAAAGTCCATAACTTAATAAATAAAATTCCAAACTTGGTGAACAACATATCAAACTGAAGCTATTGTTGTTTTCTTATTGTTTTCATCATCCATGCATCATTCTAATCAACTTTCAGATGATGGTTATTTGTAGATCATTTAATTCAACATTAATTCATGGGCTTTTCCATATGCAATCCAAATTGCATATGGGCCCATTTAAATATGTTTACCATGTCAACTAGTTTATCTTTGATGCATCCTTAAACTTGTCATGCATCCATATCTTGATCATGCTGGATCTTTTGCCGTAGAAGTAATTGTTGCATCCGGTGTTTGTTCTAGTTCGTTGCTTCTTCGCGGATAGGACGTTGAGATGATGTGAGCAACGACAAATTCTGCGGCTGTACCTCTACTTGCTGGATTCCAGGCAAGTATACTCACTTGCTACTTATGGCTGCCTTTTATCACTTGTTACCGATTCTTTCCGTTGTCCTTATGCTAGCCCTATGATTCGATGCTTGTGTCTCGATCCTATCATATGTTTACCTTGCAACCATGATATAGCCTTCCTTCCACTTCCTATTACCTGTTGTTTGTTTACCCTGTTGGCCCTCGTGTCGTAGTTGCATGCTTAGTGTTGTTTGCGCTCAAGTCTTGTTGTCCTTTTTCATATCACCTGTTTAGTTGATAGCTGGGTTTCAATTTAATCAACAACATGTTAATGTTTGGGGTAATAATAATTTGATGATAAGGCACCGGCAGGAGGCCCGGCGTGGTTTTGAGGCCTGCTAGTGTCGAACTTAATTAGGAAAAGGGTCTTGTCTACTGATCCATGATGAGCGCGCTAACCGCATGTGGGAAGCGAGTATGGGCGCCCCCCTCAACTTTGATTCGATTCGCATCTCGTCCAAATCGCCTCATTTAGTTCGGGTTTTCCATTTCCCGCATGCATATGCAGGTGCGAACCCTTGGCGCCAGGGTGGTAACTTTTGTAGTCGGCATTTAGGGAGACACGGTCTTAGAGTGCTATGAGGGTCCCCTTTTCTTCGTGGGGCTTGATTAGTCGTGCGCTCAATTGCACGGGGTTCTTTGGGCTTGATGCGAAGAAGAGTTGGGTTGTGTTGAGTGCCTCGCTTGGTGGAAGTGCATTTCCATTTGTCGGGTCATTCTTACGTGTACGGCCAAATTGGTGCATCCCTGCAGGGTTAAATCTTCTCGAGAAGCCGTGTTGTCCGCGGTTATGGATGACTTGGTGAAAGTGCTGGCTAACAAGTACTCAGACAACTTACACCCAACGATAATAACTTGACTAGTAATATAGTATTACCTTTACCTTAAAAATGAATGTCACCTTAACCAACCGTGTGAGTTTCCTTGGGTTGCTTCCTTAGTAGGGTTGACACTGGATGGGTATTGTTTGGTGAGTAGTTATAGTTGGTTTTGTCGCGCTATCTTATCCCTTTCTATTAGCCGAAAGTTGTAGCGCGTCTCTGTAGTTAGTTAGTGCAGCCCGCTGCCGCTTCTTTGCAATAATCCCTTCCTTCCGTTATACCCAAAGTATTTGTATCTTGTGATGATATGGTTACGATGGTATCTTGTGAGTATGGTTTATCCACTTGCCAGTACTTAATAGTACTGACCCACGAATCCATTTCGTGGCTGCATATTCCACATTGCAGTCAACAGGTTTGAAGTCTGACGATGTTAGCTTGGGAATCCCTCCGGCTTGGCCTGGGCAGGGATTGGACGCCATCGGTTATCTTCAGGACTCTTAGTACAATTTGTATCTTGTCCGTAGTCGGACACTATGTTGTTTCTTCCGCTGTTATTTGGATCTTTGTATTGTATCAGTTGTATCCTTGACTCGTTTGAGTCGTCTTGTATATACCTCCTCTGTTGTTGTTGTGGATTATTCGCGAACTGTTGTAATGTTATCACAAGTGGCAACCTGGAATCGGTTATTATGTGGATTTTGGCGGAAATGCTGAAATCTGCATAGTGCCCGATCTCGGGGCGTCACAGGTGGGGATGGGGAGGAGGTGCACTGGGGAGAAACGGCCGATCTGCACCGCTTTGATCGGAACAAAAGGACACAACGACACGTACCTGACTGATATGAACCAGAACATCGAACACGTCCACACGCCTAACCAAGAAAGACACGCACGTGGCGAGCGGCGAAATAGGGTCGTGACCATGCAAAAAAGGAGAGAAATCGAACCTCACGCTGTTTAGGATATAAGATCCAGCTTATATAATCGGTATGGAAGACGCTGGTCACGTCATCAAGTATCTGGCCTCCACCTTGGTCCTCATCATCATAGGCCATTTGCGGACACTCGCTGAGCTGCCCGGGGTGCCTCTGCTCTGCTCATGCTCGATACAGAGGCCATGGTAGCATGCACATAAGCATGGAAATAAACAGGGAGCCAATGGATCCATATCATTTCTAGCTTTTCATAGGTTCTGGCCGATTGATAAGAAGTCGAGCAGCAGTCGGCGACCTCCTTGTGGATCTGAGTGGCATCTGGCGACGTCGGCGGCTATCCCCGTCGAGTTACGCGAGACACATCCAAGTGCAGCCCGCGTGATGAGGCGCAAGCGGCGCCGAGATGGCGACTCGGGCGGGAGTGTGACCGAGACTTCGGCAAGCTGCAACTTGGGCGAGCGGCGGCGACTCGGGCTGCTCTACTCGGTGGTACAGCTTGTGCACATTTCCCCCTGAACTTGTGCAGCTGTTTAGTGTGTCGTAGGATTCCTAGAGGACGATCCGGCGATCGGGGATCGACAACGAAAGCTCGATTTTGACCTTCGGTGACGAGCGAACTCGGGCGAGATTGTGAGACCGATTTGTTGGGAATCACGCGCAGAGGAGAGGGGATATATATAGTTGGATTTCCGTGGGCAAGGAGTCAATCAACTAATCCGATCGGTATTTGGATCCGGAAGGAACGTGACCTCGGTAGGAACTCGTTCTAATTACGGAATGACCTACGAGGTCACGTTGTCAGTACGTGCACGGAACATATTGGGCATGAGTGCATGACAAAAAATTAGTGAACGCGACGTGTAACACAAAACGGGTACAACTTGAGTTTGTTCCCTTTTTGTTTTGAACACTGACGTGATACATCTCTATGGACAAAAAAAGAAACATTTTGAACGGACCAAACGGAGAAAAAAACCAAGTGATACGTGACTTATGGGTGGCAATGGTAGGTTATTTTTGTCAAATTTGGGGGGCAAATTCCATGACGGACCGACCGACCGATCAACCAACCATGGAAGACTTAACGATTTTATTATTAATTAGGTAAAGATAAAGATTAGGTAAAAAATTTCGTTCAGATCTGAATCCATACACCAGCACACACACAGCTCAGCGGCTTGGCCCTCCGTTGCTCACCTGAGAGGCCATGGATCGAATCCCATCCGACGCGAAGACTCGCCACTTTTTGCTCCTTTTTCCCGCGGGAGCCGGCCCCACCTGTCGGTGTCCCTGGCAGCCACCTCATCTTTCCCCGGGCCTCGTCAGTGCCGCGTGCCTGCCGGCCCCACCTGTCAGTATCTCCTGCTGGATCTCCACCCGGTGACAGAAGACTGAGATCCCGATCTGGATCTGCAGTTTTCGCTTCCAGGCCCCTGGACTCCCTGTTTTTGCACCGGAGCCCTCCAGCGCTATGTTTTCCTCACGAACACGTCCTAGTTTTTACAGAAAACATCCCAATCTTTACATGCTCATAACTTTTGCTTCATTAATCCAAATAACACAACCTTCATGTCTAGTTTCATCAGAAAAAATGCAAGGAACATTAATTTAGCATCCATGCTCATGTTTGCATTTTAGTAGTGTTATGCTGGTGAAACTAAATAATAAACGTGGTATGTGTTGGGCACCTAATTTAAATTGTGCCCTAATTCCATTTAGTCTTGTGTAGCTAGTCTATGAAGTGTTCTCCATGTTAACCAACATTTAATTTGATGGCTAGCTAAATAACTTGGACCTTCGACTTAATTGTTGGGATTTCAATCACATTTAAATTGGTTTAGTTGCATCCTCGCATGTCATGCATCCATATCGTGAGCATGTTGTATATTTTGTCGTAGTAGTAATTGTTGCATCCGGTATTTCTTCTAGTGCTTTACTTGTTCGCGGATAGGTGATGTCTACGCACGCTTCTATTCTTGTAGACAGTGTTGGCCCTCCAAATGCATAGGTTTATAGAACAGTAGCAAGTTTCCCTTAAGTGGATCACCCCAAGGTTTATCGAACTCAGCGAGGTAGAGGTCAAAGATATCCCTCTAAAACAACCCTGCAATTAATATACAAGAAGTCTCTTGTGTCCCCAACACAACTAATATACTTGTCAGGTATACAGGTGCACTAGTTCGGCGAAGATATAGTGAAATGCGAGTAATATGGATGGTTATAAGTAATAATAGCAATCTGAAATAAATATGGCAGGAAGCAAACGTGTAGCAGAATAGGCGGAAAACGGTGTTTCAATGCTTGGAAACAAGGCCTAGGGATCCTACTTTCACTAGTGAACACTCTCAACAATGATCACATAATTGAATAACTAAATATCTTCTCTTCACTATGCTACTCTTAACCCTCTCCGGTTGGATAACGAACACTAATCATTGCATAGGGCTGCAAAAAGCATTCCTTAAAGTAAGCATTCCATGTCTAGTTAGCCCCACACTGTCAACTTGAGCGCCCTATAAGGTAAGAAAAACAACACAATTCATAGAGGAGACACACACGATGTGCACACTTTCACCTTCACACCACGGGACAAGGTGACTCCAAAGTTCATATTAATAAAACACTTGAGTAGAACAATAGATAAAGAGTAACATCTACTTGATCAACTAGATTACAAATCTCACGATCACATATAGATCACACCATGGGAGAGAAAGATGAACCACATAGCTACCGGTAGAGCCCTCAGCCTCGGGGGAGAACTACTCCCTCCTCATCATAGGACACAACAACAGCGATGGAAATGGCGGTGGAGTTGATGGAGATGGCTTCCAGGGGCACTTCCCCGTCCCGGCAGGGTGCGAGAATAGAGATCTGTCCCCCGAAACTTGGGTTGACGATGACGGCGGCTGTAGAAGGTTTCGTGGAATTTCGCCGATTTTTTTAGGGTTTTCGGGAGGAAGGCCTTAAATAGGCGAAAGGGAGACGTCGGTGGGTGACCAGGGGGGCCTCACTACCCCCAGGTGTGGCCTAGGGTGGAGCCGCGCCTGGCTATGGTGAGTCCATCTTCGTGCCCGTCTTTGACTCATCTTCGGACTTCTGGATGCTTCCGGGGAAATAGGAACTTCGGGATTCGTGGGGTCCAATTCCGAGAATATTTCCAGAACAACTTTTCTGAAATAAAAAACAGCAGAAAACAGGGAAGTGGCACTTGACATCTTGTTAATAGGTTAGTCCCGAAAAACGTATAAAATGCTATAAAAAAGGGAGAAAACATGTAGCAATTGGCATGATATCAAGATGGAACATCAGAAATTATAGATACGTTGGAGACGTATTAAGCATCCCCAAGCTTAGTTCCTACTCGTCCTCGAGTAGGTAAACGATAAAAAAAAAATTCCGAGGTGACATGCTACCAACATAATCTTGATCATCATAATGTAAAAGCATATGTAAGCTGAGATCATAGAACTTAAACACAAGAATGATAAATACAACTTTAATAATAAAGCATAGTAATCACCTTGCATCAAGAGAAGTAACACAAATAAAAGGTCATGAATAACAATGCAAAGAAAGATATATGTGTGTTTCAAGTATAGAGAAAGCATGGGAAAGTGGTATTTCGCTAGTCCTTAAGAGTGGGGAAAAGCATAAATGCCAGGACACCTTCCAAGTTCATGAGGAAGACTAGAACAAATAATTCGAGAACAAGCAATAACACATCATGAATCAATTAATAATGTTTCTGAGACAAATGCACATAAAACTCAGAATGGCGAAAATATTCTCTCAATTGTGCATAAAGTTAGAAGATGGATACTCAACATAAAAGTAAAAGAAAGGCCCTTCGCAGAGGAAAGCATGGATCACTCATGTGCTAGAGCTTTTATTTTAATAAACAGGGGTATTAAAAGTTTGACACTCTTCCCATCCATCTTACACAAACCATGGCTAACCGATTCCTCGGGTGCCTACCAACAATCACATACCATGGAGGAGTGTCTATATTTTGGGAGATGTATGCTAATGTCAACGAATGGTAAACAGAAAATATAGTACGTCACAAGCTAACTAGATTTCACAAGAGCGTCTCCCATATGAAGGACGCAATTGGTATAGAATTTGTCCCTCTTTCTCTTTTGTTTACACAATTATGCTTTGACTGATAAATTAGGGGAAAAAATAGTGAAGAGATTTTGTGTGTATTAATTTGGGGCTAGGCACCACGCTGCCAGCTCTTCTATCAGCTGGACAAGCGGATAAAGCCAGTAGTCCATGGTGTGAAATCCAATCAACAAGTGAGATAAAGATTCTCTATTTACGTCCTCATGAGCAAAAACAGGAACACAAAGCAGGAGTAATTTTGAAGGTTTTAAAGGTAACACATGAGAAATTTACTTGGAGGCAGTTAAATACCACATGTAGATAGGTATGGTGGACACAATGGGAAAACTTGGTTTTAGGGAGTTGGATGCATGAGTAGAATTCCATACTTAGTACAGGTGGAGTCTAGCAAAAGACTGGGAACCACAAATCAAGAGAGCATAACAACCATAATCACGCATAGCGACATAAACATAATTAATCAAAGCATAAGTGGTACAAAAAGTTCAAAAACTAAATGATCATAGAGGCTATTAGTGACTGCTTCATAATCATAAACATGGTGTGAGCATGCGCCAAGTCAACCAAATAAAACATTCAAAAGAGAATACCACAAATTTATGCTTCAATATGACAAGAACAACTCATGATTCTTTCAAATGTACATTAAACACTCTCAGCTATTTGAGGATAATAATGATACTCAATAACCACAAGGCTTTAAAACTAAATTAACATCTAGCATGATATGAAAAATTTCTAGCCGTAGTCTATACAAGCTTCTACTTGCACCATTAAAAATTCTACTTCAAGCAGCAATTTGTTTTCCCAACAAGCACCATACAAGATATGTTTTAACAAAAAACATAATCTACATGATATAGCAAGAAAACATGAGAGTACTCACATAAAACTAATAAAACTAACAACTCTGAATAAGAGATTCATGAAAACAAAGGCTAAACGCAGTACTAGCAAAAAGTGAACACTCACAGAACAATAAGAATGAAAACTAGTGTTCTAAGCAATGAAAATGGAGCGTGTCTCTCTCCCACACAAGTATAATAAGATCCAACCATAAACTACAGAAAATAAAACTATACAAACTTAAAGCAAAAATAAAAGACGCTCCAAGTAAAGCACATAAGGTGTGACCGAATATTAATATGGTTTCACTAGAAGTGACCTGATAATTTGTCGATGAAGAAGGGGATGCCTTGGAAATCCCCAAGCTTAAACGCTTGAGTCTTCTTAGAATTTGCTGGGATGTACCTCCAGGGCATCCCCAATCTTAGGCCCTTCACTCTTCTTGATCACTTCATATCATCCTCTTCTCTTGACCCTTGAAAACTTCCTTCACACCAAACTTCTCACAATCTTCATTAGCAATGTTAGTGAAATCGAAATAATAAATTCACATGGTGCAGTTTCAACACAATCCTAACACTCATAAACACATTAGATATTGTCACAACTTCTTTTAAATTATTTTTCTCAAAAGAACAACAAAAGAAAGAGATTAAGATGCAAATGCAATTATTGGAAGAAATCTGTCAAAATAGGACGGCAGGTAAAGATGGTTTTTTCGAAAATATTCTGTTGCTCAAATAAAAAAGTATTCAGCTAAAACAAGTTGTGTCTATAGCCCGGGATTACACACAAAAAACTCAGTTCATTTTGAATTTTCTGTGATTTTATACGAATTTAACAGTGGACAGCAGAAATGTGTTTCCTGCGCAGAAATCCGAAATATAGTCTCAACTTGCCACTAGAGGCTTTATTTGGCTCAACAAATACACAAAAGAAAAGATACAGCGGGGTTGCTAAGGAAATAGACAACACCCACGTGCAAAGAAAACAAAAATAAACGACGGAAAACGGGATGAAAACGGAGAAATAAAACGGGTTGTCTCTGAGAAGCGCTTTTCTTTTAATGCATTTCAGCTAGGCACAATGCTTTTTTAAAGATGCTCACATAATAATAAGAGTTGAAGCATAATAAGAGAGCATAAAGAAGCAAAGATAAAATACATTTAAGACTAACCCACTTCCTATAAAAAATAATCTTGTATAAAAACAAGTCAACGAAGCACAAAGTGACTAGCATAGGAAGACAAAATAAGTGCAACTTCAAAAATTTGAACATAAAGAGGGGAAACTCAATATTGTTGAGATGCATAAAGCCAGGTTTCCGTCTCTCATAATAACTTTTAGTAGCATCATGAATAAAATTAACAATATAACTATCATAAGAAACATTATTATCATGATCCACATGCATAAAAGAATTAATACTCTCCACATAAGCATAGTCATTCTCATTAATAGTAGTGGGAGAAAATTCAACAAAAGAGCTATCATTATTATTCTCATCACCGTAAACATCAAATTTAGGAGGCATATTGTAGTCATAATTAATTTTCTCAGCAATAATAGGTGGACTGAAAATAGCATGTTCATCACATCATATATAGAAGGCATATCATGATCACAATAAAATTTATCATTCATAGTAGGTGGAACTAGAATACCACGATCATTATAATCATCATATATTGGAGGCAAAGTACCATCAAAGAAAATTTCCTCCTCAAAACTTGGGGGACTAAAAATATCATATTCATCGAAACCATCTTCCCCAAGCTTAGACTTTTCCATAGCATTAGAAATAATGTTGTTCAAAGAATTCATACTAATAACATTGCTAGTAGCATGCAAACATTAGCTCCATAGGTATTTTAATTTTCTCTTCAAACACTTCATGTCCTAACTCAATATAAAGATTATAAATCTCTCTCATATATTTGTTGTTTTCCATTTAAGCATAAAGATAAAAACAAGTAACAAGTAAAAATAAGCCTAACTAGTGAAAATTAAAATAAAAGAACAAAAAGATACAATTGCAGAATCTAAAGGAAATAACTTCGAGCACTCACAAAGGATGAGAGTACCTTTTACCTTACCTCCCCGGCAACGGCGCTAGAAAACGAGCTTGATGTCTACGCACGCTTCTATTCTTGTAGGCAGTGTTGGGCCTCCAAGTGCAGAGGTTTGTAGAACAGCAGAAAGTTTCCCTTAAGTGGATCACCCCAAGGTTTATCGAACTCAGGGAGGTAGAGGTCAAAGATATCCCTCTCAAGAAATCATGCAATTAAGATACAATAAGTCTCTTGTGTCCCCAACACACCCAATATACTTGTCAGGTATATAGGTGCACTAGTTCGGCGAAGAGATAGTGAAATGCGAGTAATATGGATGGTTATAAGTAATAATAGCAATCTAAAATAAATATGGTAGAAAGCAAACATGTAGCAGAACAGGCCGAAAACGGTGTTTCATTGCTTGGAAACAAGGCCTAGGGATCCTACTTTCACTAGTGGACACTCTCAACAATGATCACATAATTGAATAACTAAATATCTTCTCTTCACTATGCTACTCTTAACCCTCTCCGGTTGGATAACTAACACTAATCATTGCGTAGGGATGCAAAAAGAATTCCTTAAAGTAAGAATTCCCATGTCTAGTTAGCCCCACACTGTCAACTTGAGCGTCCTAGAAGGTAGTAGACAAATACCACAATTCATAGAGGAGACACACACAATGTGCACACTGTCACCTTCACACCGCGGGACAAGGTGACCCAAAGTTCATATTAATAAAATACTTGAGTAGCACAATAGATGAAGAAAAACATCTTCTTATTCAACTAGATTACAAAGTTAACGATCACAGATAGATCACACCATGGTATAGAGAGATGACCACATAGCTACCGGTAGAGCCCTCATCCTCGGGGGAGAACTACTCCCTCCTCGTCATACGAGACATCAACGTCAATGGAGATGGCGGTGGAGTCGATGGAGACGGCTTCCGGGGGCACTTCCCCGTCCCGACAGGGTGCCAGAACAGAGATGTGTCCCCTGAAACTTGGGTTGACGATGATAGTGGCTGCATAAGGTTTCGTGGAATTTCGCCGATTTTTTTAGGGTTTTCGGGAGGAAGGCCTTAAATAAGCGAAAGGGCGACGTCGGTGGGAGACCAGGGGGCCCTTTATGACCCACAAGTATAGGGGATCGCAACAGTCTTCGAGGGAATTAAACCCAAATTTATTGATTCGACACAAGGGGAGCAAAAGAATATTTGTGAGCTTTAACAAGTGAGTTTTCAATTCACCTGCACCTGAAAGTGAAGTTGTTCGCAGTGGTTTATCAGTAGTAACAGTTTTATAGTAGCAACACTAGTGAAATCATAGCAGCAATGGAATGCAAACAGTAGCAGTAGTGTTTGAAGTAAACATCGGAATTAAATTCTGTAGGCATAGGGATAGATGAACGGGTGTTGCATGGATAAGATAGTTCATATAATAATAAACACATGGGCGTTGCAGATAAATAAGCTAAAGCATCCAAGCACTAAGTAACCATAGGCATTTGTTCCGTAAATAGTCGTACGTGCTCGCAATGAGAACATGCACAACATCTTTTGTTCTACCAGCCCGTTTTCAGCGGGGCCTCAAGGGAACTACTGGTAATTAGGGTGTAACTTTTAATAGAACACCGGAGCAAAGCATTAACACTCCATGAACACATGTGATCCTCATATCACAGCCATCCCCTCTGGTTGTCCCAATTTATGTCACTTCAGGGACTCGGGTTCCGTACAACGATATGTGTAAACAACTTGCAGGTATGATCAAGAAACAATAATTATCATCATGATTCAATAACATGTTCAGATCTGAGATCATGGCACTCGGACCCAAAGTGGCAAGCATTAAGCAAAACAAATTGCAACAATGTCAATAGCACTAATAGAGGATACTAGGCACTATGCCCTAACAATCACGACATTATTACATGAACAATCTCATTCAATCCCTACTATCCCCTTCATCCTACAACGGGGGAATTACTCACACATGGATGGGGGAAACATGGATGGTCGATGGAGAGACGTTGGTGATGATGATGGCGATGATCTCCTCCAATTCCCCGTCCCGGCAGGGTGCCCGAATGGAGTTTCTGAACCCCGAAAAAAGGATTCGCGATGGCGGCGGAGCTACGGACTTCTTTCTGGAAAACTATTGAACCCCCTCGGGTTTTAGGGTTGAAAGCAATATATAGTAGAAAGGGGAGACTGAGGGGGTCTCTGGGTGGCCCACACCACCAGGTGGCGTGACCTATGGGGGGCCCGCCAGGGGGTGGTGTGGCCCCCCTCTGGCTCCCGGGGTCTTCCGGTGTTTTAAGACCAATGGGGTCTTTTCTGGGCAATTTCCCGAAAGTTGATTTTTCTGCACAAAAACAAGACACAAAGGTAATTCTGCTAAAAACAGTGTTAGTCCGTGTTATTTGCATTGAAAACACACAAGTTTAGAGGAAAACATTAGGAGAAGTGTTCGAAAAAGGAGATACGTTTTTGACGTATCAACTCCCCCCGAGCTTAGCTTATTGCTTGTCCTCAATATATTCAGTGACAACTGAGTGCGATAAAAGACTTTTACGAACACATTTGTTTTTATGATGTAAACATACTCACGATATGATCAAATACTTAATTATGCTCATTATAAAATACATCCAAGATACTGTCACTTAATAGCTATACAAAACATGAAGAGTTAACAACATATTAATAATAAACAACATGAAACATAACTATTTGCAAGATTGTAATATTCATAAGAGGATCTGATAAAGTGGTATATCACTTGCCCTTAATGTGTGGGGCAAAACATAAATGCCAGGACACCTCCGAAGTTCAAGGGAAGACTAGAAGTAAAGATATCAAAGATACAAGTATCAAAGTTACACCACAATAAACCGTGCTTTGGGACAAACATATCACACTAAGAATGACAGTTATGCTCTCAAGAAAGTGCTCAAATAATATGGTGGAGACTCAACATAAAAGTAAAAGAAAGGCCCTTCACAGAGGGAAGCGGGGATCACTCATGTGCTAGAGATTTTATTTTATTAAAAAGAGGTATTAACAGTTTGACACTCCTCCCATCCATCTTTCACAAAACCACGGCTAACCGAATCCTCGGGTGCCTGCCAACAATCACATACCATGGAGGAGTGTCTATATTTTAGGAGAGGTGTATTCTAATGTCAACCAATGGTAAACAGAAAATACAGTACGTCACAAGCCATCTAGATTCACAAGAGAAGCTCCCATATGAAGGACGCATCTGGGTAGAAGGACATCCCTCTTTCTCTTTTGTTTACACAATTTTGCTTTGACTGATAAATCAGGGTCAAAATAGTGAAGATAATTTGGTTGCATTAATTTGGGGCTGGGCACCCCGCTGACATATCTTTTATCAATTGGATAAGTGAATGAAGCCACTAGTCTAGGGTTTGAAATCCAATCAACGAGTGAGATAAAGATTCTCCATTGATGTCCTCATGATCAAAAACAAGAACACAAAACAAGGGTGTAATTTTTGAAAGTTTTAAAGGTAGCACATGAGCAATTTACTTGGACTGGCGGTTAAATACCAAATATAGGTAGGTATGATGGACACATTTGGCAAACTTTGGTTTTTGGGAGTTGGATGCACGAGTAGAGCTCATACTCAGTACAGGTGAAGGCTAGCAATAGACAGGGAGCGACAATCAAGAGAGCAACAACTATCATAATCATGTTTGCGACAAAGTAAAATTAACTGAGACATAAAATTGATACTAGAACTCTGAGGCAAAATAAATCATCAAGGATTATTGACTTTTTTGTTTTCAGTCTTAGCATGCATGAGCATGTGCCAAGTCGACTCAAATGAAACAGTCAGAGGAGGCTACCACAATATCATACCCTTCTACGAATAGAACAATGCGAACAAATATTTATACGACATGTCATTTACTATTAATAAATCGGAACAAAACATGAGAGAGCATGGTCTATTAAGCGGCCATTAAATCACATCTATCTTATATGAACAACCTAAGAATGCTCACATGGATGGGTATATGTACAAAAATGAAAGCAAATAGAGTTCATACCAGCCTGTCACCCCAACTTGAATTGTCATAGATTGTCATTATTGATCTTCACTTATGGCTCGAATAATATATAATGAAAACCAAGCTCCAATGGAGTCACAGACGACTGTTGAACTCTGCAGCAAACTTTACAAAACAAAAGAAGAACAATACATATTTTTGGGTTTTTCAACTAAAGCACGAGCAAAAGAGAACAAGCAAACACAACAAATTATTTTTGGGTTTTTTAATACTAAACCGAAACAAGAGGATAAAAGAAACCAACTAAAGAAACAAATAGAGAGAAACAACAGAAATATTTTTGGTCTTTTTGTATTTTGGAAAACAAAAACAAAACAATAAAAACAAAACAAATGATAGAAACGAAAGAAAACGAAAACAAACGAAAGAAACGAAAACATGGATATACAAAGAACCGACAGAGACATGATATATAAATGAGTGTGATGTCGGTATACCTCCCCCCAAGCTTAGGCTTTTGGCCTAAGTGGATATCAATCATGGCGCGTGAAGTATCCCCACTGTGGTGGGTCATCCCTCACATGGTCGTACTCGGGCGCATAAGAGGAAGATGATGCAGCAGATGCATAGTCATAACAGGGATGCTGATATGGAATCCCCGTGGCGTCGTAGGGCTGGACGAAATCACCATCGTCCCCCTCTCCGGCATCCTCCCCTTGCTGGGGGTGATTCTCAAGGTATGTGTCCATCTCACTCTCAAAAAGCATCCATCCTTGCCTGCCATTAAGATTAAACAAAAGAGGTGCAGGAAAAAGTACTTTCCTAACAATTTTCATAATTCTCCACCCAGATTGTTTGGAGAAAGTTAATTCAAAAGATAAATTGTGCAAGTGAGCATGGGTAGAAAGAAACTTATGTTGAACCATGGAAACAAGATCAAGCCTCTCTATAGGAAACTTCAGTTCTAGAGGGTGTAACTCCAAACCATGCAAAGCTAGCAAGCGCGAGGCAATAAGACCTCCAAAAACTCCGCACTTCTAACGGTTATGTGAGAGACGGTAAGAAATCAAAGCGCCAAAGTTATAAGACCTATCACATCTTAAGGCAGCTGCAATAAACGCCAAATCATAGACAGATAGCTTACTAGCAGTTTTTCTAGCTAACACACATTTAGAAATAAAATAGGCAAAGTATCGAATGCTAGGGAGTTGAATTTCTCTAATTTTACCACTCTCCCCTGTGAAGCTTCTGCCTTGGCAAATCTCCTTATATATTTCTAGCAGTGGTTTAGGCAGCCCACTTATCTTCTCACAAGAACCCCACTCTGGTACCTTAATAGTTGCACAACAATCACTGAAAGGCAGGCTCATGACTTTATTGTAAATTTTATTGTGGACCATTGGGTTAGTTGAGGACCATTTAAAAAGAAATTCCTGCACCACAAACATAGTTAGTTTCACATGTTGGATATGTTCATCCTCAATGAAACGGTGCAAGCCTGCATTCTTCACAAGAGTGTTGAAATCCTGCAAAATTCCTGTAATCTGCATAAATTCCTGACACTGATAAATTGATGGGAACACTCTCTCTTCGCGGTTGATGAGCATGAACTCATGCAACTCCAACTCATGATGGTTTAGTTGATACACATTGTGCTCCATCTATGAAATTTTTCAATAATCATCACAAAAATTAATTTCAAGTAACTATAAGGTGGAAACTACCATAGGGACTTATATGATAGCTAAACATACATCAAAGCTACATTATTTCTACTCAAATCAAGCATGCAAACTCACATAAGTTGTCACCTACAGTACCAAAATACTTCACGAAATAAAATTCTACTTGGATCATCGGAGGAGACACATACCGGAGATCAAACACACCAAATCTCAGCACAAATGATGGGCTGAAGAAGGAGATCAAAAATCCAGAGGAAGAACAGCAAGAACATGGGTTCCAGGAAATGTTTTCAGTTTGGGAGGTGAGAGAGAAGACTTTGGCAAGGGAGAGAGTTAGTGGGGGGCAGGGGGCACACCATGTGTTGGCGCCACCAGGGGGCTGACCGCACCACCCCATGGTGTGCCTGATTGGTGGGCCCCCCTGGGGTCTCCCATGTGGCCCTATGCCTCATTTTTGACGTAAAAATTTATTATAATTTTTCTGAAATTTTTTGAGACACTTTATTTTTTAGGTATTTCTAGAATTTTAATAATTAATAAAAACCAAGAAAACGAAAGTGAAAAGAGAGAAAACAAAACCAAAACCAGCACTACAGAGGTTCTATGACACTCTAATGGAAGAATATCCGAAGAAAACAAAGGTGGTAGTGGTGAAAACAAAAGTATGGATGGTGAAAACATGCATAACCTCAGCAAGCAGAGTGAAAACATCAGGAAAACATGCATAAGGATGGTGCAAAACATGATTGTACTCAAGTAGCAATGTGATAACAGAAGTAAACATGGTGAAAACATAATGGGCAAGGTGAAAACATAGTGAAAACATTGTCTTCTTGATTCAAAACCATTTTGTTAACAAGGGTGATCAAGTCTTGCTACCAAAATAATTTTATATGAAACAAAACTTTGTTTCCCACTAAATAATCATGTTACCTTATCCTTGATAAACATAGTCCAAATCATAATAATTTCGTATTCTTTTGGTGGTAATGGAATGGGACAATAAAATTCTCCAATCTTGATGGTCTCAATATTTTCAATTGAATTTAGACCATATTTCTTATCAATCTTCTTGGGAAAATAGACAGTGTGCTCTTTATCATTAACATTAAAAGTAACTTTTCCTTGATTTCAATCAATAACAGCCCCTGTAGTATTAATAAAAGTTTTTCCAAGAATAATACACATATTATCATCTTCAGGCATTTCCAACACAACAAAGTCAGTTAATATCAGACAATTATTAGCAACTTGAATATGAGCATCCTCACATATACCCACAGGAATAGCAGTAGACTTATCAGCCATTTGCAAAGATATCTCAGTTGGTATCAATTTTTCTAGGAGGAGTCTTTTATAAAGAGTAAAAGGCATGCCACTAACTCCAGCTCCTAAATCACACAAAGCAGTTCTAACATAATTATTTTTAGTAGAACAGGGAATAGTTGGTAGACCATGATCTCCAAGCTTCTTAGGAACATTGCCATTAAAAGATTAATTAGCAAGCATAGTGGATATTTCCTCATTAGGAATCTTCCTTTTGTTAGAGATAATATCTTTCATATATTTTGCATAAGGAGGCAATTTAATAGCATCAGTTAAAGGAATTTGCAAGAACAAAGGTTTCATTCATTTACAAAACTAGTTGTAATGTTCTTCTTCCTTTGATTTGTGTTTCTTATTAGGATAAGGCACTGGTTTTTGTACCCAAGGTTCTCTCTCATTACCATGTTTATTAGCAATAATATCTTCCTTAGTGTACTTTGTATTTTTAGTTTGCCTTTCAAGTTCCTTTTCAATTTCTTCTTTATCAGAAGCATCATTATTTTCATTACCACTTTCAGTTTCAGCATCAGAGATAGATATACTATTAGGATGTTTAGCAAGTTCTGAGGATTCTACAACAGTTTTATGTTTCTTCTTCTTTTTCTTCTTAGTATGAATAACATTATTATTAGTTTGTTGAGAATCTTGTTCAATTCTTTTAGGATGTCCCTCAGGATATAAAGGATCTTGTGTAGCAATACCACTTCTAGTTCTTATTCATAAGCATGTTTTTCTTTAGAAGCATTATCTAGAAAATATTTTTGCACTTTAGCAAGTTAATAAATTCGAGTTTGAACCATTTGAAAATGTTTAACAAGCATTTTAACATCATTAGAGGTTCTTTCTATAATACCATGCAAATTATCAGTAGCTCTAGAGTTTTCCATTATGTGATTTTGCACTCTCATATTAAAATTATCTTGCTTAATAACATAATTATCAAATTCATCTAAACATTGATTGGGAGGTTTATTATAGAGAATATCTCTACTATCAAAATGTTGGAGAGAGTGTACCTCAATGGTGGATAAGTGAGGGATTGGCTTACATAATTCTTCTATAGGTGGAAGATTCTTCACATCTTCAGATTTAATACCCCTCTCTTTAAGAGATTTCTTAGCTTCTCTCATTACTTAATCATTTAATTCAATCATTCCCCTCTTCTTGGGTGTTGGTGTTGGTGTTGACACTGGAGTAGGGGTCGGCTCAGGCTTAACCATAGTCAAATCATCATGCGTTTAGCTTATTTTAACCATTAATTCCTCAGCTTCATGTGGAGTTCTTTGTCTGAAAACACAACCAGCACAAATATCCAGGTATGTCCTACATTCAACAGTTAGTCCATTATAGAATATATCAAGAAGTTCGTTATTTTCTAGCTTATGCCCAGGTGTAGCCCTAACTAAAGAACCGAACCTTGCCCAAGATACAGGCAATTTCTCTCCTTCCAATTGCTTGAAATTAAATATATTTTGTAAAGCAGCATGTTGAGCACTAGCAGGAAAATATTTCTGAAAGAAAGCATTAACCAAACCAATAGAACTAGCAATAGATCCAGGAGACAAATTATTAAACCAAGTTTTAGCTTCATATTTTAATGAGAAAGGGAATATTTTAGCAACAAAGTAGTTACGTTTCTTAAGATCATCAGAGAATAAACTACTCAAAGAGGAGAGCTCATTCATATGTTTCATAGCACTTTCCTTTTCAGTACCACAAAAAGGTTCTTTCTATAATACCATGCAAATTATCAATAGCTCTAGAGTTTTCCATTATGTTATTTTGCACTCTCATATTAAATTTATCTTTCTTAATAACAGAATTATAAAATTCATCTAGACATTGATCAGGAGGTTTATTATAGAGAATATCTCTACTATCAAAATGTTGGAGAAAGTGTACCTCAATGGTGGATAAGTGAGGGATTGGCTTACATAATTCTTCTATAGGTGGAAGATTCTTCACATCTTCAGATTTAATACCCCTCTCTTTAAGAGATATCTTAGCTTCTCTCATTACTTCATCATTTAATTCAATCATCCCCCTCTTCTTGGGTGTTGGTGTTGGTGTTGATACTTGAGTAGGGGTCGGCTCAGGCTTAACCATAGTCCAATCATCATGCGTTTAACTTATTTTAATCATTAATTCCTCAGCTTCATCTGGAGTTCTTTGCCTGAAAACACAACCAGCACAAATATCCAGGTATGTCCTAGATTCAACAGTTAGTCCATTATAGAATATATCAAGAAGTTCGTTATTTTATAGCGTATGCCCAGGTGTAGCCCTAACTAAAGAACATAACCTTGCCCAAGATACAAGCAATTTCTCTCCTTCCAATTGCTTGAAATTAAATATATTTTGTAAAGCAGCATGTTGAGCAATAGCAGGAAAATGTTTCTGAAAGAAAGCATTACCCAAACCAAAAGGAGTATCAATAGATCCAGGAGACAAATCATTAAACCAAGTTTTTGCTTCATCTTTTAATGAGAAAGGGAATATTTTAGCAACAAAGTAGTTATGTTTCTTAAGATCATCAGAGAATAAACTACTCAAAGAGGAGAGCTCATTCATATGTTTCATAGCACTTTTCTTTTCAGTTCCACAAAAAGGTTCTTTCTCAACAATAGATATATAAGATAAATCAAGAGATGAATCATAATCCTTATCCCTAATATTAATAGGAGAAGTGGCAAACTTAGCATCAGGAGATAATTTATATTTAACAACACGACTTTCAATAAGACTTATAACATCATCTTTATCCTTCATAGCATGTATTTCATCAATAAGATAATCATTAAGTTCAATAGGAATCATCAAAATCATCGCTAGGATTTTCTCTAAAATTAGGTGAAACAGAAGGAGTAACGGGATTTTTATCAGGAGTTTCAGTGTTTGCAATATTTTTTAACTTTAGCAATAGTAGCATCTAAGAAAGGACCGAGAGAACAACTCTCATCAAGCATAGTAGAAGCATCATCAAAAGTATCATAAGTATTTTTAGATTCAGCAGAAGTAGCACGTTGTCGGGGGGTTACCCCCGAGTAGGGTAAAGGCAAGTGGTAAAGGCAAGGTCAGAAGAGATGTTTGGTCGAGTAGCCGCCTACCCGGTAACTGCTACCCGGTCGACTGCTACTCGGTCTTACATAAAAGATGACCAGAAGAAGGAATCAAGCAAGTTATGTCTGTTCGAGTAGAAGAGGTGGCCCGAGTAAAACTGGCGGGAACCTACTCGGGCCAGAAGTCAAAGGAGCCGTTCTGACACAGGATCCCGCGTATCCTGGGTCCGTACTTGGCACTATTCACACCACTGTTCATCTGGGGCCGGCGTGCCTGACAGCGACAGTGTGGAAGCAGGCCGTCGCAGGATAGGGGGACCTACTCTGTGTTAAGCGCAGTGATACCAGACTGTTCACTTGGTTTTGCCCAACGACTTTCCGGACAGGACAAGATTAGGAACCAAAGCTGTCAGCGGGAACTCGGAAGAAGGACGATGTGCACACAATGTCGACACTTGTCCGTATTTGGACGTATCCGGCTGGGCATCGTGTATATAAGGAGCCCCGCCGCCTCCTGCGCGAGGGATCGAATATACGGTGACCTAATTCACACCCCGGTAGCATATTCTTGACCTAGTTCATCACGTAGAGAGGAGAGTGGCTACTCGGTAGCAAGAACCATTGTACTGTGGCTA
Organism: Alopecurus myosuroides; assembly: GCA_028641055.1. Taxonomy (NCBI): domain Eukaryota; kingdom Viridiplantae; phylum Streptophyta; class Magnoliopsida; order Poales; family Poaceae; genus Alopecurus; species Alopecurus myosuroides. The sequence goes on from CM054058.1 coordinate 463,394,027, forward strand.
CTCGGTGAGACATCAGAATACACAAAGAAAGGCAGGAGTAGGGGTTTACCTCCTCACGAGGGCCCTGAACCTGGGTAGATCGTGTTGTTTGCAGTGTTTAGTTCTTACACCACGCGGCTAATCGTCGCGTGATCCCTCCCCGAGCACCTCCAGCGTCCCTCGTCCCCACATCTTTAGCCATCCCATGGCATCTGTCTTGACACCACCACGGCAGTTGGCGCCCACCGTGGGGCAACCAGCGGCGCTGGCTGGAGTTTCTGTTCGGACGGGATCTTCTTCAGCGGAGCGCGTGGTCTGTGGCCTTGTCCACAGATTCGGCTCTTTCGACTTCTTCACCGACAACGCAGGCGACTTCGGCGGAAGAGCCATGCCGGAGGGCGGCACGGTGATCTCCTTCGGCTCGCACCTCGTCTACGTCGCCACCGCCGTCGTCAACGAGTTCCTAGAGGAGGTGTTGACGGAAGAGGATCCTCCTGCTGTCATCGCTGCTCGCGGAAGGCCTACGCGCTTTTCTGCGAACAGCGTTGAGGTGATGGTGGCCGGCCAGACTGCGAACGCCTGCAAAGGTGCTGCTGGCGCTGCGGTCATCGTCGACGATCCTGCTAGCCCGAGTGCTGGCGGGAAGACCCACAAGCCCTACGAGAAGGCCTGCAACCTTCCTCTTTCCACTACTCCGACCATCCCTGCGTCTGCGGGAAGAACTGGCATGCCGCCTCCCACCGACCTCGAGCTCTTGAACATGAAGGAGAAGCTCGACCGGCAGCGCCAGGAACTCCTTGCCGAGCAGGCGGAGTTAGAGAAGGTTAGGCTTGAGCTAAGTCTAGACCAGATCGAGTACAACAAGGCTCACGGCTTCACCCCAGTCGCTAGGAGAGCTAGCAAAGTAGGTGCTACTCGGCGCAACTTAGGCGCCGAGATGGCAACCGTTGGAGAGGTTCCTAGTCAGTCTGCCACCGCAAACACTTCCACTAGGCCTAGGTACAGCACCCCTGCCAAAACACTTAGAGCTGCAGAGGCCGTAGCCGCCGAGTTGCCTCGACTCGACGGCGACGCGCGCATTAGGCAGCAAGAAAGGCTCAACGAGTTGGTGTTGGAGGCCGCTAGGCAGAATGAGGAATTCCGGAAGGCCAACCCGGGTGATGGCAGCTCGCAGGTGGTGCATTCGCATGCGGCTAGATCTGTCGATCAGGCCTCATCTCCGCACCCTAGTCGCGAGAGGGACCGAGTGGCACCTCGGGCAAGAACAGGCAAATGCAGGTGTACGACCCGACTGCCGCCGCGAAACAGCTCGCTGTGCCGCGACAGTCCGGCCAGAAACACAACTCTGCTGGAGCAGGCTTTCAAGCCCATAAACCTCATAGCCAAACGCGAGGAGGAGATCGTCCGAGTCCTTCTCGACAGCAGGCTGCTCAGCCTAACCGGCGGAGGCCTCACCAGGCAGCTGCTGTTTAGCCGCGTGCAGTTGACCGAGTAGCCAACCTGGTGGAGCAGCCTGTGGCCATGGAGGAGGACAGGTACGATGACGGCAACTCGGCTATGGGGCTAGCCGGGTACGATATCTTGGACCGCGTAGGAGAGCGCGTGCTGGAGCCTGCTGATGTTCGGTACAAGCTGGACCGGATCAACCTGTCCGCGCGGCTAGAGAACAAGGGGCCTCCCGGCCCTGACTGTTTTGGCCCGCGCATCATGAACGAGCCATCCGTGAAGAACTTCCAGCTCGCAAGGGGCACCAAGAGCTACAACGGCAGCACCAAGCCAGAAGACTGGCTCAACGACTACGTCACTGCGGTTCACATCGCGAGCGGCAACAGAAGGTGGGCTGTGCGGTATGTTCCGCAAATGCTAGAGGGTCTGGCTCGCACTTGGCTCAACAACTTGCCCAAGAACAGCATCAATTTCTGGCTAGACTTCTCGGAGGCATTCATCATCAACTTCACCAGCACGTACAAGAGGCCGAATAGGCCGCAGCAGCTGTCGGCCTGCAAGCAACGAGAAGACGAGACGGATCGCGAGTATCTTACTCGGTGGAGCACATTGCGGAACACCTGTGAGGGTGTGAACGAGGCGCAGGCCATCACTTGGTTTGCGCAAGGGTGCAAGCACGGCAGCATGTTGTGGCAGAGGTTGCAGAGGGAGATGCCGAACACTCTGGCGGAGACCATCAAGATCGCGGATCAGTACGCGCTTGGTGATCCTACTCATCCACTGATGGATTCCTCTGAGCCGAGAAGAAATTTCAAGCGCAATGAGTTCCGCAACAAGCGCAGGGGTGACCGAATAGATACTCGGTATGACCTTGAGGAGGTGAATGCTGTGGGTATTGGAGCTGGGAGCAGCCAAGGGCAAAAACCTGCTGGAGCCCAGTACGGGTGCAACCAGAACCACGGCCAAGCCAACAAGAAGCCATACCGAGCTCCTCAGTCGGGTAGCGGCAACCCGGAGCCGGCTAAGAAGCTCGTCTTTGACGACATGAAGGATGGACCGTGCAGCTTCCACACTCATCACCCTTCAAGGCCAGCCAACCACACTACTCAGCAGTGAGAATGGCGGGAGCTGATCAGGAATGAGGGCTTGCCTCCTCCTCCCCCCCTGCCAGTCGCGAATGCTACTATTTAGCCTGTTCGTGCACCCGCAGCTCGGCCTCCCGTCTTCCCGAGAAGAGAAAACGTGAATCAAGTGGCTTTAGGAGCCAATCGCAACTTCAACAATGAGAGTTATCGCAACAACAACAGCAACCGCAACCGCAACAACAACAGAGGCAACAACAACAACTTCCAAGGCAACAACAACGGCAACAATGATGATGGGGGTCGCAACCAGTACCAAGAGCACCACGAGAGCTACATGATCTTCACTTCCGAGCCTGTCGACAAGCAGTCGCAGCACAGGCGTGCTATGGAGGTCAATGCTGTGATCCCTGCCGTTCCTCACTACATGCATTGGTGCAATGTAGAGATCACGTGGTCCCGAGCTGACCATCCCAAGGTAATGCCCAATCCGGGTAGCTACGCCTTGGTGCTGGATCCTACCTTCCTGGGTCCCGAGAAGAACGTGAGGTTCAGCAAGGTGCTAATCGACAACGGCAGCATCATCAACATCGTGTACAAGGATACACTCGAGAAGCTCGGGATCGGCGAGAACATGCTGCTACCCAGCAAGACCACTTTCCATGGCATTGTGCCGGGGATTTCTTGCTCTCCAATGGGCAAAGTGTGGATAGACGTGTTACTCGGCGTTCGGGGAAATTGCCGCACAGAGAGGCTGCAGTTTGAAGTGGTGGACCATCAAAGCCCTTACCATGCTCTACTCGGCAGGACCGCTCTGAGCAAGTTCATGGCTTCTACCCACACTGCATACTTGAAGATGAAGATCCCTGGTCCCAATGGCGTGATCACTATCGCTGGCGATTACAAGAAGTTCATAGAGTGTGCCTCTGCTGGTTCTCAGCTGGCAGAGTCGATGGTGATTGCTGCCGAGAAGAAGAAGATACATGAGGTGGTGGCCATGGCACAGGCTGCGCAAGGTGTTGTGCCCGGGATGCTGAGCTCCCAGTACGGCACCGTGTTCCAGGCGTCTCAGGAAACAAAGAAGATCCAGGTCGACCCTGAGTTCCCTGACCGGGTTGCCATCATTGGCTCCGGGTTGGCGGAGAAATAGGAAGGCGAGCTCATCCACTTCCTCCGTGAGAATCAGGATGTGTTCGGCCTGGTCCAATGAAGATCTGCCAGGTGTCCCGAGGGAGTTGTGTCGTGGGATAATCACGGCAGATGTTACCAGAGGTAACTGATCTTGGGGCAAGTCGACACAGGTATTTGGGAGAGGGTTTAGCTCGGAGGAGAACATGGTGATAAGCGACCTAGGAACCGACAAACAACTCGCCGAGTCTTGAATCGCAATCTAACAATACGACTTTCGAATTACCCTGAATACTCGATAATTGGTGATACGATTATACCGTGAATCTCTCTTTTAGCTAAGCCTAGGGGCCGGTTTATAAAGCACCCGTACCCCCTGGCTTGCCCTCCAAGGCGCAGCTTGAGTCCTACCCGGACTCTTCTTACAAACCCTAGTTTTCCTTACTGCAACCCACAATCCGGGTTACGAGGCCTACAACTTTGGGCCTTGCAGAAGTTTCTTTGTCCTTAGCCGGATCCTGCGCCACGTCCTTTGGGCCGGGTTACACCTTGGAGTTAGCCTACCAGGTTACTATCCCCTCATCAGTAGTCCCCAGAATAGCTTGGGCTTCACGAAGTTCTCTTTGAAGCGCATGCTATTCCCTGCAAAAATATCAAGTGTACCAATTCATGTAGGCCGGGTTAGATTTCTTTGATAAACAGTCAGGCCTAACTCCACGGTGGCCATATAGTAACTCGGCCTTTTCCGAATCCATCGCTCATCTTCCCGGGCTAATACCCTGGCAACATTGCTGGAGACCCAGCTCACTTCACTTGTTTAACCACTCCGATAACCACGGAAAAGATACGCCTCACGTCTATTCTGGAAATCTCGCCTAACCTTTTGACATATATCTCGGAAAATCCGGGCGGATACGATTTTACCCGTAATTCCCGGCTCTCGCCCGTTGGCCTAGGTTTACTCTCCCTCACCCTATAAATAGGCACTTAAGGGTTAACCTAATCCCAACGGCTCACTTCTCCTTCTTCTTCCCTTTGCTTTCGTGCTCGAATCCACAGAGCGCCTCCACAGAGACCTCGCACTCGTCCACGGATCCAACCTGCCGCAATTCGTCCCGCGCCGCCGTCGACCTCAGCCACCGCATCCGCGAGCATCTGGCCAATCAGTCGCAAAGAAGCGTCCGCTTTGCGCTATCTGCCCCCGCCGCGCACTACTCCAATCTTCTCCGGTAAGCTTCTCGCATCCATTAATTTGACCTCACAATTTCCAGATTTTCTTTAGATTGGATCTTGATCGATCCGCGAGCCATTGCTCTTACCGCACCAAATTAAACCACTTAGGTACTTGCTAGTTCCTTCAATAACTGGTGGGATGATCTCACATCACCCTCCTACCACTTTTAATCTCCAATTTCTTCATAGAATCTTTCGCAAATTTTCCTAACCTAGATCCATTTCGCCCAAATTTCCGCGCATATTATTAATACCCGGAAAATCCTCCTTTTCCAGTTACCTTGCTCGCAGTAGAGGCATGGGCAACCATCCGTGCACACCAAACACACCTCAATACGTAAGTAACTAGTAATTTCCACAACCGCATTTAACACCCGGACAACTCGCAATCTTTTGCTCCGTGACGCGCTACCCGGATATTTCTAAGTCTTCATGCTGTCCTAATATTCCAAACTCGGATAATCCAATACTTCCGAGTCTCATTTCCCGTACCTCTTGTACTCTGAAGGTTAACCCTATGGCTCCGAAGAGGCAAGGGAAACAGCCGGCCCCGGCAAAGGCTACCCAAACCATATCGGCAAATTGGGGTCGGTCTACGGCGACAAAGGCCAAGCTGGATGGGATGGCCGAACTAGGAATCCTCCCTTCTCAAAAGGATATACACTGGAGGGCACCAGGCGACGAGACCCGGCCCACTCCCGCCGGAAATGAGGTAATTTGCTTCACCGAGCACGTGACCCGGGGATTCCGTCCTCCGGGTCACCCTTTCTTCCGAGAAGTCTTAAGCCACTACGGCCTCCGGGTATTCGACATAGGGCCTAACTCTATGTTGAATATTACCCACTTCATCGTTTTATCCGAGTCATACTTGTGCGTTCCGCCAAGTCTGGCTCTTTTTATTGAACTATTCCAGTGCAAACCGTGCCGCGAGAGCGGTGACGGAGCGCTTCTTACTTGCGGTGGGGTATCTATCCAACGCCGCAAGCACTCACCAATGCCAACCCTCAACCTGAACTCCCACGTCAAAAACTGGCAACTATCTTTCTTCTATTGCCATGACACTTCCCCGGATGGCGAGAGGAAGCTGCCAGGTTACTCGGAGAGTCTCCTTGAGCCTTCCGAATCTTTCAGTGCTTTTGCCCCTGATTCCGACAGGGAGGAAATCCAGCCTTTGCTGGCTAAGTTACCTGCTCTCTCGGCCCAAGGCCTTCTTGGGCATACCTTGGTGAAGACCTGGGTGGATTTCCGGGTTCAGCCCAACTCCATTCGCACCAAGTTGATGCATGAATACTCAGGGCACATCACGGACTCGCTCCGATACTCCACCAAGAACTTCGCCGCCGGTGACACCAACAAGACCATCAAAAGCTTCCTGACGGAGAAGCTAGAGGTGATAAGGAATATCGCCGGGTTACCCCCATTTACTCGGGAGAACCCGGCTCTAGCGGTGAGACCTGGTTCCTTTAGCTTGTTTCAGCACTTTTACCTGTTACAGTTTCTAATTCTTGCTTTCATCTCTTTGATCACAGGCTGACGATCCCTTCTGGAGGATTGAAACCTCTCCTCCTTCCCAAGACCCGGAAGAGGAGGACGAGCCGGTTGATGACGACGAAGGTATTTCCCCTAATCTTATATTCACCTTTTACCTGTGCTACCTTTCCTATCACCCATCTTTTCCTCGTTTGATACATACTCGACTTTCAGGGTTAGAGGACGAGGAGGAGAAAGAAGAAGATGACCCGGAAGCCACCGAATCCGACCAGGAAACCACGGTCGGAACCAAGAGGAAGGCCAGAGGGGTAGTTGCAAAGGTTCCCTTCTCCTCCATGTCTTCTGAGCCTTACTCCTTTGACACTATGCATAAACTTAATGAACGATTATCACATTCACCATTCTTGAAGGATCCCCTCCCGGCTAAACGCAGGGTGACCCGGAGTTCCCCGGGGGATGATCCCCTTAACCCGGGTATCTCCACTTCACCTGCTCACCGAGCTAGCACTCCTCCACCTCAGCCTCCCCAATCTCCTCAACGCCATCCATCTCCTAATCATCCACTCGCCGGGCAATTCCGGGTACCGCAGCCAGTACCTTTGACAACATCATCCGCCTCCAGCAGCGAGCTCCCACCAGACTATGCCGTGAACACCGGGTAAGTGACCTTTACTCGATATTCTTTTGCACTTATTAACTTTTTTTAATACGTGCCACTAACCACTATCTCCTTCTTTCCCTTTAGTGTCCAAGTTACCATCAGTGACCCGGATATTCCCGAAGCGGAAAAGCAAGGAGAGGAGGAGCCAAATATTAACATGGATGTTGCGGCTGATGACGAGGCTGAGGACGGACAGGAACAAGACCCCTTTAAGGACCCAGTTCCACCGGAAACCGCATCACCCAAGTCCTCTGAAGAGGTAGACGAAGATATCATCTTGGAGACCAAGTCGGGTTCTCCTAACCCGGATACTCAGACGGTCCGGGTTTCGACCCCAAGATCCGGAAAAGTCCTTCAACAGGAAGGCCAATCTGCCGGCCCTTCAAGACTTCGCCCTGAAGACATGACGTTTGCCCAGATGCTTGATGCCCTCTACACTTTGAGGGCCGATGAAGAAAATATCCTGGATGCCTTGATAACCAAACACAAGGTAAACCCGAGTAATACCATCTATTTCCTCATATAGTCCCCAAGTTCCGAGTGAATTACTAAGTAATTTGCTTGGAACTTTGCATAATATTTCCGACTGACCCTTCTTCGTGTTTCCTCATAGGACTTCGTTGCGCAATCTGAGAAGAAGCTAGCCAAGGCTTCGAAACGTATCGAAAAGGAGACGGCCCTTCGCGAAGCAGCTGAAACTGAAGCTCGTAGGAGCCAAAAAATCACGAAGAAGTACAGGAAAAGAGCTCACGAGGCTGAGGACAGATTAACAACGCTCTCCGTGCAAATTGCCGATATCTATCGCACCGCAACTGGTATGATCTTTGAATTTTAGCACTCATAACCCGGATTCTATCTAGATGGACAACCGTATCTCTTTACTTATTACTTTTTTCTTTTTGTCTTTTTAGCAGGCCCGTGTGACGCAGCCCCTGAAGAAGATGACACTGCCAAACTGAAATTTATCAAGGACACTATCCGGCAGCTTAGTGCCGGAGTTGGTTGGATTCTTGACGAGTTGCGGCTGCCGGGTATCAGGCCAAGCAACATGAAGAGATTGCTAGAATTCTGCTCCACTATCCCTGAGTGGATTTGGCACTGGAAGCGTTCATCCTGTCGATTTAGGGTGACCCGAGGACTCGCGCTGGCTAAAGCTTATTTTCCTAAGCTAGAACCGGCCAAGCTGATGGGCGGGTTTCCGGAGTTCAACCTGGATGGATCCAAGTTTTCGCTTAAGGACTTCAAGGCTATTCAGAAGGAAATCCGTCATCCGGCTAGCGTTATTGCCGATGGTTTGGAGATTGATACCATTCTTCCTGCATATGATGCTAACGACAAAATCATCAAGGCGGACCGCCCCAGGCCATACGACATGCTTGCCCGGTGGAAGGAGGAAGCGACGAAGATAAGGGAAGAAGCTGCCAAGAAGAAGGCCGAGGCCGACTCTGTGCCTGCTACTTCTACTCCTGTCGTCCCTCCACCTGCGCGAGTCGGCATTGCTGCTAATCTGAGTGGCGCTGCTACCACAAGCGACGGCAAGGGCAAAGCCAAGATGGATCCTGCGGCTTAGAATATCGAGTGACATCTATTTCCTCATATGCATCAGTCGGCCAAAGTACCGTTGAAACAATTTATTTTTTGAATGGTGCGCCTGTGCTCCTTTGATATTTTTTAGTAAGACTTTGTAATACACTCTAAATTCCTGGTGCACCTTACACCTCTTTGGGCTTTTGATTTATCTACTTTTGCACCCATTTGCTCTTGATATCCGACTCGCTTTATTCTTGATATCCGCACTTCTTTATTTTTCCTTTTGTGAGACACGGCTTCCGGGTTTCATGGGTGTTTGGCGAACGGACTTGCTTCTAAGTCCCCAAGCTGTAGCGTTCCCACATTTAAATAATGTAAGGACACCTGTGTTATTGTGCTAGTCCCTGGATCAATTGCTAGCACCACAGTACAAAATGAAATATCATGCAAATGCATCAAATTCTATTATATCGCATGATCCAGTCTTTACAAAATAGTATTACAACTTGCATAGTCTTAGAAGACTAGCAGTAAACAAAGATATACAGCGGAAAACATAGTACAACATTGAGCCCATCTTCTTCATGTGCCACAGGCAAAACATGTTGGCGATAGTCTCGAGATCCTAAACGAAATCCTCACTCGTCTTCAGAAACATCTGCAATATGGAATATGCAGCCACAAGGGAGTCAATACAATTTAATGTATTGGCAAGTAACACTATGGTGGATATAAATGGCAAGACTAATACTACATGCTTATTTGGCTGAGTGGAGTTTTGGCTAAGTTTTGCATAAAGCCAGTTTTCTCCTATCTTTTGTAAAACAAAACTTTCTTTTTCAAAGGGTGGCAACATTGGATTAAGATCCAAGCACCACAATACTGTTCACTTGGTCAAATTTTACTTATTGAAATTGATGATGAGATTCTTCCGTCAATCCTTGTCCAGCTGCTCATAGTTGTCCATAACCGGGGACACGGCTAAGATCTTAGTTTGTTGACTCTGCAGAGGTTGTGCACTTTCACCCTTTGTCTTCAATTAGCCCAAACATCCTATACACCCGGAGTGCATCATGGAAAGGAGAGAATTGAGACGAGATCTTTCAGAAGAAGAATTCAAACCCACCGGCAAGACCCGTTCCACCTATAATTTTGCTACATCTGCTTGTCAAGCCTGGGCTGAACTCTCACAACTTAGTTGATCAAGACAGAGCCCATAATGTCAAAGGGCTGCACGGGAAGCTACTAGATTTAGAGGGACATAGTAATCTCTTTGTTCCTGGGTGGCCATCCGCAAGTGACAACCTCAAGTGGAATAACCCTTAGACAAGGGCCCTGAGGCAACACTCAACATAAACCAGTCTTACCACTTCCACCCAGGTGGTTCATTCATTAGTTATACTTAGAATTTTCCTCAACATCTAGTAAAACAAATTTTTGTAGCATTGCTAAGCATCTAATAAGTACCAAGGCATCAAAATAACAAGGTATAAGGATGGCTACACACTACTAGGATATAGCATAGCATAATATAACTTAGTAAAATTTCCTATCATGCATACTACTCAAAATCAACTAATGCATATAGAAAATAATGGGTAGTTGATGGTGTGTTACTTGCCTTGTTGAAGTTGGTGAAGATATCACACTCTCTTCACAAAGGATCGTTCCGCTCCGCACAATCTACTCATTGAAAACACAATAACAAAATAAACAAACATGCTATCAAGCAAACATACAAGTGAAGAGATCATACAAAGCAATAACATAGCTAAAGGAGTTTAACCTAGTTGGCTAGGACAAGGTCTAGGTTTGATTTGAAAGATTCATTCTCTAATGGTCTCATACTTGTTAAGGAAATTCCAATGGTTTATTTGGGAAGGGATAGGTTGAGTTTGATGTGATCTAACTTTATTATAACCATACTTGTCGAGGAAGTTCCAAGAGTTCACTAAGAATAAACATATTACTTCTTCAACTAAAGTAATACATGCAAACACTTGGACATATTCACCTTCAAAAATATTTGAGTGACTATGTTAGTATTTTCCATTGTGGTTAGGGTAGGTCTACTAACTTCATCATCAAAGGGAAAAATATTACTAAGTCTTGGGTTTTCCATTTGGGTCAAAGGTTGGACAAAAATAACTTGTTATTCTTCAACTTGTATGGATTGCTTCTAGACCTCATGTGATTGCCTTCTTGAAGATCATCTTCATGCTTCTATTGTAGTCTTGTTCCTTGGATGGATTCTTCTCTTTGTCTTGATAAATTCGGCTTTCACTTCACTAATTGGTTTGGGTATGGTATGGGCACAAATACCACTAAGTCAAATTGGAAAGAAAAAAAATAAGAAAGATAGAAAGAGAGAGGGAGATGTTTCTTCTGGATTTCTTCACACTTGTACTTCCTTGAGTTGCTTCTAGTGGTGGAGTATTTTCTTCAAAAAAAATCTTCATTGATCCTCCTTGTAGCTCTTCATGTTGCCACCAAGTTGATATTGAAGTTTCATTCTTGTGCTTGAGTCTTGATCTCCATTTTGCTGACTTGGTGAATTCTTGAAGCAAGAATAGGAGACTGGAGAAGTATATAGAAAACTATTGTGCTAGTGTTTTTAGGTCCATTTGTTGGCTAAGTATAAGTTGAAACTTCACTAAGGACTTAGTCTTGGTTTCAAATAGCCATACACACATAGAACCACTTAAGCAAAAATATTTCCTAAGTTATTTTTATTATGGTGTGAAACATGTGTGTGATAACTTGGCCTAAAATACATGGTATGGCTAATATGTGTCCAAAATTCTATGGCACTGGTTTCTATGGATTAAGGTTTCAATATGGAGCAATTTTGCAAAAGGAACTATATTGAAATTATTTACAGAATTAAATCTATGTCAAAATTACTCAAATATCCCAATTAATTCTAAATTCAATTTTAATTTGTTCAATTATTATTTTGGGACAGAGGATATAAAATTACACATCCTAAGGTTTCCAACAATATTTTATTTGCAATTTTTGGATTTGTAGAATTTGAATTATGCCAAAATTCATCAAACAAGCATATTTGAATTTGAACAAATTTAAGTTTGTCAAATTTGAATTTGGCCAGTGCCAAAAGATTCTAAATGTCAAGGGATTTTCAAAAAGTCCAATATTGCTAAATTTGGGCTTATGGATCAAAAGTTATGATAGATCTAAAATGGAGGGACTAATCTGCAAAATTTACATTCTATTTTTATTCGAAAATAAAATCCAGAGACAGATGTGCTCAGATCTTCTATTTGCCGCGCGGGGCGATGGGTAGGGACTGGGCCTGGGCTGACTACGCGCTGCGCCGAGCAACGTATAGGTTACTTAATGCTCGGCTTATTTGTCGTCTCCCTATTGGCCGATACCTTTTGAGTTTTAGGATCTAATCGCGGTCGTTTAAAGTAGATCGGATGGTAGAGATTAAAAGAGGGGAAGATCTCACCGGCGCTGACGCAGATCTCGCTGGAAAATGGCGCGGTGGCAGCGCTGTGGGCCGGGACTCGACGGAGTTGGCGCTACGGTGGGGCTCCGGGCTCGGCGAGAGGACGAGGACGACCATCTCGACACGGCGAGACGAATGGTGAGGATGGCGCGGCCTCGCGTTTCCTGGAATGGCGGTGCGGTGGCGCTGCGGCTCGGAATCTCACCGGAGATGCCTTCCGGTGTCCTCCTTGCTCAACGGAGGTGACCACGGGGCGCGGGACAGCTCAGCGAAGAAGATGGTGGCCACCACGGCTTTCGTCGTTTCCCGAATCGACGGCGCAACGCAGATGGGGGCTCGACGCCGCCGGCGACCCTCGGATGTCGTCGTTCTCGACGTTGTGGCTACGGTAAAGATCAAATGAGTACTCGGGAGGGGCGCCAGCACATGAGGAGTAGGATGGAAGGGGTCTTGAGCTGGCTCGATAGCTTACCTCGTCGGAATCATCCAAAAACGGCGGCGGTAGATAGGAACTCCGGCGAGCGATATGGAGGGTTTCGGGGCACGATCCCACTGGGTTCCAGAGGGCAAATGGAGAGGAGGGGGAGGAGATTTAAGGGGCAGGATTTACGGCCATCAATCGGGCCTGTAACTGTCGAATTCATGGGGATTGAATTCGGCCAAAATGGAAACGGCTAGGGCTTGATGACGCTGACGTCAGCATGACATCACCCAACCATTTTCTTTTCTTTTATTTCTGTTTTCTTATTCAATTTATATCTTCTGTTTAAATAATCTAATCAACATGAAACAAAATTCTAAATTCATAATATTTGAAATACTTTCTAACAATACCATTTTTATAAACTTTTCAACATATTACATTTTTGAATTATGAAATTTGAATAATTAATTAAAAGTGACTTAATAGCATTTTTAATAGAAAAGTCAAATTTAATTTTGAGAAAGGGTTTTATAAAAATTGAGAGACATTATATAAGTCAAATATCATTTTTGAAGATCATTTACACTTGTTTTGCTATTTTATATTTTGAAATAAAAATGATTTCACTAATAGCATATTAATGCCATTAAAAAAAATATCAATTATATAAATGAAAATTATTGGTTGAATAAAATATCAGAGACATCAATGTGATCAAATGACATTTTCCAAAATCATTTTTAATGGTTTTCATATTTTATGATTTTAAAATATGAAGAAACAATGATAGTCACTTAATAGAAAACATTAATTTTTATATGATTAAAACAATTTTTAGAAATATTTTCTATGGTTCAACTATTGTTTTCTAAGACCCTTTTAGGAACTTTCATATTGTATATATTCAACATATTAGTGAAACCACTATTAGTATCCTTTTGTTATATTTGAAACATAGAGAATTATTTAATAAATTTGGAAAATGGGGTTTAGTAAAAGCAGAAAGGTTTTCCCAAATGAAAACATTGTTTTCTTAAAGTATCTTACTTTTTTTTTCATAAACAATTTATTTCTATAGCACTGTATTATTTTGTTGATTGACATAACACTTGGAAAACAAGGATCCAACTTATATCTATTTTGGGGTTATCAATAATAGTGAAACCCTTTTTAGAGACAAGATGAAAATATTAGAGATAACAATTCTCTAGTTTTTATGTATCAAAAATATTTTCAAGATCATAATTGGGTTGAAAACATGTTTTGTGTGAGGGTTTGCTTAAGAAGATTCTTTATGTAGAAATATTTATTTTGAAATGACTTTAGGGTTTATGGAATAGAGGTATATTGGATTATTCATTTACAAAACATTAGAACATGTATTGTTTTATTTTGTTTCTTGCATCTCATTGGTTTTTGGTGACTTGCATAACATGAAAACAAAAAGTTTCAATTTTTAGTGATTTTTGGACTTTCCAAAAATCAGGGATGTTACAGACTACCACCCTTAAAAGAAATCTCGTCCCAAGATTTGGGAAGGTTAGAAAGAAAGATTTGGGTAACTGGATTTCCAAAATAACTGGGTGGGCTACCACCCTTAAAAGAAGCTTTGGTGGGTAGTCTATTTTCATTAGATTAGAGTGTAGATTGATTTGAGATTGGCTTGAGTAGAACTTTACTTTGTGGTAGAGGTGTACACAAACATAGGTATGTTGGACTACCTTTGACACTGAGGGGTCACTCTTTGGGTCAATCAAAAGTCTTTGGGTCACTCTCAACTTGGTCTTTTGATTCCCTTGGAAATCTTATTGTTGTCATCCTTGAAGGCAAGCATCATGCTATTTCTAACAAAACTCTCATGGCAAGCAAAATCTTCCATTTGTTTGATACATACAAGGTTGGCTTGATCCTCACCGAAAATAGTACGTTTTCAGCAACACTAACATAGGGTCATTATTGTATTCTACCATTCTATGGTTCAGGTTTAATATCGTTGTCTCACTCATAGGTATGTCACTCAGATTTAACATTCCTCATAGCAAAAGTAAATAATGTGAGTAGTCACCATGGGGGCCAATCCATGTTGCACTCAATCATTACCTTGTACTTGGATTGATGAATCTTGGTTAATAACACTAGGTCACCTCACTTGTCCAACAGAAAGTTTCCAATCTGTAAGACAAACTTGAGCAAAGCTATCATTTCTCAACTAGTGGGTTGCTTTGAATTGCTGTAGTTTTCTTCATCTATTATCCTCCTGGTGTAGTAAGCTCCCATTCTTCATAGCTCATGCAACTTTGAGTCCACTTGTCTATCTTCACTTGTTGATTTGGTTGATGCTGCTTATGAGGTAGTTGGCATTGATCATGGATGTGATTGTTCCTTCACACAGAAGAAAGCAATTTGATACTAGTATTCCTCAAATAGGATTGCTTGCTTTTCAATAGGGTAAAGGTTGTATGATTCCACATGGTTCTCACTATGGTTGGTGAATGAGTATGGTGTTGGGTTTGGTCTAGTAGGGATGAGTAGAGATTTATAAAGAGATTGAAGAAATTCCTACCCCAACACATCAGATCAAGGAAACTCATCTTGAAAACAACACATAACAAACATATAGCAACACATTCATCACACAAAACAACAAGTTTTTTTTTTTTTTGAAAACAACTAATATTGTCATACCACACTCATTGGTATAATCAATACACTAACACGTTAACGTTGTTCTAACAAAGGAACTAGATTGGTGGTCTCATCTATATCTTCTTGAGTTTTCTTCGGATTCTTCTCTCAATGCCTTGAGGTGTTCTTCATTGTTGTGAAGTCTGGGTATATCTCCAAGTTTCTTCAACTGTCTTGAGTGTAGGTCTTCATGTGGTGAATATACTTCTTGCACTTCTTGGTATGATCATCAACATTTCTGTCTTGATGGTATTGAGGAGGGAGGTCATCTAGAAAATTTTGAAGGTGAATAATAGATGAGAAGATATGAGAAAGATTAAGAGGATTGTTTTGTTTCTAGAAAGTTTGAACATAGAAAGTCTTCAATCCTAGAATGATCAATGGGTTATTAACAACTTGTTGCAAATTGGATATTCACTATAGTGAGAGATACAGGCACCCGCAAGCCAATCATAGAACGGTCTCGTGTCCGTGGACACGTAAAGTTGTCCGGGCCGCTTCATCTCACTATGCCGCTAGGATCCAAATTACTCTAAGGAGATAATAACATGATCAAAAATGGCTTCCAAACCTAAGGGTCTCGAATCCTACAGGCAACACAATGCTCTGATACCATTTTGTAGCGTTCCCACATTTAAATAATGTAAGGACACCTGTGTTATTGTGCTAGTCCCTGGATCAATTGCTAGCACCACAGTACAAAATGAAATATCATGCAAATGCATCAAATTCTATTATATCGCATGATCCAGTCTTTACAAAATAGTATTACAACTTGCATAGTCTTAGAAGACTAGCAGTAAACAAAGATATACAGCGGAAAACATAGTACAACATTGAGCCCATCTTCTTCATGTGCCACAGGCAAAACATGTTGGCGATAGTCTCGAGATCCTAAACGAAATCCTCACTCGTCTTCAGAAACATCTGCAATATGGAATATGCAGCCACAAGGGAGTCAATACAATTTAATGTATTGGCAAGTAACACTATGGTGGATATAAATGGCAAGACTAATACTACATGCTTATTTGGCTGAGTGGAGTTTTGGCTAAGTTTTGCATAAAGCCAGTTTTCTCCTATCTTTTGTAAAACAAAACTTTCTTTTTCAAAGGGTGGCAACATTGGATTAAGATCCAAGCACCACAATACTGTTCACTTGGTCAAATTTTACTTATTGAAATTGATGATGAGATTCTTCCGTCAATCCTTGTCCAGCTGCTCATAGTTGTCCATAACCGGGGACACGGCTAAGATCTTAGTTTGTTGACTCTGCAGAGGTTGTGCACTTTCACCCTTTGTCTTCAATTAGCCCAAACATCCTATACACCCGGAGTGCATCATGGAAAGGAGAGAATTGAGACGAGATCTTTCAGAAGAAGAATTCAAACCCACCGGCAAGACCCGTTCCACCTATAATTTTGCTACATCTGCTTGTCAAGCCTGGGCTGAACTCTCACAACTTAGTTGATCAAGACAGAGCCCATAATGTCAAAGGGCTGCACGGTAAGCTACTAGATTTAGAGGGACATAGTAATCTCTTTGTTCCTGGGTGGCCATCCGCAAGTGACAACCTCAAGTGGAATAACCCTTAGACAAGGGCCCTGAGGCAACACTCAACATAAACCAGTCTTACCACTTCCACCCAGGTGGTTCATTCATTAGTTATACTTAGAATTTTCCTCAACATCTAGTAAAACAAATTTTTGTAGCATGGCTAAGCATCTAATAAGTACCAAGGCATCAAAATAACAAGGTATAAGGATGGCTACACACTACTAGGATATAGCATAGCATAATATAACTTAGTAAAATTTCCTATCATGCATACTACTCAAAATCAACTAATGCATATAGAAAATAATGGGTAGTTGATGGTGTGTTACTTGCCTTGTTGAAGTTGGTGAAGATATCACACTCTCTTCACAAAGGATCGTTGCTCTCCGCACAATCTACTCATTGAAAACACAATAACAAAATAAACAAACATGCTATCAAGCAAACATACAAGTGAAGAGATCATACAAAGCAATAACATAGCTAAAGGAGTTTAACCTAGTTGGCTAGGACAAGGTCTAGGTTTGATTTGAAAGATTCATTCTCTAATGGTCTCATACTTGTTAAGGAAATTCCAATGGTTTACTTGGGAAGGGATAGGTTGAGTTTGATGTGATCTAACTTTATTATAACCATACTTGTCGAGGAAGTTCCAAGAGTTCACTAAGAATAAACATATTACTTCTTCAACTAAAGTAATACATGCAAACACTTGGACATATTCACCTTCAAAAATATTTGAGTGACTATGTTAGTATTTTCCATTGTGGTTAGGGTAGGTCTACTAACTTCATCATCAAAGGGAAAAATATTACTAAGTCTTGGGTTTTCCATTTGGGTCAAAGGTTGGACAAAAATAACTTGTTATTCTTCAACTTGTATGGATTGCTTCTAGACCTCATGTGATTGCCTTCTTGAAGATCATCTTCATGCTTCTATTGTAGTCTTGTTCCTTGGATGGATTCTTCTCTTTGTCTTGATAAATTCGGCTTTCACTTCACTAATTGGTTTGGGTATGGTATGGGCACAAATACCACTAAGTCAAATTGGAAAGAAAAAAAATAAGAAAGATAGAAAGAGAGAGGGAGATGTTTCTTCTGGATTTCTTCACACTTGTACTTCCTTGAGTTGCTTCTAGTGGTGGAGTATTTTCTTCAAAAAAAATCTTCATTGATCCTCCTTGTAGCTCTTCATGTTGCCACCAAGTTGATATTGAAGTTTCATTCTTGTGCTTGAGTCTTGATCTCCATTTTGCTGACTTGGTGAATTCTTGAAGCAAGAATAGGAGACTGGAGAAGTATATAGAAAACTATTGTGCTAGTGTTTTTAGGTCCATTTGTTGGCTAAGTATAAGTTGAAACTTCACTAAGGACTTAGCCTTGGTTTCAAATAGCCATACACACATAGAACCACTTAAGCAAAAATATTTCCTAAGTCATTTTTATTATGGTGTGAAACATGTGTGTGATAACTTGGCCTAAAATACATGGTATGGCTAATATGTGTCCAAAATTCTATGGCACTGGTTTCTATGGATTAAGGTTTCAATATGGAGCAATTTTGCAAAAGGAACTATATTGAAATTATTTACAGAATTAAATCTATGTCAAAATTACTCAAATATCCCAATTAATTCTAAATTCAATTTTAATTTGTTCAATTATTATTTTGGGACAGAGGATATAAAATTACACATCCTAAGGTTTCCAACAATATTTTATTTGCAATTTTTGGATTTGTAGAATTTGAATTATGCCAAAATTCATCAAACAAGCATATTTGAATTTGAACAAATTAAAGTTTGTCAAATTTGAATTTGGCCAGTGCCAAAAGATTCTAAATGTCAAGGGCTTTTCAAAAAGTCCAAGATTGCTAAATTTGGGCTTATGGATCAAAAGTTATGATAGATCTAAAATGGAGGGACTAATCTGCAAAATTTACATTCTATTTTTATTCGAAAATAAAATCCAGAGACAGATGTGCTCAGATCTTCTATTTGTCGCGCGGGGCGATGGGTAGGGACTGGGCCTGGGCTGACTACGCGCTGCGCCGAGCAACGTATAGGTTACTTAACGCTCGGCTTATTTGTCGTCTCCCTATTGGCTGATACCTTTTGAGTTTTAGGATCTAATCGCGGTCGTTTAAAGTAGATCGGACGGTAGAGATTAAAAGAGGGGAAGATCTCACCGGCGCTGACGCAGATCTCGCCGGAAAATGGCGCGGTGGCGGCGCTGTGGGTCGGGACTCGACGGAGTTGGCGCCACGGTGGGGCTCCGGGCTCGGCGAGAGGACGAGGACGACCATCTCGACACGGCGAGACGAATGGTGAGGATGGCGTGGCCTCGCGTTTCCTGGAATGGAGGTGCGGTGGCGCTGCGGCTCGGAATCTCACCGGAGATGCCTTCCGGTGTCCTCCTTGCTCAACGGAGGTGACCACGGGGCGCGGGACAGCTCAGCGAAGAAGATGGTGGCCACCACGGCTTTCGTCGTTTCCCGAATCGACGGCGCAACGCAGATGGGGGCTCGACGCTGCCGGCGACCCTCGGATGTCGTCGTTCTCGACGTTGTGGCTACGGTAAAGATCAAATGAGTACTCGGGAGGGGCGCCAGGACATGAGGAGTAGGATGGAAGGGGTCTTGAGCTGGCTCGATAGCTTACCTCGTCGGAATCATCCAAAAACGGCGGCGGTAGATAGGAACTCCGGCGAGCGATATGGAGGGTTTCGGGGCACGATCCCACTGGGTTCCAGAGGGAAAATGGAGAGGAGGGGGAGGAGATTTAAGGGGCAGGATTTACGGCCATCAATCGGCCCTGTAACTGTCGAATTCATGGGGATTGAATTCGGCCAAAATGGAAACGGCTAGGGCTTGATGACGCTGACGTCAGCATGACATCACCCAACCATTTTCTTTTCTTTTATTTCTGTTTTCTTATTCAATTTATATCTTCTGTTTAAATAATCTAATCAACATGAAACAAAATTCTAAATTCATAATATTTGAAATACTTTCTAACAATACCATTTTTATAAACTTTTCAACATATTACATTTTTGAATTATGAAATTTGAATAATTAATTAAAAGTGACTTAATAGCATTTTTAATAGAAAAGTCAAATTTAATTTTGAGAAAGGGTTTTATAAAAATTAAGAGACATTATATAAGTAAAATATCATTTTTGAAGATCATTTACACTTGTTTTGCTATTTTATATTTTGAAATAAAAATGATTTCACTAATAGCATATTAATGCCATTAAAAAAAATCAATTATATAAATGAAAATTATTGGTTGAATAAAATATCAGAGACATCAATGTGATCAAATGACATTTTCCAAAATCATTTTTAATGGTTTTCATATTTTATGATTTTAAAATATGAAGAAACAATGATAGTCACTTAATAGAAAACATTAATTTTTATATGATTAAAACAATTTTTAGAAATATTTTCTATGGTTCAACTATTGTTTTCTAAGACCCTTTTAGGAACTTTCATATTGTATATATTCAACATATTAGTGAAACCACTATTAGTATCCTTTTTTTTATATTTGAAACATAGAGAATTATTTAATAAATTTGGAAAATGGGGTTTAGTAAAAGCAGAAAGGTTTTCCCAAATGAAAACATTGTTTTCTTAAAGTATCTTACTTTTTTTTCATAAACAATTTATTTCTATAGCACTATATTATTTTGTTGATTGACATAACACTTGGAAAACAAGGATCCAACTTATATCTATTTTGGGGTTATCAATAATAGTGAAACCCTTTTTAGAGACAAGATGAAAATATTAGAGATAACAATTCTCTAGTTTTTATATATCAAAAATATTTTCAAGATCATAATTGGGTTGAAAACATGTTTGGTGTAAGGGTTTGCTTAAGAAGATTCTTTATGTATAAATATTTATTTTGAAATGACTTTAGGGTTTATGGAATAGAGGTATATTGGATTATTCATTTACAAAACATTAGAACATGTATTGTTTTATTTTGTTTCTTGCATCTCATTGGTTTTTGGTGACTTGCATAACATGAAAACAAAAAGTTTCAATTTTTAGTGATTTTTGGACTTTCCAAAAATCAGGGATGTTACACAAGCCCCCAAGACCCGGATGTTTGGCTTCTTGGAATTTTAACAACTGAACAATATTTTTCTCTTTCAAAATTCGCGAGTCCCCCAGGCCCGGATTTCCGAGCCTAGGACACGCGATTTTTAAAGAAGAACAGATTGCCTGGTGCTAGATTCACGAAGACCCCAGGACGGTTTCACATAGGATTTGAAGTTATGCTTAATAATCGTTGAGTTTCCGGCTATCAGCCTTATACTCTGCATAACTTGTGGTTTAGATGACCCTTTCGACTATCTTGTACTGTAAGCCGGCTTTCGCGTGGATACCATGTTATTACATCTGTACGAAAACGGGGTCAGGCAAGTCCCATTGGGCTTCATGGCTGACTGTAATCGTAAGCGAACAAATCATGCCACTTTATTGCGAGTCACATCGAGCTTAAGTAAGAATAGCCGAGAAATTTGGACTTCTTTGTCCGGTTATAAGATTGTAGCCGCACTCGTTTTCGAGTAACCGGCCCTTATAACTCATTGGCATCAAGGCCGGGTCTTTTTTGAGTTTACGACTGTGCTTATATGAGCGACCAACCCTCAAGACCTAAAGATACACACCGTACTGAAAGTACAGATAATAATCACCTCTTTTCTTGATAATCACCTCTTTATTTGATATGAAAAATTAGGTCAGCAGGCCGCCTCATTAAAAACCCGTCCAGTCCCCAAGGGTACCCTGGATAGGAAAAGAGTACCTCTGAAACCTGCTGCCTGTTACATCGTTAAATTCCACGCGCCAACATAATCCTTGCTAAGTATAATACGGGCGTAGCTGAGCCACGTTCCATGGTCTGTCTCTTTCTTGCATAGGTGCAGTGGTATGAGCAGTGTCGTTGACTGTGGCCGATTCTTCCCTTGCGTCTATCAAGTAATATGACCCATTATGCAGATTCCGGCTTACGATGAAAGGTCCTTCCCATGGTGGTGATAGCTTGTGTTTTCCTTCGTTTGACTGAACCAGGCGCAGAACCAGGTCTCCTTCCTGGAAGACCCGGGTTTTCACACGCCGGCTATGATACCTCCGTAAATCCTGCTGATATATGGCTGACCTTTCCAAGGCTTGTTCTCTTTGTTCTTCTAACATATCCACGGCGTCCTACCGGGTCTTCTCGTTCTCCACTTCAACATAAGCTGACACTCTTGGTGAATCATGAATAATATCGCTTGGTAATACCGCTTCTGCGCCATAGACCATGAAGAAGGGTGTCATCTGGGTGGATCTGTTAGGTGTAGTGTTGATGCCCCAGACCACGGAAGGAAGTTCTTCGACCCATGCACCAGCGGCCCTGATACAGGGAACTCGCAGTCGTGGTTTTAATCCGCGAAGCAACTCTTGGTTTGCTCTCTCCACTTGCCCATTGGCTTGTGGATGAGCCACTGATGCTACATCAAGCCGGATTCCATTGCTGCCATAGAATTTTTCCATCTCTCCAAGGGACATGTTGGTTCCATTGTCGGTAATTATGCTGTGGGGGTACCCGAATCGGTAAATAATTCTTTTCAGGAACTTGACTGCTGTGGCTGCTTCGCAATTAGTAACTGGCATAACCTCGACCCACTTGGTAAACTTATCAATAGCCACTAAAAGATGTGTCTTCTTGCAGGGTGACATATGAAAGGGGCCAACCATGTCCATACCCCAGACAGCGAACGGCCAAGTTAACGGGATGGTCCGTAATTCCATAGCTGGCACATGGGTTTGGCGAGCGTACCTTTGGCATCCGTCACATCTTGCTACTAACCGTTCCGCATCTGCTAGAGCCGTGAGCCAGAAGAATCCATGTCGATAGGCCTTGGCCACAAGGGATCTTGTGGATGCATGATGCCCGCAATCACCTTCGTGGATTTCCTTGAGGATCTGTTGGCCTTCTTCTGGTGCCACGCAGCGCAAAAAGACCCCCGTGGCGCTTCTCTTGTATAATTCCCCGTTGATGATAGAATACCCCTTTGCTCGCCGTAAAATTTGCCTTGCTAACACCTCTTGCTGTGGTAACTCGCCCCGTGATAGGTAGGCCAAAAACGGTTCTGTCCATTCGGGAATAGTGCGTATAGTGGCCACGAGTGCTACATCCGGGTCTTGATTTGCCAGTTCCTCCTCTGACTCGGCTTTAACTGACGGCCGCCATAACTCGTCCAGGAAAACGTTAGGTGGAACCGGCTCTCTGCGCGAGCCGAGTCTAACGAGGGCGTCTGCTGCCTCATTCTTTCTTCTGTCTATATGCTCCACCTCATACCCGGAAAAACATCCCGCAACCCTGTCAACCTCCCTGCGGTATGCTGCCATGGTTGCATCCTTTCTATCCCAAGTTCCTGATACCTGTTGTACCACAAGGTCCGAATCTCCAAAGCATCGTATCCTTCTAATGTTCATCTCCTTGGCTACCTTTAAGCCATGCAATAGGGCCTCATACTCGGCCACGTTGTTTGAACAGTCAAAGTGAATTTGTAGTACGTAACTCAATTTGTCTCCCTTGGGTGATGTTAGCACCACTCCAGCTCCTGATCCCTCGTATTGCTTTGATCCATCGAAGTGCATGGTCCACGACTCGGAATTTGGAACTATGGTAGTCATTCCGGTGTGCGTCCAATCATTAACGAAATCGACCAAGGCCTGGGATTTGATTGCTGATCTGGGCTCGTAGCTGATATGATAATCCCCCATCTCTATCGCCCATTTGGCTATTCTTCCGGTCGCGTCCGAGTTTCTGATGATATCTGACATTGGTATTGAGCTGACTACTGTTATAGGGTGTTCCTGGAAGTACGGCTTCAATTTCCGGCTGGCCATGAAGACTCCGAAAACCAGCTTCTGCCAATGCGGGTAACGCTGCTTTGCCTCGGATAATACCTCGCTGACGTAATAAACCGGCCTCTGGACTGGATAACCTTTTCCGTCCTCTTTGCGTTCCACTACCACTACCGCACTGACAGCTCGGGGGCCAGCTGCCACATATAACAACATAGGTTCTTTGGGACCCGGGGCCGCTAGCACCGGTGCCTCAGATAGCTGCTTTTTTAGTGCCTCGAATGCCTCATCCGCCTCTTGATTCCATACGAACTTATCGGATTTCCTCAGGAGCCGGTACAAGGGTATTGCCTTTTCCCCGAGTCTGGATATAAACCGGCTCAAGGCTGCCACGCAGCCTGTAAGCTTTTGAACCTGCTTCAAATTTTCCGGCCTTCTCAGATTTTGGATAGCTTTGATTTTGTCCGGGTTTGCTTCAATTCCTCTCTCGGAAACGATAAAACCGAGTAGCTTCCCAGCTGGAACCCCAAACACACACTTTGTCGGGTTGAGCTTCATCTGATATCTCCTTAGGTTTTCGAACGTCTCCTTTAGATCGTCTATAAATGTCTCTGCCTTCCGGGTCTTAATGACCACATCATCCACATAAGCATGCACGTTGCGCCCAATTTGATCTTCGAAACACTTCTGAATACACCGCTGGTAGGTCGCGCCCGCGTTCTTCAATCCAAACGTCATGGTTTTGTAGAAGAAGGCCCCAAAAGGGGTTATGAACGACGTTTTCTCCCAATCCTCCCTTTTGAGTTTAATCTGGTCATATCCCGAATATGCGTCCAGGAAACACAGCAAGTCACTCCCGGCTACCGCGTCTATGATTTGGTCTATCCTTGGTAGCGCGAACGGATCCTTTGGGCAATGCTTGTTGAGACTTGTGAAATCGATGCACATCCTCCACTCGTTTGTCTTTTTCATCACGAGAACCGGATTTGCTAACCAGTCCGGGTGAAATACTTCCATGATGAAGCCTGCAGTTAATAGCCGCGCGATTTCCTCACCTATAACTCTTCTTCTTTCCTCATTCATTTTTCTCAAACCCTGCTTCACGGGCCTAGCCTTGAGATCCACATGCAAACTATGCTCCGCCAACTCGGTGGTGATACCCGGCATGTCGCTGGGTGTCCAAGCAAATACATCCGCATTTGAACGAATGAACTCCACAAGTGCCTTTTCTTGCTCGCTTTTCAAGTTAGACCCTATAGTGAACTGCTTGGTGGGATCGCCTTCCACAAAATCTACTTTCTTGGTGTCCTGTGCCGCCTTGAATTTCACTCTTTCGTCCTCGGAGTCCGGCCTTCTCAATGCTGTGCCATCATCTGGATCCACCTGAGACCGGTAATATATGAGTTCTTCTTTTCTGCAAGCTTGCTCAGCCATCACTGAATCTCCTTCATCGCACTCAGCTGCTATATCCCGGCTCCCATGTATAGTGATGGTCTGTTTGGGGCCCGGAATCTTTAGCTGCAAATATACATAACACGGCCTAGCCATGAACTTAGCGTAAGCCGGCCTTCCGAACAGCGCATGATAAGGACTATGCAACTTGACCACCTCAAACGTGAGCCAATCCACTCGATAATTATCCACTGACTCTCCGAAAGCAACCTCCAGTGTAATCTTTCCTTCAGGGCGCGCCGAATGACCCGGCACGATTCCATGAAAGACTGTTGAACTTTTCTGCAGCTGAGATTCTTTGAGGTTCATGCGCAAGAAGGTTTCCCAATACAGGATGTTGATGCTGCTCCCGCCATCCATCAAGACCTTTTTCAATTCGTAACCATTGACCTGCGGCGCAACCACCAACACCAAGATTCCGGGGCGTTCTATTCCTCCCGGGTGAACCCTTCTGCTCCACGTTACCTCTTGCTCCGCCCATCTCAGGTATCCCGGAACGGCCGAGGAAACTGAATTCACCGTTTGCTTTAGTGCTTCTTTGTCCCTGCTAGAAGTCCCTGTAACATGCACATGATATTGTCCTCTTAAATCAAGCGTACGTACCATGCCGATGAAGATACTGATCTGGCCGATCGTCACAGTAGATCCGGATTCGAGGTGATCCGACTCTAGCTCCCAGCCGGAATCGTCCACCATCCTTTCTCCTTCTCCATTGATGTAGATCTCGCCGACGATGAGGTTCTTCATGCTCTTCCGAGCTTCTCCCGTGATGTAAACACCTTTGGACGCAGGCCCCACGGTGGGCGCCAACTGTCGTGGGATAATCACGGCAGATGTTACCAGAGGTAACTGATCTTGGGGCAAGTCGACACAGGTATTTGAGAGAGGGTTTAGCTCGGAGGAGAACATGGTGATAAGCGACCTAGGAACCGGCAAACAACTCGCCGAGTCTTGAATCGCAATCTAACAATACGACTCTCGAATTACCCTGAATACTCGATAATTGGTGATACGATTATACCGTGAATCTCTCTTTTAGCTAAGCCTAGGGGCCGGTTTATAAAGCACCCGTACCCCCCCTGGCTTGCCCTCCAAGGCGCAGCTTGAGTCCTACCCGGACTCTGCTTACAAACCCAAGTTTTCCTTACTGCAACCCACAATCCGGGTTACGAGGCCTACAACTTTGGGCCTTGGAGAAGTTTCTTTGTCCTTAGCCGGATCCTGCGCCACGTCCTTTGGGCCGGGTTACACCTTGGAGTTAGCCTACCAGGTTACTATCCCCTCATCAAGTTGGTTGATCACTCTTTACATGTGCGTCGAGACGCCAAGCCGGTGAAGCAGGCTATGCGCCGCTTCGGAGATGAGAGGAGGAAGGCTATCGGTGATCAGATCACCAAGCTGCTGATAAGCAATTTCATCATGGAGGTACTGCATCCGGATTGGCTAGCCAACCCGGTCATGGTCGAGAAGAAGAAGGAGGACCCCAAGGCTGCTACCGCGTGGCGCATATGCGTCGACTACACCGACCTGAACAAGGCCTGCCCCAAGGATCCTTTTCCGCTACCTCGCATCGATCAGGTTATCGATTCCACTGCTGGTTGTGAGCTTTTGTCTTTCATTGATGCCTACTCGGGTTTTCATCAGATAGCTCTCAACCCTACTGATCAAATAAAGACTGCTTTTATTACCCCGTACGAGGCTTATTGCTATCGTGTCATGTGTTTTGGCTTGAGGAATGCGGGTGCAACCTATCAGAGATGCATGCAGAAATGCTTGCATGATCAGCTCGGCAAGAATGTGCAGGTGTACGTAGATGACATTGTCATCAAAACGAATAAAACACATACTCTGCTTGCCGACCTTGAGGAAACCTTTGCTAACCTACGCAAGTACAAAATGAAGCTGAATCCGAGTAAGTGTACCTTTGGTGTACCGGCTGGCAAGCTACTGGGCTTCCTAGTTTCTAGTCGGGGCATTGAGGCCAATCCGTCAAAGATAAAAGCCATTGACAGCATGTCTTTGCCAAGATCCTTGAAGGATGTGCAAAAATTCACTGGTTGTTTGGCATCTCTGAGCCGTTTTCTCAGCCGAATGGGCGAGAAGGCCCTGCCTCTCTACCAGTTGATGAAGAAGAGTGATAAGTTCGTTTGGACCCCGCAAGCAGACGTGGCATTCAATGAGCTGAAGGCAATGCTGGGTAGCGCTCCCATCTTGGCTAGTCCGCTACCCAAGGAGCCAATGCTGCTACTAACCGGGTAGTCAGCGTGGTGATTGTGGTGGAGCGAGTAGAAGAAGGCAAAAATGTGCAGCGCCCCGTGTACTATCTGAGCGAAGTGCTGTCTAGCTCCAAGCAGAACTACCCGCACTATCAGAAGATGACCTACGGTGTGTACCTGGGCGCCAAGAAGCTGAACCACTATTTCCAGGAGCATCCTATCACTGTTGTGAGCTCTGCTCCCATCTCAGATATCATGGGCAACAAGGAGGCGAGTGGCAGAGTAGCCAAGTGGGCGATTGAGCTGGCCGCGTACGCTCCCGCGTACGCGAGAAGAGAAGCTATCAAGTCTCAGATTCTGGCGGAGTTTCTGGTGGACTGGGCCGAGGTGCAGTATGAACCTCCTGCTCCAGTTTCCAACTATTGGAGGATGCACTTTGATGGCTCGAAGGTGAAGGAAGGGCTTGGTGCTGGCGTAGTGCTTACGTCACCCAAGCGAGATCAACTCAAATACGTACTACAAATACACTTCAAGGCATCCAACAACGTTGCCGAGTACGAGGTCGTGGTGCACGGCTTGCGAGTAGCCAAGGAGGTTTGTGTGCAACGCATCATATGCTATGGTGATTCCGATATGGTGGTGCAACAAGTTTCTGGCACTTGGGATGCTTTGGATGCCAACATGGCATCGTATCGCTTCCTAGTGCAGTCTATGACCGGATTTTTTGAAGGCTGCGAATTCCAGCACATCCACCGAGCAGAGAATGAAGCAGCAGACGAGCTGTCCAAGTTGGGGTCTTCTCGGCAATCCATCCCGGCGGGAATTGCCTTGGAGCATTTGAGGAAGCCATCCATCAAGCCATCCCCCAACTCGGAATCCATCTTCGTTCCTTCTCTGCCAAGCGAGGAAGCTGAGCCCATGGAGATCGACTGGGAGAATGCAACACAGAACCCGGGGACTGCCGTTCCCTACTCGGGGACTGCCGTTCCCTACTCGGGGACTGCCGTTCCCTACTCGGGGACTGCCGCTCCCTACTCGGGGACTATCCTCCCTTACTCGGGGACTGCCCCTCTTAACCCGGAGACTGTCGCATTCATTGAGGAAGTTCTCGCTAACCGATCAGGGCTTTAGAGAAGTGCTCCTAACCCTCCAGAGCAGTCGGAGGTACCCGTTCCAATGGAAGTGGACGAACCAGCGTTTCCTACACGGGAGACACCGAGTTGGGCTATGCCCATATTATCCTTTCTAAAGGACGGTACCCTGCCAGAAGACGAAGTTGCTGCAAGGCAGATTCAAAGAAGATCCAAGGGATACACCATATTCCGAGATGTGCTGCACAAGAGAAGTGCCACTGGTGTGCTGCAACGCTGCGTGGCACCAGAAGAAGGAGAAGAAATTCTGGTGGAGATACACCAAGGAGAATGTGGGCATCACGCCTCTTCTCGGGCATTGGTCAAGAAGGCTTTTCGGCATGGGTTCTATTGGCTCACTGCCTTGAAGAAAGCTGAGGATATCGTGAGGAAGTGCAATGGCTGCCAAAGATTTGCAAGTAAGATCCACTTGCCTGCTTCCGAGTTGAAAACCATTCCCATTACTTGGCCATTTGCTGTTTGGTGCTTGGATATGGTTGGTCCCTTCAAGCCGGCTAGAGGTAACATGACTCACATCTTGGTCATGGTTGACAAATTCACCAAGTGGATAGAAGTGAAGCCTATTCGGAAGTGCGATGGAGCCACAACTGTGAGTTTCTTAAAGGATGTGATCCTGAGATATGGCTACCCGCACAGCATCATCACGGACAATGGCACAAACTTTGCTGAAGGAGCAATGGTGCGATTCTGCAGAGATAAGCACATCCGACAAGACGTTGCGTCAGTCGCGCATCCCGCCTCAAATGGGCAAGTTGAAAGAGCAAATGCCATGGTGCTAGCCGGCATAAAGCCAAGGCTGATTGAGCCGCTGCTGAAAACACCTGGGTGTTGGCTAGACGAGTTGCCAGCGGTGTTGTGGAGTCTAAGGACTACCCCTAACCGTTCAACCGGCTACACACCATTCTTCTTGGTATATGGGGCTGAGGCCGTATTGCCAATAGACTTAGAGCATCACTGCCCCCGAGTAACCCTCTACACTGAGGTGGAGGCGAGAGAAGCTCGAGAAGACGATGTTGACCTGCTTGAAGAAGCAAGAGAGCTGACTCTGTCACGTTCGGCTATCTACCAGCAAAACCTGCGGCGCTATCATAGCCGAAAGGTGA
Source organism: Alopecurus myosuroides (assembly GCA_028641055.1). Classification (NCBI taxonomy): domain Eukaryota; kingdom Viridiplantae; phylum Streptophyta; class Magnoliopsida; order Poales; family Poaceae; genus Alopecurus; species Alopecurus myosuroides. The sequence continues at coordinate 463,423,520 of CM054058.1, forward strand.
ACCCAAGGGTTTTCCGAGAAGGAGACATGGTCCTGAGGCTCGTGCAACGCACAGCCGGGATGCACAAGCTCTCTCCTCCTTGGGAAGGACCTTTCATTGTGAGCAAGGCTTTGCACAATGATGCATACTACCTAGTCGACGTACAGCCATCCCAGAAGACAGGGTAGAGAAAGCTGGAGAGGAATCCAAGCGTCCCTGGAATGTAGCTCTACTCCGTCGCTTTCATTCGTGAGCAAAAATGTGTATGTACTCTCAATTCTACTTTGCAATCTGAAATTGAACTCGGGGACTGCCCTCGTCCAAAATTGCTCTAAGTGTTTCTACTCAGCTTTACTCTTTGTCTACTCGGTTGCTCTGCTTCAAAATTCATAAGTACATTGAGTAATGTGTTTAAACCTACATGCCAACTCTTCGACTCTGCTGCTGTCCGAAACCCGGCTTCATGGCAAGCAAGAGAACAAGCAAAAGGTCAATGAGCACAAGAAAAATTGCTAAGAAAAGGAAGAGTGCAGGAGCCGAGTAGGGTGCATTTACTACTACTCCTTACCTTTTCTTTTCGGTTAAGTGGTGGGCTGCGTTACTATGATTGTTTCTAAGTGGCTAAGTATTTGCAACTCTGCCTTTGGACTCTTGTGACTCGAATACCAAAAAAGCAATAATTTGCGGGTAGAGCTGAGACGAAAAGAAAGAGTGAATAAGAAATGCAACTCGGGGACTTGCATGGAAGCGCAACCCGGCATCGAGCCAGGGCTGCTCAAATTGATTAAATTGAAAATAACAAGTGTGGATAAAATTGAGTAGCAAGCAAAAACATAAGTAGTTTGATACATCTGCTCCCGGCATCCCGGGGATCTAATAAGTGTTTGAGCGATAAGTTTGCAGGAGAAAAATCATGTTGAAGTAGCAATGTTTTCGGTGCTGGCCTTGGTTGCTTCATCTTCAGTGGTGGCCTTGGTCGCGTCCGCCTCCCAGCTGGCATCAACTGTCTTTGCGGCTTCGTCTTCGGCGCTGGCATTGGTCGTGTCCGCTTCCGAGTTGACGGTGACGGTCTTCGTCAGCTCTGCGTCGGGCTCGGTGGCTACCCGGTCTGAAGTGGCCGTGGCCACCGAGATGGGCCCTGCCGCCGAGGTGGAGCCAGAGCTTGGGCGCGAAGGCGGAGTGTGTCGTCGAGGGCAGCTCCTGACGAGGTGCCAAACTTGAGCGCGGCGGTGTCGATCGACATCTTCTCGCTCTCGTCCTCCTCGTCGCTACCCGCGATGACTGCGGCCTTCCCCTTCCCTGCCTTGCCAACAGGAGACTCGAAGCAGCTCAAGTCCAGCTTCTCCAAGTCTGACTCTTCATCTTCGTCCTCCTCCTCGTCCTCCTCCACCTCGGTGTCGGGCTCGGTGAGGCCGTCGATGAAGGTCGCCGTGTCAGCATATTGGGCAACTTCGTATGCAACCAGCTTGCGGATAGCCACGCAGTCGGGGTTCGTCTCCCACCTGGAGTCTCGGCGCATCTCGCGGATAATCTGCAGATTGAGGTTTTCGTACCAAGTGGTGACGAAGAGCAGCATCATGTCCGCACCTGCCCGAGCTCCCGAGGCGCGCCACTTCTTCAGTTCGGCCTTCATGCCACGCAGCTTCAGGGCAAGCCCGCGGATGGTTGTTGGCGCGTTGTCCTGGGGCCAGAAGAGTTCATGGAGCTGGAAGCCGATGCGCACCAGCTCGGTGCCCACGCCGGCTAGGCGTTGGAATTGTCCTTGCATGACCAGGATGCTTTCCTCGATTTCTGCTCGGGTATCCGAAGGCTCGCCCTTCTCGACGCGAGCTGCTCGGGCCTTGGCCAGGGCAGGCGCGCAAGAAGACACGATATCAGGGAAAACTTCTGCAAAAGCTATCAAGAAGATCAGAAACGAGAAGCAGAGAAGAAAAGCCGAGCAGAAGAAATGCAGAAAAAGAACACTTACTGTTCAAATCGTAGCGCAGTCCTTGCAGCTGGTTCTTCCACGATTCTTCGTTGGCTAGGTGCCTTTCTTCAATCCGGCGGAGCCCGTCCATCTGAGCAAAGAGGTCAGCGTTGGCTTTCTTCAGCACCTCGCACTCCTGCTCGAGGGCTTTCTCCTTGGCCTTGGTTGCTGCCTCGATCTTCGCCTTCTCGGCAATCACTCTATCCTTCTCGGCAGCAATGTCGATGGCGTCCTGGAGTGCAGTGCGCAGCTGGATTTGGAGTTTCTCCATCTCGGTAGTATGTTCCTTCTGCAGCGCGAAAGATTGGCTGGATAGTTGTTGCTGCACCTCAGCAGGTTGGAGGCAGCTCTGGTGCTCCTCAGCAAATTTCTTATGATCTTCTGCGGAGAGCAGAGTACGGTTAGCAGAGTAGCGAAGAAACAAACACAAGAACAAGCCGAATAGACAGCGGTTTACCTTCCAGTATCTTAATGGTGGCCTGGCCATTTTCAACGAAGGCACGGCAGTTCTCGTGCTCGTCAGCCAGGGCCTTCAACTTCCCTGCAGAGTAGAATTAGTCAGCGCAAAAAGCAGAAGCGGGCGTAAACACCAAACGTAAGAACCGCGTAGCTAGAAGCGTACCTTCAACTTCAGAAAGCCTCAGGGTGCTATTCATCACATCTTTATATGCTGCCTCAGCGGCTATCTTCTCTTTTTCCAAGGCGACAATGCGTCTCTTGGAAACGGCATGGTTCCAGAGTAGCCGACGATGCAAGTCAGTCCGCTTCAGAACGCTATTCTGAGAAGCGAAAGAAAAAAGAATCAGGTAAAGTAGTAGAGATTGAACCCGAGAAGGGGGCTACTCGAGAGAGTATCCGCCTACTCGGCCAGAATCTCGGGGACTGGGTGATGGATAAGGAAAACAAGACGAGTAGAAGAAAAGTGAAAATGCAGCTCGGAGAGGATGAGTAGAAACTTACCGCGTAGGATTGCTCAAGGTCTTCTGCATTCTTGCGGTGGACAAACATCTTGGCGGCAAGCGTAGCAGATTTGGAGGAGACAGTCATGGGTTTGTAACCCAAGTCCACCTTGTTCCAGTCGACACGCATATGGTCTATGTCGCCCAAATCCGTGCCGTTCCAGTTCGTGTTGCCAAGGACCTTGCTGTCCCACTTGGCATCGATGAAACCAATCAAGTCAAGCACTTGCTCAAGGCCCTGGGACGTCACCGCCTGGTCCTGAACCCCACGCGAAGAAATGGAGAGAGATTTGTCTTGATTTGGGGCCGGGGGTCTGGAGTCCACTGCCACGGCCTTCTTCCCTTTATGGAGAGCAAGTCTCCGCTCCTCGGGGGCGAAGCCAACCTGGTGCTGCTGGCTGACCTTCACCATGTAAGGAGGATAGCCGGGTATATCTGAGACACCGGATGCAGTGGCGGCGCCAGCAGCTGCGCCAGACTCGCGGATAGCCAGCTGACCGGACTGGGCAGTTGATGTTGGCGGCGGCATCTCGGCAGCCCGTTTCTTCGTTTTCTCCTTCTGGGCGGTTGGCTTCTCGGCGATTGGCTTCTCGGTTTTCTTCTTTTCGGCATTCTTCTTCTCGGCGGCCTTCTTCTCTGCAGCGTCCTGAGCATTCTTTCTCGTAACCGGCCCGGCCGGAGGGCTGGCTGCAGCCTTGGTTTTCTGCACCAAGGAAGAATCTGGTGCACTGGAGGAGGTACCTTGATCAGTAGGCGGCGCCAGGGGTGCGCTACCCTGCGCGGCGTCTGGTTGCGCGTCGCTCAGAGGGTACTACTCCGTCGCGTCTTCTACCCGCTGCTCGGCAGCGGGATCCGGCTGTGAGGCATCCATTGCTTCTACCCGCGCCTGAGACGCGGGGTCTTCTTGTTCAGCAGCCCCTGTGGCTGGCTGCTCCTGTTCGGTTCCCGGCCGCTCAAGGGCGGCGTCGTCATGCATCTCTTGGTCTTGATTTTGGTTCTCCTCGGCGGTGTTGGCCGGAGGAGAGGGAGGCCTCTCTTGGCGAGCAGCATCCTGCGCTTCCTGTTCTGCGCGGGACTGCTGCTCCGACTCGGCATTCTGGGCAGCGGTGCCCTCTATTTGTGCGTTGGCGGCGTTGTTCTCGTCGTCGTCGAGGTCAATAAGCTCGTCAACATCGATGGCGGCCTTCTTCTAGGTCTCAGTGGACGCAAGAGCGGCGTCCGCATCCAAGGGAGCTCTGATGAGAAAATTGCGTTCAGAAATAAGAAGAGGGCAGAGGAAATTGAGAGGAAACAGCGAAGTAAAGGATTGGGAATCGACCGAGAAGGAACTTACCCCTTGCGGGAAGGGATCGCTGGTCGCTTTCTCTTTACGACCTTCTTGGTCGTCTTCTCGGTCGGCTTCTTCTTCTTGGCAGGGGGCTCTTGGGCGCCACTGCCTGTCCGCTTGCGGGTAACAGGAGCGGCGACTGAAAGAGGATCGACCTCAAGGGCTCCCTCGTTCTCGTTCTCATCCTCGTCCTCGTCCTCAGCATCAGCATCATCTATGAAGTTGAGAAAGAAGAGGAACAACTCAGGAACAGAAGGCGAGTGGTTTGCGCTTCTCGCAAACAGACAGAATAAAATTCAGTTACCTTCAGCTTCATCTTCAGACCAATCGCGGAGAGACGCATCTATGTGATGCTTCTCCGTCGTGGGGGCATGAGGAAGGTTAAGCTTGTCCGCGGTCTCGAAGGAGGCCTCGTCGTCTTCTTCTCGGTCATCTGACCAATTGCCCTCGAAGCGCTTACAGCTCTCAGCAAGCTGGCGGTCAAGGACCTGAAGAACAGAGAAACATCGCAAGTTAGCCGGGTAGCATGAAGGCACTCTACCCGAATAGGCGTGCAAACACAAAGCACACTAAGCCTAGGTAAACTTGCTAAGTGTCCTACTCGGCAAGGCGTGCAAATATCAAGCACATTAAGCCTAAGTGTTTCTCCTAAGTGTGCTACCCGACAAGGCGTGCAAACACCAAGCATACTCAGCCTAAGCAGTTCTGCTAAGTGCCCTACTCGGCGCAGAATGCAATTGCTAGTCGCAGCAAGGAAAGTTATCTACTCGGATTGCATATACAATAAGCAGAGTAAGAAGAACATACCCGTGGAATCGGCTTCGTGCGGCTATATGGGACGAACCCATACTGCCAGTTGTCTCGGAGGCCAGTGGTCAGGATGGACCTTGCGTGCGCGGCGACATCCGCGTTGCTGAGCTCAAAGGTAGTCGTCCGAGTGCAGTCGTGGGGGCCTCCCAGGTAGCACATGGGGTGGGAGCGCTCTTGCAGAGGCAGCACGCGATTGCGAATCCAGCAGGCGACTGGATCGTCGCTCTTGAGCCCCTGTCCGATTAGATACGCGAGCCGCTCTTCCATCTGTGTTGCATTGCGGTCATTGGACGGCTTCGTCTTCCAGTTCGGCCCGGATGGAGCTCGGTTGCTCCAAGCGGGCAGATTGATGCGGTCTGTCACCTTGCCCCCTTCGTGGCGGGGATGTTCTTCACGTACAGGAAGGATTTCTGCCACATGCGTACAGAATCCAAGCCCTTGATGCGAGGGTGATTGGTTCCTGTCCGCTGCACCATCATGGCGCTGCAGGTGTCGGTGATCCGGCTGCTGGTGGCCGCGCCGTCCTTCTTTCCCTTGCTCTGTTGGCGGAAGAAGAAATACTTCGACCATGTATCCGTCGTGGGGTGAACGCCGAGGAAGGCTTCGCACACCACGGCATGATAGGAGAGGAAGACAACTGCATTTGGAGGAGGTGATGCATCTGAACACCGAAGTGATCCAGGAGGGAACGGAGGAAATCGGAAGCAGGAAGGCCGAATCCTCGCGCGAAGTGCGCGAGGAAGACGACGTGTTCGCCCTCCCGCGGGGCCGGAACAATCTCCCCGTCGGACGGCCGGCACTGAACACCAGGAGGAACCCTCCGGGTGTTCACGAGCCACGAGCAGTCGTCGACGGTGACATCGGAACCAGCCCAGCCGGCGCGAGCACTGTCGCCACGAGCCATGGCTGCGAGTAGGAAGTGGTGGAAAATTGGAAGAGTTGGGTGGATTGGATGAATCCGCGACGACGCTAAGAGTTGCGCGGCGGCGAAGAGCTCTGCGACGGTGGAGAAACAGAGAGGCAGAAGAGGAAAGTGAGGCGGAAGGAGAAGAGGAAGTTACCGAGGGGGTATTTATACCCCTCCTCGGATTACCGTTACGATTGGAGTAGTGGGATCGATCGTGGCAATAAATCGTGTGTCGTGGGGTCTGTGGCCGGTTAGAAACGCACACAGCGCGGAACGCGCACGTAACGGCCGCATTTGATCCCACGACGAGATCGTGGGCGATTACTGCGCGTGATGGGACATAACGAGCTGGTGGGCCCACTCCGTAAAAACTGGACGCGTGGCCTGTCGTGTCCTGGGCAGCGAGACGTCGGGGTCGCGGATACGTGACACGTGTCCAGTTGCAGCGCGGAGGGCCGGATTGTGCTCTGCGCTGCAGAGATTCTGTTTGAGAATTTCCTAAGTATTTTTACTCGGCTACAGAGAAGAAAACTAGCTCTATTCGGAAGAGAGGAAACCCAAGGTACTTTCCAGAGTGCTACTCAGAGGTTTTACTCGGCATCTTGAGGTTCAAGAACGGTGTTGCAAAGGTTGGTTTTAAGCTGGCAGAGCCTAGTGAACAAATTCGCAAGACTCTACCAGCTTCGGGGACTAGTGTCGGGGGGTTACCCCCGAGTAGGGTAAAGGCAAGTGGTAAAGGCAAGGTCAGAAGAGATGTTTGGTCGAGTAGCCACCTACCCGGTAACTGCTACCCGGTCGACTGCTACTCGGTCTTACATAAAAGATGACCAGAAGAAGGAATCAAGCAAGTTATGTCTGTTCGGGTAGAAGAGGTGGCCCGAGTAAAACTGTCGGGAACCTACTCGGGCCAGAAGTCAAAGGAGCCGTTCTGACACAGGATCCCGCGTATCCTGGGTCCGTACTTGGCACTATTCACACCACTGTTCATCTGGGGCCGGCGTGCCTAACAGCGACAGTGTGGAAGTAGGCCGTCGCAGGATAGGGGGGACCTACTCTGTGTTAAGCGCAGTGATACCAGACTGTTCACTTGGTTTTGCCCAACGACTTTCCGGACAGGACAAGATTAGGAACCAAAGCTGTCAGCGGCAACTCGAAAGAAGGACGATGTGCACACAATGTCGACACTTGTCCGTATTTGGACGTATCCGGCTGGGCATCGTGTATATAAGGAGCCCCGCCGCCTCCTGCGCGAGGGATCGAATATACGGTGACCTAATTCACACCCCGGTAGCATATTCTTGACCTAGTTCATCACGTAGAGAGGAGAGTGGCTGTGGGGACCCCAGACTAGCAGTCCGAGACCTCCAGTATGCATACATTCACGATCCCATGATCAGTTAGTCGTGAACAACATACTCGAGTTGGCATTGCAGATTACAACATCCACTACACGAATACACGGCTTACACAACTGGTCACTTGACTCAGTTGAAAACAACAGCCACGCAGGGCAGGAACACACACTTAAAAACAGCGGAAGATTTCCAAAACACACTCGTGGTAAAACCCAAGTCACGCCTTGACCACCCACAGGCTACTGACTCGGAGACGTTCCTAGTTCGCATAGCCGTCAGCGACACCATCTTCTTCAGGTTCTCCGGGTTTTCTGCTCAAAGTCTGGCTAAGACAATAGCCAGGGGCGAAACCATTCATGAGTACGTTTGAATGTACTCCTGCAAGTCACCCTAAATGAAAGCTACATGCAAGAATGCAGGTATAAAGGTGGCAGGAAGGCTTTAATTAAGGCTCAACTAGCCATGATGAATTTAAGACTCATCATAGTTGCACAAGTTTTAATTCTCCTTTGTTGAAGAAGATACTTCAAAAGATAGTTCATTTCTCTTGTAGATAAAACATGTCCACAAGGTTTTGATAAAACATTCTAGATAAAGAAAACATTTCTCTTTGCAAAACTTCTTGGAAAAACACATCTTTCAGATCATCATTTATCCGGTACCTCAAAGGTACAATCATTCCCTTTCAACGTACCTCCCAGGTACAAGTTCCAAAACACTTTTCCAGCTTTTTGAAAACATTGACACAATGCTAGCTACATGGCCATTCAACTGCCCATATCCGAGGGCGCGGCTATTCTGAATAGTTTTACTCTGCAGAGGTGTACACAATCCACAAGATCCAGTACATTCCGCCGTGAACAACCACGGACTGTCCGAGACAGTATGCGAACATCAGACAACTGGTCCTAACCATCCACTATGTCAGTGCTAGTAAATGACTACCTCTTCAACTGGGTTTGTTCTCCCCGGCACCGAGTGAGTCAGCCGTATCGATCCGGTTTCCCCTGACAACACACCGCCATGGCAGGAGACCCAACTGTTGCAACCGGTGGCGAACTTAATCCCCACACTCTGAATGTCCCATTCTCCCTCCTGGCGACAATTCGGTTCGGGGGACTCTAACCCCTATAGCACATTGAGGTAGACACGGACTAACACCAACAAGCAATTAGCTAGACCCCGTTCCCATATTGGGGTAATGTGGCAGCACGGCTTGGTTGTCCGGCGAAGACTAGGTTATGTGTCATTTTTGGAAACAAGTCGAAAACATTTCCTTCTTCACAAACCTCCCTCGGACAAGGTCCCACCTTTCCTCAGGGTTTTTCCAAGCTTTTGCTTTTCCAAAAACATCAAGTTAAAGTGTCCACTAGGGGACTTAAGTTGACTAATAGATGATACTAAAATGTCTAAAGGGCTTGGTAACACCAAGATTATATAGTGGATAAAGCATATTAGATACATAAAATGGATAGTGGTATATTCCACTAAAAAGAATAGTTTTTGAATCAAACTTTTTGTAAATCTTCAGAGGTAAAAACATGCATGATAGATAATGATAAGGGAAACAACAGCAAGCATTTAGAATGGCTTTCCTTGGCACTGGTCTTGGTCTTGCTCTTGAAATAAACAAGAGTTGCAATAAAAACCTCTCCGGGAAATAATACCGTCTTCGTTATCTAACGTCGTAAACACTAAAAGGAAAACACCCAATCAGAACCAAACAAAGGCAAGTACTTTATAAAATGTAAACATACAGCAAGCATTTCATCAAATAAGTACACTCACAATCAATGGTACTAGGGTGCACACCATCAAACAAAACATGCACAGACAACACACATGAATAGCACTAGAATTTATGTTATGGTTCCTCAACCAAAATGGCATGAGTCCAGTGGGTGTGCCACTCTCATATCATGCTCAAATAAGGTTAAATGACTCTCTGGTCATTCATGAGGATGAGCAAAAATAACAACAAAACAACCTAGGAACACATACACATGCATAGGAAAATATTATCAAGCAATACTGCAAGCCCATAGTAACTCATGCTTTTCTAATCATGGAGAATTAATATAACCAGTACCTAAGCAACCTAATAACAGAGACACAACCATACCAAAAATACCATGGCATCACTTAATGCATGAAAATACTCATGGAGGAAAACAACTATTAAAACTAGACATGAAAAAGGCTATTGAGACAAGCAGACATGCATAACCATAAGAGATCATTAAACATGATTTATTCTAACATGATGGATATGTAATATGACATCCAAGTAACAGAGAAAACAAAACCTAGATATGCTAGTAATATCAAAATAACAACCTAAACAATTTATCAAAAACTGAGCATGCAAATAACTACTATGGCAGAAAATCACCTAAAACTAGCATGGCATGCCAAAAATTATCTAGAGCTCACTCAAGCATGCAAGCAAGCATAATATGGTAAAATAACAGTAGCTATGCTAGGGAAAACCATACTAAAACATTTATGAAAATCATCATACCAACATGAAGAACGACATGATTTAACCCATTAATACTAGGAAAAACACCCATATGAGAGTAAATCTATAACAAACATGGTTTTCACACACAAACCATACCATACTATTGAAACACTTAAGACACATTTTAAACATGTATAAATAACCTACACATGCTAGGAATCAATTTTATAACAAAATAATATAGCACACAATTTAAATAAGGGCATAGCAATAAAATGCAGAAAAGAGCTAAACACTAAATATTGCACCAATCCTATTCTGTAACTCCTAACATCATGAAAAACTAGCATGAGGTGCTCCTAGTCACTAGCAAACCAACACAATTGGATTCACTTCAAAAATCATCACCAATAAAATTAAACAATTCACAGAAGTGCTCTCTGGCCTAAAATCTAACATGCATTTCATTTTCAAACAACAACTCAAGTCAACACAAGGTTAACTGCCACAGCTAGATATTATCAAGGGCTACTCATAACAGTTGAGTTTGCAAGATTTGGATACTTAAAACTCAAGTTATGATAGAAATGGTGTTAAAAAGTGTCTCTGCCATTATTTTTATTTCTCCTAAAATAAAGCTCAAAACTTAGATCTACAAGTTGGAAATGGTTAAGAAAATGTAGATCTACCTCTGTGATTTTTAGTTTGGCAAGATTCACTCATTAGCGTTTTTGTTTCGAATTAAAGTAAAGAGACAGAAACAGATGCACAGAGTAAAAAGAAACAACCTGCAGAAAAATTGTTAACGGGCCAGATCTGCTTCGGAGGGGAGCGCAGAGGCCAGATCCGTTGAGCTGGGCCGGCCCACGACCTTTTCCCGCCGGGAACAAAGTCAAACGGCTGTCAAAGGGCCCAGGCGGGACCCAGCCGTCGGTGGCAGGTTGAAAGAGGCATGCAGATCCACCGCGAGATTTGGATCTGACGGTCCACACGCATCCGTCCGCCGGCGACCAAAACTGGGTGGCGGAAATGGACGCAGGTGGTCCGGTGATCACCGGGAAAACCTCCGGCGACGTGGATCTGGATGAAGAAGAGATTGGAAGACCTTCCCGGGCTCTACTAGACGGTGCGGATCCATTAGACTCACGCATGCGAGCAGGGAAGGCACGGCGACGTTGTTTCGACGGAGTCCCGCGGCGGTGACCCCAGTTCAAGGATGGCGGCAGCCCTGCAAGGAACAAAAACACAAATTGGTAGGGGATCGAGCTACGCTGGGTCACAAGGAAGGCAGGGAAGGAATCGTTACGGCCTGTCATGGCCTGAATCGATGGCGTGACGAGGATCTTGCCGGCGGGAGGTGACACTTGATTCCGGCGAACCACCGTGTTAGGGAGAGATGTTTTTGGCTAGGAGTTCGATTGGACGATAGAGGAGCCAGGGGGACATCCTTAGGAGCAAGATGGTGGCTTGTACTCGCACGGCATCGGAGCTCGTGCGCATGCTCATACGGAGATCATGGCGGCTCGGTTGGGGGCATCAAGGAGGGAGGGGAGGATGTCTAGGGAGTGAAGAAGGACTAGGGGATTCTCTAGGAATATCTTGAGCGAGAGGAGGGGGTTTGTAGCGAGCGGGAGCGTGAGCTCCGAGCTCCCACCCGAAGGTGTTCGACAGCGACAAGAGGAGGAAGGAGAGCGAAGGGAGGGAGATGGAGTGCACGGGTGAGCTCGTGGAGGACCCGTGAAGCTTACCGACAAGGGGAGGGGGTGAGTTGTGCAGCACACGCGTTGGAACGCGAGCGACGTGGCGACCATGTCCTGGGCGCCATTGCCAGCTCTCAGGTAAGGAGGAAGGAGACAAGGGGAAGGGGTATGCTCACTCCAGGGAGTCCACGTGAGTGAGAGAAAGATTGTGGCGCAGGAGTTGCTTCTGGTATGCACGGTGGGGATGGAATGGAAAATGGGTGGTGATCACTCCCTTGTCTAAAGGTTGGTGGCTGAGATAGAGAGGGGGTGGATCAGGTAGTCCATGTCCAGAGGCTTGGGGAGGGTGTGGTCCACCTCTCAGAACAGGAGTGAGATGCAGAGAGTGTAATTATTGGCCAAAACTTGCATGACTTCAACCATGTCCATAAAAGCCAGCAGTTGTTTTTGATTGTTTTCACAAATAAAATTAATAGAACATATATGCAAGATTGAGTCCAATAGATAGAGGATCACAAATGGAGTCTAGGGATGGTAGCCTCATGGGTATTGAAAAATATTTCTTTCACAAAATTTTGGGAATTCAAAAATGGCAGAAACTATTTTTAAATGTTTTCCCCAAAATTTTCAAAACAACTTGCAAATGTTTTTCTACAAATAAGCCCCACATGACCATAGGCATGTTGGGTAATTTTTCCAAGATTTTAGGAAATACTTTTCTTCACAAAATATTGTAAATTCCATTTCTGGTCTTTTGGAAAATGGAAAATAATAATTAGGAAAATGCTTTTAAAACAAATATTTTTGAGTTGGGATGATAGAGTACATAATATAGGTCTCAAAAGTGATTTTTAATAAACAACTCTATTGAAAATATTTGAGGTACCAAGTTGAAAAATGGTGAAAACAGGAGTTTATTTAATAGGATAAAAACCATGAGAGAAGAATAATTAAATGGCCTTTGGAAAATAAATAGACCACAAGGAGGGGATGTATAGGTCATGAAAATGACAAGGGTAGGTTCATTGGGCCTGAAAACAATAAGGAGTGATTTGGAGTAACATGGAAAAAGTGCTTTATGATAAAGGTGATATGATCATTATTTTTGGGGGTGCCTTCAATAGGACTTTGATAGATGATACCAAAGTGTTTTCAAGAACAAGAATAACAACTTGGATAGATATAATAGATAGATAAACAAAGATTTTTATGATGATGCATTGTGCGTAGAAGAAAATAGGACATAAGAGCATGTCTCCAAAGTTGGAAGTTTTTAGGAAAACAGAGTAGGAGATGGACATATAATGGAATATGATATTGATGTTTGATATTGTTATTAATAGGTTTTATTTTATTAGAACAACACACATTAATAAACAAACAAAAATAAATACCTCAAGCAAGCACAAGATAAAATAACACAACAATGCAGATAAAGTAACAAGTCACACAAGATCACTCAAACAATTGAGTTCTTAAATTTAGTTTACAGGTGTTTATCTCAAGTGTTAATTGTGGGTAGTGATCAATACATACCATGACAAGAGGATTTTATAAAGAGGTTTAACTCAACATTTGTTATTTCCAAAAGAATGTAATTGAGGTAAAAACACAGGGGTAACATAGTCCCCTTTTATTGTTTTTGCAAAAGAAGGAAGTGATAAAGAGTTTTTGGAAATACTTGAAAAACATCTTGGTTAAAAACAGGTTGGAGATGATTAGCTCCAAAACACCTTTTATATAGTTTTGGAAAATATTCTTTTGTTTTATCAAAACTTGACCTTTGGGTTTTCTTCCAACATCAAAACATTTTCAAAAAGGTTTTTTGCCAAAAGAGTGTGATGGATGAAGATGATAAGCATTCTTGTCATGACTTGATCACAAGTTTTATGTTTTAAGTAAATTATGATCATTGTTTCTAATATTAGTTGTTAACAAACTCAAACACAAACACATACAACAACCAAATAGAAAAGAAACACAAGCATTAGTCAAAAATATTAAAAAGTTTTTGTTGGCCCTGATTTTTGGGTTATTGAAAACAAGTTTTTCCTGTCTTCCAAAAATTGGGCTGTTACAGCTCTTCCCCCCTTAAAATGAATCTCGTCCCCGAGATTCGTAAGGGAAAACAAGGAAGAGGGTTTTCTTAACAAACAACAAAAGCAAAACTCTTTTAACTAAATTTTTAAGAAAACCAAAGTTTGCTTCAACCCTGAAGATAAGACTGGATACTCACAAAGGGGGTCACAGAGACCTAGTTGTGTAGGGTAGAGGCTACAAACAGCTAGTGATCTTGGCAAGATTTTTCTCACGATTAGAAAGAGAGTTAGAAGCTTGGTACACCCGGAGTTCTCTGGGGTCATACACTGACATGTGGGACCAGGCCCACCTGGCAGTCGATGCCCTTCTCTCTTTCTCTTGTTCTTCTTGCCTGGCCTTCTCTCCTGGTGCACACACCCTTGGCATCAGGGCGTCCCGCCCACTTTGAGCTGGGGGTGGGCTGACACCTCGCCATGAGACTGTTGTGAGTGAGACATGTCGATTCTTTGACCACTTGGTGGAGGGGCGCGCTGGTGGTTTCGCGCCATTTGCGAGTACTGCAGCTGGATTCTTCGGCTTTTCCCGCGTAGTGCTTGACGAAGGAGAGGGCTCTGCTCTTGCTGCTATAAAAAGGTAGCCGAGGTTCTCTAAATCACACCACACGATGAGCTTCATTTCCCAGTTAATCAATGACTTCTTCAGGGAGTATGTCTCCGCGCTGGAGCGAGCAAATTTCTTGGAGCACGTGCTTATCGTGCTACTCTTCAGTGTTTGCCTGGTGGGATCAGTCACGGTGATCTTGTTAGCCATGATCTTTGCAGCCTGGGACATCCATGACTGGTGGTCTGGCGTCAGGAGTGATACCGCGATGGAAGAAGGACGAGCAGTGGCGCCGGTGGTTGCGGTTGTGGAGGTCCAAGCTGGCGGCACAAGGCCAGGAAGACTAGAGGGGCTTCGCCGTCGCCTGACTTGGTGTTCAGCGTCAGGTGAGACTGGCTCACCTTCAGACCAGGTTCCAGCCAGCGAGGGCTAGGCAATGTTAGTGTCTACACCAGAGTAGGTGTAGTGGTCTGTGTTTGGAAACAGACTTGTATCTTACTTTCTGAAACTTTCATTAGTCTGGTGCAATGTTATCCCTTGAATCATGTATCCCTTTGAAGTTCCAGTGAAAATTGTAGCTCTGAAATGATTCTTCTTCTGCTTCTGGATGTTGGGGAAAAACAGAGGGATAAGGGTGCACTAACTTGTTAACATGTTGAAGCACTGGTGACAAAGATAAAAAGGAAAGTTTTTCATACTGATAAAGAGAGTTGTGAAAAACTACTCAATCAGAACAAAGCAAGACAATCCAACAAACACAATTCATTTAACAAACATCACACAATTCTAAGGCAAACCAGGTAATTTAAGCACAAGCAAACGTCTAGAATCGATGAAGAACGGGTAGCAGAAACAACTGAGCAAAACCTATCGATTCCTATGGGGCTGGGTCGACAAAAAGGATTGTTGAGGCCTTCTCTTTATCTCAGCTTGATGTTGAGGTCTTCTGAAGAAAGCTTCTTTTTCTTCGGGTTGTCAACCCCTAAGGTCTTCTCGGGACATCGCCACGTATGTAATTTT
Source organism: Alopecurus myosuroides (assembly GCA_028641055.1). Classification (NCBI taxonomy): domain Eukaryota; kingdom Viridiplantae; phylum Streptophyta; class Magnoliopsida; order Poales; family Poaceae; genus Alopecurus; species Alopecurus myosuroides. Next base: position 463,438,650 of record CM054058.1, read on the forward strand.
CAATATAGAAAAAAAAATTACAGAAGAAAACTTTTTGATATACTTTTAAATGATAACCAAAATTTTATAAACCCATGTTTATTTATTTACCAAACCCCTTTTTAGCCATGAAAACAAAAGGCAATAAGATATGTTTACTATTTTCTCTGGTTTCCTTCAAAAGTTTGTTTTATAAACAAGTCAATGGTTTTTGAAAATATAAGAAAAGTGGAAACCATGCTTAGGTTTTTATGAGATAGAAACATTTTTGGCAGTAATATAGTTTTTACCAAAAATAGGTTTGTTTTCCTATCTGACGTCCATGCTAAACTAAGGTCTCCTAAAGTCAGGATGGCTCTGATACCAACTCTGTGGGGACCCCAGACTAGCAGTCCGAGACCTCCAGTATGCATACATTCACGATCCCATGATCAGTTAGTCGTGAACAACATACTCGAGTTGGCATTGCAGATTACAACATCCACTACACGAATACACGGCTTACACAACTGGTCACTTGACTCAGTTGAAAACAACTGCCACGCAGGGCAGGAACACACACTTAAAAACAGCGGAAGATTTGCAAAACACACTCGTGGTAAAACCCAAGTCAAGCCTTGACCACACACATGCTACTGACTCGGAGACGTTCCTAGTTCGCATAGCCGTCAGCGACACCATCTTCTTCAGGTTCTCCGGGTTTTCTGCTCAAAGTCTGGCTAAGACAATAGCCAGGGGAGAAACCATTCATGAGTACGTTTGAATGTACTCCTGCAAGTCACCCTAAATGAAAGCTACATGCAAGAATGCAGGTATAAAGGTGGTAGGAAGGCTTTAATTAAGGCTCAACTAGCCATGATGAATTTAAGACTCATCATAGTTGCACAAGTTTTAATTCTCCTTTGTTGAAGAAGATACTTCAAAAGATAGTTCATTTCTCTTGTAGATAAAACATGTCCACAAGGTTTTGATAAAACATTCTAGATAAAGAAAACATTTCTCTTTGCAAAACTTCTTGGAAAAACACCCTCAAAGGTACAATCATTCCCTTTCAACGTACCTCCCAGGTACAAGTTCCAAAACACTTTTCCAGCTTTTTGAAAACATTGACACAATGCTAGCTACATGGCCATTCAACTGCCCATATCCGAGGGTGCGGCTATTCTGAATAGTTTTACTCTGCAGAGGTGTACACAATCCACAAGATCCAGTACATTCCGCCGTGAACAACCACGGACTGTCCGAGACAGTATGCGAACATCAGACAACTGGTCCTAACCATCCACTATGTCAGTGCTAGTAAATGACTACCTCTTCAACTGGGTTTGTTCTCCCCGGCACCGAGTGAGTCAGCCGTATCGATCCGGTTTCCCCTGACAACACACCGCCATGGCAGGAGACCCAACTGTTGCAACCGGTGGCGAACTTAATCCCCACACTCTGAATGTCCCATTCTCCCTCCTGGCGACAATTCGGTTCAGGGGACTCTAACCCCTATAGAACATTGAGGTAGACACGGAATAACACCAACAAGCAATTAGTTAGACCCCGTTCCCATATTGGGGTAATGTGGCAGCACGGCTTGGTTGTCCGGCGAAGACTAGGTTATGTGTCATTTTTGGAAACAAGTCGAAAACATTTCCTTCTTCACAAACCTCCCTCGGACAAGGTCCCACCTTTCCTCAGGGTTTTTCCAAGCTTTTGCTTTTCCAAAAACATCAAGTTAAAGTGTCCACTAGGGTACTTAAGTTGACTAATAGATGATACTAAAATGTCTAAAGGGCTTGGTAACACCAAGATTATATAGTGGATAAAGCATATTAGATACATAAAATGGATAGTGGTATATTCCACTAAAAAGAATAGTTTTTGAATCAAACTTTTTGTAAAACTTCAGAGGTAAAAACATGCATGATAGATAATGATAAGGGAAACAACAGAAAGCATTTAGAATGGCTTGCCTTGGCACTGGTCTTGGTCTTGCTCTTGAAATAAACAAGAGTTGCAATAAAAACCTATCCGGGAAATAATACCGTCTTCGTTATCTAACGTCGTAAACACTAAAAGGAAAACACCCAATCAGAACCAAACAAAGGCAAGTACTTGATAAAATGTAAACATACAGCAAGCATTTCATCAAATAAGTACACTCACAATCAATGGTACTAGGGTGCACACCATCAAACAAAACATGCACAGACAACACACATGAATAGCACTAGAATTTATGTTATGGTTCCTCAACCAAAATGGCATGAGTCCAGTGGGTGTTCCACTCTCATATCATGCTCAAATAAGGTTAAATGACTCTCTGGTCATTCATGAGGATGAGCAAAAATAACAACAAAACAACCTAGGAACACATACACATGCATAGGAAAATATTATCAAGCAATACTGCAAGCCCATAGTAACTCATGCTTTTCTAATCATGGAGAATTAATATAACCAGTACCTAAGCAACCTAATAACAGAGACACAACCATACCAAAAATACCATGGCATCACTTAATGCATGAAAATACTCATGGAGGAAAACAACTATTAAAACTAGACATGAAAAAGGCTATTGAGACAAGCAGACATGCATAACCATAAGAGATCATTAAACATGATTTATTCTAACATGATGGATATGTAAGATGACATCCAAGTAACAGAGAAAACAACACCTAGATATGCTAGTAATATCAAAATAACAACCTAAACAATTTATCAAAAACTGAGCATGCAAATAACTACTATGGCAGAAAATCACCTAAAACTAGCATGGCATGCCAAAAATTATCTAGAGCTCACTCAATCATGCAAGCAAGCATAATATGGTAAAATAACAGTAGCTATGCTAGGGAAAACCATACTAAAACATTTATGAAAATCATCATACCAACATGAAGAACAACATGATTTAACCCATTAATACTAGGAAAAACACCCATATGAGAGTAAATCTATAACAAACATGGTTTTCACACACAAACCATACCATAATATTGAAACACTTAAGACACATTTTAAACATGTATAAATAACCTACACATGCTAGGAATCAATTTTATAACAAAATAATATAGCACACAATTTAAATAAGGGCATAGCAATAAAATGCAGAAAAGAGCTAAACACTAAATATTGCACCAATCCTATTCTGTAACTCCTAACATCATGAAAAACTAGCATGAGGTGCTCCTAGTCACTAGCAAACCAACACAATTGGATTCACTTCAAAAATCATCACCAATAAAATTAAACAATTCACAGAAGTGCTCTCTGGCCTAAAATCTAACATGCATTTCATTTTCAAACAACAACTCACGTCAACACAAGGTTAACTGCCACAGCTAGATATTATCAAGGGCTACTCATAACAGTTGAGTTTGCAAGATTTGGATACTTAAAACTCAAGTTATGATAGAAATGGTGTTAAAAAGTGTCTCTGCCATTATTTTTATTTCTCCTAAAATAAAGCTCAATACTTAGATCTACAAGTTGGAAATGGTTAAGAAAATGTAGATCTACCTCTGTGATTTTTAGTTTGGCAAGATTCACTCATTAGCATTTTTGTTTCGAATTAAAGTAAAGAGACAGAAACAGATGCACAGAGTAAAAAGAAACAACCTGCAGAAAAATTGTTAACGGGCCAGATCTGCTTCGGAGGGGAGCGCAGAGGCCAGATCCGTTGAGCTGGGCCGGCCCACGACCTTTTCCCGCCGGGAACAAAGTCAAACGACTGTCAAAGGGCCCAGGCGGGACCCAGCCGTCGGTGGCAGGTTGAAAGAGGCATGCAGATCCACCGCGAGATTTGGATCTGACGGTCCACACGCATCCGTCCGCCGGCGACCAAAACTGGGTGGCGGAAATGGACGCAGGTGGTCCGGTGATCACCGGGAAAACCTCCGGCGACGTGGATCTGGATGAAGAAGAGATTGGAAGACCTTCCCGGGCTCTACTCGACGGCGCGGATCCATTAGACTCACGCATGCGAGCAGGGAAGGCACGGCGACGTTGTTTCGACGGAGTCCCGCGGCGGTGACCCCAGTTCAAGGATGGCGGCAGCCCTGCAAGGAACAAAAACACAAATTGGTAGGGGATCGAGCTACGCTGGGTCACAAGGAAGGCAGGGAAGGAATCGTTACGGCCTGTCATGGCCTGAATCGATGGCGTGACGAGGATCTTGCCGGCGGGAGGTGACACTTGATTCCGGCGAACCACCGTGTTAGGGAGAGATGTTTTTGGCTAGGAGTTCGATTGGACGATAGAGGAGCCAGGGGGACATCCTTAGGAGCAAGATGGTGGCTTGTACTCGCACGGCATCGGAGCTCGTGCACATGCTCATACGGCGATCATGGCGGCTCGGTTGGGGGCATCAAGGAGGGAGGGGAGGATGTCTAGGGAGTGAAGAAGGACTAGGGGATTCTCTAGGAATATCTTGAGCGAGAGGAGGGGGTTTGTAGCGAGCGGGAGCGTGAGCTCCGAGCTCCCACCCGCAGGTGTTCGACAGCGACAAGAGGAGGAAGGAGAGCAAAGGGAGGGAGATGGAGTGCACGGGTGAGCTCGTGGAGGACCCGTGAAGCTTACCGACAAGGGGAGGGGGTGAGTTGTGCAGCACACGCGTTGGAACGCGAGCGACGTGGCGACCATGTCCTGGGCGCCATTGCCAGCTCTCGGGTAAGGAGGAAGGAGACAAGGGGAAGGGGTATGCTCACTCCAGGGAGTCCACGTGAGTGAGAGAAAGATTGTGGCGCAGGAGTTGCTTCTGGTATGCACGGTGGGGATGGAATGGAAAATGGGTGGTGATCACTCCCTTGTCTAAAGGTTGGTGGCTGAGATAGAGAGGGGGTGGATCAGGTAGTCCATGTCCAGAGGCTTGGGGAGGGTGTGGTCCACCTCTCAGAACAGGAGTGAGATGCAGAGAGTGTAATTATTGGCCAAAACTTGCATGACTTCAACCATGTCCATAAAAGCCAGCAGTTGTTTTGGATTGTTTTCACAAATAAAATTAATAGAACATATATGCAAGATTGAGTCCAATAGATAGAGGATCAAAAATGGAGTCTAGGGATGGTAGCCTCATGGGTTTTGAAAAATATTTCTTTCACAAAATTTTGGGAATTCAAAAATGGCAGAAACTGTTTTTAAATGTTTTCCCCAAAATTTTCAAAACAACTTGCAAATGTTTTTCTACAAATAAGCCCCACATGACCATAGGCATGTTGGGTAATTTTTCCAAGATTTTAGGAAATACTTTTCTTCACAAAATATTGTAAATTCCATTTCTGGTCTTTTGGAAAATGGAAAATAATAATTAGTAAAATGCTTTTAAAACAAATATTTTTGAGTTGGGATGATAGAGTACATAATATAGGTCTCAAAAGTGATTTTTAATAAACAACTCCTTTGAAAATATTTGAGGTACCAAGTTGAAAAATGGTGAAAACAGGAGTTTATTTAATAGGATAAAAACCATGAGAGAAGAATAATTAAATGGCCTTTGGAAAATAAATAGACCACAAGGAGGGGATGTATAGGTCATGAAAATGACAAGGGTAGGTTCATTGGGCCTGAAAACAATAAGGAGTGATTTGGAGTAACATGGAAAAAGTGCTTTATGATAAAGGTGATATGATCATTATTTTTGGGGGTGCCTTCAATAGGACTTTGATAGATGATACCAAAGTGTTTTCAAGAACAAGAATAACAACTTGGATAGATATAATAGATAGATAAACAAAGATTTTTATGATGATGCATTGTGCGTAGAAGAAAATAGGACATAAGAGCATGTCTCCAAAGTTGGAAGTTTTTAGGAAAACAAAGTAGGAGATGGACATATAATGGAATATGATATTGATGTTTGATGTTGTTATTAATAGGTTTTATTTTATTAGAACAACACACATTAATCAACAAACAAAAATAAATACCTCAAGCAAGCACAAGATAAAATCACACAACAATGCAGAAAAAGTAACAAGTCACACAAGATCACTCAAACAATTGAGTTCTTAAATTTAGTTTACAGGTGTTTATCTCAAGTGTTAATTGTGGGTAGTGATCAATACATACCATGACAAGAGGATTTTATAAAGAGGTTTAACTCAACATTTGTTATTTCCAAAAGAATGTAATTGAGGTAAAAACACAGGGGTAACATAGTCCCCTTTTATTTTTTTTGCAAAAGAAGGAAGTGATAAAGAGTTTTTGGAAATACTTGAAAAACATCTTGGTTAAAAACAGGTTGGAGATGATTAGCTCCAAAACACCTTTTATATAGTTTTGGAAAATATTCTTTTGTTTTATCAAAACTTGACCTTTGGGTTTTCTTCCAACATCAAAACATTTTCAAAAAGGTTTTTTGCCAAAAGAGTGTGATGGATGAAGATGATAAGCATTCTTGTCATGACTTGATCACAAGTTTTATGTTTTAAGTAAATTATGATCATTGTTTCTAATATTAGTTGTTAACAAACTCAAACACAAACACATACAACAACCAAATAGAAAAGAAACACAAGCATTAGTCAAAAATATTAAAAAGTTTTTGTTGGCCCTGATTTTTGGGTTATTGAAAACAAGTTTTTCCTGTCTTCCAAAAATTGGGCTGTTACAGTGGCTACTCGGTAGCAAGAACCATTGTACTGTGGCTACTCGGTGAGACATCAGAATACACAAAGAAAGGCAGGAGTATGGGTTTTACCTCCTCTCGAGGGCCCTGAACCTGGGTAGATCGTGTTGTTTGTAGTGTTTAGTTCTTACACCACGCGGCTACTCGTCGCGTGATCCCTCCCCGAGCACCTCCAGCGTCCCTCGTCCCCACATCTTTAGCCATCCCATGGCATCTGTCTTGACACCACCACGACACACGTGTAGCATGTGTATGTGGTGGTGTAAGCAGCTTACTCATAACAGACGGTGAATCAAGAGCAACAGAGGTGTTCAGAGTTGTACCTCTTCTTGTAGTGGATGGTAATATAGGAAACTTTCCATCACGATTCTTACTCATGATGAATGATTGGCAGTAGATAATAGTACTCTCGGGTGAGCTCGCAAATAAAGCTATGCTCCCCGGCAACGGCGCCAGAAAATAGTCTTGATGACCCACAAGTATAGGGGATCACAATAGTCTTCAAGGGAAGTAAAACCCAAATTTATTGATTCGACACAAGGGGAGCCAAATAATATTTGTGAGCCTTAACAAGTGAGTTGTCAATTCACCTGCACCTGAAAGTGGACTTATTCGCAGTGGTTTATCAGTAGTAAAAGTTTTATAGTAGCAGCAGTAGTGAAATAATAGCAGCAGTGGAATGAAATCAATAGCAGTAGTGTTTGAAGTAAATAGAGGAATTAAATATTGTAGGCATAGGGATAAATGAACTGGCGTTGCATGGATAGATAGTTCATATAATAATCAAGTAATGGGCATTGCAGATAAATAAGATAAAGCATCCAAGCACTAAGTAACCATAGGCATGTGTTCTGTAAATAGTCGTACGTGCTTGCAATGAGAACTTGCACACCATCTTTTGTCCTACCTTCCCGTTTTCAGCGGGGCCTCAAGGTAACAACTGGTAATTAAGGTGTTCCTTTTAATAGAACACCAGAGCAAAGCATTAACACTCCTGAACAAATATGATCCTCACATCACAACCATTCCCTCTGGTTTTCCCAATTTCTGTCACTTCGGGCCTCGGGTTCCGGACAACGATATGTGTAAAGTACTTGCAGGTATGATCAGGAAACAATAATTATCATCGTGATTCAATAACATGTTCAGATCTGAGATCATGGCACTCGGGCCCAAAGTGGCAAGCATTATAAATGTGATTTGGAATTTAATTGATTGATTAAAAACCATCCTTTTAGTAAGTGATCATTATGGAATAAAAATGAAAACAATTTGATTGTTTTTATTTGAACTCTTTATTTAAAAGGTTGTAACAGAGCAAGTATGAAATAAACATTTGAAGATTGTTTGAAATTGAATTGTGAAAACAGAGAGAAACAGATGCAACAATTAAGAAACAAATGCAAACAAATAAATGAGCATGATGACATGATGCAATACTTTGATTAAACAAGAAACAAACATGCTAGGGGTGGTTTTCATACTTGGGATGTTACAGCCAACCACCAGTTAAACAGAATCATTTGCGCGCATTCAAAGTTCTCTTATTTGGGTACGCAGACATCGATGCACGCGCGTGCTCACACCCACTATGACTAACCCTACCGGATAGAGAAGGGATGAAGGAGCGAGGCGGTACCTCGGACGAGGAGGTCGGCCATGGACTCGACGCGTAATCCGTCGACCGGCGCGTCCTCGGACGAAGCGGCGGCTATCGCCGCGGCGCGCGCCGGTGGCGGAGGAGGGAGAGGCGGAGCCGCGGCGGGGATCCAGATGAGGCGGCCGTCGGTCCCGCCCCAGACCTGCCACCTCCTCGGCATCGCGGCGCTGGCGGGAGGCGAGCGGCGCGAGGAAGATTGGGGAAGAGACTCTTTTGGAAATTAGCGAGGGAAATGGCCGGTGAAAGGGCGCGCTCGTTTCTCTTATTATTCGTTTCGCGCTCCTCGGAAGGATAAGAGAGATGGGCTTGGATCTGCAGTACCGAGCACGGGCCGGCATCTAGGCCTCTGGTTCAGGTGATATCCAGCCTGGCGCCAGTTTTTTCGTTTTTGGGCGCGGAGCCAATGGCCGCATCCCCTATACATCGCTTATAGCGATTTCTATAAGGACTCGCCCATTGTCTATCTTCCTCTTAGGCCGCCCATTAGCTAAGTGAAAATATAAGAAAAGAAGATGCAGAGGAGAGGGATCGAACCTGGGACATGGTAAGGGCACAGCCATTGGGCTAGGAAATGTACGTGTCATATATCTTTCTTTAACCTTTTTATCCTCTCTTTTTTCTTCATTTTGTGTTCATTTTCTTTTCTGTTTTCTTTTACGTTTTTATTTTTTTCTTTTCTGTTTAAACTAAAAAATGTTCAAACTTTAAAATGTCCGAACAAATTTTGAATATGAAAAAAATTCTCAAATAAACAAATTTTTTGTTGGTTTCCTTTAAAAATTGTTCATTGTGAAAAAACACAATTTTTTTAACTTGTTCATTCTTAAAATTTGTTCATTATTTCTAAACTATTCATTTTTGAAAAAAAAATCACTTTTTTATTAAATAAGCTAGCATACACCTTTTTTTAAGAGAGCAGCTAGCGTACAGTTTTTTTTTTTTTTTTTTGAGAATTAGCTACAGAGCCGCTGGCTCTGCTGTCCTCCCTCGCCTAATTGAGCCCGGCCCATATAGCGTGCAAGGCGAGCGAGGCAGCGGGAGTCACGACCTATAGGGGAACCCCCAATGGCAACAATTTTAGATGCCCTGAATTTAGCGCTCGTGGCTAGCAGTTGTTTTTTAGGTCTTGTAAAATAGGGCGCCACAAACAACTTTTTAACACAAACAAGATCAATCCCGTATAGATCAACCGATAAGTTTAAATTTGACACAAATTTAAAATTCAAACTTAAATGACATAGTTCGAATGATAAAACTAAATTTAAACTAAAACTAATTTAGTCGGACTTGCCGTCGTCCGAGCCCGAGGTGGTGTGGTCCGACGACGTCCAGATGTCGTCCAACCTCGGGTCGTCGGAGAACCAATCGGAGTCATCGACGTCGGCCTCCAGGTTCGTGAACGTGGCACGCGCTCGGCCCGGCGCTGATCGAAGAACTCCCTCTCCGCCGCGACGTCCTCGGGGAAAGGGGTGTGCCACTCGTCCATCACACGCTCGTATTCCTCGGTGTCGGCGAGGCGGCGCGTCCACAGGCGGTGGCGGCGGCGAACCTCCTCGGTGACGACGCGACGGCGGCGCGAGCTCCCGCACCTGTTGGCGCATCCAAACGTCGGTGAAGTCATTTGGGCGTGCGGTCATACAAGCCGCCGCGTCCCACGCGCGGGCTGCCTCATGCAGGGAGTCGAAGGTGCCGAAACCGACATGCGTGTCTCCGCTGCGTATCTCGGCGTAGAAGGTGCCATTCAGGCGCTTGCGGACGTCGCGGTAGCCGCTGGTGTTCTGGCGCGGCGGCGGTGCAAAGCGGCGGGAGAGAAGAGGAGAAGGCGCGGGCGCTGAAGCGGTAGGAAGAGGAGACGAGAAAACTACCCGTTTTGTAGCGCGTGTGGGCCGCATGCGCCATCCTTCCCGTACGAGTCCCCACGCGCAGTGTTTTCCCGCATCCGCTGGAGCGCATGAAGCCGGTTCTCGCGCGCCAAAATGGCAATTTTTTCGCGTCGCGCTATGTTTGCGCAATTGCTGGAGATGCTCTTAAGTTGGTCAAACTATGTTTGACTGGGAAAATCCGAAAAAACTTATTTAAAAACGGAGGGAGTACCAAATAGTACTACGAAATATGGTTGAGTGTTAATAACAGAGGAACCTTTTGACAAGGAAAACGCTTGGAAACATCAGGAGGATCCCAGCATTCGCGTCCTCCGCCTCCATTGCGTGTCGTGTTCCCTGTGGACCCGCACGACCCAACCCTTTTTATCCCTTCGCCTTGCGTTTGTGGAAAATTTCCCATATCTTCCCTTCTCCTTTACTCTACCTCCAGCGGCCGTTGTTTCCGTCCATGGCCGGTGTGCTACACCAGCGGGCTGCCGCCGCACCAGCCTTACCCTTTGCTTTTCCTCTAACTCCAGCAGCCATCGTTGTCGTCCATGGCCGGTGTGGTACACCGATGGGCGGCGCCAGTCTTCCCTTGCTTCCTCTGTTGTCTACGACAAGCTCAACCCGATGCCATGGTCAGCAGACCTCCTTTGGGTCGATCTCCAGAGCCCCACCTATGTTTTCCAATGAACATCCATGTGTTGACGCAGCATGTCCACACACCGCACCTACGCCTAACGAGCATCAAGCTCACTGCCTAGCTTACTCGTGCAGCGACCTCAGTCTGGTTGGTCGAGTAGCACCAGCGATGGCGGGCCGGGAGCACCCGTGCGTGCCTATTGTAGTAGCGGCGACGGCGGCTAGGAGCACCCCCGTCCGCCTATTGTAGCAGCGGAGACGGCGGCCGGGAGCGCCGGTGTTCGCCTATTGACGCAACAAAAACGGTGGCCGGGAACACCCGCGTCCGCGTATTGTATCAGTTGCGACGACATTCATGAGCATTGGCGTCCGCCTATTATAGCAGCAGCGATGGCGACCGGGACCATCGGTGTCCGCCTATTGTAGCAGCGGCGAAAGAAGCCGGGAGCAACTGCGTCCGCCTATTGTAGCAGCGGGGACAGCGACCGGGAGCACCGGTGTCACCCTTTTGCAGCAGCAGCAACGGAGGCCGGGAGCAGCAGTGTAAGCCTTTTGTAGCAGCAGCGATGGCGGCTGCGAGCACTAGTGTTGGCCTTTTGCTGCAGTTGCGACAACTAAGGCAGGAGCACTGGCGTCAGCCATTTCGCGACCAGGAGCATTGTCATCGTCCTTTTGCAGCAGTGGTGACGGTGACGGGGAGCACCGCGTGCCGGCTTGTCGTATAGAGGCGCAGCGCCACGACGGGTTCTCCGGCGACACCCTGACGAGGTTCTCCATCGTCGGCCATGGCTCCGTACACCCGACGGTCAAACCCACGGATAATCAACCAACGAGCATTGTGCAGCAGTATTGTTTCTGATATTTTCTGGGAGAGTCGTAACCGAAAGGGTGTGGTCAAAAGATAAAGGGTGTTTCCCCTACAGGTTTGATATTGTGTGGACATGAAACTGAAAAGTCCTTCCTTTTAAATAATGAATAGCGGGTCCATGTACGCCAATACTGACTCCCACATACTATACGAATAACCTGCTGAGCTTGTTGGTGATGCCGGCGTGATCACACGCTCGTTGGGAGACCCCAAGCGGAAGTTATGATGTAGTCTAGCGAAACTTTTCCCCAATTAATGAACCATGGTTTATCGAACTGGTAGGACTTTGAAGTCTTGGAGAAGGTTGCTTGTTGTCTGACGCATCAACAAGCGTGGAATCTGCACACAAACACAAACTCTCTTGTCCCAACTTTCCGGAAGGTTGTTAATCCGGTCTTGCTGAAAACGAGAGAATTAGATGTATAGAGTCCTTGAAAACAATACAAGTAAAAAACGGAATAGAATGGAAACAATTATTAAAGTGATTGAAAGAAGGTTGCAAATATGAGGAAAATATGACCGAGGGCCATAGGTTCACTAGTGTTGTCTCTCCAAAGAAAACAAAATGCTGGGTGAACAAATTACAGTTGGACAATTGACAAATAATAAACATATAACAATGCTATTCTGATGAGATAAAGTTCACGGGTTCTAACATTGTAGGCATTACTTCAAGGCATATGGACTGCTCTCTCATACGTTGCAAATGTATCAACAATTTTTGATGCTCCATGCTTGTTTTCTACCCAATACCTTTTGTTTTTCCACGTGTTTTCTATCGTTTTCCAGATGTTTTCACAGAGTAACTTATTAACAAGATGCCCAAAGCCAGTTGATATTTTCTGCTGTTTTTCTATTTCAAAAAAATTCTTAAGGAATATTCTCGAAAAGGGCTGAAAATCCACTGAAATCAAATTTTATCCGGAACGAAGACGGAGTCCAAAGGGGAGCCAGAGGGTCTAAGGCGACACCAGGAGGGCACCAACCGCGGCCTCCTTTATGGACGCGCCCAGTGGGCCCCTGGGGGGCCTGAGCACCGCCTCTCGTCCCCCTTCTCCTATAAATTGCCATTTACCCTAAAAATCATGGTGACGGAGTTATTTTCCACGAAACATACAGAGAGGCGTCGTCACCTCGAACGTCCAATCTAGGGCTTTTGGAGTCCTTGTAAGGACCCCAGACCGGCAGTCTGAAACCCTACGTATGCATACATTCACGATCCCAGAAAGATCAGTCGTGAACAACATACAAAGTTGGCACACAGAATACATCATCCATTACACGAATACATAAAGGTATTTCACGAATGATCACATGATCAAGACTAAAACATCTGCCACGCAGGGCAGGCAACTTAACAAACACAGCGAAAGACAAATAAAAACATAACGTAGCTGAGCCCATGTCACGCCTTAACCTACAGGCTGCTGACCGGGAGACGAGCCTAATTCGCACAGTCGTCAACTCCGTACTTCTCTCCATAGATCTCCTTCGGAGACTCCTTCTCCAAATCTGATAAGTAGATACCAGGGGCGAAACCATAATGAGTACATTTGAATGTACTCAGCAAGACATCCATCATTTCACTTACCAACATGCAAATATGCTTATATGGTGGAATAGGTAGGCTATAAATATGGTTCACTATCAATGGCGTTCATATATGATGACACCACAGTTGCAGTCAGATTAATCTGTATCTTCGCTGAAGAAGATACTTCAGAAGAAAATAATATAGTTTTATTTCTCTTGTCGATGTCACAAGTACAAGAGGTTTTGTAAACTTGGTTACAGAATATTTTCTCCTGGCAAAACTTCTTGGAATCAGCTTCCAGAATTCTTGCTTAGAGTAGAAAAGGTTTTCTTTGCAAAACATTTTGTTTTGTATAACGTCATCTGGCTTTTCATCATCACTGATACCTCCACGGTATAAGTTTCCATTCCTTTCCGAACTTCACAAGTTCAACACTTCCTTTCCAAAATTTCCCTTTCAAAAACTTCCTTTTTGAAAACATTGACACAATGCTAGCTACATGGCCATTCAACTGTCCATATCCGAGGACGCGGCTTCTTCGAAAAAGTTATACTCTGCAGAGGTGTACACATCCACCAGATCCAGTACACCTCCCGTGAAACAACCACGGACTGTAACAACAGTATGTGAACATCAGGTATCTGATCATAACCATCCACTATGTTCAAGCTAGTATATGCCTATCTCTCAGTTGAGTTTTACCACATCCCCGGCACTGAGCTAATCCCCGCCAAGCCAGGATGCCTCATCTGATGCATCCGGAGGGAAAATTAATCCCACACTTTATATGTCTCCGCGACATTCGGTTCAGAGGATCCCATCCTCTATAGCATATTGAGATAGCACACACTAATAAGAACAAACTTCAAGTTAAGCCCCTTGCCCATGTTGGGGTAGGGTGGCAGTACAGTAAAGGTTGTCCGGCGAAGACTAGGTTATGTGTCATTTTTGAAAACACCACTTTCTCAAAAATGACCACTTCCACATTCCTCCGGAGAACAAGGATCCGCCTTTTCTCCGGGTTTTTCCGTAAAGCCTTTGTTTTGTAGAACCACAATTTTAGGGTGTCCACTTAGGGACTAGTATATTTGATGGTAATAAATACCATAGGGTGGCTTATGGGCTTGGTATTACCAAGTTTAACTACTGGCATGATAGTAACCTATAATATAGTATAGTAGTAATTTCCACATCAAAAATAGTTTTGATAATCAAGTTTTTGTAAAACTTCAGAGGTAAAACATGCATGATAGATAATGGTAAGTATTGTATCAGCAAGCAATCAGGATGCTTGCCTGGTATCTCTTGTGTCCCTGGTTCTGGAGTGACTGGATCTTGAAACAGAGCTTCACGACACTCCCTTCCTCTTCGTTTTTTTCTAACGCCGTAAAAGGAATAAAGGACACACATTCAGAATCAATCAAGGCAAGCGACCATATGTAACAATACATACAGCAAGGAAACTAATAATAACCTATCACACAGTTATTAACTTAGGCAAACAATCAAACAAACACACTTGGCAGAAATGCCATTTAACAAGACAACTTAAGGTTGGAGGAAAACTATCTCACAACCTCAATATCATGGATTCAGTGGGTGTGCCACTCTCATACCAAGATATTAATAAACCCAAAATACACCTAGTTTCACATAGGTGAGACTACTAAAAGTATACAAAACATGCACAAAAATAAGTATGGCAATGGGTCTATCAACCCAACCACAAAAATAAAAGGGTAGCTAATCTGCTAAGCCTAAATTCTCCTCAAGAATAAATAAGACACATGATTTGCAAAAGTTACTTTTACAAATCAGTGAGCCTACTCAAGTGTAACAAGGTAATAGACTCATCACAAAACACACAATTTCTCATAGTGAGAATAATAGAAACAATGACTAAAAGGAGGAATCCTGTAGTCATGTTTTCTAATAAAAGTTTGCTATGCAAGCAAGCATAATAAGTAAAATACTAAAATGCAAACAAGGAACCATGTTATCATAATGGGAATGAAAACATGTCCTCATGCAAGGATACACAATTTTCTACCAAACACAAGTTGGCAGGAAAAATAATTCAACACAAAAAAAACTGCTAAGGAAACTAGTACTACTTAAACATGAAGAATCAATGGATGCAATTCAATCAAGTAATTGAAATACAACCAGAGGGTCCATGTTACAAAAACAGTAGTGAAAAATTATCTATACTTGCTATAACAAAAATATCCCATTTGATAAAACAAGGTATCAATTTGCAGGGCAACTCCTACATACTAGTAGTAATAAAAAGGGCATTACTTAGAGGAATCAATCAACACTCCAAGAATGTATTTTTCCTAGCAAGCCACACATGATTATAACCACTTACAAACAGAAGCATACCCATTTTTGTTTAGCACAAAAATTCCCAAAGCAAAAATACTAGGCACTCATTAGTTATGAAACTACATAAGAGAAATGCATCTAGTTTGGGGAAATAATGTTTCCACCAAAAATGCAATGAAACCAGTGGGTGTTCCACTAGCATATCAAAACATTAAGAGGTCCAATGCCTCTGGTCATACTTGACAAAAATTAGCAAAATACTAAACTAGCATCTAGTGCATTAACCATACTAGTAGAAAATACTAGGATGCAAAAATAAGCAATGTAATGCTACTCATGCTATTGTTTTCACACAAGTGAAAACTCTAGGGGTCAAGTACTCATAATAACATAATCAAAAAGCTACTGATCCTATGAAGATAACACAAAAATATGTGGCTATGCAACCACAAATATTAATGCAAAAAAAAAATTCCACACATGAGGGAATTTTTCCAAAACATTTTCATAGTAATGATTAAACTACTCATGCTTTTATACCAATTCAAAAACAAGCTAGTAGAGGTGATACTAACACAAAATCAGTACCAATATGGTACTGGATCCAATCAACAAATCCAAGTGTTTGCACATAATTTTATCACCCAAAATTCCTATGCAAATTATTTACTAGAGAATAAACATATGCTCTTAATATAAATCCTATTTATTCTCAACTCAAATCCACACAATCTAACATGCTAAAATAGTTAAGTAACACTTATAAAACAAGTTCACACAACTTATACATGCTAGAAAATAATATTGCAACACAAAAATATCATAACACAAATTAATTACTTAAAATGCCAAGATGGCAGAAATAAGCAAAACAAGGATCTGTCCACCAAATTTTCTAGTATGCTCTAAAAATTAAACCCTTCTAGGTTTAGATAGTCCTAAACATATACAAGACCATCCAATTTGTTTTGCATCAAAATTCATCTTTAATTAATTTATAAAAATCACCAAAGTGCTCACTGGTGTTTTACCAAATTGCATGCCATTTCAAAAATACAATGAATTTGGAAGCAAGGTTAACTTCTTCAGTTAGGAAATTTCAAGGGCTTTCCAATGCAATTGGCCTCACTTCATTTAGAGTTGTAAAATAAAAATGGTGCTCACTTTGGTGTTTCTGGTACCTGTTGCCAAATCATTTTTCATTTCAAATGTATCCATCCAAATGTAGATCTACAAAGTTGAGGTGGTTTAGATTTAGTTGAGGTACCACTGTAATTTTTTGTTTGGTCAAAATCATCTTTTAGGTTGCCTTTTAGAGCCTAAAGTAAACATGCACTTTCTGTAAAAAAAATAAATGGAAAAACATCTGAGGGAGGGCCAGATCCAGCAACTGGGCCGGCCTGGACGCTTGGCACCGCAGCGGGATCCAGCCGCAGCCACTGACTCGCGGGCCACTCGCCACGCGGGCAGCCACGCGGCAGATGCCCGGCCCCACCTGCAGGTTCAACACCATCCACGCGCGGGCTCAAGGTGCTGACATCAGCGTGATGCTAGGACGGCGTCATCGCCGGCGGAACGGATTCCGGCGAGCTGCAATCAACGCCTCCGGCCACCTAATCGCGAAAATAAAAACATCTAGGCGTTGCACTCGACGAGGGGAACCTCCTAGTCGTTGCGTCGTTTCCAGGGAAGGCGCCGGAGATCGGCGGCGACGGCCACGCGCGGCGGCCGGAGAGTGTCCACGGCGCGGCGGCGATTATGGGCGAGAGGGAGAGGGAAAAGGGTACCGGGACGGTCGCATGCTCACCCTGGACGCGTTGGAGGGCTCGGATGCGGAGGAGGGAGCTCGAGGAGGCCGGAATCCCTCGCCGGAGTCGTCGGGCTCGGAGAAGGGAACCGGACGGCGCGGCGTCTACGGCCCGCTTCGGCTCGATTCCTTCGGCACCGAGGTACACCACGACGAGGCGGATCCAATGGTACCAACGGCGACCGGCGGCGTGCTTCCTATCGGCCGAATCGACGACGGGCTAAGGGCTAGGGTTTTCGTTTTGGGCCTTTTTGGTACAGAGAGAGAGAGAGGCTTCGAGTGGGGAGAGAGAGGGAGCAATGGTGAGACAAGGCACATGGGGGGCCCCTTTAACCTCGATGATTCCTTCCATTCGAAGCAAAGGCATAGGGGTGCTGTTCTTCTACAGGGTGCTAGAGGTAGAAGATGGTGTGACTCGGATTGCATTTAGGTCCCTGGGTATTTACAACTAGGTCCTTCTCTTCTCTGAAAATTGAGGTTTTCACTAGGAAAACAAAGTCTAAAAATAAAATCCTTTTGCCAAAAATTCTTATTAGTTGATATGTACAACATATATGAAAATTGGCTCAATTGAATAAACTTCATAATTCAAAGTTGTTCAAATTTGAATTCTGACATAAATGGACATTGAATTTATTAACCTATTTAGGAGCTTCCAAAAATGCTAATTTTTGGCACACATTCCTTATTTAATGTGTTACTTAAGTGGTATAAAATTCAAGTCATTTAGAGTTACTTCATAGAACAAACTTGTTCAAATTTCAAAAAGGTGCTGTCAAGAAAACAGGGGTTTTTGGCAACTTAAATTATTCAAAAACTTGTGCCCTTTTGGTTTTCATCCTTATTTATGCTATAGAGCATGTGGTATTTATTTCATGGCATTTGGAAAAAGTTTGCAGAACAAACTTGTTCAAAATCCCAAATGTTGCTGTGGAGAAAAACCATGTTTTCAGGACTTTAATGGGTTCAATTTTTGGTCTCCTCTTGTGTGTGTTCCTTATTTGATATAAGGAAGCAATGGTATGAATTTCAAATCATTTAAAGAAAGTTTCCAATAGTAACTTGTTTTAGTTTTCTGTTTCTGGAAATATTGGAATTTCTATTTAATAAAGCACTTGGCTTTTCTTTAGCAATGCTTTGCCAAAATATTTATGTGACTAGAGATAGCAAGTCAATGCTCTCCAATACCTTTGTTTTTAATCTTGCAAGGTTGGAAAAACATTTGATAATATTTTGGTGAAGCATTTAAGAATGCCTCTTTTTCTGATAATCTTTTAGGGAAATTTTATTAAGTGTTTCATCTTTCTTAATTTGGGTCTTGGAATAATATTCAACATGTATGGGACTCATAAGATAGTTTTGGAAAACTCTTTGATCAATATTTACTTTGGAAAATATTTCCAAGGTCATTGGAACAATATGTTGAATATTTTGTTTTCAATTTCTTAGCCATGTAAGTTTATATAATTAGTTTGTTTAGTTTCACTCAAACAAATACAATCAAAGTTTAATTGTCACAATCAAAGTTTAATTGTCAAGCAATTAGCAAAACAACTGTGTTAACAGGTATTCCAAAATTGGGATGTGACAGGTCTTCCCCCCTTAAAAAGAATCTCGTCCCCGAGATTCACAAGCGAGGACTAAGGGAGGGCCAACAAACACAATGTTAGTGTTGGAGTGCAGGTTCTTCCCCCCTTTGACTTTTCTTGGGAGGTGGGGTACATCCCTAAATTAGTGAATTCACTATTAAAAGAAGTAAACCAGTACTTGTTTTAGGTCCAAAACTTTTGTTTCCTAGTTTGAACAAAAATTAAGGTTAGTACAGAACTACCTGGAAATGTACCGTCAATTTTTTACCTGAGTTCCTAGCTATATCCCACATATTACATACCCCATATGGAGTGGTTTACCACTCTCATAACAAGGTATATAAGAAGCTAAAAATATAGCTTGTGGGTGCAAAGGTTAGGTTGCTAAGATAAAACAAACAGACAGAATAAATACCCATGGTAGTGGTTATTACTCACCACAAGCAACTATCACTTATTATGTTCATGATTTTAGTTGGATATTTTAGTTTCATAAGATACTCTTAAGCACAATCATAACACCAGTATAAACTCATGCTAAGGTAAAACATTTAACAGAATCCAATAAGCAATCAAACAACACCACAGATGAATAGACTATTTAATCACTAGGTTATTGTTTATTAGAGGTTTTGGAATCCATCAAATCATGAACAATTAACAAACAACCAGTAGCTAAAAACCAATGAATACAATCATAAAGGTACTCTAAAACACCATCTTTACACAAGATAAAAACTCCTATTTCACAGGCATAAAAAAAACAGGACTGCACAAATAACACACTAGTATGAAAAATCTATACCAACATGCTATAAGAGATAATCATATCCTATAACCATAGAACATGAAATTAAATAATTCATGGCATGATAACAGAAGTAATAACTTCCTAAACATGCTATATCAACACATATACTCATAAAATAAAAAAATAAAAAAGGGTACTACTAGAGCAAAAATCACCACTTTCTAGTGGTGCAACTAGTTTTACTCTAGAGAAGCAAACAATGCTACCATGATGTTTAAACTTAAACAAGCAAGTAAGGAATATAAGTGTACCTAATAACAGTACACAAAACTTACTCATGTTAGTAAGCATAAACATCAAAACAATCACATGATACAACTATTAAACATGCAGAAATTTCTTCTAGCAATATCTGTTCTTCTTTAACAATTTACTAGCAAACAAGCAAGGTATAAATCACACAACCAGTAGCTATGAAATCAATGAAAAGTTATCTAAACCTTTTCAAAAATCCATACACTCAATTTAAAATTATTCACAAACAATCTACCAATCAAGAGGAATTTACTTTATTTGCGAACAATTTACTTTTAGCACACGGCAGTGAAACATTTCTTAACATGATACCCCTAAGGAATATTATGCTAATAAAAGGATCACACCTAAACATATTAGTATTTACTAATAAGAAATAAACTTCTCACTTGCATAAGTGAAAAGAAAACAATTATATTTTTCCATGGTGAAAAATAGAAATCAATCACATAGTGAAACATGCTATTTTCACACAGGTGTATGGTTGGGGATTTTCATCCTCAAGCCAAAAATACAATGAGACCAGTGGGCTATGGCCTACTAATACCAAGTAAAAATAGGTACTAAGCCTCTGGTTACTCATGAAAAACTTTGCATACAAGATAAAAAAATATAAGGCTATTTAATCTAGTGAAACAATACTAGTGCACATTGATAGCCATGCTTACATATGCTTTACTATTAAGAGACATGCAAGCTAACATAGGTACAAGCATCAAAAAAAAACAGTACCTAAATGGTACTGGACTCAAAGATTCATAGCACAAAAAAATTATCAAAGCATTCACACAAAGATCTAGTTCTCCCAATAATTCCAAAGAATAAACACTAGAAACATAACAAATGGTACTCATGCTTTGCTATAAGATCACATGCAAGTTAATGAAGATAATAGCATATAAATCACAGTACCAAAATGGTACTGGACTCACCACAATCATAGCAAAAACTTAGGTAACAAGCACACAAAGATTTGCTCACACAACTAGTGAAATAAGTACTAGAAAACAAACAACAAATGTTACACATGCTTTGCTATAAAATAAGGTGTAAGCTAATAGAGATAATAACAGAGAAATAACAGTACCAAAGTGGTACTTGATCTAATATAACCACAACAAAATCTAGGTACAACAAATCTACAAGGATTTTGCCCACACAACAATCCAAGTAATAAAACTAGAGGTTAACAAATGCTATTTCATTTTTATTTGAGTTTCCAATCATGCACACACTTTCTAGGGTAGATTTATTGTAACAAAACAACATAATTAACAAGTCCTAACAACTCCATATAAGTTAGGAAGCAAGATTGAATAAAACACAATTTATTTCAATCAAGAGCACACAAAGAAACAAAAACAGGAAAACTGTTATTTCCTAGATCTATCATAACCATTCCATCGTTCACTTAATTTCTAAACCCCGAATTATCATAGTACTTACAATGTCTACCAAGTTTTGGTTTCCAAAGTAGATACACATGATATCCTATTGACTAGTAAACGAATAGGTCATCATCTTATTTTCTCGTGACTTCTCTTTTTTTTTACCAACTAGATTAAAAAGTGTCGTAAGTCACTTAATTTTTTGGTTTAGAAAGAGTTGTCAGTAGTTCACATGCTTTGGTTAGGTGTCAACCTAAGATTAGACCAAGCATGTTAGTCTTGTTAGCTTTCTATTTACTATGTTTGTCCGACAAGACACGACTAGTGTCATACGTCGAATATTGAATTGTGCTCTTTGATTTGCTTTTGAGGGAGTTGCGCATCATGGCATGTGAAGACTTCTTTTGCAAACAGACCAAACATAGAGGTTTAGGTCAGTATTGGTTGGTTTTCTTCACGCCTTTTCTTCCTTGAGGATTGTCATTGTTGGAGCTTTATATGTTATAGTGCATCACTGGTAGCAACGCTAGCAGCTCGTGTGGCTTGATGGTCCTCTATTATTAGGCACAAAGGCGCTTTCATTAATTGTGGGGGAGATGGTGGTGGTTTACGACGGGTGGCATTATGAAGCGAAAACAAGTATAAGTCTAAGCAACAAATTCTTGTTTTTGAATGCTATACAAACATTTTTGCTTGCAAAAATTTTAACAAGAGGCGATTCAAAAACAAGAGCGGGGCAAGCACAAATCTGCAAAATTTGAGTACCCCACAAACACATAGAAGCCTAGATGAACCAAATTCTACACCACACAATAGCACAAAGTCCTACGGACACACATAAACAAGCCAAAACACACAAGCAAGACTCCATTGGGGCTACGTAGTGGGATGATCCAAAATCCTAGAAGTGGCTGAAGAACTATATCTACTTCTGACCGTCATCACTGTAGAGCTAGGCAATTATTTTGGTCTCTCGGGACATCGGCAAGTATAAAAGCTTTTGTACGGAAACAAGATAATAGAAGTAAAGTTTGTTAAAACTTTTAATTGAGAGAGGTAAAACTTATGCGACAATCTGTTTTTGAAACCCCAACTATTTTCTGGACAGAAAACTTCAAAGTCGAGAGATGTTTCAAAAACAGAGCGAAGCAGTTGCAAACAAGTAAGAAATAAACTCTTAACCGAGAGAGATACTAACTCTATAAGGCCCGCCCTTCGAATCACTGTTCAAGGACGCCCTTGATATGCATTTAGAATCTTTTGAAAAGATAAAAAGGAGGGGAAAATATACTAAAATTCCCTTAGATATAAAATTGATGTAGATAGTAATTTGGTTTTTACTCAAAAATACTTTTCTTTCCTATCTGACGTCCATGCTAACTAAGGTCTCCTAAGGTCAAGATGGCTCTGATACCAACTCTGTAAGGACCCCAGACCGGCAGTCTGAAACCCTACGTATGCATACATTCACGATCCCAGAAAGATCAGTCGTGAACAACATACAAAGTTGGCACACAGAATACATCATCCATTACACGAATACATAAAGGTATTTCACGAATGATCACATGATCAAGACTAAAACATCTGCCACGCAGGGCAGGCAACTTAACAAACACAGCGGAAGACAAATAAAAACATAACGTAGCTGAGCCCATGTCACGCCTTAACCTACAGGCTGCTGACCGGGAGACGAGCCTAATTCGCACAGTCGTCAACTCCGTACTTCTCTCCATAGATCTCCTTCGGAGACTCCTTCTCCAAATCTGATAAGTAGATACCAGGGGCGAAACCATAATGAGTACATTTGAATGTACTCAGCAAGACATCCATCATTTCACTTACCAACATGCAAATATGCTTATATGGTGGAATAGGTAGGCTATAAATATGGTTCACTATCAATGGCGTTCATATATGATGACACCACAGTTGCAGTCAGATTAATCTGTATCTTCGCTGAAGAAGATACTTCAGAAGAAAATAATATAGTTTTATTTCTCTTGTCGATGTCACAAGTACAAGAGGTTTTGTAAACTTGGTTACAGAATATTTTCTCCTGGCAAAACTTCTTGGAATCAGCTTCCAGAATTCTTGCTTAGAGTAGAAAAGGTTTTCTTTGCAAAACATTTTGTTTTGTATAACGTCATCTGGCTTTTCATCATCACTGATACCTCCACGGTATAAGTTTCCATTCCTTTCCGAACTTCACAAGTTCAACACTTCCTTTCCAAAATTTCCCTTTCAAAAACTTCCTTTTTGAAAACATTGACACAATGCTAGCTACATGGCCATTCAACTGTCCATATCCGAGGACGCGGCTTCTTCGAAAAAGTTATACTCTGCAGAGGTGTACACATCCACCAGATCCAGTACACCTCCCGTGAAACAACCACGGACTGTAACAACAGTATGTGAACATCAGGTATCTGATCATAACCATCCACTATGTTCAAGCTAGTATATGCCTATCTCTCAGTTGAGTTTTACCACATCCCCGGCACTGAGCTAATCCCCGCCAAGCCAGGATGCCTCATCTGATGCATCCGGAGGGAAAATTAATCCCACACTTTATATGTCTCCGCGACATTCGGTTCAGAGGATCCCATCCTCTATAGCATATTGAGATAGCACACACTAATAAGAACAAACTTCAAGTTAAGCCCCTTGCCCATGTTGGGGTAGGGTGGCAGTACGGTAAAGGTTGTCCGGCGAAGACTAGGTTATGTGTCATTTTTGAAAACACCACTTTCTCAAAAATGACCACTTCCACATTCCTCCGGAGAACAAGGATCCGCCTTTTCTCCGGGTTTTTCCGTAAAGCCTTTGTTTTGTAGAACCACAATTTTAGGGTGTCCACTTAGGGACTAGTATATTTGATGGTAATAAATACCATAGGGTGGCTTATGGGCTTGGTATTACCAAGTTTAACTACTGGCATGATAGTAACCTATAATATAGTATAGTAGTAATTTCCACATCAAAAATAGTTTTGATAATCAAGTTTTTGTAAAACTTCAGAGGTAAAACATGCATGATAGATAATGGTAAGTATTGTATCAGCAAGCAATCAGGATGCTTGCCTGGTATCTCTTGTGTCCCTGGTTCTGGAGTGACTGGATCTTGAAACAGAGCTTCACGACACTCCCTTCCTCTTCGTTTTTTTCTAACGCCGTAAAAGGAATAAAGGACACACATTCAGAATCAATCAAGGCAAGCGACCATATGTAACAATACATACAGCAAGGAAACTAATAATAACCTATCACACAGTTATTAACTTAGGCAAACAATCAAACAAACACACTTGGCAGAAATGCCATTTAACAAGACAACTTAAGGTTGGAGGAAAACTATCTCACAACCTCAATATCATGGATTCAGTGGGTGTG
Source organism: Alopecurus myosuroides (assembly GCA_028641055.1). Classification (NCBI taxonomy): domain Eukaryota; kingdom Viridiplantae; phylum Streptophyta; class Magnoliopsida; order Poales; family Poaceae; genus Alopecurus; species Alopecurus myosuroides. Next base: position 463,463,393 of record CM054058.1, read on the forward strand.
CCACTCTCATACCAAGATATTAATAAACCCAAAATACACCTAGTTTCACATAGGTGAGACTACTAAAAGTATACAAAACATGCACAAAAATAAGCATGGCAATGGGTCTATCAACCCAACCACAAAAATAAAAGGGTAGCTAATCTGCTAAGCCTAAATTCTCCTCAAGAATAAATAAGACACATGATTTGCAAAAGTTACTTTTACAAATCAGTGAGCCTACTCAAGTGTAACAAGGTAATAGACTCATCACAAAACACACAATTTCTCATAGTGAGAATAATAGAAACAATGACTAAAAGGAGGAATCCTGTAGTCGTGTTTTCTAATAAAAGTTTGCTATGCAAGCAAGCATAATAAGTAAAATACTAAAATGCAAACAAGGAACCATGTTATCATAATGGGAATGAAAACATGTCCTCATGCAAGGATACACAATTTTCTACCAAACACAAGTTGGCAGGAAAAATAATTCAACACAAAAAAAACAGCTAAGGAAACTAGTACTACTTAAACATGAAGAATCAATGGATGCAATTCAATCAAGTAATTGAAATACAACCAGAGGGTCCATGTTACAAAAACAGTAGTGAAAAATTATCTATACTTGCTATAACAAAAATATCCCATTTGATAAAACAAGGTATCAATTTGCAGGGCAACTCCTACATACTAGTAGTAATAAAAAGGGCATTACTTAGAGGAATCAATCAACACTCCAAGAATGTATTTTTCCTAGCAAGCCACACATGATTATAACCACTTACAAACAGAAGCATACCCATTTTTGTTTAGCACAAAAATTCCCAAAGCAAAAATACTAGGCACTCATTAGTTATGAAACTACATAAGAGAAATGCATCTAGTTTGGGGAAATAATGTTTCCACCAAAAATGCAATGAAACCAGTGGGTGTTCCACTAGCATATCAAAACATTAAGAGGTCCAATGCCTCTGGTCATACTTGACAAAAATTAGCAAAATACTAAACTAGCATCTAGTGCATTAACCATACTAGTAGAAAATACTAGGATGCAAAAATAAGCAATGTAATGCTACTCATGCTATTGTTTTCACACAAGTGAAAACTCTAGGGGTCAAGTACTCATAATAACATAATCAAAAAGCTACTGATCCTATGAAGATAACACAAAAATATGTGGCTATGCAACCACAAATATTAATGCAAAAAAAAAATTCCACACATGAGGGAATTTTTCCAAAACATTTTCATAGTAATGATTAAACTACTCATGCTTTTATACCAATTCAAAAACAAGCTAGTAGAGGTGATACTAACACAAAATCAGTACCAATATGGTACTGGATCCAATCAACAAATCCAAGTGTTTGCACATAATTTTATCACCCAAAATTCCTATGCAAATTATTTACTAGAGAATAAACATATGCTCTTAATATAAATCCTATTTATTCTCAACTCAAATCCGCACAATCTAACATGCTAAAATAGTTAAGTAACACTTATAAAACAAGTTCACACAACTTATACATGCTAGAAAATAATATTGCAACACAAAAATATCATAACACAAATTAATTACTTAAAATGCCAAGATGGCAGAAATAAGCAAAACAAGGATCTGTCCACCAAATTTTCTAGTATGCTCTAAAAATTAAACCCTTCTAGGTTTAGATAGTCCTAAACATATACAAGACCATCCAATTTGTTTTGCATCAAAATTCATCTTTAATTAATTTATAAAAAACACCAAAGTGCTCACTGGTGTTTTACCAAATTGCATGCCATTTCAAAAATACAATGAATTTGGAAGCAAGGTTAACTTCTTTAGTTAGGAAATTTCAAGGGCTTTCCAATGCAATTGGCCTCACTTCATTTAGAGTTGTAAAATAAAAATGGTGCTCATTTTGGTGTTTCTGGTACTTGTTGCCAAATCATTTTTCATTTCAAATGTATCCATCCAAAAGTAGATCTACAAAGTTGAGGTGGTTTAGATTTAGTTGATCTAGCACTGTGATTTTTGGTTTGGTCAAATTCATCTTTTAAGTAGGTTTTTAGAGCCTAAAGTAAACATGCACTTTCTGTAAAAAAAATAAATGGAAAAACATCTGAGGGAGGGCCAGATCCAGCAACTGGGCCGGCCTGGACGCTTGGCACCGCAGCGGGATCCAGCCGCAGCCACAGACTCGCGGGCCACTCGCCACGCGGGCAGCCACGCGGCAGATGCCCGGCCCCACCAGCAGGTTCAACGTGCTCTCGCGCGGGCCACTGGCTGCTGGCGCCAGCACGACGCCACCGCGACGTCACCGCCGGAGGGGACGGCTCCGGCGAGCTCGCACCACGCGTTTCCGGCAACCATTTCGCAAAATACAAACGCCTACGCGACGCCTACGACGAGGGGAACCAAAAGGGAGCGGTCTCGTTTCCCGGAAACGGCCGGAAAGACGGCGGCGACGGGAACACGGCGGCAGCCGGACACGTCCACGGCACGGCGGCGATTTTGGACGCGAGGGAGAGGGAAAAGGGGACCGGGACGGTCGCATGCTCACCCTGGACGCGTTGGAGGGCTCGGATGCGGAGGAGGGAGCTCGAGGAGGCCGGAATCCCTCGCCGGAGTCGTCGGGCTCGGAGAAGGGAACCGGACGGCGCGGCGTCTACGGCCCGCTTCGGCTCGATTCCTTCGGCACCGAGGTACACCACGACGAGGCGGATCCAATGGTACCAACGGCGACCGGCGGCGTGCTTCCTATCGGCCGAATCGACGACGGGCTAAGGGCTAGGGTTTTCGTTTTGGGCCTTTTTGGTACAGAGAGAGAGAGAGGCTTCGAGTGGGGAGAGAGAGGGAGCAATGGTGAGACAAGGCACATGGGGGGGCCCCTTTAACCTCGATGATTCCTTCCATTCAAAGCAAAGGCATAGGGGTGCTGTTCTTCTACAGGGTGCTAGAGGTAGAAGATGGTGTGACTCGGATTGCATTTAGGTCCCTGGGTATTTACAACTAGGTCCTTCTCTTCTCTGAAAATTGAGGTTTTCACTAGGAAAACAAAGTCTAAAAATAAAATCCTTTTGCCAAAAATTCTTATTAGTTGATATGTACAACATATATGAAAATTGGCTCAATTGAATAAACTTCATAATTCAAAGTTGTTCAAATTTGAATTCTGACATAAATGGACATTGAATTTATTAACCTATTTAGGAGCTTCCAAAAATGCTAATTTTTGGCACACATTCCTTATTTAATGTGTTACTTAAGTGGTATAAAATTCAAGTCATTTAGAGTTACTTCATAGAACAAACTTGTTCAAATTTCAAAAAGGTGCTGTCAAGAAAACAGGGGTTTTTGGCAACTTAAATTATTCAAAAACTTGTGCCCTTTTGGTTTTCATCCTTATTTATGCTATAGAGCATGTGGTATTTATTTCATGGCATTTGGAAAAAGTTTGCAGAACAAACTTGTTCAAAATCCCAAATGTTGCTGTGGAGAAAAACCATGTTTTCAGGACTTTAATGGGTTCAATTTTTGGTCTCCTCTTGTGTGTGTTCCTTATTTGATATAAGGAAGCAATGGTATGAATTTCAAATCATTTAAAGAAAGTTTCCAATAGTAACTTGTTTTAGTTTTCTGTTTCTGGAAATATTGGAATTTCTATTTAATAAAGCACTTGGCTTTTCTTTAGCAATGCTTTGCCAAAATATTTATGTGACTAGAGATAGCAAGTCAATGCTCTCCAATACCTTTGTTTTTAATCTTGCAAGGTTGGAAAAACATTTGATAATATTTTGGTGAAGCATTTAAGAATGCCTCTTTTTCTGATAATCTTTTAGGGAAATTTTATTAAGTGTTTCATCTTTCTTAATTTGGGTCTTGGAATAATATTCAACATGTATGGGAATCATAAGATAGTTTTGGAAAACTCTTTGATCAATATTTACTTTGGAAAATATTTCCAAGGTCATTGGAACAATATGTTGAATATTTTGTTTTCAATTTCTTAGCCATGTAAGTTTATATAATTAGTTTGTTTAGTTTCACTCAAACAAATACAATCAAAGTTTAATTGTCACAATCAAAGTTTAATTGTCAAGCAATTAGCAAAACAACTGTGTTAACAGGTATTCCAAAATTGGGATGTGACAGTCCTGCTCTGACACCCTACCGGAGAGGGGGTCGTCACTAGAGGCCGCTACATCGAAATGATCGCCTCCGGACAGATGCGTGAGTAGTTCATCTCGGGATTACTGGTCTATAGCAGTAGCTAGATGGTTGTTCTCTCCCCTATGCATCCATGTTTAGAGCTCGTGAGCTGCCTCACATGATCGAGACCACTATTATGTAATTGTGCATGTTGTGTTTTTGGGATCCGATGAACCATGAGGTTATGATTATTTTGTTCATGTCAAACTGAGATGCTTCACTTATATTTGTAGAGAGTTTTAATCTTGTATTGCAATGCTCTACGGTGTTTATGATTACCTTGGCCATGTAGTAGTTTTCACCTCCAAGAGAGGGTTTATATGCTAGATAGTGGGTTCATGCCTCCTTGTTGCCTGCGATCGAGTGACAAAAACGTGCGGGGGGTGGGGGGGAGGATGTGTTGTTGCCACTAGGGTGAAAACATCGGTGCTCTTGTCTACGGATGAGAACCAATGCTTAAATTACGTAGCTCTTGTCTACGGATGAGAACAACTGCTTACATTACGTATTTATCTTAATGCATTTGTCTGTTGCACACATAAAAATCAGTTCGTTGTTGCAACTTAATACCAAAGGATTTGCTGGATAGCTTTCTTGAGGTGGATATTTAGATATGGATGCATGTTGGATAGCGGTCCATATGCCTTGACGTAATGCTTACAATGTTAGAACCCGTGAACTTCATATTTTCATAATAGTATTGTTATACGTTCATGATTTGTCAATTTCCTAGCTGTAATTTGTTCACCGCACATGTTTGTTTTCTTTGGATAGACACCACTAGTGAACCTATGCCCCCCGTTACTATTTCCCTTCACATTGCAAACCTTATTTTAAGCATGTTCATCATTGTTTTCTTGTTGTCCCTTTTTCTACTTTTATTGTTTTCCAAGACTATATACGTTTAATTCTCCTGTTTTCAGCAGGACCTAAAGATTGACAACCTTCCGGAAAGTTGGGGCAAGAGAGAGTTTGTGTCTGTGTGCAGGTTCCACGCTCCTGTCAACACCAGTATTTTCTGGCGTTGTTGATAAAGCAACCTTCTTCAAGACTATGATGTCCTACTAGTTTGATAACTCTGGTTATTTAATAGGGAAAAATTACTCTAGAATGTGTCATACCTTCCGCTTGGGGTCTCCCAACGAGCGTGTGATCACGTCGCATCAAGTACATTTTCTAGCGCTGTGCCGGGGATTTCTAGCTTGGTGCAAAGGTGAGTAACAAACTTACAGTCTCTTTGTTTTGTTTTGTTCTTGCTTAGTTTACTTTTGTTTAGTCTTGTTTTCTCTTTATCAAAAACAAAACAAAAATAGTTCTGTAGTTTCTAGTCTTTTACTTGTTTTGTTGGTTTTTTCTTGCTTTTATAACTACCAATGGTTAATTTTCTTTGAAACTCGATCTTATTGGCAAGGTGGGTTCATGGAAGAACAACAAAAATATTTTAAGGAATACCGCTTGTCTCAAAAAGGGAAAAACTTATGGATACTTAAAAATAAAATGGATAGCTATGCTAGAAACTTGCGCTCTTTATATGATGTATCTCATTGTTGTGATAAAACTTGTTTGCTATATGGGTTTTAAACACCTTACATTCCAATATGCTAGTAATATTATTGCCATCATATCCTCTTATGTTTTGGGAAACTATGATTTTTATGATGTGGAACAAATTGAATAATTTATTCTTTGGAAAATTGCTATTGAAACTGCCCCTTTGCTTGAAAATTATGATGACGCTCCTCACAAACCCGAGATTGTTGCTATACTTAAATTTTGCTGTGAGAATTGCCAAAATGGATATGGTTATATTATGAGAAATCTTAAAACTTTGCATTCCCTGAGGGAAGATACTAATGCCTTGCAGGAGCATATGAAAGAAGAAATTGCTAAAGCTGGAAGCTCATTGGATGAAAAAGAGGAGGAGAGTGACGAACAGAAGAGGGAAGAATGGAGTGTCTACCCATGTCTACCTTCTAATGAGAGCAACTATTTAATTCATACATTATTTTATTGCCCTCCATGTTTTCCAAAGGAGGACATGTGCTATATTGATGAATGTATTGATCCTATTGATTCTTTTGAAATACCCCTTTTTGATGAAATTGATACTTGCTATACTTGTGACCTTAATGCTTCTATTCATAAAACTTGTGAGAATGATTTTGCTACAGTTATTTATGATAATCCTTGTTGCTTTGATAAATCTTATGATAATCCTCTATTTATTCCAACCATTGATATGCATGATAATGAGGAAGTTTGTTTGGAAAATTTATACGATAATGCCCTAGATGATGGTCCTATGTTACTTGATGCTATAAATTATAAGCTACTAATGGGATTGCTATATGGAATCCCATACATTTGAAGAGTGACCAATCATCTTGTTTTAATATTGCTAAAAGTGGGAAAGAAGAGGCCATTATTTTAAATTTTGATCCCACTATATGTGAGCTTGATATGAATTGTGTGCTCTAATATCATGACAAACACGCTTTATGTGATAATTATGTTGTTGAGTTTGTTCATGGTGCTACTGAAAATTATTACGAGAGAGGAAAATATGGTTGTAGAAATTTTCTTGTTATTAAAACACCTCTCTTTATGTTGAAAGTTTTGAAGTTTCTTTTGTTCTACCTTCATATGCTTGCTCCTTTTTGCTTCTTTAATTTATTTCCGTGCAAGATTCCTATGCATAGGAAGTGGGTTAGACTTAAATGTTCTTTATATTTGCTTCTAGATGTTCTCTTATTGTTCTTCAATTCCTATTATTATGTGAGAATCTTTTAAAATCACTATGCATAGCTAAAAGGAGTTAAAGAAAAGCGTTTATGGGAGGCAACCCACTTTTGTTATCCTTTTGTTTTATTCTCTTTTGTGTGTGTTTTTTAAGTCGTTACCTCTGTAGCAAGTGATCCTTGTCCTTTTTATTTCAGTTTTTGTGCCAAGAGTAACCTCTAATTGAGAGGTAGTTCGATTTGGGGAACTTGATATCCTGAAAGAGATTTATGGGTTGTTACCAAAAATTCATATCTCTTAGACAGAATCACAGATTGCTTTTAAAAATAATAGATGCATGCCCCAGGTTCTTCTCTAACTTTCATTAGTTTCCCACTTTTTGATTTGGCCAACAGAAGATTTTCGAAAAAATCATCTTTACCGACTGTTCGGTTTTGACAGTTTTTTGCCAATATTTGCATTGTCTTAATCTCTTATTTTGGTGTTCTTTTGAGGGGAACAGATTTAAAAAAAGTTGTGACAGTAGCTAATGTTTTAATCGAAGTGCGAGACTTGTGTTGAAACTGAACCAAGTGAATTTATTGTTTTAATTACACTAACGTTGCCAATGAAGATTGTGAGGAAGTTTTAGGTGGAGGAAGTTTTCAAGTGTAGGGAGAGAAGAATGATATGATAAGATGAAGGATGGAAAAAAGTGCAAGATTGGGGATTCCCATGTCACCACAAGACATATCCAATAATTACAAGCGTCAAAGCTTGGGGATGACCAAGGCATCCCTTCTTCATAAAAAAAATACGAGGTTTCTTTCAAAATACTATATTTTTATTGATTCACATGATATGTGTTATTCTTGGAGCGTCTTTTTATTTTTCTTTCAATTTTCTTAAATTTCTTGTAGCTTTTTTGGTTTTATCCTATAACTTTTATTTTTTGAGGGATACGCTTCGTTTTCATTGACTAGAACACTCTACTTTTCACTCTTATTATTCTGCGAGTGTTTAGTTTTTGCTAGTACTGCGTTTAGCTCTTGTTTTTCACTCGAATTTTTTCAGAGCTTGCTGATTTTCTCCAGTTATATTTGATTATCTCTCTGGTATTCTATGATTATTTTCTATGAGAGTTGTTTCAAATAATTTGATTGGTGTTGGAGAAGAGTAAATTGTTTCATGCTCATAGTGGTGCAATAGGAAGCTTGTTTTTACTGTGGATTAGGCTTTGGCATGTCATGTTAGATGTTATTTTAATTGTGTGCTTAGTTATTCATGATGTATCATGACTATTCTCAAATAGTTGAGAGTGCTTAATGTGCCATTGAATTTAATCACGAGTTGTTCTCTCGTATTGAAGCATGGTTTTGTGGGATTTCTTCTTTGAATGCTTTATCTGGATTGACTTGGTGCATGCTTACACCATGTTATGACTACAAAAAAAATCACTTCTATCCTTGATTATTGTTTAGTTTTTGACTTGTAATATCACTTCATACTTTTATTAATGATGTTTTGTCGCTATGCATGATTATGGCCATTATTCCTCTCTTAGTTGGTCGCTCCCAGTCTTTCGCTAGCCTACACCTGTACAGAGTATGAGCTTTAATCGTGCATCCGATTTCCAAAAAACCAAAGTATGCCAGATGTGTCCACCATATCTACCTATATGTGGTATTTAACAGCCACTCAAAGTAAATTTCTCGTGTGCTACCTTTAAATCTTCAAAATTATAACCTGTTTTGTGTTCTTGTTTTAGCTTATGAGGAAGTAGTTTAAAGTTTATTATGGTTTGTGTCAAGAAAATTTCTTCTTCTTTTTCACCCAATGAGTATGGAATATGTGCTCATTTAAATTTGCAGAGAGCTGGTGCCAAATAATAACAAAAAGGCACCTCCCCATGGTTTGTTGAAATATAGTGGGTACTTGTGAACACGGCTAGCCCTGGTTTGTGAAATGAAAGGTTGGGGGAAGTGCCAAACTAATAAACAATGGAAACCGCTATCAAAAGTATAAACATTTTGCCTGACATGGATTATGATAAGTTTTTCATTACCATTCGTTGACATAGACACACACCTCTCTCAAATTTGTTTTCAATGTCTCTGTTTTATCAAATAAAAATCTCTAGTAATCCCCGCTTCCCTCTGTGAAGGGCCTTTCTATTACTTTATGTTGAGTCTTCATCTTCTTACTCTATGCACCTTCTAAGAGAGCATAGTTTTTCATTCTGAGTATAACGTGCATAGTCCCAAAAATTATTATTGATTGATTCATGATAGTGGTATTGCTTGCTATAATATTATTTGCATCTAGTCACCATTTAAACTTTGAAGGCGTCCTGGCATTTATGTTTTGCTACCACACGAAACACTAGTTGGATACCACTTTATTATTTTTTTCTTTATGATTGAAACAACTGTATCACTTCCAATGTTTCATTATTCGTTTTCTTTTGTTTGTGTTTCTTTTCATGTGCAACATGGTTGCTAAGTTTACATTGGTTGAAATAATATGTATCATGCCTTTGTTAAAGTACTTTGATCTCAGCGTTAAAATGCTTTTACATAACGTTGATCAAGATGTGTGTAGGCTTCATATCACCTCAAAACTTATTTTGTTATCACTTACCTACTCGAGGACGAGCAGGAGTTAAGCTTGGGGATGTTGATATGTTGCAAAAGTATCTATCGTTTTTTTATGATCCATGATTTTTTTCTACCCAATACCTTTTATTTTCCACATGTATTTTATCGTTCTCCGGATGTTTTCACAGACTAACCTATTAACAATATGCCCTAGGCCATTTAATGTTTTCGATTTGAGAAAGGTTCTTAAGGAAATATTCTCGAAAAGGGCTGAAAATCCACGAAGATCAATTTTTACCCGTAACGAAGATTGGTTCCAAAGGGGAGCCATAGGGGACAGGGCGCCACCAGGAGCAGCCTCTTTTACGGACGCGGCCAGTGGGCCCCTAATCACCATCTCTCGTCCCCTTTCGCCTATAAACTGCCATTTACCCTAAAAATCATGGTGACGGAGTTATTTTCCATGAAACATACAAAGAGGCGTCGTCACCTCGAAAGTCCAATCTAGGGCTTCTAGAGTCCTGTTTCGGCACCCTGCCGGAGAGGGGTGTCATCACCGAAGGCCTCTACATTTCCATGATCGCCTCCGGACAGATGCGTGAGTAGTTCATCTCGGGACTACAGGTCCATGGCAGTAGCTAGATGGTTGTTCTCTCCCCTATGTCTCCATGTTTAGATTCTCGTGAGCTGCCTCACATGATTGAGACCACTATTATGTAATTGCGCATGTTGTGTTTTCTAGGATCCAATGAACCATGAGATTATGATTATTTTGTTCATGTCAATCTGAGATGCTTCACTTATATTCGTCGAGAGTTTTAATCTTGTCTTGCAATACTCTCCGGTGTTCATGATTACCCTGGCCACGTAGTTCTTTTCACCTCCAAGAGAGGGTTTATATGCTAGATAGTGGGTTCGTGCCTCCTTGTTCCTGCGTTCGAGTGACAGAAAAGTGCGGGGGGGGGGGGGGGGATGTATTTTTTCCACTAGGGAGAAAACAGCGGTGTTATTGTCTATGGATGATAATGTGACGCCCCTAGATCGGGTACTATGGGGATTTCAGCGTTCCCGCCAGAATCCACATAATACCGATCCCGAGTTGTCAACTTTTGGTAACTTTACAACAATTCATGAATAATCCGCAACAACGACAGAAGAGATATATACAACACGACTCAAACAAGTCAAGAATACAACTAATACAATACAAAGATCCAAATAACAACGAAAGACAAAATAGTATCCGACTACAAATACGATACAAATTGGACTAAGAGTTCTAAAGATAAACGATGGCGTCCAATCCCTGCACAGGCCAGGCCGGAGGGATTCCCAAGCTAACGGCGTCAGACTTCAAACCTATTCACTGCATTTTGGAATATGCAGCCCCGAATGGATCAGTAAGGTAAAGTATTGGCAAGATATGTAGACTAGTAAGTATGCCAAACACTTCACAAGCTATGAATGCTTTGAATTCCGGGAGAAGGACTTAGTGGTTGAAGCGGCAAGCAACACTAACAACTTATAGAGACACACTAACTTCCGTCTATTAGAAAGGGGTGAGAGAGTGCGACAAGACCAACTACACTACTCACCAAGAACAAAAACCCAACCATGATTTACCCCCCTCAACCAATGCCAGGAGGTAACCCGAGGAAAACTCACACGTGTTGAAACAATAAACTCGTTAGCGTACATGTTAACAAATATCATTAAGTGTAAGTTGTCGCACCCTGACTTCTAAGGGATACTCACCGCACGAACTGGATAGCAGATGCTTGGATTATGGGGCATAACTGCTCCCACGTCCCAGCTTCCTGGTAGGCCTGCGCTTATGCGCGACAACACAAGCTCTGCTATTCCATCGTCGATGTAAACTATCCACTAGAAATCACAGGCACTACCATTGACGTACTTCATAACAAACACGCACTGTACGTCAACAGTTTTGAACGAATGATAATCACAACATATCTCTACGACACAAAAGATTGAAATAAAGTTGCAACTGGCCTTCATTAAGGCAGAAATAGCAAATACAATCATCCAGAGGACACATGTCCCAACATGTCATTCATTACATCAGCGGAAGCAAACAAAGGTGTCTGAGTACAGACAAAACTGAAGGCTTAAGAAGCCGGAGGAAAATAAAGCAAACGAAGCCCATCCCCGAAGGTCCTGGATCCTGCCCTGGTCCAGCTATCTACTCGTCTGCAGCGTCGTCAAACTCCACGAAGTAGCCGTCCTGAGAAGCATCGTAGCCGTAGTCGTACTCTGCGTAAACCACAGCCCCAACGGGGTCAGTACATCCAAGTACTGGCAAGCAAGACTCACAATTCATCAAAGAGTTACCCGTCAACACAAGCATAGATGCTTGGGATCAACGGAAGAAAGGGGTGATATGAAAGTTGCTGCTGGCTGCGCTAACCAACTACAGAAGATAACTACAAGTTCCGGCTAACAGAATAGGATGAGATCGAGGATTGTAACCAACTGAAAGATAACTTCAACCAAACCCATCCTGGATCTCGCCCCTTATCCGAAGAAGCAATCCGAGGATAACTCACACAGTTATGATAAGGTGAATCAAGTTATTGTGTGAATAACCTATTACTAGTCAAGTTATTAATCAGTGGGTGAATCATGATTGAGCATTAAGTTGAAGTTGTCCTGAGTACTTGTTAGCCAGTACTTTCACCAAGTAATCCATAACCGCGGAAAACACGGCTTCTCGAGAAGATTATCCCTGCAGGGTTGCACCAATTTGGCCGTACACTCATGAATATCCCGCCAGATGGGATGCCTCCCACCAAGCGGGGCACTCAACACAACCAACCATTCCTCGCATCAAGCCCAAAGCACCTTGGGCGCACGGCTAATCGAGCCCAGAAGAAAATGGACCCTCATAGCACTCTAAGAACGTGTCCCCCTATATGCCGACTACAAAAGTTCCACCCTGCGCTGGGCTCGCAAAAACATGCATGCGGCAAATAGAAAGCACGAACTAAATGAGATGATTTGGACGAGATGCGTATCAGGTCAAGTTGAGGGGGGCGCCCATACTCGCTTCCCAAATGCGGGTAGTGCGCTCATCATGGATCAGTAGACAAGACCCTTTTCCTATTAGGGTCGACACTAGCAGGCTTCAAAACCTCTCATGGGCCTCCTGCCGGTGCCTTATCATCAAATTATTATTATTACCATTAGCAATTAACAGGATTGATTAATTAACATCGAGCCCCGGTACAAATAATAAGATAGCAAAAGTAATAACCGACAACAGACTCGAGTGAAAGCAACCCTAAGCATGCTAGATAGAACAGGCACAAGCAAAGGCTGTAGGTATGGAGGTGAGGCAGTATCATTGGTTCAGGGTATCATGTGATAGGTTCGGAGAACAAGCAACGATACATAGGGCTAGCAATAATAGACAAAAAGGATAGTATCGACAACAAGTGTGGAAAGGAACTCGATGATTCATGTGAGTGATAACTTGCCTGGCAGCTCAGTATCGTACTGGGCTAGGTCCTGAGAAGTGGTGTCGTAAGGATCGTCGGTCTCAACGTAGTCGTCGTCTAACCGAGAAGAAGCAAACAACAAAACAGGTATGTAAACAAACACTGACATGGCATTGTGCACAATCAAATATGATGCATGACAATTTAATAGATGCAGTAAAGTAAACTATTTGATATGATAACACAATTTAAATGGACTGATATGCAACTGTGAGTTGCATATGAAAAGCCCATGGAATTTGGTTAGGTTATTTGTTTTCCAACTAATCAACAGGTGATAATGGTTTAGTATGATGCATGCAAAAGGAAAACAGCAAAATAACAACATTAGAACCAAATTACAATAGGTTGTAGCAATTTAAAAGTTTGTTATTAATTTTGGAAAATTTTGGGTGCATTAAAGGTATCACACATGTAGTTGTTGTTTTCAACCATTTAAAATGTTCAAAACAAATAACAAAGTTGATATTTGAAAAGAACATCAAATTCTGGTTGGATTGCATGTTTCACAATTTGAAATTGGACTTTGGATTATTTAGTTATGAATTAATCAAAATTAAACAAGTTTAAATTGAATTAAACATGATTTAAATAGATTAGGCAATTTAAATTGTTCAAACCAGAAAACAAAATTTATATTTGAATAGAGCATTCAAAAAGGTGTGAAAAACATATTTTAGTTGAATTATTTGAAAACAGTATGAATTAGTTATGAATTATTTCAAATTGCATTTGAATTATTTGGATTTGAATTTAAATTGCATTTTGAAAATTCAAAACAGAACACAAATTGCATATTTGGAAAGATTATAAAATTTGGATCAGAATAGATATCAAGTTTGTAGTTATTGGATTTATAAAATGAAAGTTATTGAATTTCAAAGTTTTGATTTAATTCTGCTATTTAAAAGAATTTTGGAATTAAACAGATTCGTTTTATTTCTTTTTACACGCACTGAAACGCACACCCAGCCACTGCCAGGGGGGCCCAAGGGGACCGTGTGCTTGCGTGGCAAACGTGTGACTGACAGGGGGCCCTCCCTGTCAGCGGGGCAGAGGAAAAAAGTGTGGGATTAAATCCCGCGAGGGCAGGGCTCGAACCCTGCACCTCTCCCTCGCTGCGCGTTAGACTGAACCAGTGCGCTGCGCTGCGTTTCGTGTTAGCAGAAGCGACGCGGGGAGGATAAGGTTCAGATCGAGCTGTTAACTGAATTTAACTGACGATCGCACGCTTCCCTGCTCGACTGACAGAGGTGGCCGCCGGCGTGGAAACACGGCCGTGCTCGCCGTGGTTGAGGTGTGTGCGCATGCTGGACGTGGGTGTGTGCACGGTGCAGTAGCAGAGCAGTAGAGGGAGGGATGGCGATGGTGGAGCTCACCGGAACTTCGTCGGGTGGCAGAGAGGTGACGACGGCGGGACGGCGGCGGTGGCGAAGATGGCGTGGTGGATCCCGTGCCTCTCCGTGCTCCCGCAGATGTTCAACACGTAGAGGAGGAAGAGGTGGTGCTAGCCCAGCGGTCCAACGGCGGTGAGAGGCTCTGCAACGGCGACGAACCACTCGGGTTCAGAAAAACGTGGCGCGGTGGCCGGAGAGAAAGGAAAGGACGGCGTGGACGATCGGAAGCTCACCGTGGCGATTGCGGTGTCCAGGGGGGAAGAGGAGGTGACGGGGAAGCGATTCCAGTAGGTGGACGAGGATGTGGTGGCCTAGGTGGGTGGCGCCATGGAGTTCTTCAGAAGCTCGCCGGCGGAAGGAGCAGAGAGGTGGAGCTCGAGGAAGGAGGAGATGGCGGCGCTCGCGAGGTGGAAGCGGAACCCTAGGAGCCTAGGGTTTCTCCCAGGGGGGTTAGGGGGTGTTTTATAGGGCCGCGGCGCTCCTCTGGCCGCCGGAATCGCACGGGGCCGCCGTGGCACCGGCGGATGCGCGCCGTACGCGGGGAAGAAACGCGATTAGGCGTGCAGCACGAATCTCCGCGCAGTTTGAACCGGTAAGTGGTGCTGCGCGGGCTGGGCTGCGGTGCGCGCGCGCGTAGGGCTAGGTGGGCTGGGCCAGATGCTTAGCTGCCGCGCGCTTTTCTCTTTTATTCTTTTCTGGTTTTTTATTTTTTTTGTATTTTGCTTTTGGACAAAAGTTGTTAAGGTTTTATTTGAGAAAAATTCTGAAAAAATTAGGTTAAGCTATTTAATTAATTAGCAACCACAATATAAGCTTGGATTTCAAAAATGAAATTTTAAAATTGTAGTTAGTGTTTGAAACCAAATATGGGGAAATTTCATATTAAATTCATTTATTTAAAACAAACATTTGAATAGGGTTATCCCTAGGTTAAAACAAATGATTTTAGGAATACAAACATGTGGTGAAGTTGATGGGTTCACTTATGTACTGATTTGAACTTGGTTTGGAATTTAAAAGATGGTTTGAGAATTAATGGTTGAATATTGGTTGG
This sequence comes from Alopecurus myosuroides, assembly GCA_028641055.1. Classification (NCBI taxonomy): domain Eukaryota; kingdom Viridiplantae; phylum Streptophyta; class Magnoliopsida; order Poales; family Poaceae; genus Alopecurus; species Alopecurus myosuroides. Next base: position 463,478,857 of record CM054058.1, read on the forward strand.
ACTTAAAGCAACAATTTAATAAGTGAGAAAAGGAATAACATGGTTGTTTTTAGTTGTTATTTTTATTCCAAAATTGTAACATAGCAAGTATGAAAGCAATGTTTGAAAAAGGTTTGAATTTGAGTTGTGAAAACAAGATAAAACAGGTAGAAACAAATGCAACAATAAATAAACATGATGACATGATGCATTGCTTGAAATAAAACAAGGAATCAAACATTCTAAGGGTTGTTTTCATACTTGGATGTTACAAAACGCCCCCCCTTGAAGGAATCGCGCCCCGAGATTCCCTACTGAGAAATGAAAAGGTCCGGATACTTCTTGCGAAGATCCTCTTCGGTCTCCCACGTTGCCTCTTTATCGGAATGATGCGACCATTGGACTTTCAAGAACTTGGTGCTCTTGTTGCGAGTCTTACGCTCGGTCTCATCGAGAATACGAATAGGGTGCTCCTCATAAGACAGATCATCTTGCAGCTCAATAGAATCATGATCAACTGCACGATCTGGGTCTTTGAAACACTTCTTGAGTTGTGACACGTGGAAAACATCGTGCACCTTGGATAGTTTTTCTGGAAGTTCAAGACGATAAGCATTTTCTGCACGCCTTGAGAGGATGTTAAAGGGACCAATGTATCTTGGTGCAAGCTTTCCTTTCACACCAAAACGATGAGTGCCTCTGAGGGGAGTTACACGGAGATATGCCTTATCACCAGGTGCATAGACCATATCCTTGTGCTTGCTATCATAATAGCTCTTCTGACGAGACTGAGCAATCCTGAGATTGTCACGAATGATTCGAACTTTCTCCTCGGCTTCCTTAACAATGTCAGGGCCTAAGAGTGAACGCTCACCAGCTCCAGACCAATTGATTGGACTCCTGCATCTTCGACCATACAGTGCCTCAAAAGGTGCCATGCCTAGGCTTGCCTGGTAGCTGTTGTTGTAGGAGAATTCAGCATATGGAAGGCAATCCTCCCATTTCATGCCAAATGAGATACCACATGCTCTGAGCATATCCTCGAGAATCTGATTGACTCTTTCGACTTGCCCCTGAGACTGAGGGTGATAAGCTGTGCTGAACAGAAGTTTAGTGCCCAATGCTTCTTGAAAGCTTTTCCAGAAATGAGAAGTGAAGATGCTTCCACGATCTGAGCTTATTTCCAATGGTACACCATGAAGAGGAACAATCCTTGCTGTGTAGAGCTCTGCTAACTGGCTAGCTGAGATAGTTTCCTTGACAGCAAAGAAGTGAGCAACCTTAGTGAGACGATCAATAACAACGAAGATTGCATCGTTGCCTTTCCTGGACTTTGGAAACCCAGTAACGAAGTCCATTTCAATCATGTCCCACTTCCAGTCAGGAATTTTCAGAGGTTGGAGTAGGCCTGCTGTTTTTTGATGGACTGCCTTAACACGTTGACAAACGTCGCATTCAGAAACGTATTGAGCAATTTCACGTTTCATGCCAGACCACCAATACAGAGTCTTAAGATCCTGGTACATCTTTGTACTTCCAGGGTGAATGGATAGAGGAGTTTCATGAGCCTCCTTGAGAATGATATCCTTGAGACTTTGAATCTGAGGAACTGCAATGCGTCCTTCGAAGAACACAGTTCCTTTGTCATCAAGTGAGAAGGACTTGAATTTATCACTGCCCTCCTTGATTTGCTCTACCATCTTCTTGATTTCATTATCACGAAGCTGTTCAGAACGAATCTTGTCCTCGAGAGTTGGGCTGGCTGTCAAGCTAGCAAGGTATCCTTCAGGAACAAGACCAAGGTTTAGCTTCTGGAATTCCTCATGAAGTGGAGGTTGGCTTTCCATGATCATGAGATTATTGCAATAGGATTTGCGACTGAGAGCATCGGCCATAACATTAGCCTTGCCTGGAGTGTAAGAAATGGTGAGATCAAAGTCTTTAATCTTCTCAATCCATCTCCTTTGCCTGAGGTTTAGATCTGGCTGAGTGAAGATGTATTTCAGACTCTTATGATCGGAAAAGATTTCAGTTTTGTTACCCAACAAGTATTGTCTCCATTTCTTGAGGGCAAACACCACTGCTGCAAGTTCAAGATCATGAGTGGGATAGTTTTGCTCATGTGGGTTCAACTGACGTGAAGCATAAGCCACAACTTGACGTTCTTGCATAAGAACTGCTCCTAGGCCTTGGAGAGATGCATCACAGAATATCTGGAAAGGTTTGGTAGTATCTGGACCAACCAGAACCGGGGTGGAAGTGAGTTTAGTCTTCAGGAGGTTGAAACTCTCATCACATTGTGGAGTCCAAACGAACTTTTTGTCCTTCTTTGTGAGATCAGTGAGAGGTTTGGCAATCTTGGAAAAGTTTTGGACGAAACGACGGCAATAGCTAGCTAAGCCAAGAAAGCTTCTGACTTGCTTTACCGTCTTAGGGGGTTTCCAATCAACAATTGCCTTAACCTTTTCAGGATCAATGGCAATGCCTTTGGCAGAGATGATATGACCAAGATATGCAACTTCTGGAATCCAGAACTCACATTTGGAATACTTGGCATACAGACGATGCTCGCGAAGTTTCATGAGAGTGAGACGAAGGTGTTCTCCATGCTCTTCCTCGGATTTTGAGTAGACTAGGATGTCATCAAGATATACCACAACGAACTTGTCGAGGTATTCATGAAAGACGGAATTCATGAGTCTTGAGAACGTTGCCGGTGCATTGGTGAGACCAAAGGACATGACGGTGAACTCATAAAGACCGTAACGAGTGGTGAAAGCTGTTTTTGGAATATCTTCCTTTCTGATCTTTATCTGATGGTAACCCATCCTCAAGTCCAACTTTGAGAATATTGAGGCTCCAGCAAGTTGATCAAAAAGATCATCGATACGAGGAAGTGGATACTTGTTCTTGATGGTTTTCTCGTTGAGAGGACGATAGTCAACCACGAGTCTTTTTGTTTGATCCTTCTTGGCAACAAACAGAGTTGGGCAACCCCAAGCGGAAGAACTAGGCTGAATGTAACCTTTCTCCATGTACATATCGATTTGCTCCTTCAACAATTTCAGTTCAGGAGGAGCTATCTTGTATGGATGCTTAGAGATTGGAGCAGTACCTGGCTCAAGCTCGATCACGAACTCAACTGCTCTGTCCGGAGGCATCCCTGGCAACTCTTCTGGAAAGACGTCAGGGAAGTCACAAACCACCGGAACATTTTCAATTTCAGGAAGGGGTTTGGCATCGAGGTTGAACAGCTGAACAGAACTTGATCCATATGGAGAATAGACTATCTGGCCTGAAGTGTGAGAGAGAGTTATTGACTTTTGAGCACAGTCAATTTTAGCTTTGTGGGTCTTCAACCAATCCATACCCAGAATGACATCAATGTCAGAATTTCCCAGCAACATGAGTGAAGCAAGGAATATGCGACCTCCAATTAGGATCTCATTGTCCATGCTTATCTGGGAAGTCAACATTTGCGGTCCCGGAGAGTGAACAGTCATTTGATTGCTTAGCGGAACCAGAACTAGGTTGTATGCTTTTGCAAAAATCTTTGACACGAATGAATGCGATGCTCCAGTATCAAACAACACTTTAGCTGGAATAGAGTTTACGGGTAATATACCGAGAACGACGTCAGCGGCTTCCTCAGCTTTGTCGGCCTTGATATGGTTCACCCTCGCGTTCCTCCCGACAGGCCTGTTGTTGGAGTTGAAGGCTTTAGCCGGGGGAGCACGAACCATAGCCTGGTTGGTGTTGGGGCGAGGAGGTGGAGGTAGCTGCCTCTGAGTGCACTTATCAGCGTAGTGTCCAGTCTCCTTGCACTTGTAGCAAGTGACGACACGAGGAGGACCTGGCCTTGGCTGCCCCATTGGAATCCTCTGACCCTGCATCTGAGATGGGTTGGGCGGGCGGGGACCAAAGCCTGGAGGAGCTTGGGCATTTGGAGCCCGAGTGACAGCACCATTTGGCACCCAGATGCGGCGCTTCTGCGGAGGGGTGGTCATGTTGGAGGAGGAACCACCCTCACGCGAGTGCTTGCGGGACTCTTCGAACGCCTTGCGCCCATTCTCCTCATTGAGCGCGGTGTTCACGAGCTCAACGAAGTCCTTGCACTTGATGTTGGTGAGAGCGTACTTCAGTTCCGGGTTAAAGCCTCTGCGGAACCTTGCCATCTTCTTGGTTTCGGTGGACACTTCGTCACCAGCGTACCGAGCGAGGCGATTGAACTCGTTCTGGTAGCCGAGGACGTCCAGCTTGCCCTGTCTGAGAGAGCAGAATTCCTCACGCATCCTTTCCATGAGACCATCCGGGATGTGGTGCTTCAGGAAGGCATCCTTGAAACATCCCCAGGTGATAGGAAAGCCAGCTCTCATGGTCTGGTAGTTCTCCCACCAAGTAGCTGCCTGACCCTTCAGTAGGTAGGTGGCATACTTGACCTTATCTTCCTCAGCAACATGAGCAATCTCCAGAGCCCTGTTGATCTCCCTGATCCAGTCATCAGCATCCAGAGGCTCACGTGTTGCCACGAAAGCCCTCGGACCCACGCTCAGAAACTCCTTGATACTGACTCGCGGAGCATTCTGGTTGTTGTGCTGGTTAGCCTGGATCTGAGCCATCTGAGTCACCACTTGGGTCATCTGAGCCAACAGTTCCCCCATTGGTGGTGGTGGAGGCGGGGTGTTCCTGGTTGGAGGCATCCTGAACAGAAATGCATTTTAGCACAACAATACAACAGGATAGACTTGGTAACCGAAAGATAGATTATTCCGACGCATGAATAGATAACCAACAGGTACATCATCACATGTTCAAATACATCAGAATATCCAACAGACCAATACATGGTTCGAAAGACAAGGATAACTAAACACAGCTAGGAGCGGATACATCGGTACTCCCATGCTCATCACGCAGGACGGCGGTGAGTAGTACGACGAGAGATACGGTGAGGAGGAACCCCACGGAAGTAGGTATCACGACGATCCCTGTAGATAGGAAATGCTCTGAGAGCAACTCTCGGAGTGGTGAAGTAGAAAGCGTCCTCTTCCTGTGCTCCATAGCGAGGGATCCCCGTGTAACCTGCACCGAGGTGGAGAAGTGGACCTCTGATCGGCTCGTAACCTCCAGCATCTGGCAACGGAAGACCAGCTGGCTGAACGCAACGCGCAAAGCGCTCATCTCCAACAAAGTCTGTGGTGTACGTCGCCAGACGGGTGAGAGCAAAGTGGAGCTGCTCCCTGACTGAGGCTAACTCCTGAGAAAGTGTGGAAGCAACTGCGTCACTGTGCCTCACGAACTGGGCAGTAGTGTGCAGCCTGGAGCTATCAGACTCGTAGGTATCCAGGTCGCGGTGGTCAGTGAAGTGAACTCCCGCTGCCGTGATGTAACCACGGGGGATGTGACGATAGATGGAATCATCAAACCCCCAGTAGTCAGCACGTAGAACGGTGAGACTCACGTACGCTGCCTGCTGCACGGCCATATCCACTGTGGAACCTACTGCCTCGTAGCTGTGAACAAAGCTCCTGCCATCATCCGACAGAATGTAGACGATAGCTCGGTAGAAAGTCTGCTCGAACTCGCGCTGGTGCTCGTAGACCTGGTACTCTGGTGCCCAACGGAACCCCAGATAGGTAACCATATCCCTCAGCATCTCCGGATAACCGGCGGTGTCCTCACAGCGAGTCATCCTAACCACCTGCGGGTAGAACCTGAGATCCATCTGCAGATGATCGGGAAAGGTTTTGATTAGGCTCCGGTAGAAGAAAAGGATGTGGAACTCAACAAGGTTCAATGGACGATAAGGATGTTGACAAGAACATGATATTGAAGCAACACTGGGAAAACTTGACCAAAAGTCCTGAGGTACTAAGGAGAACCCAAAACACGTGAAATCCTAACTTGAAAGTTTAGGTGAGAACAGAAAACACGTTTCACTTCCTTACCAGAAAAGGGTGGGTGGGTGGGGAAAGAAGAAAAAATGACAGAATTCCTACTCTCACGTTTCATTTTTCCTATATAGCTACAAAATAGTTTCTAGACTCAACTGCGACCAGTAAAAAGGGATCCTACAGGCAGACAGGCTCTGATACCATTTGTCGCACCCTGACTTCTAAGGGATACTCACCGCACGAACTGGATAGCAGATGCTTGGATTATGGGGCATAACTGCTCCCACGTCCCAGCTTCCTGGTAGGCCTGCGCTTATGCGCGACAACACAAGCTCTGCTATTCCACCGTCGATGTAAACTATCCACTAGAAATCACAGGCACTACCATTGACGTACTTCATAACAAACACGCACTGTACGTCAACAGTTTTGAACGAATGATAATCACAACATATCTCTACGACACAAAAGATTGAAATAAAGTTGCAACTGGCCTTCATTAAGGCAGAAATAGCAAATACAATCATCCAGAGGACACATGTCCCAACATGTCATTCATTACATCAGCGGAAGCAAACAAAGGTGTCTGAGTACAGACAAAACTGAAGGCTTAAGAAGCCGGAGGAAAATAAAGCAAACGAAGCCCATCCCCGAAGGTCCTGGATCCTGCCCTGGTCCAGCTATCTACTCGTCTGCAGCGTCGTCAAACTCCACGAAGTAGCCGTCCTGAGAAGCATCGTAGCCGTAGTCGTACTCTGCGTAAACCACAGCCCCAACGGGGTCAGTACATCCAAGTACTGGCAAGCAAGACTCACAATTCATCAAAGAGTTACCCGTCAACACAAGCATAGATGCTTGGGATCAACGGAAGAAAGGGGTGATATGAAAGTTGCTGCTGGCTGCGCTAACCAACTACAGAAGATAACTACAAGTTCCGGCTAACAGAATAGGATGAGATCGAGGATTGTAACCAACTGAAAGATAACTTCAACCAAACCCATCCTGGATCTCGCCCCTTATCCGAAGAAGCAATCCGAGGATAACTCACACAGTTATGATAAGGTGAATCAAGTTATTGTGTGAATAACCTATTACTAGTCAAGTTATTAATCAGTGGGTGAATCATGATTGAGCATTAAGTTGAAGTTGTCCTGAGTACTTGTTAGCCAGTACTTTCACCAAGTAATCCATAACCGCGGAAAACACGGCTTCTCGAGAAGATTATCCCTGCAGGGTTGCACCAATTTGGCCGTACACTCATGAATATCCCGCCAGATGGGATGCCTCCCACCAAGCGGGGCACTCAACACAACCAACCATTCCTCGCATCAAGCCCAAAGCACCTTGGGCGCACGGCTAATCGAGCCCAGAAGAAAATGGACCCTCATAGCACTCTAAGAACGTGTCCCCCTATATGCCGACTACAAAAGTTCCACCCTGCGCTGGGCTCGCAAAAACATGCATGCGGCAAATAGAAAGCACGAACTAAATGAGATGATTTGGACGAGATGCGTATCAGGTCAAGTTGAGGGGGGCGCCCATACTCGCTTCCCAAATGCGGGTAGTGCGCTCATCATGGATCAGTAGACAAGACCCTTTTCCTATTAGGGTCGACACTAGCAGGCTTCAAAACCTCTCATGGGCCTCCTGCCGGTGCCTTATCATCAAATTATTATTATTACCATTAGCAATTAACAGGATTGATTAATTAACATCGAGCCCCGGTACAAATAATAAGATAGCAAAAGTAATAACCGACAACAGACTCGAGTGAAAGCAACCCTAAGCATGCTAGATAGAACAGGCACAAGCAAAGGCTGTAGGTATGGAGGTGAGGCAGTATCATTGGTTCAGGGTATCATGTGATAGGTTCGGAGAACAAGCAACGATACATAGGGCTAGCAATAATAGACAAAAAGGATAGTATCGACAACAAGTGTGGAAAGGAACTCGATGATTCATGTGAGTGATAACTTGCCTGGCAGCTCAGTATCGTACTGGGCTAGGTCCTGAGAAGTGGTGTCGTAAGGATCGTCGGTCTCAACGTAGTCGTCGTCTAACCGAGAAGAAGCAAACAACAAAACAGGTATGTAAACAAACACTGACATGGCATTGTGCACAATCAAATATGATGCATGACAATTTAATAGATGCAGTAAAGTAAACTATTTGATATGATAACACAATTTAAATGGACTGATATGCAACTGTGAGTTGCATATGAAAAGCCCATGGAATTTGGTTAGGTTATTTGTTTTCCAACTAATCAACAGGTGATAATGGTTTAGTATGATGCATGCAAAAGGAAAACAGCAAAATAACAACATTAGAACCAAATTACAATAGGTTGTAGCAATTTAAAAGTTTGTTATTAATTTTGGAAAATTTTGGGTGCATTAAAGGTATCACACATGTAGTTGTTGTTTTCAACCATTTAAAATGTTCAAAACAAATAACAAAGTTGATATTTGAAAAGAACATCAAATTCTGGTTGGATTGCATGTTTCACAATTTGAAATTGGACTTTGGATTGTTTAGTTATGAATTAATCAAAATTAAACAAGTTTAAATTGAATTAAACATGATTTAAATAGATTAGGCAATTTAAATTGTTCAAACCAGAAAACAAAATTTATATTTGAATAGAGCATTCAAAAAGGTGTGAAAAACATATTTTAGTTGAATTATTTGAAAACAGTATGAATTAGTTATGAATTATTTCAAATTGCATTTGAATTATTTGGATTTGAATTTAAATTGCATTTTGAAAATTCAAAACAGAACACAAATTGCATATTTGGAAAGATTATAAAATTTGGATCAGAATAGATATCAAGTTTGTAGTTATTGGATTTATAAAATGAAAGTTATTGAATTTCAAAGTTTTGATTTAATTCTGCTATTTAAAAGAATTTTGGAATTAAACAGATTCGTTTTATTTCTTTTTACACGCACTGAAACGCACACCCAGCCACTGCCAGGGGGGCCCAAGGGGACCGTGTGCTTGCGTGGCAAACGTGTGACTGACAGGGGGCCCTCCCTGTCAGCGGGGCAGAGGAAAAAAGTGTGGGATTAAATCCCGCGAGGGCAGGGCTCGAACCCTGCACCTCTCCCTCGCTGCGCGTTAGACTGAACCAGTGCGCTGCGCTGCGTTTCGTGTTAGCAGAAGCGACGCGGGGAGGATAAGGTTCAGATCGAGCTGTTAACTGAATTTAACTGACGACCGCACGCTTCCCTGCTCGACTGACAGAGGTGGCCGCCGGCGTGGAAACACGGCCGTGCTCGCCGTGGTTGAGGTGTGTGCGCATGCTGGACGTGGGTGTGTGCACGGTGCAGTAGCAGAGCAGTAGAGGGAGGGATGGCGATGGTGGAGCTCACCGGAACTTCGTCGGGTGGCAGAGAGGTGACGACGGCGGGACGGCGGCGGTGGCGAAGATGGCGTGGTGGATCCCGTGCCTCTCCGTGCTCCCGCAGATGTTCAACACGTAGAGGAGGAAGAGGTGGTGCTAGCCCAGCGGTCCAACGGCGGTGAGAGGCTCTGCAACGGCGACGAACCACTCGGGTTCAGAAAAACGTGGCGCGGTGGCCGGAGAGAAAGGAAAGGACGGCGTGGACGATCGGAAGCTCACCGTGGCGATTGCGGTGTCCAGGGGGGAAGAGGAGGTGACGGGGAAGCGATTCCAGTAGGTGGACGAGGATGTGGTGGCCTAGGTGGGTGGCGCCATGGAGTTCTTCAGAAGCTCGCCGGCGGAAGGAGCAGAGAGGTGGAGCTCGAGGAAGGAGGAGATGGCGGCGCTCGCGAGGTGGAAGCGGAACCCTAGGAGCCTAGGGTTTCTCCCAGGGGGGTTAGGGGGTGTTTTATAGGGCCGCGGCGCTCCTCTGGCCGCCGGAATCGCACGGGGCCGCCGTGGCACCGGCGGATGCGCGCCGTACGCGGGGAAGAAACGCGATTAGGCGTGCAGCACGAATCTCCGCGCAGTTTGAACCGGTAAGTGGTGCTGCGCGGGCTGGGCTGCGGTGCGCGCGCGCGTAGGGCTAGGTGGGCTGGGCCAGATGCTTAGCTGCCGCGCGCTTTTCTCTTTTATTCTTTTCTGGTTTTTTATTTTTTTTGTATTTTGCTTTTGGACAAAAGTTGTTAAGGTTTTATTTGAGAAAAATTCTGAAAAAATTAGGTTAAGCTATTTAATTAATTAGCAACCACAATATAAGCTTGGATTTCAAAAATGAAATTTTAAAATTGTAGTTAGTGTTTGAAACCAAATATGGGGAAATTTCATATTAAATTCATTTATTTAAAACAAACATTTGAATAGGGTTATCCCTAGGTTAAAACAAATGATTTTAGGAATACAAACATGTGGTGAAGTTGATGGGTTCACTTATGTACTGATTTGAACTTGGTTTGGAATTTAAAAGATGGTTTGAGAATTAATGGTTGAATATTGGTTGGATTTAAAGCAACAATTTAATAAGTGAGAAAAGGAATAACATGGTTGTTTTTAGTTGTTATTTTTATTCCAAAATTGTAACATAGCAAGTATGAAAGCAATGTTTGAAAAAGGTTTGAATTTGAGTTGTGAAAACAAGATAAAACAGATAGAAACAAATGCAACAATAAATAAACATGATGACATGATGCATTGCTTGAAATAAAACAAGGAATCAAACATTCTAAGGGTTGTTTTCATACTTGGATGTTACATAAGTTGTATGACTCTTGTTAGCCAGCACTTTCTTCAAGTTCATCACATAAGCGCGGACAATACGCCTTCTCGGAAAGATTTAACCCTGCAGGGATGCACTACTGTAGCCACACGCACCGAGAATGTCGCGAGACTGTTGGCACAACACTTCACCTCACCAGAAACAAGTCCAGGGAGACACCTAGCTTGGTTGATCCGCAACGAGAGTCTGACCGATGCTTCGAAGTGGACCCAGCCGTTTGCGTCTACGCGCGAAGCGGGTCAAACCTGACCGGAACTGTCTTATTCACGTCATACTGCGGAAACCTATATAATTATACGCACAGAGGTAACATACCATCATCATCCTCAACGTCATTGCCATCATACCTGCAGAACTGGTGATGTGCGTACCCAAATGGAAAGCCCGAACTAAGTTGTGCCATCCTGGACACGAGTGCAGCGGGGCTAATAGGTTGCGGGGAGTCCCATTACCTCCCACGATGTGGTTAGCGCGCTCATTCTTGGATCAGCGGACAATAACCTTTTCCTAAGGCGACACCAGAGGGACCAAAAGCCTCAAGGGGCCTCCCGTCGGTGCCTTATCTCGAAACAAATTATTATTACCCCAAGCATTGATATCATTTAATTAAGTTAAACCAACCTATCATACTAGTTTAGGTTAAAAGGAACCTCACTCGGCCAATGTGACGCCCCTGGATCGGGTACTATGGGGATTTCAGCGTTCCCGACAGAATCCACATAATATCTGATCCCGAGCTATCATTTATGATACCATTACAACAGTTCGCGAATAATCCGCAACAACAATAGAAGATATATACAACACGACTCCAACGAGTCAAGAATACAACTGATACAATTCAAAGATCCAAATAACAACAGAAAACGAAACAGTATCGGACTACGGATCATATACAAATTGGACTAAGAGTTCTGAAGATAACCGATGGCGTCCAATCCCTGCCCAGGCCAAGCCAGAGGGATTCCCAAGCTAACATCGTCAAACTTCAAACCTGTAGACTGCATTGTGAATACAACCCCGGATCATGGGGCCAGTAATTTGAATGTACCAACAAGTAGCAAGCAATACTCACAAGGTACTAAGCAACCAGTCATCACAAGATACACATACTTTGGGTATAAAGGAAGATATTATTGTAATGAAGCGGCTACGGGCAACACTAAGCAGTCTATGGAGACACGTTACAACTCTCGTCTATTAGAAAGGTATGTGAGAGCGCATTGAAACAACTATAACTACTCACCAAGAACAATACCCATCCAGGGTTAACCCTCCTCAACCAATGCCCGAAGGTAACCCGAGGAAAACTCACACATGTTGAAATAGTAATCATTGTTATCGCACAGGTTAACAAATATCAATAGGTGTAAGTTGTCTGACTCTTGTTAGCCAACACTTTCTCCAAGATCGTCACATAAGCGCGGAAGATACGCCTTCTCGAAAACATTTAACCCTGCAGGGATGCACTACTGTAGCCACACGCACCGAACTATCGTGAGACTGTCGGCACAACACTTCACCTCACCACAAACAAGTCCAGGGATCCACCTAGCTAGGTTGGAACCACATCGAGAGTCCGGCCGATGCTTCGAAGCGGACCCAGCTGTTTGCGACTACGTGCAAGATGGGTCAAACCAAACCGGAACTGTCCGTTCGCACGTACCGCGAGATCTATATAATTGTACGCACATCGGTAACATACCATCATCATCCTCAACATCGTCTCCATAGCACCTGCAGAATTGGTGATGTGCGCACGCCAAATGGAAAGCCCGAACTAAGTTGTGGCATCCTGGACAAGAGTGTCGCGGGGCTAGTAGGTTGCGAGGAGTCTCATTTGTAACACCCGGGGTTTTCCCCAAAATAGAAATTGTTTGTTTTTGTTTTTCGCATCATGGCATCATGCATTGCATCTCATTCGGAACCATATAATTTTATTCCTAAGTAAGTTTAATCACAAAATAATTCTACTTTGTTTGAGCTCTTCTATTATTCCCTAAATCAATTCTTTTGTTTTCTCAAAATAATAAATACAAGTAAAAAAAAGGTTTTGGGGCTTACTGGCCAGGCCGGCCCAGCCCACCCATCCAAGCAGCCCACCTAAGCTCTTCCTTCCTCGTCCGTACAGAAGGCACGAGGAGAGCGTGATCCTCCCTCGGTGGCTTTCCAGCAGAGCAACCACGACCACCGCACCTGCTCCCTCCCCATCACTGGTCCCCTCCCGTCCTCCTCCTTATCTACCCAAGAGAAGATCCCCCCGAACCCTAGCCTCTCCTCTCCCCCTCTCCTTTCCCCTCTCTGTTCTTTCATTTTTCCTCTGAATTTTCTGGTAGAGAGAAAGAACACCGGAGGTTCTCGCCGACGCCCCCGTCGCCATGATCGCCTTCGACCTCATCTCTATGTGGGAACAGAACCACCTCGACGTCTTCTTCCTCTACGCAGAAAATCAGGAGCCGGAGCTGACCGGGATGTCGCCGATGAGGGCGTCTTCATCCTCGTTCACGAGTACGTCAACGTCAAGGCCGAGTTCTTCTTCCTCGACTCCGGTTCTCTGTCGACCTCTTCTTCCAATCAGCGGCTCCCCCACCATATCATATGGCATTAATAAAATTATTTTGTGCATTATTATGAATGGTTCAAATCTGTTTTCTAAGTTCCTAAAACAATTCTTTTTTTTCTGAAAAACAAATAAACAAAAAAAAGGTTTTGGTGGAGAGCAGCCCACCTAGCCCCCTACTTCCTTGTCTGTACGAACGCACACGCAGGAGGCCTGACCTCCCATCCCTGTCGCTTTCAACCACCACGGCACCAACCCTCCATGGTCCCCTCCTCCCCCTCCTTCTTATCTACCCGGGAGAGGATCCCCAAACCCTAGATCCTCTCCCCTTTTCCCTCCCCGCCGCCAGCTCTCTCTTCCTCTCCTGCCTGTTATTTTTCTCCTCCCCAAAGACCACCGAAGCACTCCACCACCAATCCACCATCCCGCCGACGAACTGCCGCTCCGATCGTTCCCAAGCCCAAACAAGCACAAGAGTTGCATCGCCTCGTCGTTCTCCGTCGATTGCAACCAGAAGCCGGACCTGGGACCGCACAGGATTGTCGCGCCGTCCCCGTCAAGAACGCCGTCCGTCTGTGCGGAGCTGAGCCGGGCGCCGTCTTCTCCTCCTCCGTTCGGTCCATGTCCTCGTGGCCTAACCGCACCCTCGCGCCCATCAACCTCCCCGAGGTGAGCCTCGCCTTCGGGACAACTTTCCCTTCCTCCTCGTGCTCTATGTGCGCTCGTCGTCGAATGAGCTCGGCAGCCATGGCGACCTCCTGGCTCCTGTACGTGCACGCGTGCCGTCCTATCAGGCACTTGTACAGGCACGTTGTGGTGCCCCCCTTTGAACACAGCACCCTCCACACTCCCATGCACCCGTGCAGCACCATCTATGCATCTCCTCAACACATCCAGCCACGCGGGTTCATAGTAATCGTCGATCATTCCCGCCCGCCTTCGTTGATCGGCAGAACGCACAGACAGAAAACTGTCTTCAGTTTCGTCAGTTAAGTGGGGCTGGTTTGCTTCTTATAGGGCCACGCACAAACGTGACCATCATCCGCGGCATAGCCCAGTGGCTAAGTTGCTGATCCGTGTCATGGGAGACACGAGTGTTGGAAGTAAAATCGAGTGATAAACGAGAAACCACAAAATGAATCGAACCGTCTCATTCCATTGATGATTCTGATTATATATACAAGGGGAAGGGACGCGAGTGAAGAGTCGCGTCCGTTCGAGGGGGTGCGAGGAGAGTCACGTCGGTTGGGAAAACAACCGACTTAGACATTTACATGAGAGAGGATTATCCCTTTAATTAATCTATTTAATTAAATCCTAACACTCCCCCTAATCCTTCCTTGTCCTTGCAATCGATCATCTTGGAATCATCTCCTCCAAAAACCATGTGGGAAAAAATATGAGGAGTATGGTGTGTATTATATGTTGCTAAAACTCCTTTAAACCCAGTGGAAAAAATAAGGAGAAAATGGTGCAACATATAATGATTGGATATGCTATTTAAACTCCTTTAAACCAAGTGGGAAAATAAGGAGAAATTGGCACAACATATAATTATTATTGCCTCTGTTAACTCGATATGAAGTAGATCCATTGAATATAGAGGTCAATAAATATGTCGTGTATACCTTCCTAAAAACCCCGTTGGGGAAAACGGATAGTATAACATATGAACTTATATTGATATTACCTCATTAAAAACCTTGATGGGAACCTAGATAGTAAACTCATAAAGGGAAAAAGAGTGTAATATGATGCTTTGAACATGAATAGTACAGGAAGATACTCCCCCTGACTCTTGCATATCTCGAAGCCGTCGAATACCAATTTCAGAAATATTAAAGTTGGTAGAGACTTCATGAACAAACCAACAAGGATTTTGCATGATTTGGATTTGCAAAATGTTTATTCCCCGACTCTTCTAGAGTTCATAGGGATAAAACAATTGAGTGGCAATATGCATGGTGATATTGTTCTTGATGTATCATGTTTGCATACATGCAACATAAGCAACATTATCTGTGTAGATAATGCTTTATGATTCAACAGAACCAATGCCACATGACTAATGTATGTGGTTTATCATTCTGTGAAGCCATATGTGCTAACACGTAGCATCATATCTTAGAATGATTGGAAGGTGTAGCAACCAAAGTCTGTTTGAAAGACGTCAATGGAGTGACAATTCTATCATGTAGGTACATATTGTGGGGATCGAAGAAGTAGCCACTATCAGTATATCGATGATATTGGAGTTCGGATTTCTCCGAAATATAAACAATAGGTCAAGATTTTTAGTGCCTTGGAGATATCGAGAGATATTCTTTATCCCAACCATTTATGTTAGTGGGTCCAAGGGAATTAGGATATGGAACTATATGTCCCAACATCTCTTCTACAACTTCCCGTGGTTTTAGTAAATCTTTCTCTACGTCTAGAGATCGAAAAACTGGCATGGGGAATGGATATGACACTACTAGGAAAATGGCTATAGGAGTGATGATAGCCGTGACGCACCGGCAAAACGGCGCGTCACGCCTAATAGCTGTGGCGCACCACAGTTTGGTGCTTCACGCCTATGGGCATACCCGTGACGCACCAAACAAACCGTGCGTCACGTCTATATGTGGGTGTTTGGTGGATACCATAGCCGTGGGGAAAGATAGCCGTGACACACCGTTTGTTTGGTGCGTCACGGGTATTGCAATAGCCGTGACGCACCAAACATACGGTGCGTCACGGCTATGCTATCCACCGAAATGTTCCCTCCACACCCCCCCCCCCCGGGACCGCCTTTCTAGTTTTGTCACGGAAGATTTCCATGTCTAAAAATCATCAAAAAAATAAATTCCTTATAGATGCACGGATAGTTTAATGTATACATTTTTAACAAATTTTGAAATACGTATTTCGACTTTCTGAGCAAAAGTTCTTTAAAAAAAGTAAAATGGGCATAACTTTTGCATACGATGTCGGAATTTAAAGTTCAATATACCAACGGAAACTAGAGAAAAAAATGAATCCAACCTCACTTGCTTTCGGCCTGTGAGCCTTTTTTAGATTCTCCAAATTCCGAAAGGAAAAAAAGTTATAGCCGTTTGAAGTTTTTTGACTAGAAATTAAAAATAAAAAAAGATAGGCGTGACGCATCACATGTATGGTGCGTCACGGCTAAGTAAGATAGGCGTGACGCACCACATGTATGGTGCGTCACGGCTAAGTCTGGGCAGAAATTTTCAAAATTCGAACCCGGGAGTGGCCACCCACCTATATATACTCCACTTCCTCCTCTTTCCTCCACTCTTCTCCATTCCCTTCTCATTTCTTCTTCCTCCACTCTCCATTCTCTCTTTTCCCTTCCTCCTCCTACCACCACCACCACCACCACCACCACCACCACCACCACCACCACCTCACATCCACTCCGGCGACCACCTCTACTCCGGCGACCACCTCCTCTCCGGTGACCACCTCTACTCCGGCGACCACCTCCTCTCCGGCGGCCTCCTCATGTCCGGCGACCACGACCACCTTCTCTCCGGCGGCCACCTCCACTCCGGCGACCACCTCCTCTCCGGCGACCACGACCACCTTCTCTCCGGCGGCCACCTCCACTCCGGCGACCACCTTCTCTCCGGCGGCCATCTCCACTCCGGCGGCCTCTCCGCTTCCGTTTTTCAAAATTTCAAAAATTTGGGCGGCCAGATCTGGATCTAGATCTAGATCTGGATCTGTCCCGCTTTTCTTTTTAAAATTTCGAAATCAATAGCCGTGACGCACCAAACAGGAGGTGCGCCACGGGTAACTAAAGATAGCCGTGACGCACCAAACGTGCTCCACGGGTAAACGAGATAGCCGTGACGCACCAAAAATAGGTGCGTCACGGCTATTTTAATAGGCGCGGCGTGATAGCCGTGACGCGCCCAGGTGCGTCAGGGATAAGCTATTTGGTGCGTCATAGGTAAGCTTTTTCCTAGTAGTGTGACTTTTCCATATTAAGTTTATCCAATATTTTCTGACATAGCCAATTTGGTGTACCATAATACTTGAGTGAAGCAGTTCGAGATCTAGTCTCAAGAACTATTTGGTTTTATCCAATACCTTCATCTCAAATTCCGTCTTGTATATGATCACGTGCTTCATCATCTTTAGGAGTAATCCTTGTGTATGATGAACACACATTAGTGATAATTATTTTAGGAGTAGTCCTTGTGAATAAGGAACTTACTACGTCGGTTGTACCAAAATTTACCGAAAACAATAAGCCATATGGTGGCTTATTGATTTTTACACAATATATGTTGCGTTTTAATTTCGATTCGGATTGAGATTCCTTCAGGAACCATACATGTCCAAATCTAGCGATCCACATGGATGTGTAGTCACTACATCTATCAACTGCATAGATAGATGATTTTTGTACTGCCAATTATATAAAGTATCAGAAATAAGGATTTCACTCGTGTCTGGAGAGTAGGTCTCGGATCTCTGCGGAAACCCGACCTTATGCTACAAGCCTTGCTTTCTCACCACCTTGTTGTTTTCGTTCCGTGTCTGGAAGAAAATGCAATAAATTGCATAGAGAATTCATTTGGAAGAGCGAGGCTAATTCTTCTTGGATTGCCTCCTTCGATTGTTACAGTCTGATTGAGTGGTTTACACTCTGCTATGGCCATAGTCTTTCGATCTGAATTCATCAAGAAGGTTGTTGGCAATCATACAATAGAAAAAATTTGTCGACGGTTGTAGGCTTTGGTTAAATGGTTCTCCAGTATCGATTTTTATAGGAAATCTCAAGCACCCTTGATGACTCTTCGTGATTTCCCAATACACGTGAGTCTGGGTGTTCCGATGTCCCAACCAGTGTGTGCAAGATGAAGCTGGGTGGTGGAGGTTTCCCGTCCACTGGGTGTATATAGCCCATAAGGTGTATGTCAACGCTAGGTTAACTTTCATTTACCGACTTAGACGATTTCTCCTCAATTGCCTTTGCTCCTTTTAGAAAGCTTGATCCAGGTTAGAGGCCATACTATTCCCCCTCTATTTAGGAAAGGGGAGTTGAGTGGTTTTTATTGGTACCTCCACTCTTTCGGGCGCGTTTCTAGCCGGACTAAAGGATTTTGTAACACCTTTCATATCAGTAAATGAATATGGCATAATATTTGCAATATGTTGCAAATGTGTGAATTCCAAACGTATAGTTCGGATTCTTGAGTACGTGGATATAAGGTGGAACGTGGAGTCCCAGTTTATTTCCTGGAATTCTATGTGGTACATAAAGTCTCCCCCTAATGCCTGGAAATAATCCATCCTTCAATGCAGCAATCAACGTACTGGGCAATGAATAGATACCCTATAAGGGTTTCAACGTACTTGGTGATCGACGGAGATCAGTACCCCACATAGATCCCTAGTATGTGGACCCAATTATGTATGTTGCGGTGGTGAGATCGGTACGCGTGAAGCGCTTCCGAACCTACGCAGATGGGAAATGCTTGGAGGATTTCCACGTATCATTTGAAGAGGGGAAGTACTGCGATATGCAGTTAATCAGTCAACAGCGTGTAAAACTGTATGACTCCAACATGAAGTTGGTAAAGTGCATTTCATAAACAAAGGTCTTGCAATGAGTTTTACCCTCTTAATCAGAGATTTAGCCAAACCATTTTGAGTGTGGACATATGGAACAAAGTGCTGAACATCAATCCTCGGGCCATGCAATAGACATTGAAAGCACATGAGGAGAATTCCGCAGCATTGTCCATGCGAATTTTTATAATTCGACTCTCGGGATAATGGCCCTGTAATTTAATTACTTCCCTCATTATCTTGGCAAAAGCATGGTGTCGTGTGAACAAAATCACACATGTGACCATCACGTAGATGCGTCAATTAGAACCATGAAATATATGAATGGTCCAGACAACTGCTGGTTGACACCACAAATGTCTCCTTGAGTGCATTCAAGGAACTAAAGTGGTCCAGCTTGTATCTTGAGGTGTGATGGCCTCAAAATTAGCTTTTATTTGGCGCATGATGTGCACACAAAATCTGATGACTGAGAAAATCTGGGCTCAAGCAAATTGTGACCAATGGAATTGCTTTATATGCAACATGTGCTACGGGTGGTATGTACGCGTAGTACACTCCAAACAATAGAGAGGGCGTCTTTCCAAATACTTATTCCTCATCTATCGGACCGAGTCCCGTAGAAATCTATATATTGAGTTAAAGAATTTTCGCTATGGAAATTCTTTCTCAAAATATAGAATACATTCAATCTTATGTATAGCAGAGTGCTGATACAATATATTGTGACATATAATACTTACGTTCTATTACAACATTACTAATGGACATTAATAAAAACGATCACTAAGGAGATAGTGGGACTAGTCGTAGTCTCCAAACATGCCAGTTGAGGCGTACTGAACCATCATGTCCTCTGTGCCTATAGAGTAATATGGTGGAAGGAGAGTAACGGTGTTGCTAGGTCCCGGGGGAACGTTTTGCGAACAACCAACTCTATCACTTCCATTTGGATGAAGGTTGAAGGTTTGCTTCAAACCTTTTCCCTCGAGGTGCGTTGCGTCCCTGGGATTGCTGGTACAGAATGACAAATGCTTTGGGGTCTTGCACTTGTTAGTGGGGTGCGTGTAGCATCCATACTTGTCGCAAAGCTTAGTTTTGTCTAACTTGTGCTTTGTGGTGCCTTTCCCATGGTCTGTGTTTCTAGGCTTTCTATTCCTGTTGCGCATTCTCTTACCATTGAAGTTGGAACCAGCCGTTTGCGCCTACGCGCGAAGCGGATCAAACCTGATCGGAACTTTCCGCTTCATGTCATACCTCGGAAACCTGTATAATTGTACGCACATCGGTAACATACCATCATCATCCTCAGCATCGTCTCCATAGCACCTGCAGAATTGGTGATGTGTGCACCCCAAATGGAAATCCCGAACTAAGTTGTGGCACCATAAAGCAAAAATGCACCAGGGCTAATATGTTACGGGGAGTCCTGATACGTCCATTTTGCATCAGTATTTTATATCATAATTTTATGTTATTCATTGATATATTTCATGTTATGATGCATCCCTTATGCTATTTTATCTTATTTTGCATGTTTCATAATTTTTGGAGAATAAACACCGGCACCAGGAATCTGATGGAAAAAAACACCGCCGAGATACCATATTTCAGAAGATCAGAAGAAGAAGTGGGACACTGGGGGTGTCTTAGAAGTTCAGAGGAGAATTCCAGACAGAAGGAGAGCCAGAGGGGGGCCACTAGGGGACCACACCATGAGGTGGCGTGTCCCCCTGGTCGCGCCACCAGGTGGTGTGGCCACCCTGGCCCACCTCTGGGGGGATATCTTTCGTGTACTTGGCCCCTAGTGAACCCGAAGCCTCATAGCACCGTTGAAGAATTATTCCACCGCCACTTCGGGTCGGAAAACACACGAGTGAAAAGCTCTCTGGCAGGGAGAAATCTGTCGGGGAAATTCCTCTCCGGAGAGGGGAAATCACCGCCATCGTCACCGTCATCACTCCAGGCATCATCAAGATCGTCATCATCATCATCATAATCACCACCAGCACCATCACCCTCATCATCCACCGTCATCCCGATGTAACAATTAGGGGCCTCTATCGTTGTTTCACATTAGATCTCTCTCCCGGTGTGGATTACTTGTTAGTAGTTGATGCTTGTGAGATTTATCGGTGGTTGCACTTTATGACCAGATTGTTATCATCCATCATATCACCTCTGATCATGATCCATATGATGTCTTGTGAGTAGTTCGTGTTGTTCTTGAGGACATGGGAGAAGTCAAGTTGTTAGTAGTGAAGTAATGTTGAGTAATATTTAATGTTTGATATTTAAGTTGTGGTGTTATTCTTCTAGTGGTGTCATGTGAACGTCGACTACATGATACTTCACCATTTATGGGCCCAGGGGAATGTATCGTGTATTTGTCTACTAATTGTGGGGTTGCCGGAGTGACAGAAACCTAAACCCCCTTTAGGAAACCATTACACGAGGGAGCGTAGGATCCCGGAGTTGCGGATTCTTGCAAGGGGTATAATCACAAGTATGTATTAGTCTTGGTTGGGACGGTACATTAGCATAGGTTCACCCACACAACACTTATAAAAACACCTAAAATTATTCAGTGGCATGGAACAAAAGCACTTGACAGAAACCTCCCGTGTGTCCTCGAGAACGTTTGTTAATCATAAGTAAACCTACCGGCTTGTCCTTTGTTGAAGAAAGGATTAGGCCATTGCATTTTATTTACTCGCACTTTATTTATCTGCAATATCAAAAACCGCTACAAATTTATCTTTCAGTATTTACAATTATTCCTTCATCGAAACTGCTTGTCAACACCTTCTGCTCCTCATTGGGTTCGACACTCTTATTTATCGAAAGTACTACGATACACCCCCTATACTTGTGGGTCATCAAGACTATTTTATGGCGCCGTTGTTGGCGAGTGAAGCGCTATTGGTAAGTGGAATTGATAAAGGAAGCTTCTGCTGTGATTGTTGTTTTTATTACTGTGTACTGCTTTATTACACTATTTTTGGATCTCCTTTTGAATCCTTATTTGCGGGCGCTGCTGCCACTGCTAGGGTAGTAAGTGACCCACCGCCTGATGATTTGGATCCTTATAAAATACCTACAAAGATTGTTAAACATGTTAGGAATAACTGCTATTCAGGTGATGGAACTGTCCATCATGGTGATCATTTGCTCTTTTTACATGAATTATGCGAGTTTTTCAAGTGTGCAGGTATTACAATGGACCAAGTGAAGAGGAAATTATTCTCTATATCATTGACAGGCCGAGCCGCTAAATGGTTCAAACTGCTAAAACATATCCAGACTATTGGATGGGAGGAAATTGTACGTCTCTTTTATTCTAAATTCTATCCTCCCAGTGAAATTCATAGAGATCGGAATTATATATATAATTTTTGGCCTCATGACGGAGAGAGTATTGCCCAAGCATGGGGAGATTGAAGTTACTAATTCTCAAATGCCCCATTCATGAGCTCCCAAGTAATATTGTTATTAATAATTTCTATGCAAGGCTTCCTCTTCATGATAAGGATTTATTAGATGCTTCTTGTTCTGGGTCATTTACACGTATGAAGGATGAAGATAAATGGGATCTTCTTGACTGTATTAAAAAAAACTGAAGGATGGGAGAATGACAAAGGTATAAAGTTAGGTATAAATTATGATTATGAATGCATTAAAACTTTTATGTCATCCGATGATTTTCAAAACGTTAGTACTGTTTATGGTCTTGATTCTCAAGTTGCTGCAAACTTATATAAGGATTTTGCTTCTTATATTGATATTCCTAAAAAGGAATGGGACAAGTACCATGGACCTTATAAAGATATTCTTAATTGTGTTCCTGCTAGAGATATAGAAGTTCATACCGTTGATTATATTGTGCCTAAACCTTATATTGAGAAAATTCCGTTCCCTACTAAGGTAAAAGAACATTATGTGTTAACTAGTGTGGTTAATAAAAGTGCAAGGAAACTTGTAGAACCCGAGGTACAAATAACTGTAGAACCTACAGTAACAATAGTAAAGGACCTTGTTTCTGAAAATATAGAAGAGGGACACATTATATTTTGTGAAGATGCTTCTAATATTGTCTCTCATCCTAGTAAATATAGGAAACCTAGTGTTCATGTGCTATCTGTTAGGATAGGTGACCATTTCTATTATGGTTTTTGTGATATTGGTGCTAGTTCTAGTGCTATTCCTTATGAGCTTTATAAAGAAATCATGCATGAAATTGATTCTTGTGAACTTGAAGACATTGATGTGATTATTCAACTTGCTAATATGGAAACTATTTCTCCGATTGGTATTGTTAGAGATGTGGAGGTCTTATGTGGTAAAACTAAATATCATGTTGATTTTCTAGTACTAGGCACTTTTGCTAGTGATACTTGTCCTATTATATTTGGTAGACCTTTCTTAAACACTTGCGGTGTTGTTATAGATTGTAAAAAGGATAATATACTTACAAAGTTTGATGGAGAGTCTTATGAATTTAATTTCTCCAAATTTGCTAAAGCACCTTATGAAGCTGAATTACCTAATGAGAATTATAGAGTTGAACAATTGGCTGCTATTGCTCCTTCGCAACAATACATGGAAGACCACGAAAGTGATGTCTTTATGGAAGAAAGGAATGAAATTGACGAGATATTCCTACATCAGCCAGCGATGCTGAAACAAAATTTACCGGTGGAAGACTTGGGTACCACATTACCACCCAAGGAGGATCATGTTTTTTATTTAAAGCCTTTGCCTGACAATCTTAAATATGCTTATATTGATGACAAGAAATTATATTATGTTATTATTAGTTCTAACCTTTCTGGTGAAGAAGAGGAGAGATTCTTGGGAATATTGAGGAAACACAGAAGTGCTATTGGTTATACTCTTGATGATATGAAGGGGATTTCTCCTGCTATATGTCAGCATGCTATTAATATTGAACCTGATGCAAATCCAGTTGTTGAACATCAACGCCATTTAAATCCTAAGATGAAGGATGTGGTAAGAAACGAGGTATTGAAACTCCTTGATGCTGGTATTATTTATCCTATTGATGATAGTAGATGGGTTAGTCCTGTGCATTTTGTCCCTAAGAAAGGAGGGATGACTATTGTGCCAAATGAAAATAATGAACTTATTCCTCAAAGAGTAGTGGTTGGTTATAGGATGTGCATTGATTTTAGGAAGGTTAACAAAGTTACTAAGAGAGATCATTATCCTTTGCATTTTATTGCTCAAATGTTAGAAAGGTTGTCTAAGAAAAATCATTTCTGCTTTCTTGATGGTTATTCTGGATTCTCTCAAATTGATGTTAGAAAGCTTGATCAAGAGAAAACAACCTTCACTTGTCCTTATGGAACCTATGCTTATAGACGTATGCATTTTGGTTTATGTAATGCTCCTGCTACTTTTCAAAGATGCATGTCTGCTATCTTTCATGGTTTTTGTGAAGAAATTGTGGAAGTCTTCATGGATGATTTCTCTGTCTATGGAACTTCTTTTGATAATTGTTTGCAAAATCTTGATAAAGTTTTGCAGAGATGTGAGGAGACTAATCTTGTTCTTAATTGGGAGAAATGCCACTTTATGGTTAATGAAGGAATTGTTCTTGGACATAAAATTTCTGAAAGAGGTATTGAAGTTGATAGAGCTAAAGTTGAAGCCATTGAGAAAATGCCCTGTCCCAGGGATGTCAAAGGTATTTGTAGTATTCTTGGTCATGCTGGTTTCTATAGAAGGATTGTTAAATATTTCTCTAAAATATAAAAGTCTCTTACTAATCTTCTTCAAATTGGATAGAGGAACATAATTCCAAAAAGAATATAATTCCAAAAAGAATATAAAAAATATGAACAAGTTCCAACAAAAAGTAAAATTGGATAGAGGAACATAATTCCAAAAATAATATAAAAAATATGAACAAGTTCCAACAAATTAGTACAAAAGAAAACTTTGATCCAATAATTGTGGAGGAATAAAACTTCATACTACATATAGGACAAAAAAAAGATAGAAAAAAACTAGGAACAAAAAGTAAAATTGTATAGAGGAACAAAATTCCAGAAGAAAATAAAAAATAGGGACAAGTTCCAACAAAATTCACCCCGCATATACATGGAGAGGAACAACTGTCCATTTGGTAAAAAGTTCATTAAAAAGTTGATAATAGTAAAAATATTCCATATAATATAGGAACAAAGTCCCACTGGAAAAAGTATAGGAACAAAAATTC
Organism: Alopecurus myosuroides; assembly: GCA_028641055.1. Taxonomy (NCBI): domain Eukaryota; kingdom Viridiplantae; phylum Streptophyta; class Magnoliopsida; order Poales; family Poaceae; genus Alopecurus; species Alopecurus myosuroides. The sequence goes on from CM054058.1 coordinate 463,503,845, forward strand.
CAAACAAAAAATTCCGATTGGATATAGGAGCAAAATTCCAAAAATGAATAAAACTAGGAACAAGTTCCAACCAAAAAAAGTATGAAGAAAACTTTGTTCCAAAAATTGTTGAGGAACAAAACTTCACACTACATATAGGACAAAAAAAAGATAGAAAAAAGGCTAGGAACAATTACAAAACAAAAAGTATGATAAGTTTGTTCCAATAAAATGTAGAGGAAACAAGGTCCCGATTACAAAAATAAATGTAGGAAAACAAAGGTCCATTTGGAACTGTGCTCCGGTAATTATGGAGGAACAAAAGTGCATTCGGGACTTTGGTCGAGGACAATGTAGAATAACAAAAAAGTATAAAAAGAACTTTGATCAAGGATATGTAGAGGAACAAAAATCCCCGATTGGATATAGGAACAAAATTCCAAAAAGAATTAAACTAGGAACAAATTCCAACAAAATTAGTATAAAAGATAAACTTTGTTCCAAGAATTGGGGAGGAACAAACTTCACACTACATGTAGGACAAAAAAAGATAGAAAATGTAGAGGAACAAGGTTCTATTATAAAAAGTCCACTTGGAAATGTGCTCCAGTAATTATGAAGGGACAAAATTTCATTTAGAACTAACTGTTTCGTTCTAACGGACCTGGGGACGCCATCCGTAATTTCGACTCACGTCTCGACATGGGGATTGTGTAAAGAACTTTGTTCCAACAAGTTCCAAACAAATTAGTAAATAAAAGGTAAAATTGGATAGAGGAATAAAATTCAGAAAGAAAAATAAAAAAAATAGGAACAATTTCCAACAAAAAAGTATAAAGAACTTTGTTCCAAAAAATTAGTACAAAGAAAACTTTGTTCCAATAATTGTGGAGGAACAAACCTCGCACTAAAATGATTGTGTAAAGAACTTTGTTCCAACAAGTTCCAAACAAACTAGTAAATAAAAGGTAAAATTGGATAGAGGAACAAAATTCAGAAAGAAAAATAAAAAAAATAGGAACAAGTTCCAACAAAATAGTATAAAGAACTTTGTTCCAAAAATTTAGTTCAAAGAAAACTTTGTTCCAATAATTGTGGAGGAATAAAACTTCATACTACATATAGGACAAAACAATATAGATAGAAAAAAAACAAGGAACTAAAAGTAAAAATGGATAGAGGAAAAAATTTCCAACCAAAAATAGGGAAAAGTTCCAATAAAATTCAACCCAAAATAATATAGGAATAAAGTTCCACTGGAAAAAACTCTATGAACAAAAAATACCCCGATTGGATATAGGAAAAAAATTCCAAAAATGAAATAAAACTAGGAACATGTTCCAACCAAAAATAGTATGAAGAAAACTTTGTTCCAAAAATTGTTGAGGAACAAAAAGTAAAATTTTCTAGAGGAACATAATTCCAAAAAGAATATAAAAAATATGAAAAAGTTCCAACAAAAAAAAGTATAAAGAAATAAAACTAGGAAGAGAAAGAATGAAGTTTGTTGGAAAAAAGTCTAGGAACAAAAATAACCAGATTGGATATAGGAACAAAATCACAAAAATGAAATAAAACTAGGAACAAGTTCCAACCAGAAATAGTATGAAGAAAACTTTGTTCCAAAAAATTTTGAGGAACAAAACTTCACACTACATGTAGGACAAAAAAAAGAGAGATAGAAAAAAGGCTAGGAACAATTCTCAAACAAAAAAAAAGTATGATAAGTTTGTTCCAAGAAAATGTAGAGGAACAAGGTCCGATTACAAAAATATATGTAGGAAAACAAAAGGTCCATTTGGAACCGTGCTCCCGTAATTATGGAGGAACAAAAGTGCATTTAGGACTTTGATCGAGGAAATGTAGAATAACAAAAAATGATATATAAGAAATTTGATCAAGGATATGTCGAGGAACCTTGTTCCTCGATTGGATATAGGAACAAAATTCCAAAAAAGAATAAAACTAGGAACAAATTCCAACAAAAAAATAGTATAACAAATAAAATTTGTTCCAAGAATTGGGGAGGAACAAACTTCACACTACATGTAGGACAAAAAAAGATAGAAAATGTAGATGAACAAGGTTCGATTACAAAAAGTCCATTTGGAACGGTGCTCCAGTAATTATGGAGGAACAAAAGTTCATTTAGAACTAAGATCGAGGAAAATGTAGAGTAACAAACGTCACACCACGAATACGGACAAACAGTTTACATAGAAAACAAAAAAGTTCTGATTGGATATAAAAACAAAAGGGCTGATTGGATATACGAGCAAAATTCCAAAAAGAATAAAGATAAGATAGGAACAAGTTCCAACAAAACTTCATACTACATGTAGGACAAAAAATATAGATAGAAAAAAACTAGGAACAAAAAGTAAAATTGGATAGAGGAACATAATTCCAAAAAGAATATAAAAAATATGAACAAGTTCCAACAAATTAGTACAAAAGAAAACTTTGTTCCAATAATTGTGGAGGAATAAAACTTCATACTACATATAGGACAAAAAAATAGATATAAAAAAAACTAGGAACAAAAAGTAAAATTTGATAGAGGAACGAAATTCCAGAAGAAAATAAAAAATAGGGACAAGTTCCAACAAAATTCACCCCGCATATACATGGAGAGGAACAACTGTCCATTTGGTAAAAATTTCATAAAATTTTTGATAATAGTAAAAATATTACATATAATATAGGAACAAAGTCCCACTGGAAAAAAGTATAGGAACAAAAATTCCGACCGATTGGATATAGGAACAAAATTCCAAAAATGAATAAAACTAGGAACAAGTTCCAGCCAAAAAAAGTATGAAGAAAACTTTGTTCCAAAAATTGTTGAGGAACAAAACTTCACACTACATATAGGACAAAAAAAGATAGAAAAAAGGCTAGGAACGATTACCAAACAAAAAGTATGATAAGTTTGTTCGAAGAAAATATAGAAGAAACAATGTTCGATTAAAAAATAAATGTAGGAAAACAAAGGTCCATTTGGAACTCTGCTCCGGTAATTATGGAGGAACAAAAGTGCATTTGGTACTTTGACCGAGGACAATGTAGAATAACAAAAAAGTATAAAAAGAACTTTGGTCAAGGATATGTCGAGGAACAAAAATCCCCGGTTGGATATAGGAACAAAATTCCAAAAAGAATTAAACTAGGAAAAAATTCCAACAAAATTAGTATAAAAGATAAACTTTGTTCCAAGAATTGGGGAGGAACAAACTTCACACTACATGTAGGGAAAAAAAAGATAGAAAATGTAGAGGAACAAGGTTCGATTACAAAAAGTCCATTTAGAACTGTGATCCAGTAATTATGAAGGAACAAAAGTTCATTTAGAACTAAGATCGAAAAAATGTAAAATAACAAACGTCACACCACGAATAGGAACAAAAAGTTTACATAGAAAACAAAAAAGTTCCGATTGGATATAGAAACAAAAGGGCCGATTGGATATACGAACAAAATTCCAAAATGAATAAAGATAAGATAGGAACAAGTTCCAACAAACTTCATACTACATATAGGAAAAAATATGGATAGAAAAAAAACTAGGAACAAAAAGTAAAATTGGATAGAGGAACAAAATTTCAAAATGAATATAAAAAATAGGAACAAGTTCCAACAAAAAATAGTGTAAAGAACTTTGTTCCAACAAATTAATACAAAGACAACTTTGTTCCAGTAATTCCGAAGGAATAAAACTTCATACTACATATAGGACAAAAAAAATATAGATATAAAAAACAAAGTAACAAAAAGAAAAATTGGATATAGGAACAAAATTCCAGAAGAAATAAAAATAGGGACAAGTTCCAACAAAATTCACCCCGCATATACATGGACAACATTTTGTTAAGAAAAAAGAGAGGGACAACTGCCCATTTTGGTAAAAAGTTTAAAAGAAGTTGATAATAGTAACAATATTCCATATAATATAGGAACAAAGTCCCACTGAAAAAAGTATAGGAACAAAATTTACCCCCGATTGGATATAGGAACAAAATTCCAAAAATGAATAAAACTAGGTACAAGTTCCAACCAAATAGTATAAAAGAAAACTTTGTTCCAAGAATTGTCGAGGAACAAAAAAGAAGTGACAAAGGTTCATGTTGGAAAATGGATGAATACCAGGTATTTTTTCCTCTACTGGACATCATTACAAAATGGAGTTCCGCATACAGCCCGCTCATGTGTACACGATAGCGCACCTGTGCACAACGTTACAAGAAAAAAAGGACAATTGTATAGAGAATGAGATAAAAAGCAGATACGATGGATGGTATTCATAAAAGATTACAAAAATACATTACAACTAGATACATTTGTATAACTCAAAAAAAAATTAGAAGGCTTGTTCGATATAAAAGGGAAGCAGCATTAACTGAATAAATTTAACCTAAAAACAACTAGTTTTGCTTCCCATTCCATATATGCACATAATACAACAAGTACTATCAAAAAGAGGAAAAAAGGAGAAAACATAAACAAAATATACAACTTCTCCAAAAACACGTAACTATCTATACAGACTGATTGCATGATCATCACTATTAGGTACAAAAAAGAAGCAAAATATTTGCTAACTAGACACTATTTTTAGCTAGGTTTCTGACAGATTGCATGATCATCACTATTAAGAACAAAAGGAGCATAATATTTGCTAACCAGCAAACTATTTTTAGCTAGGTTTATGACTAGAGCTACTATATACAAGAAAAGAGAATGGCACACATGCCGAAAAAAAAGCTCAGATCAATCTACGCTTCTTGGAACCTTCCACTTCCGTTGTCATGTCATTTGAAGATGCTGACGAGAGACATTGCGAGATAAGCATTCTATACTGCGTCATAACTTGTTGTGAAAATAGAATAAAGGAGAAGAATTATGATAGGAAGACAAGGACAATAAAGAAAAAATACAGAAGAATAAATAATAGTCTAGTTACGAGTGAAAAAAGTTACAGAGGTTAAAATCTTGAATTCTTGACCATCCCAATTTTCCATGTACATCATGACATACACGCCGCAATAATTCCTACAAACACAAAAATGATTATTTTGGCTATTACATGTAAAAAACAATAAACCAAAAAATTTAACATAAAAAAGAACTAAAAATAGTAAATGAAATATGTTTGAAAGTTCTATACCCATTGTCTGGTTGAGGGAGATCATCCGGAGAAATGTTCTCAAAGCAATCCATGTTATGAGACAGTATGTTTGTCTCAATACAAGCCTTGTGAAAATTTGTAACCTGATATTACAAAGAAAAAAATGAAAATACATGCAGGATTGAACAATTGTGGAGATAATTATTCAAAGACAAAGTTCGAACAAAAGCACAAAAAAGAAATCCATGAAAACAAAAGGTGATAAACTGGAAAAAAAATACATACAATGTTGACAGTTCTTCTATATTTCTTAGCTGTCTCCACAACTTGCTGCGAGTCGAAGTAGTTGATACTTTTAAACAAAAGATTCACATATGTCAATGTCCAATGGCTGGCATCTACTAGAGGAAAAAACAGCTGCATTTTGAAATATGATAAAAACAATACATGAGGAATTTAAAAAAAACTCCAGAACAGGTAATGTAAACAACAAACAACAAAGAAAAAAAGTAAATAAAAACAAAAAAGAAAAGTGCCATACCATATCACAATTGGCAAGGTTGTACTTCTTGTTGATCTCACGGAGTTCTCGACTGACAGATTTGACATCAAATTTAGCAGGAGTCACATTCAACTTCCCCTGCATATCGTTCAATTTGAAAACGAGGAAAACTAAAACTAATGACAATAAAATCAAATACAGAAAGGAACAACAATTACTGAATGTAATAATAAAACAGAAAAGTCAAAAACAACAAGCACCGTGAAATATGGGGAGAAGGATAGCTTCATTCAAGACTTCTGATCTCCAACTTTTTTGGCGAATTGCTGATTGAAAATCTGAACAAAAGCAGTCATAACTTCGTATGACACCCACCCTCTTGGCTTCAGAGATTGGTAGACGTCCTCGTAAGAGACAAGATGACCATCGATATCGACGACAATGCTAAAAGAAAGGGACATACAAAAAAAGGGCAGTTTCTTAATTAGATAAATAAATTAAAAGGAACAAAACTAAAAAGGTACAAAAGACTATGGCCTGCCGAATCTCACGTTACATTTGCTATTTCCTTTTTCTTTATCAATTTGTTAGACAGGTACTTCTTGTAAAACTCTTTAAGATACTCTTCCAGTACCAAGTTGAATAACTGGTCAAATGCACAAGGTTTCTTCAAATTTCTCTTCTTCCATTTCTTCTTATCAATAGTGTTAGGACCAGAAATTTCAATGGTTTCAGATAAATCTCCTTTACTAGCAGATGAATACGATAAAAAAAGGGACATACTTAAATAAAAAAGGACACAAAAAACAGTTTCTTATCACATGGCATAGCAAAACTTAAGTACTAGCAAAATTTTGGATGCAAGGAGAAAACATAGTTGCTTACATGTACATGGCTCTGTCAATGCGTCATCCCCATAGGACATGGCCACCTCTATGCCTACACAAACACTGTCTTCTCCCATGAATACAGGACTATCAGATACTGTTTTGCTAGGAGCAACAGGGTGGTCAGGTGTAGTAGAGATTTCAACATCGCCTTGGGCTACATCGCTAGTAACTACATGAGGAGAATTTAAGGCATTTTCTCCTGGAATCTTGTTTACAGAACTTTCAAACACGTCAACCTCATCAATGGCTGCGGATAAAAAAATAAAACAAATGATGACACAGAAAAGAAAAATGAGCTATGATAATAACTATATAAGAATTGACACACATAATTTATATGACCAACAATGGGGGGAAATGAAGCACCTGAAACTGGCACAACAATTGAATCTCTCACTTGACAGTCGATATCAGAGATTGTTTTGCTAGGAGCAACAGGGGGCGGTTTGAGGAGACATTTCAACATCGCTAGTAACTGGATGAGGATAATTTAAGGCATTTTCTCCTGGAATCTTGTTTAAAGAACTTTCAAACACGTCAACCTCATCAATCGCTGCGGATAAAAAAAATAAAACAAATGACAACACAAAAAATAAAAAATGAGCTATGAAAATAACTATAGAAGACTTGACACACATAATTTATATGACCAACAATGGGGGGGAAATGAAGCACCTGAAACTGGCGCAACGACTGAATCTCTCACTTGACAGTCGATATCAGGGACTGTTTTGCTAGGAGCAACAGGGGGTCGTGTTGAGGAGACATGTGACGCCCCTGGATCGTGTACTATGGGGATTTTAGCGTTCCCGCCAGAATCAGCATAATACCGATCCCGGGTTGTCAACTTTTGATAACATTACAACAGTTCACGAATAATCCACAACAACAACATAAGAGATATATACAAGAAGACTCAAATGAGTCAAGGATACAACTTATACAATACAAAGATCCAAATAACAGCGGAAGACGAAATAGTGTCCGACTACGGACAAGATACAAATTGGACTAAGAGTCTTGAAGATAACCGATGGCGTCCAATCCCTGCCCAGGCCAAGCCGGAGGGATTCCCAAGCTAACGTCGTCAGACTTCAAACCTGTGACTGCATTGTGAATACAGCCCCGAATCATGGGGTCAGTACATGGGGTACCGACAAACGGAAAGCAATACTCAAAATACCAATGCAACCATCCATCACAAGATACAAATACTTTGGGTACAGAGGAAGAGGTTGGTGTAATGAAGCGGCAGCGGGCGGCACTAAGCAGTCTATGGAGACACGCTACAACTCTCGTCTATTAGAAAGGGAAGAGAAAGCGTGACAAAACCAACTACACCTACTCACCAAAACAATACCCATCCAGGATTTACCCCTCAACAACCAATGCCAGGAGGCAACCCAGGAAAACTCACACATGTTGAAATAGTAAACTCGTTAATGCACAAGTTAACAAATATAATTAGGTGTAAGTTATCTGACTCTTGTAAGCCAGCACTTTCTCCAAGATCGTCACATAAGCGCGGACGATACGGCTTCTCGAAAAGATTTAACCCTGTAGGGATGCACTACTGTAGCCACACGCACCGAGACTGTCGCGAGACTGTCGGCACAACACTTCACCTTACCACAAACAAGTCTAGGTAGCCACCTAGCTAGGTTGGAACCGCCTCAAGAGTTTGGCCGATGCTTCGAAGCGGACCTAGCCGTTTGCGCCTACGCGCGAAACTGATCAAACCTGACCGGAACTGTCCGCTCCATGTCATACCGCAGAGACCTATATAATTATACGCACATCGGTAACATACCATCATCATCCTCAATGTTGTTGTTATTGTACCTGCAGAACTGGTGATGTGCGTACCCAAATGGAAAGCCCGAACTAAGTTGTGGCATCCTGGACAAGACTGCATCGGGGCTAATAGGTTGCGGGGAGTCCCATTACCTCCCACAATGTGGTTAGTGCGCTCATTCTTGGATCAGCGGACAAGAACCTTTTCCTAAGGCGACACCAGAGGGACCAAAAGCCTCGAGGGGCCTCCCGCCGGTGGCTTAACTTGATTTCAAATTTTATTATTACCACCCAAGAGTTGAGATAATTTTAAAATAATTTGAACCAACCTATCATACTAGTAAGGTTACAAAGAACCAAACTCGCCAAAGAACCTAAGCATGCGCTACGACTCGCAAGGCAAACAAGAAACAAACATGTCATAGGAGGTGGGAGATGGGGCTATATCATGGCTGCAAGATAAACATATGATAGGATCGAGACACAAGCATCGATTCATAAGGCTAGAATAAAGACAATGGAAAGAACCGGTAACAAGTGAGGAACGGTAGCCATAGGTAGCAAGTGAATAAAGCTTGCCTGGAATCCAGCTTGTAGAGGTAGCAGAACTTGTCGTGGCTCACATCATCTCAACGTCCTATCCGCTAAGAAGCAAAGCACTAAAAGAATCCAAAGATGCAACACTTACTATTAAGGCAAAAGATCCAGCATGATCAAGATATGGATGCATGACATGCGAGATGCAAAGAAACATGCAACTTAACAATTTAAGCGGAACCGGAGTCCGAGCGATTAGTTATAGGTTCATGTTATTTAGCTAACCATCAAAATTAAATGTTGGTTATCATGGAGAACAAGATATAGATGAGCTACACAAGATTAAATGAAATAGGGCACAATTTGAATTAAATAGCCTAACACATTCCATGTTTATTATTTAAGTGCACATACATAACACTGCTATAATGCAAGATGCAAGAGGAAAACATGATCATGGATGGCATATTAATATTCCTTGCATTTTTGTGATAAAAATAGGCATAAAGTTTGCATTAATTGGATTACTAAAACAAAAGATATAAGCATTTGAAGTTTTTGGTGTTTTCTGTAAAACTAGGACGAGTTCGTGATGAAAACAGAGAGTGGAAGGGCTCCGGTGCAAAAATGGAAAAGGCCAGGGGCCTGGATGCGAATGTTTCCAGATCTGGATCTGGTTTGGGTGAGTTCTACCAACAGGCGGGCTAGCCAGAGAGGCTGACCAGCGGGCCAGATCGCCACCTTGCGCTGACGAGGACGGGCGGGTGCCACAGTGGCATCCAGGGTCACCGACGGGTAGGCCCTGGCGCTGCGCGCGGTAAAAAGGAGAAAAAGGGGAGGCGTTGCCTCTGATGGGAATCGAACCCGGGCCTCCTAGGGGTGCGGATCGGGGCGTAACCACTGGGTTGTGCGCGACCTTGTGATTGGATACAGATCTCAGGGGAGATGAAGGGTACTGACGCAGTATTTTACTGACGAAACTGAAGAACGCTGTACTGCACGGGATGAGACACTGAACCAAGATCGGGGGCGACGTGACGCGGAGAAGAATGGTGCTGCTCGAAGGCAAGACACCCAGAGCAAGAGGGGGTAGGTAAGATGGTTGTCCAGTGGACAAGAGGCTCACCGCGGGGCCTTCGACATAGTTATTCGGCTCCTGGAAGGAGAAGAAGGCATGTAGTCGATGATCACGTCCTCGCGAACAGAGGAGGAAGACGAGCTCGGCGGCGAGGTCTCGGGAAGCTCCGGCTCCCGATCTTCAGCATAGAGGAAGAGGACGGCGAGGCGGTTCCGTTCAGACAGACAGCGTTGCTCGACGAGGACCATGACGGCGGGACGACGGAGACCTGCTACCGGCTCTCTCTCTCACGGTTCAGAAAATTCAGAGAAGGCAAAAGAAAACAGGAGGGGGAGAGGTGGCGGCGGCGGATGGAGAAGGATGGAGGAGGGTTAGGGTTCCAGGGTAATCCAGAGGAGAGGGTAGATAAGAAGGAGGGCATGTGGGGAGAGGGGACCATGGAGTTGGTGGTGGTGGTGAAAGTGACAGCAGGGGAGGGGAGGCTCACGCCTCCTGCGTGACTCCTGTACGGAGAAGACGGTCGAGGTAGGGTGGGCTGGAAGATGGGTTCGGTGGTTGGGCTGGCCTTAGGCCTTTTCCAAAACGTTTTTGTTTTCCATTTGTGTTTTTATTATTTTCAGAAAACAAAAGAATTTATTTTACAGGGAATAATAGAAGAGCTCAAACAAAGTAGAATTATTTTTGGTGATTAAAATTATTTAGGACGAAAAATTATACGTTGTCAAATGAGATGCAATGCATGATGCCATGATGCAAAAAAGAAAACAAACAATTTTCTATTTGGGGAAAACCCCGGGTGTTACAAGACATTTCAACATCGCTAGTAAGTGGATGAGGAGAAGTAAAAGCATTTTCTCCTGAACCCTTGTTTAAAGTACTTTCAGACACATCTACCTCATCAATGACTGCTGAAAAAAAAAACAAAGGATAAAAGAAAAAAAAAATGAGATATGAAAAAATAAGTTTAGAAAACTTGACGCATATAATATATAGGACCAAAAATGGGGGGGGGGGATAAAGCACCTGAAACTGACGCAACCACTGAATCTGCGTTGTCCTCACAAGTACGAACATTTCTCAATGTAGGGTCTGAAATTACTTCCTCCTGATTTCGTTGTTGAACGCTCAAGAAAGAGTCTCCACCTTGGGAATTCGCACCAAGATCGATACAAGCTCGGACATCCTTTGTGGATACCTCCACATCAACTTCTGTTGTGTTAGATGGAATATAAAAATATCAAAACTAAAAATGATGACTTGCATAAATATAGTTACATTAAAACAGAAACAACTAAAATAATGGAACCGAAGTAAGGAATTAGGAAAAAAGAGGAAAAAAAGAACGTACTGGATGGTGAGTTGTACACATCAGGAACTTTTTCATTTTTTTGATATATCATTCACTTTACAAACACCCAATTCAGGTTCCCCAGCTCCTGTGCACGCACCATACTATCCGGCAAATAGATCCTTGTTTGAACAAGGTTCCAAGACCTCTTCTCCGATGTTAGCTGCACATAATTTTGAAAAAAAAATAGTGATTAAAAATGAAAAGACGATGGTATGGCAAAAAGACAAGAGCTACAAAAACAACCGAATGAAAAGATGAAAAGGAACCATACAACTTGTTAGCTTGGTTATATCATGAACTTTGTCTGCATGTACAACATCATCACAACTCCTCGTAGCAACAAACACTACAGCGCTTGGATCAACTTCTATAGGGCGATGAATGGATGGACGTGACATTGAGGGAACTAAAACATCTTGGCTGCCATCAGCATTAACTTCAACGGGTTGCACTGACTCAGCAGCTGCTTGTTGAACTGGGGGGAGAACATTCTCAGTTCCAGCATGCTCGAGTTGCTGAATCCTTGAACTAGAAACTCCAACTGCGGGAGTGGATTGAGAAGGGGAACCACTTGTACCTTCACCTTTCTCTTCATCACACCCAACACTCTCTTTCTGGGGGTTGACTCTATTGGCTGAGTTTTCTTCACAACTAGCCACATGCTGAGATACAGCAAAGTAGATGGCAGCTGACATCAAGGAAAAACGGCTGCTGACCATCTTCTGAACATCGCGTAGAAGTTCAGCTTTATGTGATTGAACAATAGACTCGATAATTGAATTGATCTGGAAGGGGATAAAAAGAATTAGTAGGAACTGTAAACCAAGAAAAAACAAAACTATATAATTATGTTTCACAAAAAGCACATGCTCAAACCACAAAAAGAACAGAAAACTAATAGGTAACACAGAGAGGATTGAACATGAGTAGGAAGAATAAAACGCATACTAACATCTGTTTGACGGCTAGGACCAGGGAAACTTGCATTTTCAGCAACATCTGCTTGACATCTAGGACCAGGGCAACTTGAATCACCGGCAAGAGAAAGCAAAGCTAACTGATGTCTCTTCAACTCTATATCATTTGCTTCCTTGATTGCACTGTCACTGTATGGCGTGGATGATAAATCATGAAACTGGTAAATGAAAACAGATTTACATATTTGATGGACGCTAAGAAACAGTAATAAAAACAGACAAATAAAATCTAAAACCATTATGAAAAAATAAAATCATACATTTAGAACTCCGAAAACATTGTCTTTGGAAGATATGTCGCTGTCAAGCTGCAAGACATGATGGAAATCGGAAGCACGAACATGGAAGATCCTCGGAACGCCATAATCAAGCTCATAATCACTTTCCACTGAACTTATGTCGAGCATATCTATGTAGGCAACCTGGGAAAACAACGCAAGGAACACATAAAAAGATGATACCGGATTAAGGGGGAAAAAAAGCAAAACAAAAAAGAACATCAGGAAAAAGAAAAATAAAAACAAAAAATGTACTCACCGCCATGACTGGGAGGCAACCACCAACATACACTACATTTTTAAAGTTCTCTTTAGAAATCTTTTGCTTATACTTTTGGATCTCACGAACAGTTCGTTGAAGACAGAAGGAAGCCCAATCATAACTATTGATCAACGAAACGTCGAATAATGAATAGAGTATAGTCCAGTCTACTGTATCTGATGTGGAGGACAGAGGATTGTTCCAAAGAAGACCAGGAGAAAGGAAATCATGAACGACTCCTCATTCTCATCACCAAACAAAAGCTCCATCGGCTTTTTTACGAACAATTTACCATCAGTCATGTACTTCTTTTTCATATTGTTAACCTTCTCCACAATGAAAGGGTCTACACTAGATTGTATGACAGGATTACCGCCTAAAAAAAGAAAAGATGAAAAAACAGCAAAACAAACAAAAACACAATAAGCACCTATTGGAAAAAAAAACTAGGAAAACAAAACGAGTATATTAGAATTCCTCTTTTCACTTCAGTAACAGACATATGCCGAGAAAACAACCAACTAACTATAAAACAAACATTGGTGGATATGGGAAACTACTACCCGAAGGTAACCCTATGAACTGCTTGACCATAGAAGCATTGAATGTGAATGATTTAGTCCCATGCTTGAACATTGAAAGCTCGGTAGCAAAATACTCCAAAATCCAATCCATCAAATTAAGAGGGAACACCACATGGACCTTGAGGTGAAGCAACCTATCAAACCCATATTTTATGAGTATATTCCTTTGCTTAGGCGATAGATTATTAACAACATTCTCAAAACGGCGGGTAGAAAATCTAGTCTTCATACGAGCACTAGAATCTTTGACCCCAGTAGATGACATCTGAACCATCACAGAATTTGGACATGAAAAAATATAAAGATAAAATCAGAACAAGAAAAGAAAAAAATAAAACAATATATAACAGGTTGAAAAGAAAAACAAAAGCAAAAATGGGATCAACACTAATAATTATACAAGCAAAAAAACAAAGAGAAAATGCTAGCTAGCCTCACATATAAAAATAACAATAAACAAAAAATAAAATGAAGCAAAATGAGTTTAAGGTAACTACACTGAACAGTGCATGGAGGCACGCAAAAACTAAATTGAGATTGCATCAATATTGAAAAAAGAACCCACTACGCATAATTTCTAAACATGTGTGCTACTCCCTCTGTTACATATTACTTGAGTTCCAAAAAGTGACTCGCTAGAGTCAAGCAATTGCGGAACGGAGGGAGAACGAAGCTATACAACCAATAAAAACACCTAAAATGGACAAAGGAAAAGAGACATACGTTCCTGTGGAGTAAAAACAAATTCAGTAAAAAGCATTCGCTATAACCCCCACCCCCCTACACTACAAAACACATTAAGAAAATGCGTTCGCAATAACCAAAACACTGAACAAGTAATATCCATAACTATAAATTACACAGGGTAAAAACCTTGGAGTGTGACATCTGTCGTCGTGGACAAGAACACCTAGACAAAAGGTCGTTGTCTGTAATGACTCAACTGCAAAATTTTCACAGGCAGCCCAGATTAGAGATTGTGAAAACTGCAAGTTACAATTCATCAAAACTAAAAAGAAAAGGATCAACCCAGTTTAGAATGAAAAATGGCTAAAACTGCAAGTTCAAAATGTTGGGTAAAACTTAGATTGTAACAAGCGAGTTAATTCACCGAAAGCCACGCCAGGACTCTCATATTATGTAGCCAGTCCTGACGTGACACACAGCAACAAACATCCCTATCACCAAAGAAAAAGCGCAGGGAACTACCAAAAACTGCTCTCCATTCCCTGCTACTCCAACTCACGAAGGTGCTATTTAAAACAATACAACACAGACACACTGTCGCCTAATTTCAGAACAACCAAACAGACAAAATAAAATAGACTTAGAACAACCAATGCTGCGACCAAGCTGGGGCAGCCACTACCCAGTTCCCTGATATAATACTAAGAAGAAAACTTAATGTCACAAAGATCCAAATTATCATAAAATGATGGGATATTAACTAGCAACTTCCGTACCGATGAAAATGAAGATGGGGCACACAACTTTGCATATCAGCATGATGAGATAAAAAAAATTAGTGACTGACATCAAACACCTCCAAAATTCAATCAACATTACTATGTACCAAACTTGGTGGTTGGACTCCCAAGATCATCCTAAACAAATTTGCACTCGCGTATAGAAGTTCAGACCAAAAGCCTAGAAAACCCTCGGGATTGTACCAGTGTACTCTCACTCTCGCTTTCAGCATTGTTGCAAGGATGACGTTAACCGCGAGACAAGAGTCTCCTGTTACCAGACGAACAAGGAACGGGATCTCTAGCAGCTGAGGAAATCTAAGCCGTTCGTCTCGACAATAGGGGACGCCCACGAGATAAAACAAGAACACCAAGAATAAACGCGACCTAGCTACTGCTAGATCGACAAGATGGGCGAGGACAAAATCAGGTGGCCGACGTAGATTATCAGCAAGCCACGAGCAGGGGAGACAAGATCGGTGACTTACCTGAGCATTGTGAAAGCTGGATCCATTGGGGAAGGATAGAAGGACCTCGAATATGCACATCAGCGTGGTTCGTTGATAATATCAGAATCGTACCCAAGGAACTCGATCCTCCCAACGCGACTACCTGCAAACCAGAAGCACAAAACACAGGTGAGGCTCCCTCCGCGATCTTCCTCTCAATTTGGGAGAACTCGCGATTCGAGTGAGCTAGGGTTCGTGCTCACTGAGTTCGCCGGAGGGGATGGCGACGAAGCTAACGGGAACGGACCAGACGACTTAACTCCCCAGATGCGAAACTGTCGGGAGGAATGGACAGCGAAAGAAGCAAAGGGAAGGAAGCATCAGCGTCGGCCGGGCCCACGAGAGAAAAACCTTTAGCTAAACCGTACCCCAAATCCCTCGGGCGATGACCAGGGAACTCCTTGTCGTCTTCTCCAGGGAGAGTCACGCAGGGTGCGTGACCACCCTTTCCGCCACCACCACCGCACGGATCCCCTCCATAAATCCGTTCCTAGTCTCGTCCCAAACCCTAGCCTTTTTTCTCTTCCCTCCCAGCCGCCGCCAGCCTCCTCTCTCTCTTTTTCTCTTCTTCCACCCGAGAGATACATGTGCCATGGACGGAGACAAGGGAGTTTCGCAGTTTTGTTGATTTGTACGACCGCAAGAGCTACGAGCGCGCCAAGATAACCGCGTAGTCTTCTTCACGCTCAGGGAGGCCGGAGCTGGACCCGGGACTCACGGTTACGGCCGCGCCAAGAGCTTCTTCCCGGCGGCCACCATGACTGCTTCCGCGTCCCCGACACGATCTCCGTCACCGTCGACCTTCTCCATCCTCCTCGCTCCGTCAGCAGCTTCGGGGTAACGCCACCGTTCCATTCCCCTTTTCTCCATCTCATGTCATGCACCGTAGCACCGCCGTCGTCGGCATCCATCGGCCACCACGGCCGAGCACACGCTCGTGCCCGTGTGTTTCCGCTGCACGCCCTTGTGCCTCCGTGTGTACATCACACACTTCCAAGGTGCACCAAACACCCGCTGGCATGCACGCGCATACCCACCTGCACATCAGAAACACCGAGGGACACCGCCAATTTGTGTACGTCGTCGTCCATGTTTTCTCGTCCACGGTGTTCCGATCTGGAACCTGCAGAATTGGGTTTCAGTTTCGTCAGTTCAACGTATGAGGTCCACGTCTTTAGAAAACATGCACAAGAGTCATCACACATAGCCCACTGGCAACCCTTGTAATCTGTCTTCCTGGAGATCCTTGGTTCATTTCCCCTCCGGTGCGAAATCCTCACGTCTTTTATTTTGCTTCTGTCCCGTCCTGGAGCTGAAACCTGCACCTTGTTTCGTCTAAAAATTCAGTTAATGTCGACATATTCATCTTCGTAGAGACCCAGATTTAAACACAACTCGTATGGTAGCCTAGTGGCAGCAGCCTTGCTCCTTCATCATTGGGGATCTAGGTTCGAATCCCCGTCCACGGGTGTAACACCCGGGGGATTTCCTCCAATTAGATTTGGTTGTTTTTCTTTTTTTGCATAGCATCATGCATCATATGCATTGCACTTGTTTTCAAACCAATAAAAACTTTCAAACCAATTTAAATTTTCAAACAATACACCTTTGTTTTCAAATCAAATAGTTTAATTGCTTCCCATAAACTTGAATTTTCACATAATTGACTTGGTTAAGTTTTCAAATAATGCAATTATTGCAAAGCTCAAGCAAATTCATTTAAAATTCAAACATCCACAAATATTTAAATTTTTTGAAAACAAAACATCATGCAACTGGGCTTTTGAGTTACTTAATCCATTAAAAATATGTGCAAAATAAAATCCCAATCTCACCTCTCTTTTCTATCTAATTCCTCTCTTTTCTATTCTCTACAAAAAAAAGGAATAAAAGAGAAAAGAAAAAAATAGTGGGGGAGGCAGGCCAGCCCAAGTGGGCTGAGCCCACCTACCACCCCAAGGCCCAAGCGAACCCCCCACGCTGTCGTCTTCCTCCTTGCGTACGGAGACAGAGAAAAGGGGAGGGCTCCTCCACCTGCACCCACCTGCTCCCCTCTCCTCCCCCCTTATAGCTGCCCCTTTTGCCCCCTCCAAACCCTAACCCTAGCCCTTCTCCCCTCCTTTCTTCCTCCCAGCCGCCCCTTTCTTCCTCCTCCCATCTCTCTGAATCTCCTGAACCCGAACATCACCTCCATGGCCGAAAGTAGCAAGCCATGGCGCCGCCGCCATGCTCGTCGTCGAGCCTTCTTGCGGACCACGGCGCCTCGTCCTCGAGCCTTCTTGCGGACCACGGCGCCCCTCGAGCCCAAGGTGAGCGCCTCGTCCTCGGGCCCCTTCCCTGCTTCCCCCCTCGTGTTCTGGGTGGTCGCCTTCGAGCTCCACGGCCGCGCGCTGAACCTACCTTCGTCGCCCGTCGTTGTCTGTCCGTCGTCGCCGATCTGTGTTCAGTTAACGCGGCCCGTATTGCCTCTTATTCAGTCAGTTTCGTATCCTATCACCGAACCGCAGCGCAGCCCAGTGGCTTGCCCCCCGTCCGCACGCCCTGGAGCCCCGAGTTCGAATCCCCCCCGAGGCGCAAAGCCACCCTTTTTCTTCTCCATTTTTTCTTTTATCCCCGAAATCCAGAAAAACAGAACTGAGTCTTTATTTGTAAAATCAATAACAAACTGAAAAATGCTCCAATTTTAATGATTCAAATTGCTATGGATTCAGAATCTTGTGCTCTTTCTGTTAGTCACAAAGTTACAACATGTTTCTGTAGTAAATTTTGCACTAAATAATTAAATACAGAAATGGCTATTAAAATTTGAAACTTTGGGAATTCATAACTTGAGTTCTGTTCATCCAAATTGAGCAAACTTGGGCTCTAAAAATTTGTCTTAACAAACTCTACACATTGGTATTTTATTTGGTCACAATTGAATTAAATTTGAACATGTTTAGCTCTGTTTACTAAAAGGGGCAGAATAAAAATGCTTATGGAAAAATGCATAATAAATTCAATAATGATCCAAAAATTATGTTTAATAGCTCAAAATGTTCAGTGAAACATTTGCTACATGTTTTCAATATTTTCAATACAATTTTTTTACTGTTTTTCCTAATTAAAATTGTGCAACAATTCAATACTTTAAATACACCTTTTAAATTGCCAAATTCATAACTTGCTCATTTTAAATCCAAATTCAACGAATGAAATATTTATTCCATCTAAAATTTTCTTTTCTTTCCAAATATAAATTTTGTCATCTGTTTTGAACATTTAAAATTGGTGAAAACAACAAATGTTTGTTTAAATCATTTAAAATGCCAAAGTTCATAACTTAATAAATAAAATTCCAAACTTGGTAAACAACATATCAAACTGAAACTATTGTTGTTTTCTTATTGTTTTCATCATCCATGCATCATTCTAATCAACTTTCACATGATGGTTTTTTGTAGATCATTTAATTCAACATTAATTCATGGGCTTTTCCATATGCAATCCAAATTGCATATGGGCCCATTTAAATATGTTTACCATGTCAACTAGTTTATCTTTGATGCATCCCTAAACTTGTCATGCATCAATATCTTGATCATGCTGGATCTTTTGCCGTAGAAGTAATTGTTGCATCCGGTGTTTGTTCTAGTTCGTTGCTTCTTCGCGGATAGGACGTTGAGATGATGTGAGCAACGACAAGTTCTGCGGATGTACCTCTACTTGCTGGATTCCAGGCAAGTATACTCACTTGCTACCTATGGCTGCCTTTCATCACTTGTTACCGATTCTTTCTGTTCTCTTTATTCTAGCCTTATGATTCGATGCTTGTGTCTCGATCCTATCATATGTGTTACCTTGCAACCATGATATAGCCTTCCTTCCACTTCCTATTAACTGTTGTTTGTTTACCTTGTTGGCCCTCGTGTCGTAGTTGCAAGCTTAGTGTTGTTTGCGCTCAAGTCTCGTTGTCCGTCTTATCACCTGTTTAGTCGATAGTTGGGTTTCAATTCAATCAACAACATGTTAAAGTTTTGGGTAATATTAATTTGATGATAAGGCACCGGCAGGAGGCCCGGCGTGGTTTTGAGGCCCGCTAGTGTCGAACTTAATTAGGAAAAGGGTCTTGTCCTCCGATCCATGATGAGCGCACTAACCGCATGTGGGAAGCGAGTATCCCCCCCCCCCCCGCAATTCTGATTCGATTCGCATCTCGTCCAAATCGCCACACTTAGTTCGGGCTTTCCATTTGATGCATGCATATGCAGGTGCGAGCCCTTGGCGCCAGGGTGGAACTTTTGTAGTCGGCATTTAGGGAGGCGTGGTCTTCCAGTGCTATGAGGGTCCCCCTTTTCTTCGTGGGGGCTCGATTAGCCGCGCACGCACATCACGTGGTTCTTTGGGCTTGATGCGAAGAAGAGTTGGGTTGTGTTGAGTGGCCTGCTTGGTGGGTTTGCTCCCCGCCTGGCGGGTCATTCTTACGTGTACGGCCAAATTGGTGCATCCCTGCAGGGTTAAATCTTCTCGAGAAGCCGTGTTGTCCGCGGTTATGGATGACTTGGTGAAAGTGCTAGCTAACAAGTACTCAGACAACTTACACTTAACGATGATAACTTGACTAGTAATATAGATTACCTCCACCATAAAATGAATGTCACCTTAATCAACAGTGTGAGTTTTCTTGGGTTGCTTCCTTAGTAGGGGGTAACACTGGATGGGTATTGTTTGGTGAGTAGTTATAGTTGGTTTTGTCGCGCTCTCTTATCCCTCTCTAATAGCCGGAAGTTGTAGCGTGTCTCTGTAGTTGTTAGTGCTGCCCGCTGTCGCTTCTTTGCAATAATCTCTTCCTTCCGTTGTACCCAAAGTATTTGTATCTTGTGATGATTGGTTACGCTAGTATCTTGTGAGTATGGTTTATCCACTTGCCAGTACTTAATAGTACTGACCCCACGAATCCATTTCGTGGCTACATATTCCACATTGCAGTCAACAGGTTTGAAGTCTGTCGATGTTAGCTTGGGAATCCCTCCGGCTTGGCCTGGGCAGGGATTGGACGCCATCGGTTATCTTCAGGACTCTTAGTCCAATTTGTATCTTGTCCGTAGTCGGACGCTATGTTGTTTCTTCCGCTGTTATTTGGATCTTTGTATTGTATCAGTTGTATCCTTGACTCGTTTGAGTCGTCTTGTATATACCTCCTCTGTTGTTGTTGTGGATTATTCGTGAACTGTTGTAATGTTATCACAAGTGGCAACCTGGAATCGGTTATTATGTGGATTTTGGCGGGAATGCTGAAATCTGCATAGTGCCCAATCCCGGGGCGTCACAAATGGTTTCAGAGCATGGTTTCCGATTCCCGATGTTGTTTCGATACGAATGGTTATCGAAGCAACGGGACCGCAAAGCCTGTAGGATAACCTCGCTAACGGTCGTTGTTTCTAGAGTGTCAAAAACTATTTCTGCTAAACTATTTTGGAAACATCTCAATAGGATTCTTGTTTATTCCTTTCCTCTATTCTACTTCTCCTCCTACCTTATTTGTTTTGGAGTCTCCCTCTTGTTTATCTTTCAATGTTTTAGGAACCTACGTGGGTGGACGTTTTCTGAGTCGTTAACCTAATAGGTTCGATCATTGGAAGATTCCTGGTGGGAGAAGATCGTCATCAACGCGAGAAAGATTCCCTTGTTAGTGGTGTCGAGAAACTTTTGTTAGTGGTGTCGAGAAGATCAACAAGGTGACCGAAGACTCGATAGTCCGGCTTCTTCCTCTCTCTTGGCGTTGGCGGATTGCGAGGGCGCAATCCCTTGTTAGTGGTGTCGGCTGTAACACCCAGAGGATTTCCTCCAATTAGATTTGGTTGTTTTTCTTTTTTTGCATAGCATCATGCATCATATGCATTGCACTTGTTTTCAAACCAATCAAAACTTTCAAACCAATTTAAATTTTCAAACAATACACCTTTGTTTTCAAATCAAATAGTTTAATTGCTTCCCATAAACTTGAATTTTCACATAATTGACTTGGTTAAGTTTTCAAATAATGCAATTATTGCAAAGCTCAAGCAAATTCATTTAAATTGCAAACATCCACAAATATTTAAATTTTTTGAAAACAAAACATCATGCAACTGGGCTTTTGAGTTACTTAATCCATTAAAAATATTTGCAAAATAAAATCCCAATCTCACCTCTCTTTTCTATCTAATTCCTCTCTTTTCTATTCTCTAAAAAAAAAGGAATAAAAGAGAAAAGAAAAAAATAGTGGGGGAGGCAGGCCAGCCCAAGTGGGATGAGCCCACCTACCACCCCAAGGCCCAAGCGAACCCCCCACGATGTCGTCTTCCTCCTTGCGTACGGAGACAGAGAAAGGGGGAGGGCTCCCCCACCTGCACCCACCTGCCCCCTCTCCTCCCCCTTATAGCTGCCCGTTTTGCCCCCTCCAAACCCTAACCCTAGCCCTTCTCCCCTCCTTTCTTCCTCCCAGCCGCCCCTTTCTTCCTCCTCCCATCTCTCTGAATTTCCTGAACCCGAACATCACCTCCATGGCCGAAAGTAGCAAGCCATGGCGCCGCCGCCATGCTCGTCGTTGAGCCCTATCCTCGGCGGGAATGGAACGAGGGGAGCTTCCTCTTCGGGTTTGTTGAAGGCGGCGAGGCCGGAGGACGCTCGAGTCGCCGGCACTGTCGAGTTCTCTCCGCCGGCGAGCTCCCTCATCGTCCTCCGTTCGGCACCTGCAGCGCACAACAGCGCCTCGTCCTCGAGCCTTCTTGCGGACCACGGCGCCCCTCGAGCCCATGGTGAGTGCCTCGTCCTTGGGCCCCTTCCCTCCTTTACCCCTCGTGCTCTGGGTGGTCGCCTTCGAGCGCCACGGCCGCGCGCTGAACGTACCTTCGTCGCCCGTCGTTGTCTGTCCGTCGTCGCCGATCTGTGTTCAGTTAACGCGGCCCGTGTTGCCTCTTATTCAGTCAGTTTCGTATCCTCTCACCGAACCGCATCACAGCCCAGTGGCTTGCCCCCCGTCCGCACGCCCTGGAGCCCCGAGTTCGAATCCCCCCCGAGGCGCAAAGCCACCCTTTTTCTTCTCCATTTTTTCTTTTATCCCCGAAATCCAGAAAAACAGAACCGAGTCTTTATTTGTAAAATCAATAACAAACTGAAAAATGCTCCAATTTTAATGATTCAAATTGCTATGGATTCAGAATCTTGTGCTCTTTCTGTTAGTCACAAAGTTACAACATGTTTCTGTAGTAAATTTTGCACTAAATAATTAAATACAGAAATGGCTATTAAAATTTGAAACTTTGGGAATTCATAACTTGAGTTCTGTTCATCCAAATTGAGCAAACTTGGGCTCTAAAAATTTGTATTAACAAACTCTACACATTGGTATTTTATTTGGTCACAATTGAATTAAATTTGAACATGTTTAGCTCTGTTTACTAAAAGGGGCAGAATAAAAATGCTTGTGGAAAAATGCATAATAAATTCAATAATGATCCAAAAATTATGTTTAATAGCTCAAAATGTTCAGTGAAACATTTGCTACATGTTTTCATTATTTTCAATACAATGTTTTTACTGTTTTTCCTAATTAAAATTGGTGCAACAATTCAATACTTTAAATACACCTTTTAAATTGCCAAATTCATAACTTGCTCATTTTAAATCCAAATTCAACGAATGAAATATTTATTCCATCTAAAATTTTGTGTTCTTTCTAAATATAAATTTTGTCATCTGTTTTGAACACTTAAAATTGGTGAAAACAACAAATGTTTGTTTAAATCATTTAAAATGCCAAAGTTCATAACTTAATAAATAAAATTCCAAACTTGGTAAACAACATATCAAACTGAAGCTATTGTTGTTTTCTTATTGTTTTCATCATCCATGCATCATTCTAATCAACTTTCACATGATGGTTATTTGTAGATCATTTAATTCAACATTAATTCTTGGGATTTTCCATATGCAATCCAAATTGCATATGGGCCCATTTAAATATGTTTACCATGTCAATTAGTTTATCTTTGATGCATCCCTAAACTTGTCATGCATCAATATCTTGATCATGCTGGATCTTTTGCCGTAGAAGTAATTGTTGCATCCGGTGTTTGTTCTAGTTCGTTGCTTCTTCGCGGATAGGACGTTGAGATGATATGAGCAACGACAAGTTCTGCGGATGTACCTCTACTTGCTGGATTCCAGGCAAGTATACTCACTTGCTACCTATGGCTGCATTTCATCACTTGTTACCGATTCTTTCCGTTGTCTTTATTCTAGCCTTATGATTCGATGCTTGTGTCTCGATCCTATCATATGTGTTACCTTGCAACCATGATATAGCCTTCCTTCCACTTCCTATTAACTGTTGTTTGTTTACCTTGTTGGCCCTCGTGTCGTAGTTGCATGCTTAGTGTTGTTTGCGCTCGAGTCTCGTTGTCCGTCTTATCACCTGTTTAGTCGATAGTTGGGTTTCAATTCAATCAACAACATGTTAAAGTTTTGGGTAATATTAATTTGATGATAAGGCACCGGCAGGAGGCCCGGCGTGGTTTTGAGGCCCGCTAGTGTCGAACTTAATTAGGAAAAGGGTCTTGTCCTCCGATCCATGATGAGCGCACTAACCGCATGTGGGAAGCGAGTATGCCCCCCCCCCCCCGCAATTCTGATTCGATTCGCATCTCGTCCAAATTGCCACACTTAGTTCGGGCTTTCCATTTGATGCATGCATATGCAGGTGCGAGCCCTTGGCGCCAGGGTGGAACTTTTGTAGTCGGCATTTAGGGAGGCGTGGTCTTCCAGTGCTATGAGGGTCCCCCTTTTCTTCGTGGGGGCTCGATTAGCCGCGCACGCACATCACGTGGTTCTTTGGGCTTGATGCGAAGAAGAGTTGGGTTGTGTTGAGTGGCCTGCTTGGTGGGTTTGCTCCCCGCCTGGCGGGTCATTCTTACGTGTACGGCCAAATTGGTGCATCCCTGCAGGGTTAAATCTTCTCGAGAAGCCGTGTTGTCCGCGGTTATGGATGACTTGGTGAAAGTGCTGGCTAACAAGTACTCAGACAACTTACACTTAACGATGATAACTTGACTAGTAATATAGATTACCTCCACCATAAAATGAATGTCACCTTAATCAACAGTGTGAGTTTTCTTGGGTTGCTTCCTTAGTAGGGGGTAACACTGGATGGGTATTGTTTTGTGAGTAGTTATAGTTGGTTTTGTCGCGCTCTCTTATCCCTCTCTAATAGCCGGAAGTTGTAGCGCGTCTCTGTAGTTGTTAGTGCTGCCCGCTGTCGCTTCTTTGCAATAATCTCTTCCTTCCGTTGTACCCAAAGTATTTGTATCTTGTGATGATTGGTTACGCTGGTATCTTGTGAGTATGGTTTATCCACTTGCCAGTACTTAATAGTACTGACCCACGAATCCATTTCGTGGCTGCATATTCCACATTGCAGTCAACAGGTTTGAAGTCTGACGACGTTAGCTTGGGAATCCCTCCGGCTTGGCCTGGGCAGGGATTGGACGCCATCGGTTATCTTCAGGACTCTTAGTCCAATTTGTATCTTGTCCGTAGTCGGACGCTATGTTGTTTCTTCCGCTGTTATTTGGATCTTTGTATTGTATCAGTTGTATCCTTGACTCGTTTGAGTCGTCTTGTATATACCTCCTCTGTTGTTGTTGTGGATTATTCGTGAACTGTTGTAATGTTATCACAAGTGGCAACCTGGAATCGGTTATTATGTGGATTTTGGCGGGAATGCTGAAATCTGCATAGTGCCCGATCCCGGGGCGTCACAAATGGTATCAGAGCATGGTTTCCGATTCCCGATGTTGTTTCGATACGAATGGTTATCGAAGCAACGGTTCCGCAAAGCCTGTAGGATAGCCTCGCTAACGGTCGTTGTTTCTAGAGTGTCAAAAACTATTTCTGCTAAACTATTTTGGAAACATCTCAATAGGATACTTGTTTATTCCTTTCCTCTATTCTACTTCTCCTCCTACCTTATTTGTTTTGGAGTCTCCCTCTTGTTTATCTTTCAAAGTTTTAGGAACCTACGTGGGTGGACGTTTTCTGAGTCGTTAACCTAATAGGTTCGATCATCGGAAGATTCCTGGTGGGAGAAGATTGTCATCAACGCGAGCAAGATTCCCTTGTTAGTGGTGTCGAGAAACTTTTGTTAGTGGTGTCGAGAATATCAACAAGGTGACCGAAGACTCGATAGTCCGGCTTCTTCCTCTCTCTTGGCGTTGGCGGATTGCGAGGGCGCAATCCCTTGTTAGTGGTGTCGGCTGTAACACCCGGGGGATTTCCTCCAATTAGATTTGGTTGTTTTTCTTTTTTTGCATAGCATCATGCATCATATGCATTGCACTTGTTTACAAACCAATCAAAACTTTCAAACCAATTTAAATTTTCAAACAATACACCTTTGTTTTCAAATCAAATAGTTTAATTGCTTCCCATAAACTTGAATTTTCACATAATTGACTTGGTTAAGTTTTCAAATAATGCAATTATTTTAAAGCTCAAGCAAATTCATTTAAAATGCACACATCCACAAATATTTAATTTTTTTGAAAACAAAACATCATGCAACTGGGCTTTTGAGTTACTTAATCCATTAAAAATATTTGCAAAATAAAATCCCAATCTCACCTCTCTTTTCTATCTAATTCCTCTCTTTTCTATTCTCTACAAAAAAAAGGAATAAAAGAGAAAAGAAAAAAATAGTGGGGGAGGCAGGCCAGCCCAAGTGGGCTGAGCCCACCTACCACCCCAAGGCCCAAGCGAAACCCCCACGCTGTCGTCTTCCTCCTTGCATACGGAGACAGAGAAAAGGGGAGGGCTCCCCCACCTGCACCCACCTGCTCCCCTCTCCTCCCCCTTATAGCTTCCCGTTTTGCCCCCTCCAAACCCTAACCCTAGCCCTTCTCCCCTCCTTTCTTCCTCCCAGCCGCCCCTTTCTTCCTCCTCCCATCTGTCTGAATCTCCTGAACCCGAACATCACCTCCATGGCCGAAAGTAGCAAGCCATGGCGCCGCCGCCATGCTCGTCGTTGAGCCCTATCCTCGGCGGGAATGGAACGAGGGGAGCTTCCTCTTCGGGTTTGTTGAAGGCGGCGAGGCCGGAGGACGCTCGAGTCGCCGGCACCGTCGAGTTCTCTCCGCCGGCGAGCTCCCTCATCGTCCTCCGTTCGGCACCTGCAGCGCACAACAGCGCCTCGTCCTCGAGCCTTCTTGCGGACCACGGCGCCCCTCGAGCCCATGGTGAGCGCCTCGTCCTTGGGCACCTTCCCTGCTTCACCCCTCGTGCTCTGGGTGGTCGCCTTCGAGCGCCACGGCCGCGCGCTGAACGTACCTTCGTCGCCCGTCAATGTCTGTCCGTCGTCGCCGATCTGTGTTCAGTTAAC
Organism: Alopecurus myosuroides; assembly: GCA_028641055.1. Lineage (NCBI taxonomy): Eukaryota > Viridiplantae > Streptophyta > Magnoliopsida > Poales > Poaceae > Alopecurus > Alopecurus myosuroides. The sequence continues at coordinate 463,530,572 of CM054058.1, forward strand.
GCGTCCCGTGTTGCCTCTTATTCAGTCAGTTTCGTATCCTCTCACCGAACCGCATCACAGCCCAGTGGCTTGCCCCCCGTCCGCACGCCCTGGAGCCCCGAGTTCGAATCCCCCCCGAGGCGCAAAGCCACCCTTTTTCTTCTCCATTTTTTCTTTTATCCCCGAAATCCAGAAAAACAGAACTGAGTCTTTATTTGTAAAATCAATAACAAACTGAAAAATGCTCCAATTTTAATGATTCAAATTGCTATGGATTCAGAATCTTGTGCTCTTTCTGTTAGTCACAAAGTTAGAACATGTTTCTGTAGTAAATTTTGCACTAAATAATTAAATACAGAAATGGCTATTAAAATTTGAAACTTTGGGAATTCATAACTTGAGTTATGTTCATCCAAATTGAGCAAACTTGGGCTCTAAAAATTTGTATTAACAAACTCTACACATTGGTATTTTATTTGGTCACAATTGAATTAAATTTGAACATGTTTAGCTCTGTTTACTAAAAGGGGCAGAATAAAAATGCTTATGGAAAAATGCATAATAAATTCAATAATGATCCAAAAATTATGTTTAATAGCTCAAAATGTTCAGTGAAACATTTGCTACATGTTTTCGATATTTTCAATACAATTTTTTTTACTGTTTTTCCTAATTAAAATTGGTGCAACAATTCAATACTTTAAATACACCTTTTAAATTGCCAAATTCATAACTTGCTCATTTTAAATCCAAATTCAACGAATGAAATATGTATTCCATCTAAAATTTTGTGTTATTTCCAAATATAAATTTTGTCATCTGTTTTGAACATTTAAAATTGGTGAAAACAACAAATGTTTGTTTAAATCATTTAAAATGCCAAAGTTCATAACTTAATAAATAAAACTCCAAACTTGGTAAACAACATATCAAACTGAAGCTATTGTTGTTTTCTTATTGTTTTCATCATCCATGCATCATTCTAATCAACTTTCACATGATGGTTATTTGTAGATCATTTAATTCAACATTAATTCATGGGCTTTTCCATATGCAATCCAAATTGCATATGGGCCCATTTAAGTCTGTTTACCATGTCAACTAGTTTATCTTTGATGCATCCCTAAACTTGTCATGCATCCATATCTTGATCATGTTGGATCTTTTGCCGTAGAAGTAATTGTTGCATCCGCTGTTTGTTCTAGTTCGTTGCTTCTTCGCGGATAGGACGTTGAGATGATGTGAGCAACGACAAGTTCTGCGGATGTACCTCTACTTGCTGGATTCCAGGCAAGTATAATCACTTGCTACCTATGGCTGCCTTTCATCACTTGTTAACGATTCTTTCCGTTGTCTTTATTCTAGCCTTATGATTCGATGCTTGTGTCTCGATCCTATCATATGTTTACCTTGCAACCATGATATAGCCTTCCTTCCACTTCCTATTAACTGTTGTTTGTTTACCTTGTTGGCCCTCGTGTCGTAGTTGCATGCTTAGTGTTATTTGCGCTCAAGTCTCGTTGTCCGTCTTATCACCTGTTTAGTCGATAGTTGGGTTTCAATTCAATCAACAACATGTTAAAGTTTTGGGTAATATTAATTTGACGATAAGGCACCGGCAGGAGGCCCGGCGTGGTTTTGAGGCCTGCTAGTGTCGAACTTAATTTGGAAAAGGGTCTTGTCCTCCGATCCATGATGAGCGCACTAACCGCATGTGGGAAGCGAGTATGGGCGCCCCCCCCCCCCCGCAATTCTGATTCGATTCGCATCTCGTCCAAATCGCCACACTTAGTTCGGGCTTTCCATTTGATGCATGCATATGCAGGTGTGAGCCCTTGGCGCCAGGGTGGAACTTTTGTAGTCGGCATTTAGGGCGGCGTGGTCTTCCAGTGCTATGAGGGTCCCCCTTTTCTTCGTGGGGGCTCGATTAGCCGCGCACGCACAGCACGTGGTTCTTTGGGCTTGATGCGAAGAAGAGTTGGGTTGTGTTGAGTGGCCTGCTTGGTGGGTTTGCTCCCCGCCTGGCGGGTCATTCTTACGTGTACGGCCAAATTGGTGCATCCCTGCAGGGTTAAATATTCTCGAGAAGCCGTGTTGTCCGCGGTTATGGATGACTTGGTGAAAGTGCTGGCTAACAAGTACTCAGACAACTTACACTTAACGATGATAACTTGACTAGTAATATAGATTACCTCCACCATAAAATGAATGTCACCTTAATCAACAGTGTGAGTTTCCTTGGGTTGCTTCCTTAGTAGGGGGTAACACTGGATGGGTATTGTTTGGTGAGTAGTTATAGTTGGTTTTGTCGCGCTCTCTTATCCCTCTCTAATAGACGGAAGTTGTAGCGCGTCTCTGTAGTTGTTAGTGCTTCCCGCTGACGCTTCTTTGCAATAATCCCTTCCTTCCGTTGTACCCAAAGTATTTGTATCTTGTGATGATTGGTTACGCTGGTATCTTGTGAGTATGGTTTATCCACTTGCCAGTACTTAATAGTACTGACCCACGAATCCATTTCGTGGATGCATATTCCACATTGCAGTCAACAGGTTTGAAGTCTGACGACGTTAGCTTGGGAATCCCTCCGGCTTGGCCTGGGCAGGGATTGGACGCCATCGGTTATCTTCAGGACTCTTAGTCCAATTTGTATCTTGTCCGTAGTCGGACGCTATGTTGTTTCTTCCGCTGTTATTTGGATCTTTGTATTGTATCAGTTGTATCCTTGACTCGTTTGAGTCGTCTTGTATATACCTCCTCTGTTGTTGTTGTGGATTATTCGTGAACTGTTGTAATGTTATCACAAGTGGCAACCTGGAATCGGTTATTATGTGGATTTTGGCGGGAATGCTGAAATCTGCATAGTGCCCGATCCCGGGGCGTCACAACGAGATTCAATCCCATTTTTCATCCAGGCCCCTGATCTTCTCTGTTTTGTACTGGAGTCCTTCAGTCCTTTGTTTTCTTCACGCACAGGTCCCTGCTTTTTCCAGAAAAACACCCTAAAATTCTAATGCTTATAACTTTTGTTTTACTAATCCAAATAACACAAACTTTATGTCTATTTTGATCAGAAAATGCAAGGAATATTAATATGCCATACATGCTCATGTTTGCATCTTCCATCTTGCATTTTAGTAGTGTTATGCATGTTCATCCAAATAATCAACATGGAATGTGTTGGGGTATTTAATTCAATTTGTGCCCTATTCCATTTAATATTGTGTAGCGCACCTATGAATTGTTCTCCATGTTAAACAACATTTAATTAGATGGCTAGATAAATAACTTTAACCTTCTAATTAATTGTTGGAATTCCGATTCCGTTTAAATTGGTTTAGTTGCATCCTCGCATGTCATGCATATATAATAGGGTCATGCTGGATCTTTTGCCGTAGTAGTAATTGTTGCATCCGGTGTTTCTTCTAGTGCTTTGCTTCTTCGCGGATAGGACGTTGAGATGACGTGAGCAACGACAAGTTCTGCTACCTATACAAGCTGGATTCCAGGCAAGCTTTACTCACTTGCTACCTATGGTTGTCGTTCCTCACTTGTTACAGATGCTTTCCGTTGTCTTTATTCTAGCCTTATGATTCGATGCTTGTCTCTCGGTCCCTATCATATGTTTACCTTGCAGCCATGATATAGCCTCACCCCCACATCCTATGACATGTTTGTTTCTTGGTTGCCTTGGGAGTCGTAGTGCATGCTTAGGTTCTTTGGCGAGTTTGGTTCTTTGTCACCTGACTAGTATGATAGGTTGGTTCAACTTTAAAATGGTCTTAATGCTTGGGGTAATAATAATTTGTTGCGAGATAAGACACCGGCGGGAGGCCCTCCGAGATATTTGGTCCCTCTGGTGTCGACTTAGGGAAAGGTTCTTGTCCGATGATCCAAGAATGAGCGCACTAATCACATGTGGGACTTATGGGAATACCCTTGACCTATTACCCGATCTGCAGACTTGTCCAGGGCGCCATAACTTAGTTCGGGCTTTCCATATGGCATACGCACATCACCTTTTCTGCAGGTACGATGAAGACGACGATGATAATGGTATGCGATGTTACCGATGTGCGTACAATTATATAGGTTTCCGCGATTCGATGTTGAGGATTATACCCATGGCCTCTGACCTCTCAGCCGTAGACGCAAACGGATTGGTCCGCCTCGGAGCATCAGCCGGACTTTCGATGCGGATCCAACCTAGCTAGGTGGTTCGTTGGACTCGTCTGTGGTGAAAGGGAAGTGTAGTGTCTGATATGCTGCCGGTACACCTCGGACGTGTACCATCGCGCGACAAAAAGAGTTGAAGTGCGTGTGGCTACAGTAGTGCACCCCTGCAGGGTTAAATCTTTTCAAGACGGCGTATCGTCCGCGCTTATGTGACGATCTTGGAGAAAGTGCTGGCTTACAAGAATCGGATAACTTACACCTAATGACACTTTTTAACCTGTGCGATAACGAGTTTACTATTTCAACGTGTGTGAGTTTTCCTCGGGTTACCTCCCGTCATTGGTTGAGGGGGGGTTAACCCTGGATGGGTATTCTTTTGGTGATTAGTTATAGTTGTTTCTCATCGCGCACTCTTATCTCTTTCTAATAGACGAGAGTTGTAGAGTGTATCTTTAGATTGCTTAGTGTCGCCCGCTGCCGCTTCATTACAACAACTTCTTCCTTTGTACCCAAAGTATTTGTACCTTCTGATGACTGGTTGCATTGGTATCTTGTGAGTATTGCTTGCCGTTGTCGGTACATTCAAAGTACTGACCCCCATGATTCAGGGCTGTATTCACAATGCAGTCGACAGGTTTGAAGTTGGACGACGTTAGATTGGGAATCCCTCTGGCTTGGCCTGGGCAGGGATTGGACGCCATCGGTTATCTTCAAAACTCTTAGTACAATTTGTATCTTGTCCGTAGTAGGATACTATTTCGTTTTCCGTTGTTATTTGGATCTTTGTATTTTGTCAGTTGTATCCTTGACTCGTTTGAGTCGTCTTGTATATATCTCTTTTGTTGTTGTTGCGAATTATTCGTGAACTATTGTAATGGTATCAGAAATGACAACTCGGGATCAGATATTATATGGATTCTGGCGGGAACGTTGAAATCCCCAAAGTACCCGATCCAGGGGCGTCACAGCTATGTCTTACTAATTGGCAACGAACCAACTCACCATAGTCTTCCGGTTCCACGGGGCTACGTTGTTGTTAGGGTCGATGAAGTTGTCAACGGATTCGAGCGTGTGAACCTTGAATTCCCTGAAGGTGAAGACAGAGAGGTGACTGAACTCGGAGAAGCTAAGAAGTTGACCGTTCTATGGCTAAAAGAATGCATTTTGCTTCCAAATCAGACGGCAAGGCCATTGACTCCTCACCATTCTCTAGCGCAACAGTCTCCAGCGCGGTCGTCTCCGCCATGCATGCCGTCTCCAGCGCGGTCGACTACGCCGCCGCATCAGGATTCTCCGCCCACTAAGTTTCTTCCGAAACGTAAAAGATCACCCAAACTTCAACGGTCACCCCTCCGAAAGGTACCAAAGGAGTTACCGAAGTTACCTTACGACTATATTCCTGAGGAAACCCAGAAAATCGCAAGGAACGAATACGAGGCGTCAAAATCAAAGAGGAAGGAGCAGAAAAAGGCAGATTTCCCCAAGACCGAAGAAGATGTACAACGAGCGTGGAAAATGGTGAAGACTCTTCATCAACCCGAGCCGAGTCTGTCATCTGACTATGACCGCTCTATTCTGAAGTCACACAAGGAAATGGTGTGGTCGACAAAGAGTAGTAGCACAAGCGCGAAAAGGGGGAAATTAGTTGCCCAACTCGGAGAGCAGAAAAAACAATCCATCTCCCCGCTCAAAGTGATTTCTAATACCCAGGTGGGGCCGAGAACTAATGCTTACGAGCAAATTGATCCGGAGTTTATAGAACTATACGGACAAAGGGCAGCTGCTACGGGTTTGTCCATTGATGAGTATATGCAAACAATAGACTACTTCCCCGCTGCTGAATGTGCGTACAAATACCAGCACGGGAATCCTCTCGTCAAACCCGAGGAGGTAAAGGATCTACCAACCAAAATGCGAAGAGTTCATAATTGGTATATGGAAGCCGCTCAGAAATCTCAGGATTGGATAGTGCTCGTGGTTAGAGACGAGCACTACGGGTATGGAGATGGACTAGTTCTAATTCAATTTTCCGAATTGTTTCAGTCATTCCAGCAGCAGGCCCTCGACAAATCTATCGTTAGTGTCTATTGTATGTAAGTACTTATTTCTCTAATTAAGTCTCTAGCTAGCTCACCTCGTTCATTGCATATTCATATATATATAGTACACTCAATATATTATAATTGCAGAATGAAGATTCTCGAATGCAAAAGAGGACAAATCTATGATATTGGGTTCATTGACCCCACATTTTGTTAATCATAAGACTCTTGAGCTATCTCCCAAGGATACAGAAGATAACCTTGTGAGGGCAATAAGGTTTCAACAACACCAACGGGAAATACTATTTCCTTACAACTTCGGGCGAGTGTTACTGTGTTGTACATATTCTGTTTTCCTTACGCGATGTTCAGTGTATAATTGATGAGTTCTGCGTCCGCAGCTTCCACTATATTATGCTAATCTTCCAAGTTGACAAATAAAAAGTACTCGTATGGACCCAGAGCGTAAACCCCTAGCGATGTGGGCGGACATGCAGGAAATGATCCAGGGTAATTTCAATCTTTATTAATTTCAATCTTTATATATGGCACTATATCGACTACTTTGTTTCATTTTAGGATATCAAATAATTACTAACTCTTTTTATTCTTATTCTTTCCTAGGCAGCGTTCGGAAGAGGTTCACAAAAAAGGCCAGGGGTGAATGGAAATCAGAGCTTACATTTGATATTGTGCAAGTAAGTACTACTATCTAGATCCGCGCATCTCCTTGATTCTAGTTTCGATGCCATTATCATGGCTAGTTGATTATTATTTTGATTGAAACCATGTGTCGCACCCTGACTTCTGGGGGATACTCACCGGGCCTAACTGGATAGCAGATGCTTGGATTACGGGGCCTAACTGCTCCCGCATCCTCTTACGAGTAGGCCAGCACTTATGTGCGACAACCAAACTCTGCTTATCCATCGTCGATGTAAACTATCCCATAGAGATCAAGATACTACCATTGACGTACTTCAACCATTCACACATGGTACGTCAACGGCGTTAAACGGAATGATACCACAACATATCTCTAAGACACAAAAGATGGAAATAAGTTGCAACTGGCCCTCACTAGGGCAGAGAATAGCAAATACAATCATCCAGAGGACACATGTCCCAACATAACATCATTACATCACAGCGGAAGCACTCAAAGCGTCTGAGTACAGACAAATCCGAATAGGCCTAAGAGGCCGAGAAAGAAAAGAAGACGAAGCCCATCCACGTAGTCTCGGATCCTGCCCGGGTCCGCTATCTACTCGTCTGCAGTCTCGTCGTACTCCACGTAGTAGCCTCCATGGGGATCCTCGTAATCGTAGCCTGCGTAAACCACAGCCCCAAAGGGGTCAGTACATCCAAGTACTGGCAAGCAAGACTCACACTTCACCAAAGAGTTACCCGTCAACACAAGCACGGCTTCTTTGGGTTCAACGGAAGAATAGGTGATATAAAAGCTGCAGCGGGCTGCACTAACCAACTACAGAGACACGCTACAACTTCCGGCTAACAGAAAGAAGATAAGATCGCGTATAGTAACCAACTGAAAGATAACTTCAAACAAACCCATCCAATGTTACCCCCTTCTAAGGAAGCAACCCAAGGATAACTCACACAGTTGGATTAATGGTGGTTCAGGTTATTGTGGCAATAATGCTATTACTAGTCAAGATTAGCATTAGTTAGGTGATTAGCATTAGTTAGGTGTAAGTTGTTCTGAGTACTTGTTAGCCGGTACTTTCACCAAGTCAACCATAACCGCGGAAAACACGGCTTCTCGAGAAGATTTAACCCTGCAGGGATGCACCAATTTGGCCGTACACGTAAGAATAACCCGCCAGATGGGATGCCTCCCACCAAGCGGGGCACTCAACACAACCCAACTCTTCTTCGCATCAAGCCCAAAGCACCTTCAGCGCACGGCTAATCGAGCCCCCGAAGAAAAGGGGACCCTCATAGCACTCTAAGAACGTGTCTCCCTATATGCCGACTACGAAAGTTCCACCCTGACCTGGGCTCGCAAAGACATGCATGCGGCAAATGGAAAACTCGAACTAAATGAGGCGATTTGGACGAGATGCGAATCGAGTCAAATTTAGGGGGGCGCCCATACACGCTTCCCACATGCGGGTAGTGCGCTCATCATGGATCAGTAGACAAGACTCTTTTCCTAATTAGGGTCGACACTAGCAGGCCTCAAAACCACGCAGGGCCTTCTGCCGGTGCCTTATCAGCATATTATTATTATCCATAGAATTAACATGTTGATTGATTTAACCCGAGACCATAGAACATAAATGAGTACTGTAAAAGAAGTAACCGACAGCAGACTCGAGCACAAGCAACCCTAAGCATGCTAGTAGGACTAAGGCAACAAGCAAGGGTTATAGGTGTGGAGGTGAGGCAATATCAGGGTTCAGGATATCATGTGATAGGTTCGGAGAACAAGCAACGATACATAGGGCTAGCAAAAGTAGACAATGGATAGTATCGGTAACCAGTGTGGAAAGGAACTCAATGGTTCATGTGAGTGATAACTTGCCTGCAAACCCAGTAGCCTGGTACTGAGCTAAGTCCTCGGAAATGGTGTCGTAAAGCTCGTCTGTCTCAACGTCGTCGTCTATTCGAGAAAAAGCAAACACAAACAATGAAGGAAGACGGGCAATCAATAACATGGCATAGTGCACAAACATGGGATGATGCATGTCAATTTAACTGGTGCTCCAAAATAAACTAGTTGACATGGTAACATGTTTAAATGGGTTCATATGCAATTTAGATTGCATATGGAAGCCCATGAGTTAAGGTTGAGACAAATGATCTACAATTAATTTCCATGTGCAAGTTGATTAGCATGATGCATGCATGATGAAAACAATAAGGTAACAACATTAGATGCAAGTAGAATGAAATTTACCAAGTGTGGAATTTTATTTAACAAGTTAAGAATTTTGGCTTCTTAATGATGTTACACAAGCATTTCTTGTTTTCATCAAGTTTAATTGCTCAAAACATATAACAAAGTTAATATTTGAAATGAGCACAAATTTTAGGTGCATTACATGTTTCAATTATTGAAAAAGGAATTACAATGATTTAATTATGAATTAAACAAGATTAATCAAGTTTTAATTGGACTTAATTCAAGTGTTAATATTAATTGAATTTTATTTGTTCAAAACATTAAATAAAATTCATATTTGAAAAGGTTATGTTTTTCTAGTTTGAAAACATATTTTATATGTTCAAAAATAATTTAATTTGAGCAAGTTATGAATTTAGCAAATTTAAATGATTTAAACAAGGTTTAAATTATTTAAGAAATTTTAATTATTCAAATCATGAAACAAAATTTATATTTGAAAAGTTGGCTTAAAATAGCATGGAAAACATATTTTATTTGCATTATTTGGATTAAGTATGAATTAGTTATGCAATTATTCAAATTTCAAATGAATTGTTTGAATTTGAGATTTGAATGCATTTGGATTAATCAAAACAGAATACAAATGGTATAAATAGATAGATAATTAAATTTGGTTCAACAAACATATTTTATTTTTATTATTTGGAGTTGTAAATTAAAAGTTATTAGCAATTTCATTTCAGGGACCAATCTGTAAGAGAAAGGACTTAGATTTAAAAAGGAAACTGGACAGAAACGTTCTACACCGTGCAGTGACCTAGCCTGGGTCACTGCCAGTGGGCCCTGGGGCCAACGTGGCAGCAGTGTGTGCGCACCAGCTGACAGGGGGGGCCACCCTGTCAGTGCCCTTCGCAAAAATGTGGGGTTTTTCTGCGGGAGGGGGGACTCGAACCCTGGCCCTCGCGCTCGCGCTCGCTGTTGCGCTACCACTACGGTGTGCGTTCATTTTTGTCAGTAACGGGGATGCAGTGAGGTTATTGTTCAGTTAGCGAATCTGAACTTTTAACTTACGAACGTTTCTGAACTTTGACAGAAAGTGGACGGTGGCCGGCGGCGAGCCGCAGATGCTCGCGGCCGTGCGCGTGTTGCGTGTGCTGTGCTAGCGTGCTGGTGTGCGTGCTTGCGATGCAGAGAGATAGGAGGAGAGGGGTGAGGAGGAGGTGATCACCGGGAGGATTTGCAGAGGGAGGAGCTCGACGGCGAGGTGGATGTCGCCGACAGCTGCGAGGATGGCGGCGGAGATCCAAGCTGCTCCCGTGGTCGCAGAGGTGTCCACCAGCGCGAGGAGACTATGGGGATCTCGTTCCCGTGGTCAGCCCGAGGGGAGAACGACCAGGTTGACGGCGATCATCGCGGTTTCAGATAGGTGGCGCTCCGGTGAGGTTCAGAGGTGGGGATATTCCGGGCAGAGAGAGGGGAAATGGAGGCGCAGCTCGAGGGAGGAGGGAGGTAGGTGGCTAGGCTAGCTGGGGAACCCTAGGGGGTAGGTTAAATAGAGCTAGGGGGCGCGCGGTGGCCGTTCACTGCACGCGGCCGTCGACGTGGCTCCGGTGGATCTCCTGCCGTACGGGAAAGAGAAGAGCGAGTGGGGGTGAAGGGGTATCGGGCCTGGGGTGGTGGGCTGGGTGCAGCCCACTGGTCTGCCCACCCCCTCTCCGAGTTTTCTTTTTAGATTTTCTTCTGTTTATTTTATTTTTTTTGCTGAAAATGAAAAAGGAAGAAAAGAGAAAGGTTTTGAGTGTTAGAAAAATTTGGTTAAGTTAGTTATTACAACAGCAACAAACTGCCAACTTTGTTTTCCAAAAGTTTCAAAATAAAAGTGTTGTTTGTAATTTGATTCAAATTTGAATGAATTTTGAGATTAAGTGATATATTGAGAACAAGATTTAAATAGGGTGAACCTTAATGTTTAATTGAAACAAAAGTATTAGCATTGTGTTGTAGTTCTCATAGGTTCAAATTGGGTGCTGTTTGTAATAGGTGATTTGAATTTTGAATGCAATTTGTATTAAGTGGATTATTCAAGAACAAATTAATAGCTGAGCTTTTTATTTTTCATGGAAACAAAATGGTTGTTTTGATTGAACTTTTTAGTTGGAAAAATTGTAACATAACAAGTATGAAACAAAGCATTTGAATATTGTTTGAATTTCAATTGTGAAAACAAAGGGAAACAGATGCAAACAAAAGGAAAACAAATGCAATGAGTATGATGACATGATGCAAAACTTTAATAAACAAGAAACAAACATTCTAAATGGAAGTTTTCGTACTTGGGATGTTACACCATGTTATCGTAAAGTTCTTTCAATAGGGAGATGGGAATCACTTGTGTGGATACTACGTCTGCGAGTTCATTCGTCAGACGACGTGTCCCAAGGGCAGAGATTTAAACAAACTTCATGTACGTCAGTCGTCAATTTTTCTTATTACCATCTATTTTAGTTACTTAGTTTCATTAATATATATTGACTACTCTTCTTTATATTAGATCGAATGGCTCCGGGACGGTCTTCTACCAAGGGACCCCATACGAGCAATTCAGGAGGAAATTGTGGGCTTCTTAGACGCAGAGGTCCTAAATGTAAATGGAGAGTACTATAGCGCCGGTTGGTCATGAATTTGATTTTGTAATTCATTCCATCGATCATGTAATATGCTCGATATACTTAGCTTCTGTAATATAAGTGTTCCTTCTTTTGCCATATATATGTATTACTTATTCACTCGTGGGATCCGGGAGGTCGGGGGAGGGGCCACTGAGGCTCCTCTCTTCTCGTGGGATCCGGGAGGTCCGGGTAAGGGCCACCGGGCTCCTCTCTTCTCCTGGGATCCGGGAGGTCCAGGGAGGGGCCACCAAGGCTCCTTATCAGTGTATGGTGACAGGGGTATCGTAAAATTGAATTGATCGCAAAACATAAAATTAAAAGGAAAACAACAAATAGAAGAAAAAAAACTCTGTCGCGGCAGAGAAAATGGCAAAAGTGCTGCCGCGTCAGAGGAGGCATTCATCCCGGTTCGATTTAAGAACCGGGACGGATGTCCCCGGCCAGGTTCCAGTGGACCTGCCACGTGGTCAGCCCCATTTGTCTCGGGTCCTGGCACAACCGGGACCAATGGGGGAGGGGAATTTGTCCCGACTGCCCCATCCCGGTTGCACAACCGGGATGAATGGGACGAAAGCCCCTGTTTGTACCATTGTAAGCTTGCAAAATCTATGGATTACACACATCTCATGCAAGCCATACCATCTCATCAGCACTGCACATATGTTGTGGTGCTCTACATAGATCAAACATACTCAACGCACCCCGCCCCCCACCCAAACGATCTATTTCGGTTCCCGCGGACCAATTTGGGTTAAAAACTCAATCCAACACTCCCGCCCACACACACAGACGGGCCAAGAGGGCGACAGGACACGTTTCCCCAAACGTGACCCAAGTTTGGTCCATGTTTGGGGTGGTCCGCGGACGCGTGTTGCGTCCTCCCTGGCCCACATGAAATCTGCATGACACTTTCCCGTCTTCCCTCTGGCCCACCAGTCAGCAACCCACGTCGCCTTGACCGGTCCATTTTAACAGGATCGCGTGTGTGACGCCCTTGGATAAGGTACTATGCGGATTTCAGCGTTTTCTCCAGAATCCACATAATACCGATCCCGGGTTGTCAACTTTTGGTAATCATTACAACAGTTCATGAATAATCCGCAACAACAACAGAAGAGATATACAACACGACTCAAACGAGTCAAGAATACAACTGATACAATGCAAGTTGGACTAAGATTCCTGAAGAGAAACGATGGCGTCCAATACCTGCCCAGGCCAAGCTGAAGGGATTCCCAAGCTAACAGCGTCAGACTTCAAACCTGTTGATTGCGCTTTGGAATATGCAGCGCCGAAGGGATTAGTACGTTTACCGGCAAGATATGCAAACTAGTAAGTATGTCAAACACTTCACGAGCTATCAATGCTTTGAATTCCAGGAGAAATGGCTTAGTGGTTGAAGCGGCAAGGAAAACTAACAATTTATAGAGACATGCTAACTTCTATCTATTAGAAAGGGATGAGAGAGCGCGACAAGACCAACTAAAACTACTCACCAAGAACAAAAACCCATCCAGGATTAACCCCCCTCAACCAAGGCCAGGAGGTAACCCGAGGAAAACTCACACATGTTGAAATAGTAATATCGTTATCGCACAGGTTAACAAATATCATTAGTGTAAGTTGTCTGACTCTTGTTAGCCAGCACTTTCTCCAACATCGTCACGTAAGCGCGGACGATACTCCTTTTCGAAACTATTTAACCCTGGATGCACCAAACTGTCGCGAGACTGTCGGCACAACACTTCGCCTCACCACAAACTAGTCCATAGAGCCACCTAGCTAGGTTGGAACCACATCGAGAGTCTGTACGATGCTTTGAAGCGGACCCAGCCGTTTGCGCCTACACGCGAAGCGGATCAAACCTGGTCGGAACTGTCCGCTTCATGTCATACCGCGGAAACTTGTATAATTGTACGCACATCGGTAACATACCATCATCATCCTCAGCATCGTCTCCATAGCACCTGCAGAATTGGTGATGTGTGCACCCCAAATGGAAATTCCGAACTAAGTTGTGGCACCATAAAGCAAAAATGCACCAGGGCTAATATGTTACAGGGAGTCCTGATACGTCAATTGTGCATCAGTATTTTATATCATAATTTTCTGTTATTTATTGATATATTTCATGTTATGATGCATCCCTTATGCTATTTTATCTTATTTTGCATGTTTCATAATTTTTGGAGAATAAACACCGGGACCAGGAATCTGATGGAAAAAAACACCGCCGAGATACCATATTTCAGAAGATCAGAAGAAGAAGTGGGACACTAGGGGTGTCTTAGAAGTTCATAGGAGGATTCCAGGAAGAAGGAGAGCCAGAGGGGGGCCACCGGGGGACCACACCATGAGGCGGCGTGTCCCCTGGTCGCGCCACCAGGTGGTGTGGCCACCCTGGCCCACCTCTGGGGGATATCTTTCGCGTACTTGGCCCCTAGTGAACCCTAAGCCTCATACCATCGTCGAAGAATTATTCCGCCGCCACTTCGGGTCGGAAAACACCCGAGAGTGAAAAGATCTCTGGCAGGGAGAAATCTATCGGGGAAATTCCTCTCCGGAGAGGGGAAATCACCGCCATCGTCACCGTCATCACTCCAGGCATCATCAAGATCGTCATCATCATCATCATAATCACCACCAGCACCATCACCCTCATCATCCACCGTCATCCCGCTTTAACAATTAGGGGCCTCTATCGTTGTTTCACATTAGATCTCTCTCCCGATGTGGATTACTTGTTAGTAGTTGATGCTTGTGAGATTTATCGGTGGTTGCACTTTATGACCAGATTGTTATCATCCATCATATCACCTCTGATCATGATCCATATGATGTCTTGTGAGTAGTTCGTGTTGTTCTTGAGGACATGGGAGAATTCAAGTTGTTAGTAGTGAAGTAATGTTGAGTAATATTTAATGTTTGATATTTAAGTTGTGGTGTTATTCTTCTAGTGGTGTCATGTGAACGTCGACTACATGATACTTCACCATTTATGGGCCTAGGGGAATGTATCGTGTATTTGTCTACTAATTGTGGGGTTGCCGAAGTGACAGAAACCTAAACCCCCTTTAGGAAACGATTACACGAGGGAGCGTAGGAGCCCGAAGTTTAAAGTTGTGGTTAGATTTGTTTCTTAATTACTTTCTTGTAGTTGCGGATGCTTGCAAGGGTTATAATCACAAGTATGTATTAGTCTTGGATGGGACGGTACATTAGCATAGGTTCACCCACACAACACTTATCAAAACACCTAAGATTATTCAGCGGCATGGAACAAAAGCACATGACAGAAACCTCCCGTGTGTCCTCGAGAACGTTTGTTAATCATAAGTAAACCTACCGGCTTGTCCTTTGCTGAAGAAAGGATTGGGCCATTGCATTTTATTTACTCGCACTTTATTTATCTGCAATATCAAAAACCCCTACAAATTTATCTTTCAGTATTTACAGTTATTCCTTCATCGAAACTGCTTGTCAACACCTTCTGCTCCTCATTGGGTTCGACACTCTTATTTATCGAAAGTACTAAGATACACCCCCTATACTTGTGGGTCATCAAGACTACTTTATGGCGCCGTTTCCGGCGAGTGAAGCCCTATTGGTAAGTGGAATTGATAAAGGAAGCTTCTGCTGTGAGTGTTGTTTTTATTACTGTGTATTGCTTTATTACACTATGTTTGGATCTCCTTTTGAATCCTTATTTGCGGGTGCTGCTGCCACTGCTAGGGTAGTAAGTGACCCACCGCCTGATGATTTGGATCCTTATAAAATACCTACAAAGATTGTTAAACATGTTAGGAATAACTGCTATTCAGGTGATGGAACTGTCCATCATGGTGATCATTTGCTCTTTTTACATGAATTATGCGAGTTCAAGTGTGCAGGTATTACAATGGACCAAGTGAAGAGGAAATTATTATCTATATCATTGACAGGCCGAGCCGCTGAATGGTTCAAACTGCTAAAACATATCCAGACTATTGGATGGGAGGAAATTGTACCTCTCTTTTATTCTAAATTCTATCCTCCCAGTGAAATTCATAGAGATCGGAATTATATATATAATTTTTGGCCTCATGACGGAGAGAGTATTGCCCAAGCATGGGGAGATTGAAGTTACTAATGCTCAAATGCCCCATTCATGAGCTCCCCAGTAATATTGTTATTAATAATTTCTATGCAAGGCTTCCTCTTCATGATAAGGATTTATTAGATGCTTCTTGTTCTGGATCATTTACACGTATGAAGGATGAAGATAAATGGGATCTTCTTGACCGTATTCAAAAAAAAAATTGAAGGATGGGAGAATGACAAAGGTATAAAGTCAGGTATAAATTATGATTATGAATGCATTAAAACTTTTATGTCATCCGATGATTTTCATAACGTTAGTACTATTTATGGTCTTGATTCTCAAGTTGCTGCAAACTTATATAAGGATTTTGCTTCTTATATTGATATTCCTACAAAGGAATGGGACAAGTACCATGGACCTTATAAAGATATTCTTAATTGTGTTCCTTCTAGAGATATAGAAGTTCATACCGTCGATTCTATTGTGCCTGAACCTTATATTGAGAAAATTCCGTTCCCTGCTAAGGTAAAAGAACATTATGTGTTAACTAGTGTGGTTAATAAAAGTGCAAGGAAACTTGTAGAACCCGAGGAACAAATAACTGTAGAACCTACAGTAACAATAGTAAAGGACCTTGTTTCTGAAAATATAGAAGATGGACACATTATATTTTGTGAAGATGCTTCTAATATTGTCTCTCATCCTAGTAAATATAGGAAACCTAGTGTTCATGTGCTATCTGTTAGGATAGGTGACCATTGCTATTATGGTTTGTGTGATATTGGTGCTAGTTCTAGTGCTATTCCTTATGAGCTTTATAAAGAAATCATGCATGAAATTGGTTCTTGTGAACTTGAAGACATTGATGTGATTATTCAACTTGCTAATATGGAAACTATTTCTCCGATTGGTATTGTTAGAGATGTGGAGGTCTTATGTGGTAAAACTAAATATCCTGCTGATTTTCTAGTACTAGGCACTTCTGCTAGTGATATGTGACGCCCCGAGATCCGGCACTATGCAGATTTCAGCATTTCCGCCAAAATCCACATAATAACCGATTCCAGGTTGCCACTTGTGATAACATTACAACAGTTCACAAATGTTCCGCAACAACAACAGAGGAGGTATATACAAGACGACTCAAACGAGTCAAGGATACAACGGATACAATACAAAGATCCAAATAAAAGCGGAAGAAACAACATAGTGTCCGACTACATACAAGATACAGATTGGACTAAGAGTCCTGAAGATAATCGATGGCGTCCAATCCCTGCCCAGGCCAAGCCGGAGGGATTCCCAAGCTAACGTCGTCAGACTTCAAACCTGATGACTGCAATGTGGAATATGCAGCCACGAAATGGATTCGTGGGTCAGTACGATTAAGTACTGTCAAGTGGATAAACCATACTCACAAGATACCAGCGTAACCAATCATCACAAGATACAAATACTTTGGGAACAACGGAAAGGAAGGGATTATTGCAAGGAAGCGGCAGCGGGCTGAACTAACTAACTACAGAGACGCGCTACAACATCCGGCTAAAAGAAAGGGATAAGATAGCGTATCAGAACCAACTACAACTACTCACCAAACAATACCCATCCAATGTCACCCCCTACTAAGGAAGCAACCCAAGGAAACTCACACGGTTGATTAAGGTGACATTCATTTTTATGGTGGAGGTAATCTATATTACTAGTCAAGTTATCATCGTTAAGTGTAAGTTGTCTAAGTATTTGTTAGCCAGCACTTTCACCAAATCATCCATAACCGCGGATAACACGGCTTCTCGAGAAGATTAACCCTGCAGGGATGCACCAATTTGGCCGTACACGTAAGAATGACCCGCCAGATGGAAAGGCCCTTCCACCAAGCGAGGCACTCAACACAACCCAACTCTTCTTCGCATCAAGCCCAAAGAACCCCGTGCAATTGAGCGCACGGCTAATCAAGCCCCACGAAGAAAAGGGGAACCTCATAGCTCTCTAAGAACGTGTCTCCCTAAATGCCGACTACAAAAGTTCCACCCTGGCGCCAAGGGTTCGCACCTGCATATGCATGCGGCAAATGGAAAACCCGAACTAAATGAGGCGATTTGGACGAGATGCGAATCGAATCAAAGTTGCGGGGGGCGCCCATACTCGCTTCCCACATGCGGTTAGTGCGCTCATCATGGATCGGAGGACAAGACCCTTTTCCTAATTAAGTTCGACACTAGCAGGCCTCAAAACCACGCCGGGCCTCCTGCCGGTGCCTTATCATCAAATTGTTATTACCCCAAGCATTAACATGTTGTTGATTGAATTGAAACCCAACTATCAAACTAGATAGGTGAGACGACAAAGGACAACAAGACTCGGGCGCAAACAAACCTAAGCATGCTAGTACGACACAGGCCAACAAACAACGGGGTTATAGGTGTGGAGGTAAGGCAATATCGTGGCAGCAGGGTAAACATGTGATGGGATCGGAACACAAGCATCGAAAATACTAGGCTAGCATAAAGACAACAGAAAGAATCGGTAGCAAGTGATGAAAGGCAGCCATAGGTAGCAAGTGAGTATACTTTCCTGGAATCCAGCAAGTAGATGTACATCCGAAGAACTTGTCGTTGCTCACATCATCTCAACGTCCTATCCGCGAAGAAGCAACGAACTAGAACAAACACCTGATGCAACAATTAATACTACGGCAAAAGATCCAGCATGATCCTATTTTATATGCATGACAAGTTAAAGGGTGCATCGAAATAAACTAAAGGACACAAGGAACAATTTAAATGGGCCCATATGCAATTTGAATTGCATTTGGAAAACCCCATATGCATTAATAGTTGATTAATTGAACTACAAATAAACATTGAGTTAAAGTGGATTAAGTGCAACATAATTGATGAAAACAGAAGGTAAACAACATTAGCTTCAATTTGATACCTCATTTGCCAAATTTGGAATTTTAAATATTTAATTATGAATTTTTGCAATTTAAAAGGTTTAATTAAAGCATTGAATTATTGCACCACTTTTAATTAGGAAAACAGTAAACAAATTGTATTTAAAAGTTTGAAAACATGTAGCAAATGTTTCACTGAACATTTTAAGCCATTAAACATAATTTTTGGATAATCACTGAATTTATTATGCATTTTTCCATAAGCATTTTTATTCTGCCCCTTTTTGTAAACAGAAGGAAACATGTTCAAATTTAATTCAATTGTGACCAAATAAAATACCACTGTGTAGAGTTTGTTAAGACAAAATTTTGGAGCCCAAGTTTGCTCAATTTGGATGAACAGAACTCAAGTTATGAATTTCCAAAGTTTCAAATTTTAATAGCCTTTTCTGTATTTAATTATTTAGTGCAAAAATTATTACAGAAACATGTTGCAACTTTGTTACTAACAGAAGTAGAACAAGATGCTGAATCCATAGAAATTTTAATCATTGAAATTGGAGCATTTTTTAATTTGTTATTGATTTTACAAATAAAGATGTAGTTATGTTTTTCTGGATTTCGGGGATAAAAGAAAAAATGGCCGAAAAAAAGAGGTGGCTTTGCCACGGGTGGGATTCTATCCCGTGATCTCGTGCTGAGAGCAAAGGGACAGAGCCACTGCGCTATTGTCGAGTTTGTGATAGCATACGGGTCCAACTGAAAAAGAGGTAACATGCCGCGGCTAACTGAATTTCGAACATCCGAGATTCAGGGAGCAGACGGAACAGAACGAGGACAACTATGATTTGCAGCAGCGATGCTCGATGGTGACGCTCTGAGAGCACGAGGAGGGGGGTACGGGAGATGTTCCAGAGGGGTGCTCACCATGGGGCTTCTGGCGTGGTTGCTCCACGCGAGGACGGAGGCGATGGCCGATAGGAGATGATCACGTCCTCGCGGACAGAGGAGGAAGACGACCTCGCCGGCGTCGACCTAGGCGGCTTCGGCTCCTGGAATTCGGCGAGGAGGAAGAGGACGGTGGCGCGGCTCCATTCCCATCCTCGGTTGCGCTTCTCGTCGACCATGGCCTTGGCGCCAAGACCTACCATCTCCGGCCATGGTGGTATCGTGGTGGGAAAAAGGCAGAGGAAGGAAGAGAGGAGGGCGCCGGCGGCTAGGAGGAGGAGAGGGGAGAGTGGTAGGTGGCTAGGGTTTGTGGAGGAGGGGATCCGGAGGGGAATTTAAGGAGGAGGGGAGAGGGGACCCCGATGGCCATGGTCACGTACTGTGCGTGACCTCCTCGCGTGAGGAAGACGACAAACAGGGGGTGGGCTGGGTCGCTGGCTGGGTCGTAGGTGGCCTCCGGTTGGGCCTTTGGGCCTGGCCGGTTGGCTGCCTCCCCCCCCCCCCCCCCCAAAAAACATTTTTTTTTAAGAGAAGAGGGAGAGAAAAATAGACTTTGGGGAACTTTTAAAACTCAGAAAAATATGAGGTTACTTTCGATGGATTTAGAATTGAAAATGCCCACTTATACAATGTTTTGTTTCCCAAATTTTCAAAGTTGGTACTGATTTGAAAATTTGAATTGAATTTGGATGAATTTCACATTACTTGCTTTAATTAAAATTTGGACAAATGGATGGTTTTGTAAATTCAAACTTGGAGAACCCTTTTGACATACTTTTGTTTGTAACATGTTTTAAACCCCTTGGAACATACCAAGTATGAACCAAGTGGTGAGATTTGAATTTGAATTCAAGTTGAAAACAACTGGAAACACCAGAAAACAAGATGGAAACACATGCCAATGCAAATGATGCATGATGCAATGCAATGCCAAATGGAAAACAAGCAATTCTATCTGAGGGAAATCCCCCGGGTGTTACATGATACTTGTCCTATTATATTTGGTAGACCTTTCCTAAACACTTGTGGTGTTGTTATAGATTGTAAAAAGGAGATTATACTTACAAAGTTTGATGGAGAGTCTTATGAACTTAATTTCTCCAAATTTGCTAAAGCACCTTATGAAGCTGAATTACCTAATAAGAATTATAGAGTTGAAAAATTGGCTGCTATTGCTCTTGCTCCTAACAATCCTCCGCAACAATACATGGAAGACCACGAAAGTGATGTCTTTATGGAAGAAAGGAATGAAATTGACGAGATATTCCTACATCAGCCAGCGATGCTGAAACAAAATTTACCGGTGGAATACTTGGGTACCACATTACCACCCAAGGAGGATCATGTTTTTTATTTAAAGCCTTTGCCTGACAATCTTAAATATGCTGATATTGATGATTAGAAATTATATCCTGTTATTATTAGTTCTAACCTTTCTGGTGAAGAAGAGGAGAGATTATTGGGAATATTGAGGAAACACAGAAGTGCTATTGGTTATACTCTTGATGATTTGAAGGGGATTTCTCCTGCTATATGTCAGCATGCTATTAATATTGAACCTGATGCAAATCCAGTTGTTGAACATCAACGCCGTTTAAATCCTAAGATGAAGGATGTGGTAAGAAACGAGGTATTGAAACTCCTTGTTGCTGGTATTATTTATCCTATTGATGATAGTAGATGGGTTAGTCCTGTGCATTTTGTCCCTAAGAAAGGAGGGATGACTATTGTGCCAAATGAAAATAATGAACTTATTCCTCAAAGAGTAGTGGTTGGTTATAGGATGTGCATTGATTTTAGGAAGGTTAACAAAGTTACTAAGAGAGATCATTATCCTTTGCATTTTATTGCTCAAATGTTAGAAAGGTTGTCTAAGAAAAATCATTTCTGCTTTCTTGATGGTTATTCTGGATTCTCTCAAATTGATGTTAGAAAGCTTGATCAAGAGAAAACAACCTTCACTTGTCCTTATGGAACCTATGATTATAGACGTATGCCTTTTGGTTTATGTAATGCTCCTGCTACTTTTCAAAGATGCATGTCTGCTATCTTTCATGGTTTTTGTGAAGAAATTGTGGAAGTCTTCATGGATGATTTCTCTGTCTATGGAACTTCTTTTGATAATTATTTGCAAAATCTTGATAAAGTTTGGAGAGATGTGAGGAGACTAATCTTGTTCTTAATTGGGAGAAATGCCACTTTATGGTTAATGAAGGAATTGTTCTTGGACATAAAATTTCTGAAAGAGGTATTGAAGTTGATAGAGCTAAAGTTGAAGCCATTGAGAAAATGCCCTGTCCCAGGGATGTCAAAGGTATTTGTAGTATTCTTGATCATGTTGGTTTCTATAGAAGGTTTGTTAAATATTTCTCTAAAATATAAAAGCCTCTTCTAATCTTCTTCAAAAGGATGTACCTTTTGTTTTTTTGAAGAGTGTAAAGAAGCATTTGAAATTTTAAAGAAAGCTTTAATATCTGCCCCTATTGTTCAACCACCGGATTGGAATTTACCGTTTGAGATTATGTGTGATACTAGTGATTATGATGTAGGTGATGTTCTTGGACAGCGGATAGATAAGAAGTTAAATGTTATTCATTATGCTAGTAAAACTCTTGATGCTGCTCAAAAGAATAATGCTACCACTGAGAAAGAGTTCCTAGATGTAGTTTTTGCTTGTGATAAATTTAGACAGTATATTGTTGATTCTAAAGTTACTATTCATACTGATCATGCTGCTATTAAGTACCTCATGGAAAAGAAATATGCTAAGCCTAGGCTTATTAGATGGGTGCTTCTTTTACAATAATTTGATTTACATATTGTGGATAGGAAGGGAGCTGAAAATCCTGTTGCTGATAATTTGTCTAGACTAGAAAATATCTTTGATGATCCTATTCCTGTTAATTATAGTTTTCCTAATGAACAGTTGGCTGCGATAAAAGTGAGCTGTCAAGAGAGTCCATGGTATGCTTATTATGCTAACTTTATTGTTTCCAAGTATTTGCCTCCTACCTTTACAACACAGCAAAGAAGAAAATTCTTCTATGATTTGAGGCATTATTTTTGGGATGACCCTCACTTATGTAAATAAGGTGTTGATGGTATTATGCGAAGATGTGTTCCTGAAAATGAACAACGAGAGATATTGAGAAAATGTCATAGTAGTACTTATGGAGGACATCACGCTGGAGATAGAACTGCACATAAGGTTCTACAATCAGGTTTTTATTGGCCTACTCTCTTTAAAGATGCTAGAAAGTTTATTATATCTTGTGATCAACGTCAAAGGGTTAGAAATATTTCTAGACGTAATGAAGTGCCTATGAATTATTCTCTTATTATTGAACCGTTTGATTGTTGGGGTTTTGACTTTATGGGTTCTTTCCCTCCTTCACAAGGCTACCTCATATTCTTGTTGCTGTTGATTATGTTACTAAATGGGTAGAAGCTATACCTACTGAAAGTGCTAATGGTGAAACCTCATTAAAGATGCTTAAAGACATTATTTTCCCTAGGTTTGGTGTGCCTAGATATCTTATTACTGATGGGGGTTCTCATTTTATTCATGGTGGTTTTAGAAAGACTCTTGCTCAATATGATGTTAATCATAGAATTGCCTCACCTTATCATCCTCAAACTAGTGGGCAAGTAGAATTATCAAATAGAGAAATCAAATCTATCTTGCAAAAGACTGTTAACAAATCTAGATAAAATTGGGCTAAGAAATTAAATGATGCTCTGTGGGCTTATAGAACTGCTTATAAAAATCCCATGGGCATGTCTCCTTATAAAATGGTTTATGGAAAAGCTTTTCACTTGCCCCTATAATTAGAACACAAAGCTTATTGGGCAATGAAAGACCTAAATAGATATTTTAAACTTGCTAGTGAGAAAAGGTTGCTTGAATTAAGTTCTTTAGATGAATGGAGGAGTGAAGCATATGAAAATGCTAAGCTCTTTAAAGAGAAGTTAAAAGGTGGCACGATAAGAGAATCATTAAAAGAGAATTTCATGTTGGTGAGAAAGTGCTATTGTATAGGTCTCATCTCAGATTTTTTGCAGGAAAATTACTCTCGAGATGGGAAGGACCTTTTGTTATTGAAGAGGTATATCGTTCGGGGGCAATTAAAACTGTTTACCTTGAAGACAACACTTCACAAGTGATGAATGGCCAAAGACTCAAGCATTATATTTCTGGAGATCCTTAAAATGAAATTTTTGATTTTATTCGAGCCATGATCCCGGGGGAATTTATTAAGAAGCATATTTGAGAAACTGCAGAGTCAGTTTTCGAATAGGTACCATTTTTGGTAAGAAAACGTTCCTTAAACATCTTCCAACTTTTATTTTTACCGTTTTTGAAAAATATGAAAAATTATGAGTCGGAAACGAGGCGGAGACGGAGCCCGGAGGCTCCACACCATGGGGTGGCACGGGCCCACCCTTGGCCGCGCCAGCCTATGGTGTGGGCGCCCCGGAGCCCCTCTCCGACTCGTTTTCGACCTGAACTTTCCTTTCGTTATGAGACTTTTTGCTATATAATCCCCCGTACCCCCCGAGGTGCGTATATCGTTTTATCGTCGTGTTTCCGTTTCGAGTTGTTTCTGCCAGGTTACATCTTCAGATCTAGAGCCACAATGTCCTCTCCTGTATCTTCCAAAGACAGTTTCTTTGAGAACGTCGTCAACCCGTACATGAACGAGTTGAAGATGCATCCCAAGGAATTGCTTCTCAAGGACGGGAAGGTGCGGATTGAAGATGTTCGGGGCACTAAAGGAGAAGGCAGTCTAGAAGCTAGGATGGAGGAACTGGAGCAAGAAGTCTTGAGGTACAAGAAGATCGTGGAGCGTGAAGTTGAGATCATCCACATGATGAAGGCTGATTAGATCGCTGAATACAAGAGAGAGAATTTGAAGCTTTGGGAGGATATTTTCTCACTCATCAAGACCACCAATGATTTGCAAGCACAACTCTATGATGTGCAGAACAAGAACTGTGAGTACGAGAACAGGTTTAAACGTATAAGCTTGCTGCTAGTTTCAGGATGTTGGAGACCAGGACATCATTTGTGGATGGAGAGCCTTTACCTTGGAAGACCGAGGATGAGAAGGATTCACCACCACCACCGAAAAAATAACTTGTCATTGGTTTTGGCATCCCCCCGGCTTGTTCCAATCTTGGGGGGAGTGCCACGGTATCACATCACTATCTTTCATCTTTTTAAGTTTTCAGTACAGTCGTATCATGAGTAGAGAAGTTATCATATAGGATGGTTTGCAGTATGGAAGTATCTCTCCTTGGTTGGTTATCATTGTATCCGTTTGTGTGAGTTGCCAGTTTGAAATATTAATGAGAAGTTTCATCATTTACTTTCTGCACACCTTTAATTAATTCAGAAGAAAAATCAGTGAAGCTATGCATATCTTTCATAGCAAACATATTCTCAAAAAATGTTGCATCACGAGATTCCATAATAGTATCAACACGCATGTAAGGTACCTCAGATTTAACCACTAGAAATCTATAACCAATGCTACACTGAGCATAGCCCAGAAAGATACAATACACAGTTTTTTATCCGAGTTTGCATTTCTTTGGAATTGGAAATTTGACTTTTGCCAAGCATCCCAAAGTACGCAGATAAGAAAGTGATGGTTTTTCCCAACCCACTCCTCATAAGGGGTTTTATCTTTATTCTTGTTAGGAACTTTATTCAGGACATGACGCGAAGTCAACAGAGCCCCCCCCCCCCCACCATGCCTTAGATAAACCAGAAGTGTCCAACATGGCATTCACCAAGTCGATCAGCGTGCGGTTTTTTCTCTCAGCAATTCAGTTTGATTGTGGCGAGTAGGGAGGCGTCCTCTCGTGAATAATACCGTGTTCCTCACAGAGTTCGTCAAATACTTTGGAGAAATACTCTCCACCATGATCCGACCTAAAATGTTTGATCTTTTTCTCTAATTGATTTTCAACTTCAGCCATATAGATTTTAAAATAGTCTAAAGCCTCATCTTTAGTTTGCAACAAATAAACATAGCAGAATCTAGTAGCATCATCAATGAGTATCATGAAATATCTCTTTCCACCTTTTGTCAACACACCATTCATCTCGCATAGATCATAATGTATGAGTTCTAGAGGTGCCAAGTGTCTCTCCTCAGCTGCCGTGTGAGGCTTCCGAGGTTGCTTAGACTCCACATAACTATGGCACTTAGAACCTTTGGCAATGGTGAAATTCGGATTAAACTTAAACTGGATAGCCGAGACAGTAAACCAAAATTAACATGACATAAACGAGAGTGTCAAACACTAGGATATGAATCAACATTGCCACAAATATGGTTTACTAACTTATTGCAAAATTCGGAAAGAGAAAAGCGGAACAAGCCTCCGCACTCATATCCTTTACCAATAAATTCCAAATCTCGACACAACTACTTTATTGGACTCAGACACTACTTTAAACCCATCTCTGCAAAGAAAGGAGCCGCTAACGCGATTCTAATTCATAGAAGGGACATATTGCACGTTCCTCAGCTGCACGATCTTCCCGAAGTAAACTTAAGATCTACCGTGCCAACACCACGAACAGAAGCATGTGATCCATTCCCCATTAGGACGGAAGAATCCCGTGCGACCTGATAAGAAGTGAACATAGAGATGTCAGCACACACATGAGCATTAGGACCCCTATCAATCCACCAAAACGGAGATTGAAAAACTGAAAGTACCATCGGTATATTACCAACCCATCAGTGTTGCTAGCGGTCACCACGTTGACATTCTTGGAGCCTTTCTTCCCTTTCTTATCTGCACGGCCTGGGCAGTCAACAGAAAAGTGTCCGAGCGTTCCACATGTAAAGCACTCGAGCCCAGCTTTGTTCATCACCTTCTTATTATTATTATTCTTAAAGGCAGTAGTGTTCACAGCACCATTGAACTGGGGCTTATATTTCCCTTTGTTCTTGCTGTTATTCTTGATGTGATAATTTTTCTGCACTATATTGGCGCTAGACTGCAAATCACCACCTCTCTCGGTTGTGTCTTTTGCCCGAGCTTTCTCCTCAACATCAAGAAACGCTATCAGGTTTTCAACCGATATCTCCTGTCTGTTATGTTTGAGAGATGTGGCGAAAATTTTCCATGAAGAAGGCAGCTTTGCAATAATGCATCCAGCCACAAACTTATCAGGAATCACACACTTGAGCAGATCAAGATCCTTCGCAATGCACTGTATTTCATGAGCCTGTTTGACTACAGAATGGTTATTCACCATCTTGTAGTCGTTAAAGCTCTCCATGATATACAGCTCAATGCCAGCATCGGACGCACCGAATTTACTATACAGTGCACCACAGAGCTCCTTAGCGTCTTCGATGTGCATATACACATCGCATGGACGTCCCTCCAGGACACTCAGAATACAGCCTATGAAATTATTATTGGCTTCCTTGAACTTATTCTGAACATCGTCAGTAGCTCCTTCGGGAAGGCCATTCATAATTATGTCCCACGCTATCATGGACTGGAGCCACAGTTGACTTCAGTTGCCATCTCTTAAAGGTGGTACCATTAAACCTTTCTGGTCTCATGAATCACTTAAATTGTCCATACACAGTTCAGGAAATTGCGTACAATTAGGTTTTTGGATTGTTGAATAATTAGGCATAATTTCCACGATTAATTTCAGAATATAAATCATAACAAAAGCAGCTATTAACATGTGGAACTCAAACATACTAGATGCAGTAGACAAAATGAATAACATCAACACGATCTCTCTAAACATGTAAACAATAGACATGTTAAACAGAAAGATCAGGACACAGATTCCGTGCCGATCAATTGTAGAAACGTTGTTGATGACAACGTTGGCGATGACGGGTCGGAGTAGACGATGCTTGAGGCGGCGGTACGCAGCACCGCCTGACTTGCTAGGAAGACGAGTCGTCGTGGAAGCAGCAAGCAGTCGCGCAAAGCGCTTCCCAAAAACCTAATTCGCCCTCTCCCGTACAGGATCACAAAGTCGAATGGTTCCGGAGACCTTCTCTCCCGTTCGCCGGTGGACACAGGCGCTCGAGGTGGAGTAGACTACGGTGGCAGCGCAAGGAACAAGGTGTGGCAAACCTAGATTGGTTTCGTGTGTGTACAGCGCCCGCGGCGCGCGTCGCGTCTTTTATAGTGCGGTTCGGAAAACCCTAACGTGTGCGACGTGGGTGGCCCACGCTGCACGTTCGAGTCGGTTGCAGCACACGATACGGGAGCGACCCGAACCGACTCAGCTGTGACGCATCCGTCACAACTACGAACTCAGTTTTCCAAAACAGCAAAATAAAGATAAATGTTGTCTCAGCTCGATTCACGAAACGCGATCGCGACGTGTCGTGTCGTGTCGAGTGACGGCGGAGGAGAAGGAGTGCGTGAGAGGGTTTTTTTTTCTCACTCACATACAATCCCTACAACACTCCACCTTATAAGGTGGTCTGCAACTCCTCCAACTTCTAATGTGGGACTAAACTTCCCACTTCCACCACTCACTAGTACCACTAGTAGGGAAAAGGCTACCGCAGGCGAACCAATTTTGCCTACCGCAGGCGAATGTCTGTTCGCCTGGGACCACATCGCCAGCGGTAATGACTTACCGCAGGCGAACAACCGAATGCGCCTGGGGTATCTTGACATACCCCAGGCGAACAAGACTTGTGCGCCTGGGGTAAGCCTCTTACCTGAGGCGAACAAGCGCTGTGCGCCTGGGGTACGTGTTCGCCTGGGGTACGATTCCGTATTCGCCTGGGGTATGGTTTTGATGTGTCAAAAAATAAAAGAAACGAAAATAACAGAATTACAGCAAATTGACAGTAATAAATATGTAAATGACAGCAAAATAACAGAAATATTTCGATCATCACCAAATAGTCTCAATCATCACCAAATAGTCTCGAATCGAATAGTTTAGTTACAAGCATAGTTCAAAACACTAGGAGTACATAGTCCAAACAAATCGATAGTTTAGTTATCTAGACAAGCAAAACAACAAGTAGCATCAACACTAGGAGTACAAGGAGTATAAGCACGGCGATGGCGAATGTGGTCATCCGGGCCCTCGTCTTCTCCGTCTTCTCTCTCGCTAGGTAAGTGGCGTATCGAGCTTCCGCCTCCACCATGGTCTTGTACCCCTTGTACCTGTTGCCGCTGAAACCGTGCACCTGTCTTCGGCATTGGTCCCAGTCGTCGTAGACTCCGGGAACCCTACCGACATACACAACATACCATGTCATCTGTGCATAGGACAAAAATACGAGTTTAGCATCGAAAGTGATAATAGACCGCAAATAACTATCAAAAAATAGAAGCATCAAGGTTTACGAATAAAACACGACAAATAAAGGTCTAAATGTTATATGATGCAAGTGTATACTAACATTTTGTCAATCCTATATTCTCGGCGGGAACGGACGAACGCCTTCTAGCGTGTTGAATGTCCGGGTGTCACGTTGCTCTCGTAGGTGTGCTTCTATGTCACGGTTGCTCGGTGGTGCGTGGCCGTGGAAGAACAAGCCACCCCGAGTGACGACATCCGACGAGAGTATCGTGCAGATCCTCCGCTGGATGCGACGGAACTCAGCCCGCACATATTCATCGGTGGTGTTGGCCATTTTTGTGGTCAGGTCTCGGAGATCACTTGGTAGATGGGCCTGTTGGGCATCCTTTAAGTACTCCCTCATCTGAAAGATGACATACCAAGCTTCCAACTCAGATTCTTGCTCCGATTGCTTGAGGCAGGGGAAGTTTGTTACGTGGGTGCACACGTAGGCGCCTCGGACTATTTTCTCCTTTTTTAGGGGCTTGCCTAAATCGGCGGCGAAGCCGTTGAGGGCACTATTAAGAACAGCTCTTATGTCGGTGTAGTCCTTCTGCACCGCCCTACCTGCATCAAGATAAGTGCATTGTGACCAATGCGGTTCCATGACGATGAGTACGCATCCTAAGTTTCTGCGCAGAACATTTCGAACAAGAGCCATCAATATCATCAATCGGAATACTAAGGAGATTCTAGAAAGAATGTAACGACGTGAAGCATGTGACCGCTTACTTGGGAAAGTATGGCATGAGAATGGCGTTCTTATCCTTGTTATCTATCAAAAACCCCGTTATGTAAGTCGTGATAAGAACTCGGTCCGCATGTGACCGCAAGTAGTCCTCATTCATGTAGTACGGGTCCATAATCGCCATGTGCGGGGTATTCTCCATGACCATATCATGCGCCATGCTGAGCGATACCAGGCAGACAATGCTTCGGTCGAGCTTACCCAAGTGGAAGACCCTGAATATGTCTTCGTATCTGATGAAGAACACCTCTGCGGGATTTGAATCCACAAAGCCCAAGGATCGGGGCACCTTGACCACGTATAGCGGGTAGGAGGGATGTTTCTCACGTAGAAGTTCATTCTCTTTGAAGAAAATCCCGTCGTGGATGGTCCTCATGTCACCACCCATGACAGCGACAACCTCCGCCGGCAGCATCGGCTGACCCATCTCATGCACCTTCCTCCACGGGACGGCGGGCGGCAAACGGTCCAGGACTCGGGAGACCGCTGGCTGGCTACTAGAGGAGGCACCACCTTTCTTCTTGTTGCCCGGCCTCTTCCGATTCTTCTTCGGCCTCAAGCAGATGGGAGTGCCGCTTTGTTTTACCGCCTCCGCGGCCGTAGCACGTAGTGTATTCGGGGTAACCAGCGTAGGCTGTGGAGCCGTAAAGGCCGTCTGCTCCTCGGGAGTTTCTTGGGAATAGGTTAGCTTCTTCTGGATATCCGGTTTTCTGGTGGGTAACTCAGAAGAACCGCCCTCTTCGCTATCTACCTTCTTCTGGATATCAAGAGTTCTGGCGGGTAACTCCGGAGGACGAACCGGCTTCTCGCCATCCAACTGATTTATGAAATCGTCAATGGGAGCAAGTTCAATATCCATGTAGTCATCATGGGTCGTCTCATGCTCGTGCTGTTGCTCGTCATTGGACGTCTCGTGCTCGGGAGGAGGAGGATCCACCGGAGGTGGAGAGAGGACATTGCCATGTTGGACCTTGTCTTGTTGGCTTGCTGCGGGCGCAACCGGTGTAGTGGTGACGGTGATGGCTTGGCTTGGCGCCGACCCTGACGCCGTGTTCAGCCGAATAAGGGCTTTCGGCCATAGCAAGATTTGATTGTCCAGTTGGCCGAGATTCAGCTCGCTGTCGGCATCGGCGGGTTGATTAGGAGGATACAAGTTCTCGAATCCCGGTAGCACCAGATCGACGCGAACCCGAAGCTCGTTGGCCGGTATATCTCTGCAGTGGTACTTGCGGGATAGTGGCTGCAAGATGCTCCCCTTTGCAACATCCTTCAACTCGCTGCCCACTTTTAGCAGGAAGGTGCATCCCGTCGCGTCAGCCTGCGATAACATGCATGGATAGGTCAGAGAGTAGGGTTATATTGAACTGGCTACAGCTTGAGACGGTCAATAATCTACCGTGAGGGCATTGATCTCGGCTAACGTCGACGGACCACAGGTGATGGTGGTCTCGTCGAGCAGCAGGGTGGTGGCCGCGCCGGACACGGCCGACGGTCCATCGGGGGCGGGCACGTCGGGCACGGCCGACGGTCCATCGGGGGCGGGCACGTCGGGCACGGCCGACGGTCCATCGGGGGCAGGCACGTCGGGCACGGCCGACGGTCCATCGGGGGCAGGCGTGTCGGGCACGGCCGACGGTCCATCGGGGGCGACAGGCACGGCCAACATCGACGGTATGTTGAACGTCGGTAAGGGCCCCTGTGAGCCCCCGGCGATGTAGCCACATATTTTTTCAAATACGTCGGGGATGAGCGCATTCATCTTTTCCCCCACCGTTTTCTCAATCTTCTTCTCCATGTTTGTTTCCAAGTCATGGACCTTCTTCTTCAGCTCCTCCGTCTCCTCGCTCTTCTTCGCCGCCCGCGACTCCTTAGTGCTGGGCTCAGCCAAGCCATGGTTGGTGTGCTTCTTATTAAGTCCGCCGCCGGTAATACGGCCTAAGTGCGGCCTTTTCAGAGGGTCCTGGCTCTTTGCCTTGTTGTACCCCCTGATGAAAGGCTTATCCCACGCGACTTTGGCCGTCGACGTCTGCGACGAGGAAGATTCAAGTTGTTGTTCTTCTAGCTGCAGAAGCAACATATAAACGGTTTAGAATTGGTTCCGTACTAGAATGAAATCATGTACTTGATGATGATGAGTTGCATGAAATGGTAAATTTCTTACCACTAGCTTCTCAACATTCTTCACGCTATCGTCGGTGACCAAAATAACACCCTCCACCATCTTCGGGTCCGAGACAAGTTCCCCGGTCGGAGTTACTTTTCTGTACCTCGACCTCATGAATTTCTGGAATTGCGGGTCATGGGCATACTTGGCGTAAGGGTTCTCAATCCCTTTTTCAATGTAGGCCTGGTCCTCTTTCGCCCAAACTGGCTCCTTCCCGTCGTAGCCACGACAGCCGAGATTGTGGTGACCGATGTTCCTCGACGCTAGATCCTTCCCCCATCCCGTTTGCTTCTTAGTGACATCAAGCGACTCGTTATCTAGGAAAGTCTTGAAGTCATCGGGCGTAATCCGCGGGAAGTGGCGATGGATCTCTTCGAATGGTGTCTTTTCCTTAATCATCGCCCTCACCATAGTCTTGTAATTGCTCAGGGCTTTGGTGAATCTAGTGAGGGCGAGTTTGTTCACGAGGTTGCCCTTCAGATTCTCGTTGTTGTAGGGGGGAGGGAACTCGTACCGCGCGTGCAGCCTCGAGATGAGTTGGGCGCGCAGAGTTAGTTTCTTCTTGAGAGTCGGCTCATTGACATTGACGACGTCTCGAAGTATCGCGCCAAGTTGGAGGAAGTACCCCTTCACAAGGTCCAATGGCATTAGAGGCGTGCCACTGGAAGGGTCCACCTCCGTGAATTTCTCTCGAACGGTGCCGACCTTGTTCGGAGCTCGCTTCCGACGCTTGTTTCCCGTCGTGCTGCTCCCTGAGGGACCCCCGGCGCCACTATCAGTGGTTTCCTCCTCGCCACCGGTGAGCCCGTAATCATTGTGGGGATCGACATCAAGGTCAGTTTGTGTCTGATCTTCCTCTTGCGACTCTCGGGCCATAAGGATGTAGTGGTCCAATAAAGCCGGATCCGTAGTAGAAGAAGACATGCCCTAGCTAGCAGTAGACAAAACGTATACCGTTAGTCACCGGAAAAATTCGGCGTGACCTCGGCTATATATAAATGGTCATGCCGGAGTGCCAGAAATTCGCCGGAACGGAAATGAATCAACGTTCCGACAAAACATTGGCACTCAATGTACCTGCAACAGAAATTGAATGCACACATATAGCAGCAGTAGTACTATGAGGCTAGGAAGCGCGGATACGGCAAAAATGTCACGTATCCGTATCGGATACACTCGGATACAGGGATACAACCGGATACGCGAAGGATACTTATTCTGTACATATCTGGCTATTTTCCATTTTCATAAGAAGAAAATATTTTTGAATACCTTGAGAAACACAGGATATGTTTGGGAGACACATGCAATAAAGTACATTGAAGATTATGCATACCAAATTGATCCATGTTTTTGAAAAATTGCCGTATCGCGGTATCGCGGTATCCGTATCCGTATCAGTATCGCCGTATCCAGGCATCCTAGCTATGAGGGCGTTGGAAGAGGGGAGGGCGGGGGGCTGACCTGGGTTCGTCGTGGGCGTGGGCGACGGCGGCGTGGGTGACGACGGCCGGCGTGGACGACGACGATGAGAGGGACGGCGCGCGCGCGCGGCGTGCTCCCGCTCCTCCTGCCCTGCTGCTCCCGCTCCTCCTCCGCTGCTGCTCCTGCTCCTCCTCCTGCTGCTGCTCCCGCTCCTCCTCCTCCTCCTGCTCGACAACGATGACGGCGGCGTGCGATAAGAGAGGCGACGGCGTCGTGCGATGAGAGAGGCGACGGCGGCGTGCGGTTTGGGATCTAGGAAACAGAGTGATTATGCGGGTTGGGGTTAGCAGAGTGGGGACTTACAGGCGCACAACGATTGATATGCGCCTGCGCTATCCTTTACCCCAGGCGAACAATGAGTTGTGCGCCTGCGCTAATGTTCTTAGCGATTCGTTTTGCGCGGGCCCACAGAGGTATACCCCAGGCGCACAGACTGAAAAATGCGCCTGCGCTAAGCTTTAGCACCGGTTTGTGATACAAACCGGTTCTAAAGGTATGTCCCCTGGGCCCACCTAGCTACCCGCACAAATGGCCGCAGGCCTTTAGGACCGGTTTGTATAACAAACCGGTCCTAAAGGCCTGCGGCCATTTGTGCGGGCAGGTAGGTGGGCCCAGGGGACATACCTTTAGAACCGGTTTGTGATACAAACCGGTGCTAATGTTCTTGGCTCGATGCCCTGTTATGCGCGGCCCCACAGATCCTTACCGCAGGCGAATTTTCGGGATAATGCGCCTGCGCTACATTTCGTAGGATTTTGGTTTTCGCGGTCCCACATGGCATTACCCCAGGCGCATGTCCTGTCAAAAAGCGCCTGTGCTAAGATTTTCTAAATTACACAGCCCCACCCCGGCTTGGGACACATCGAGCAATACGAATGCTATAATATGTGGCTCCCCCACGTTGGTTTTCACTTAAAAAATACATACATATGAAAACAGCCGTTGCGCCCCCCAGGGCCCAAAACGCCGCCGTTTTGGGGCCGTCGCGGCGCTAAACGGCGCTATTCTGGAACCTGGGGGGCGCGTTTCCCAGTCGCGTCCCGAGCCCAAGAACCGGCCCAAACAAACGCAAAAATGAAAACAGGCGAAATTTTATTGAAATTCGAAAACTGCGTACATATTCGGCGCGAATTTAAGCTAGTACGAAAAATTTAAACTAAACATAGGAAATTTAAACTACTCGATGACTGCTCCTACGCCTACGCATCGTCGTCTTCATCAACGACGTCGTCGTGGCGGTGCTGGTTGGAGGGGCCGGCTCCGTCCTGGCTCTCCGCGGCGAGACGACGTTGCTCCGCCCGCTCCGCTCGGGCCTGCAGGCGCAGCCGGTGCAGCTGCGGCTGCTCGGAGGGCAGGCGGTTGCGCCGCCGCTCACTCTGCAGCGCAACCTGCCGCCGGTCGGCCTCGTAGAGGGCGATGATGCCCTCCTGCTCGACGGAGGCAGCACGCTGGGCGCCGCCTCCTCCCGCTGGTGCGTCTCCAGGGAGGCACGAACGGCGGCCTGCTCGAGGACGCCGCGCACCTCGCGGTACGCGTCCTCGTTCTGCAAGGTCTCGAACGAGTGCAGCCCGGCGTGCTGCTCGGGCCACACTGGTTGCCTCCTCACCTCGCGTCTCCAGTGGCGGGCGGCTCGCCGCGCTTCTCGCGCCTCGTCGTACTCGGGTGGCTGCTCCGGCGCCACCACCCGCGGCTCCGGCGCCGCTTGCTGCGCTGGCTGCAGCTCGTCGTCGTCGCTCTCGGGCCCCGCGTCCCAGAGGTTCTCCATTGCGGCGAGGTTCGAGGGTGGAGAAGAAGGGTGGAGAAAGAATGGCGAGGAGGGAGTCGAGATTGTGCGTACGGGGAGGGGGCGGGCACCATTTTTTATACTACTCGCGGGCCAGTCATTAATCCGGTGGACTTTGACTGGGGCGCATGCACTGGCCGGCCGCCTCCGGCAGCCTTTGACGGCGCGGGGGTTTCTGTTCCCGCGTTTAATGGCGGGGGTTTCTGTTCCCGCGTTTAATGGCGCGTTCTGGGAAGCGCCTGCGCTAAGTGGTGCTACCCAGGCTATTCTTTGTCCCAGGCGAACTACTTACCCGTGCGCCTGCGCTAAAGGTAGCTACCCCAGTCCACTTTTTACCCCAGGCGCTCCGGGACTTACTCGCCTGTGGTATCTGTTATACCGCAGGCGAACTGATATGCGATTCGCCTGCGGTAAGGGAAGCGTGCCAGCGTCGGCCGTGGTTGGCCCTGCCACACTTTACCCCAGGCGCTTCCGGTTTCTGTTCGCCTGGGGTAACTGGCCTACCCCAGGCGCACCTATTTACGCTTAGCCTGCGCTAATTAACCCAGGCGCACCGTTTTCCTTGCTTCGCCTGCTATAAGCAAATCTCTAGTAGTGTACACATGGGCCATTTTGAGATTTCCGGATTTCTTATTGGGCTTGCCCTTATTGGGCTCGCCCTTATTGGGCCCAATATTTCAGCACTTATCTGTGCTATTTTTGTAAATAATACGTTAATTATACTTAATTTCGAGAATAATACACGTTTTTTACTAATTGCAAAATAATACGGTGCCGTCCACGCCGAAGATGACAGGTCCTGTCGGCGCAGTCGTAGACGATTAGGCCCACTCGGCTAAGTGTAAGCCGAGGAGTGGCCGGGCCAGGTCGACGCAGGCCAGTCGGTCCTGTGCGCCCGCCAATCGTCCACGCTAGTGCCGATTAGGGGCTAGTCGTCCCTAGTTGTCTTCGGCTAGATCATCGTTGGGAAAGGTTAAGATGATCTTGAAAGAGCGGAAAGTTGGACATGTCAGCTGATTTGAGTCATGTTGAGAGAATTTACCATTTCAAGAATACTGTGATTTGGCTGCGATTTACTCTCATATGGAAGTTGCATTAAACAGGAATAATATGATTTGGCTGTGGATTTCCCCCCTTCTCTCTTACTGAGCGGGTAGTATGCTAGGAAAAACCTTTCGATTTGATTGATTACATTCCGAAGGCAAGTTGATTTTCCCGGCCAACAAATCAAGCTCATTAACTCGATATCTGTGTTTCCAAGGCAACCCAAAATCATGGGAGCGCCCTTTTTAAGGCCAGGAGACGGGGTGAGCGTGAGCCATTCCACCTCCTCAGCTCCTTCCTCCTACTCGGCTCCTTCCTGCTGCCCTTGTCATGGCGTTCTGGGGTAAGCATCTAATTCCTCCCTCATCTTCTACTGTGATATTATCTGCTAGTATAAGTTATGAGCTATGGCTAATATATGTGTGTATGTATGGATGCAGGCGTGGAACTTAGGCCAGGGACCCCCTACACCCACCGGTACAGGCCCTCGGATGGCCGTCTCCGGGTTACCCAGGTTTCGTTGACCTCACCTCTATTTTCATTTACTTCTTACCTCTAGCGGGCATGTATTTAAAGAAATTAATTTTCGCGCAGAGTGCATTATATATCCTTAATTTATGGCTTGTAAAAATATTCTGAAATGACCTGTTGGTCAATGCAAGTAATAATTTAGTATACTCATGTTAGAAAATCATGTTGGAAATTTGCCAGTAATAATATTATTATAGTATATAATCCAACGCGGATGTAAAGTGTAGGAACTATTTGTGTCTTGCAAACATTATACTGCATTTAAACATATATGAGTTTTAATTCTCAATATGGAATTGCTTATATTCTGGAATTATTGAATATAAATGTTGTACTTGAGGAATAATGTCAAGGTGCTGAGGACGACTATGCCGGAATACAGTATGATCATATATACTGGAAATATATGCCCGGGCACGGTATAGGGTGGAAAATACTAGGCTGTTTACAGGATCAGCTCTGTAAGCTGTTAATGCCTACATGATTAAGGAAATATGTAGCTTAGTCATGGCGCACGACTCACACGTGCGTGTCGAGGACTTGTATTAGGATCGGACTCTGGAAAGGATTAGTTATGATCGTGGTTGTTTAACTTAATCAGGAGTCTATCTGGAATCCTATACGTACTGGTTTAAACACCAGGAATTAGGAGTATAAATAGTCCTTAACCCCTAGCCCTGTTAATTGCAATGTGAGCCGCACCACGGAATAGGCAAGGGAATAGGGGTTAGGCTAATTACTCCTCAAACCGAATTCCTACATTGGTATCAGAGCAGTTTTGTGGGCTAACGAGAGAAACCACCAAATCAGTTCTTTCGTCGATCCCCTGTTCGATCTACAAGCTTCCGCCGCCCACACACGACCTTGCCTCGCCGGAATCGCTGCTCGCACCTTTTCCGCATAGGATAGACACTCACGACTAGGAATCACACGTCGTCCGGCCGGAACTCGTCGTCACCGCGCAGCTGCAGCCGATCTCGTCCGTCCCGCCGTCGGCCGTCAGAACTCTTGGCTATCTCGCCGCCTAAGCTGGTATCCATCGCCCTGCCGTATAGCTGCTGAAGGTCTCGTCACCAACACCACAATCAGCAGGTACACAAGCTGACTCCTGCTACTTCTCACGTCAAAGAGAAAAAGGATCAGATTGGAACGTTCAGCTTCATCAACCTCTGTTTTTGTCTGGCATTGTTTCTCTGATTGGATCTGCTATGTCTACAAATTCTATTTTCGCTGAGTTGTTGAGGCATGCCAAGCTAGATGGATCCAATTTTAATATTTGGAAAAGGAAAATTATGTACTTGCTTACTGCTGAAAACATTGATTACATAGTATTGAAGTCTGAACCGAAATCACCATCTAAAGAAGCCTCAGTTGAGGAGAAGGAGGACTATGCAGAGGAGATGGAAACTTGGACAAATGACAACAAAAAGGCCAGAATATTCATACTAGGATCAATGATGGATTCATTGGCAAGTGAATATGAATCTGAAAAGGTAGCTTATAAAATTTTTCGTAGGCTGGAACAGGATTTTGGAGAGGTCTCTCTTATTAAAGTACTTAGCTACGTCAATAGGTTCATTACTCTGAAAATGCCAGAGGATGCTGCTGTCAATGAACACTTGAATAAATTATGTGTGTTGGTGGAAGACTTGAAGAATGCTGGTTACCCTTTTTCCGAGGAAGTTCAAGTGATGGTTGCTCTAAATTCTTTGCCCCATTCATGGGAGCAGTTCAAGATATCTTTCTGCCACTCGGAGAGGAATTTAAACATGAGAAATTTGAGGCATCATTTACTCATGGAAGAGGACAGGAAGCACTCTCAAGGAAAGGAAAGAAGTGCAAATAGTGCAGAATTGCATCTTGGTGAAGATAGGTACAGCAACAAGAGGAGCTGGAACAAAAACAAGTTGGGACCTGATCTGAGAGATAAGATCAATAAGAAGAGAGACAGGGATGACAACGGACGAAATCACTCAAGTCAGAAACTTGACAAGAGGAACTATAAATGTCACAATTGTGGGACATATGGTCACTTCAGGTCTGAATGTAGAAAGAAGAAGAGGGTCACCGACAGGAGGGATCAACAGAAGAATTCCAACGATAATAAGCATCAGGACAACCGCAAAGGGAACTCTTCTCCTGATGGTACGTGTGACGTCTTTG
The DNA here is from genome assembly GCA_028641055.1 of Alopecurus myosuroides. Classification (NCBI taxonomy): domain Eukaryota; kingdom Viridiplantae; phylum Streptophyta; class Magnoliopsida; order Poales; family Poaceae; genus Alopecurus; species Alopecurus myosuroides. Next base: position 463,569,517 of record CM054058.1, read on the forward strand.
TTTGCACTGAATCTTTATTTACTTCTGAACTGTCAAATACATGGGTGGTGGATTCTGGTTCTACTTCCCATATTGCTAGGAACAGTAGGTCCTTTTCTTCCATGAAAGCTATCCCAAGCGGAACTAGATTTGTATATCTAGGAACCACAGCTAAGGCTGATATTCTTGGGGTTGGGGATTACATTCTTAAACTCCCCGGTGGAGGAAAACTAGTACTAAAAGACACAGTTTATGCACCAAACATGAGAAAGAACCTTATATCTGTCTCAAAACTGGAATCAATTGGTTATAATGTACTGTTTGGGAATAGACAAGTCAAAATCTTGTTGAATGGAAACTTGGTTCAGTCTGGTGATCGTTTTGAAGGTTTATACTATTTAGATGACATCTATAGTGATGGAAACATGGATTGCTTGGTTGGCGAACATAACTCAGTAGTGAGGAACATTAACGGCAATAATAATTGTACAGAATCATATTTATGGCATCTTCGGCTAGGACATATCTCAAAGAACAGAATTAAAAGACTCATCAGTTCCGGAATATTGGATTTCAAATGGGTTGATTATGGCATATGTGAAGCATGCATTGTGGGTAAAATGACAAGGGCACCCTTTCCAAAAGCTGCGAGGGCAGAAGAACCTCTTGCCATTATACATTCTGACATATGCGGTGAAATGTCAACTCCTACTTTGGGACAGAAAATTTACTTCATTACTTTTATAGATGATTATTCTAGATTTGGCTATGTGTATCTTCTCAAGCACAAGTCAGAGGGGTTTGATATGTTCAAGATATTCAAAACTGAGGTTGAGAATCAATTAAACAAAAGGATTAAGGTGTTACGAACTGATCGTGGAGGCGAATACACATCAGGAATATTAGATGAATTTTGCAAAGAGCATGGGATAATTCATCACTACACCCTACCCTACACACCACAACAAAATGGCGTAGCAGAGAGAATGAATAGAACATTAATGGACATGGTTAGGTCTATGATGGCGTATTCAGATTTACCTTTATCTTTTTGGGGGGAAGCTTTGCATACTGCTGTTTATTTATTAAACCATTCACCCTCAAAGGCGGTTAAAGTCACTCCCTATGAGTTATGGAAGGGGAGGAAACCAACTCTGCGCAACCTAGCGGTATGGGGATGCAATGCTCAAATAAGAGTACCCAGCCAGAATAGAACCAAGCTACAACCCAAAAGCACACATGGGATTTTTATAGGTTACAGCAGTGGATCAAATGGTTATAGATTCTATGACCCAGAAAGTAGAAAACTATTGGAAAGTAGGGATGCCATATTTCTAGATCAAGACACACCTCGTCGAGCTAAACGCCCGAGAGCGGAACTATTAGCGGAAAACTTAGGAAATTCTGGAAATGTTTCTAATCCTGAGGAACCAAACGCCACAGAACAAGATGAACCTTCTTCTACAATGCCTAGAAGAAGTGGGAGGAATACTCAAACTCCTTCATACTTGGATGATTATTTTACTTTTTTTGGGGGAAGTGCATTCTAAAGCAAGTTTAGAAGAGGAACCTAAATCTTTTAAACAAGCCATGAGCAGTCCAGAATCAAGTCTCTGGATGGAAGCTATGAAGGAGGAACTAAACTCCATGAAAAGGAATAATGTTTGGGAACTAGTGGATTTACCAAACAATCGGAAGACCATAGGATCTAAATGGATTTTTAAAAGGAAAAAGAATGCATCTGGCTTGGTGGAATAATACAAAGCCAGGTTAGTAGCAAAGGGGTACACACAAAGGGAAGGGATTGACTTTGTGGAAACTTTTTCCCCTGTAGCTAAATTCACTTCTATTCGCATTCTTAGTGCCTTGACTGCTTACTTTGATCTTGAGCTTCATCAAATGGATGTTAAAACAACATTTTTGAATGGTTACTTAGAGGAAGAAATATATATGGTTCAGCCTGATGGTTTCATAGAAAAAGGAAATAAGGATAAAGTGTGCAAACTGAACAGGTCTATTTATGGGCTGAAACAGGCTTCTAGGCAATGGTACAAATTGTTTGATAATGCAATAACGTCTTATGGGTTTTCTATGACGGAAGGGGATCACTGCATTTATCTAAAGATAGTGGGAGGTTTCTTTATTATGTTATCTCTTTATGTAGATGATATTCTGATTGCCTCGAATAACAAAGGGACATTGTTAGAAGTTAAGTCTTGGCTGTCATCTACTTTTGATATGAAGGATATGGGTGAAGCTTCTTATGTCTTAGGCGTAGAGATACATAGAAATCGTGACAATAAAGTGTTAGGATTATCTCAAAAGGCTTATCTTAACGCTGTATTGAAACGATTTTCTATGGAAAATTGCAACCCTGTAACTGTACCAATGCTAAGGGGAACTAAACTCAGTGAGGAACTATGTCCCAAAACCTCTGAGGAAATAAAGAAAATGAAAGATATACCATATTCTTCCGCTCTAGGATCTCTCATGTATGCGATGTTATTCACAAGGCCTGATTTATGTCACACAGTGGGTATACTGAGTAGATATCAACGGAACCCTGGAGATGCACATTGGAAACAAATGAAATATGCACTGCGTTATATCAAAGGAACAGTGGATTTTGCCTTGTGTTTTAATGGTCAAAATCTTCAGCTGCAGGGTTATACTGATGCTGATTGGCAGGGAGACCTTGATGACTGGAAATCAACTTCAGGTTATCTATTTACTTTAGCTGGTGGTGCTGTTTCCTGGAAAAGGAAGAAGCAAGAATCTGTGGCGTTATCTTCAATGGAGGCTGAATACATAGCTGCTTCTGAGGCAGTAAAGGAATGTGTATGGCTGAAAGAGTTTTTATCCTCACTCAAGGTTGTGGAAACCGCATCCAAACCGGTGACAGTTTATTGTGATAATCAGGCGGCGATCAAGGTGTCAAGGGATCCTAAGTTTCATAGTAAGAGTAAGCATATAGAAGCAAGGTACCACTATATTCGTGATGTAATAAACAGGCTGAAATTTGTTCAGCTGGAGTACTTGCCTAGCATTAACATGGTTGCTGATCCACTGACTAAATCTCTTAGTCAGGAAGCATTTTGCAAACATGTTGGTGACATGGGTCTTAGGAAGTTTGATTAAACGTTTTTCAGACAAGTGGGAGATGTAGGAACTATTTGTGTCTTGCAAACATTATACTGCATTTAAACATATATGAGTTTTAATTCTCAATATGGAATTGCTTATATTCTGGAATTATTGAATATAAATGTTGTACTTGAGGAATAATGTCAAGGTGCTGAGGACGACTATGCCGGAATACAGTATGATCATATATACTGGAAATATATGCCCGGGCACGGTATAGGGTGGAAAATACTAGGCTGTTTACAGGATCAGCTCTGTAAGCTGTTAATGCCTACATGATTAAGGAAATATGTAGCTTAGTCATGGCGCACGACTCACACGTGCGTGTCGAGGACTTGTATTAGGATCGGACTCTGGAAAGGATTAGTTATGATCGTGGTTGTTTAACTTAATCAGGAGTCTATCTGGAATCCTATACGTACTGGTTTAAACACCAGGAATTAGGAGTATAAATAGTCCTTAACCCCTAGCCCTGTTAATTGCAATGTGAGCCGCACCACGGAATAGGCAAGGGAATAGGGGTTAGGCTAATTACTCCTCAAACCGAATTCCTACATAAGTACCCATGTTGGAGAATCAGAATCATTTGAAAGATTTATCACCATTCTCCATACACACAAATTTACGTGTTGATCATCAAAACTGTGAAGAGGCTATTGTCAGACCTGAAGTACTCTGTAAATCCGTTTTTATCTTTTATCTTATCACATTTTGTTTTCCGAAAGTTAATTATTCGATAGTTTATTTTTCCCGAATTGTTTGATAGTTTATTGAAACAATTTATACGCATGGCGTGAAAATCATTACCTAAGTCATTTTTTGCAAACTTGAGCCCTCTAAAGATTGATTCATTTTACTTTTGTGTGATGATTCTTAGGCTGCACTGGTCAGCTGCGAAGGTGCTAGAAGGACCCTGGTGTGGTGTACCCTTGGCAACAGGATGCCGGTTCTACTCTGCAGTCTGAATCCTGGCTTGTGTGAGTCATGCCATCTTGACGTTGAGTTTGAAGAAAACGTCGACGTTCTGTTTTCTGTAGTTGGTCCGAGTTATGTGCATTTGTCCGGATACTACGTCCGGAGCAGCACTAACAACATATTGCACGAGAACAACAACCGTCATATTGCACGAGAACAACAACCGTATCCTTTTTTCAAGCGTTCATCGACCCTAGCCTTTATTTCTTTTCCATTTTTTTGTAGCGCTTTAGACTCAGAGTTCATTCTTAACCTTGTGACAAGAGAATCTTCTGGAGAAGACATTGGAGAGTCTGATGATGACTATTCTTATGTGAGCGAGGAGGATAGGTACGAATCAGACTTTATAGATGATGGTGACGTTGAAGCACCTGATGAAAATATTGATAAAAAGCCTACGGTGAAGCGCGGCCGTAGTTCAATATTTCACAGTAGCAGCAGTGAAAGCGAGGATATTTTAACTTTGTTGCCTTCGTGGTCTTCTCTGTCGAATGCTGAGATCGAGAAATTAGCTTTTAAGTAATATCATTTGTAATTTTGGAGCTATGTTATTTGGAAACTTAAGCTATGGAGTTTGTTTGGTTTGTAAGATGGGAAATCACATGAAATTTGACTTCATGTTGACTAGCTACTTTGCCTTAAATTCAATGTTTTTTCCCATGCCAAGGTCTTTGTATGTACAAGTTGTTCTATGTGTCTTTGTGATTAGTTGACACTGCTAGTTCAAGCACTTGACTTTGTCTTGGGAAGGAACAGTGGGGCCTAAAGGCAAGAACACATATGGGTTCTCTTGACCTCTGCCTTCTTAACCAGGCTATTTTTGCAAGTCCTTGTCATACATTGTCTAGTCTTTGTGCCTAAGCACTTTCTGAATGGATATTTGTTTGATACTTCTCTCCCGTATAATTTTCTGAATGAAGATGGTTTCCAACTTTCCATGACATGGTTAATGTACCAAAATCTTGGGCTCGCTGGATCGGTATGCGGTTTTGGGTCGTCCGGGTGCGGACAGTTTTATGGACAGCATTATGTTTGGTGAGATGGAGAGTTTCATTTCAGCGTCCTCCAAAATTACCCCAGTGGTGATGCTTGCCGGAAAGACAAAGGAAGGTAGAATGCATGTGTGTATGTACACGTCCATCTATTAGTGTATGCAAGTACATCCATGTTGAACTAAACACATCTGAATGAACCACGACGGTATGCATGGCCAAAACTGAACTAAACCGGCGAAGAAACCTTCTTTCTGGCGCTGTCGTCATCGAGATCCAAGTGGTACACCGTTGTCAGGTACATTAACATGTTCGACAGATCGTCTCAAGCTTCTTAAACGTCTCGTTCCGTGCACAAACAGATCAAATCCCATTCAGTTCATTTATTTTCCATCGTTTTACTACTCCAAAATGAAGTCCTACAAAGAACCGTATCTTTATCAAATTAAGTTGGCATTTACCTAACCTTCTGTGCAAACACTATGCTGTGGCCGCTAAAAATTGATATGCCCTCTCAGATAACTAGAAATTCAACAAATTTTGCATATTTGATTTATTTCGTGGACATTGACTATATATTAAAGGTTGGATTTTTTTCAGGTAGTTATGCAGGAACGACAATGTGTTTGAAATATATTTAAAATATTAGCCCAATATTAAATTCTACAGAGAACAATATTTTTGTCAAATCCCATTTGCCAAAATGGTGCAAACATTATTCTGTGACAGCTACAACATGCTCTAGAATTTCAGATAACTATAATATCCAACAAGATTACATATGGTAGACTATTTTTTGTGAAGACTGATTCGGACAAATCTGGCCCCTAATTTTTTAGTCGACCTTAACTAAAAGGATTAAATCAATTATGTGAAAACTTCTCCAAATCTAACAAAGAAAATAATGTTAACAAGGCATACCAATCAATAAAATTGAACATCAAAATTACCAATAAATTGCTAGCGTGTAGCTAGATACTTGCTTCTAAAGAGAAACAGTAAACACACACTCCTGTTTCTGTTTGCGTATATAAAATTACTAGCAAATTTGCCCGTGCGTTGCAACGGGAAAAAAGAATGTCGTAAGCAGCACACAAGCTTCCGGATTTTTTTTGCCTAGCTACATAATATATCAAAAACATAAGTATATAATTTGATTAATTGACATGTAGTTCGATAAGAAAAAGTCCTATAATTAACCTACCCGAGAACAACTCAAAAGTGATCCATTTTTGTTGGAAGCTCTCATGTCATCATTAGGGTGTCCAACGTCGAATAGAAGCATTCTTCAGAATTAATCTTTACCTAATAATAAAGAGAGTAAGATTTCTTCCGGTCCAATCTGTTATTTTACTGTTTTGCCCTTCCACCAAAATCTATAGTTTTTCCCTTCCACCAACATGTCGCACGTTTCGTACGTGATAGCTTCTTCCGTTTGGCTTTAGTCTAATCCATCTAGGTTTGGGCCTGTCCGTGATCAATCCAAACTCTGCTCTATTGCAATAAGACGAGAGACATGTACGTGATATCCACGCTCGCCCGCCGGTTTAGGCTCAATTGTATCTGCATCGCCCCTAGCGGATAGGCCTGGTGATATTTCTTCTCCTGGCAGGTGCTGCCTTCGCACATAGCAGGTATATGACACCAAAGGCTGGCAACCTCGCTGTGACCTCGAACCCCTCGCTTGTGGGCTTTCTGCACATCCGTTCCGGCATGGCAGTGCCTTGGGATTTGTTTCCTTGGCCTTTGCAACACATCGATTATAAGCCATCAAGCAAGGATGAACTTGTGTGGAAGCCGGCGCCACGGCAATGTTAGAAGCATTCTTCATAATTAATTACTCTAAATATTACTCTTCATCACAATGTAGGTTTATGGATTCCTTATGTAAAGAGGTAGTGCTCTTTGTGTATCCAAGAAAGTAAATATAATTTTTTTAGTTTCTAGTCATGTTGGATGACAAAAATACGTCAGAATTATTCAAAATATTGTTTGGTGAAAAGTTAGAATAAACTATTCTTATTTAATAGAATTCTCAAAATGATCCTCACCATATCAGGTAGGTTGAAGATTTTTCATAACCTCAGTTGGTCTAGATGCAAGGGTGCTATGAAAAGGATGAGACCTGAGAGTCCGGTGTTATAATTTGCAAGCAAGAACATTTTAATTCTTGAATGCTAATAAGCAGTGGTATTGTATTGAAACAAAATGTTGATATTCAAATTGCACAAGTAGGATCACAATCTCCTAAGCCATGGATCTTTTTTGAATCCGCTTTGCAATAAACATATGTAGTTGCAAGAGCATTTATAACTTAGGCATTCAAACCAAAGCCACTTCTCCACGAGAATTCATAACTTAGGCACTCATGGAAAACAATGTAACTGCATATTATGTTTCATACGCCCAAACTAAACTATGCACTCAACAAGCAAGAACACATGACATTTACCGAAGTAGTTGCGACTGTCTTTTTTCTCCGGGTGTCAATAGAAAATTAAAATGGGCTCAAGTTACCGAAAATGTACCTTTGAAAAATTTGTAGCAACAACAAACGGAAGCAGGAAAGAGTCCACCAGCCAAGTGACCAAGCGCATGCATGCACCCATCTTCAGCAACAGCCCACAGAAGCATCACTGAGAACCATGATCGACGTATACAAAGCATCTACGTAGCACACCATTATGCCAGCGACTACGACATCGGCGACCACAAAGTCGGGGCTCTGAGTCAGAGCTAGAATTGGTAACCACTGGAAATAAACAAGGATAAAAACATGCATAAACAAGATGAACAGAAGAATTTCAGAAGTTGGACAATACATCTTATTTGTTGTTACTGCACTGGTAGAAAAAATGTCTTCCATACGCCCCCTTCAGTCCCCAAATTATGCGCACCGTGACTAAAGGGGTTTTAGTCCCGGTTCGAGAGGCGACCCGCGACAGAAGATCATGCGCCGCGGTTGGGGAAGCGCGCGGAGGGCATTAATCCCGGTTGGCCAGGCCACCCGCGACTAATGATCGCAGAAGGTCATGCGTCGTGGTTTGGGAAGCGCGTGGAAGGCTTTAGTCCCGGTTGGCCTGGCCACCCGCGACTAAAGATCCAAATTGCTCGCCTCCCGCGCGGTTTTATTTCGCGAGCGAGAGGCGGAAGGCCATTGCTACAGTGCGCACCTGAGACTCTCTGTTTCTTCTTCCTCTCTTCTCTCTTCTTCCTCTCTTCCTCCACTAAGCACCCATGGCCTCCGTTTGGAACCTTCTGCGTGTGTCCACACCATGCCACAAGAGTCTCGACGTGGCCTACACCAATATGTGCGAGAGGCTCCCCGGTCTTCTAGAGCATTTGAGCAATCTCTATGAAGAAGCCGATGAACACCATAAGTTCTTCGGGCTTGATCTAGAGTATACGGCGAATCAAGAGGATGTTGCCGTCATCCAGATTGCCTTCAAGGAGATCGTTTTGGTCTTCCAATGGGCAAGGTAACGCACACGTGCAATCTCTCTTGTACGATAGTGTTGCATTTTCGATTTGTTTGTTGCATTGGAAGAATACGCGTGTTGCAACATATCTAACACGTGTTCTATTTTTGTTGTTGCAATAGTTCAAAGCACTCTCCCGAACTTGTTGATTTTCTTGTCAACAAGGGGTACGACTTTTATAGCGTTGACATCACTCAAGACCGCCAGAAGTTGATGCGCTTGGGTATTGAGATACCTGAAGATCACTACATTGATCCTCAGGACCTTATCCATTTTGATGAGCTGTACGGGCCCAAGACCGGGATGGCTCCGATGGCAACTGCCTTCATCCACGCCGACTACAAAACCATGAAGACTCGTTTCCCCTCGAAGAATCACATGTATTGGGGGAAGAACCCACTGGACCGGATCAATCTCGATTATGCAGCAATAGATGCATACGTTGCCTTCGAGTTGTTCCGCATCTACTCTTCAGAGCTCGAGTAGATGTTGTTTGTGTACCGCATCTTGCGTTCGATATATGTGATGGATATATTATGTAATGGATATATGTCTTTCTATTAATTTCTATATTATTTCTATATTAATTCCTAGCTATATTATTTCTATATTATGTCAAACACACATTTCAAAACAAACAAACAAAAACACATCAAGAAAACAAACAAAAACACATAAAGAAAACAAAAAAAAACTACACGTGTTCTATTAACAAGGATGGTATTTTCATTTGGTTGTCATTGCCAAAACAGTTCTTGTGTCCAAAATAATATATAGTCGAAACTTGGATCTGCAAATTTTATATGGTTTAGATTTCATATGGTTTGGTTCATGAATTTTATCAGATTTTATTTCGCATTTAGGAAAGGGGAAAATGAATTAGTTCTATTTTTCTGAATATTTTGATATATATTATTTGTATTTTTAAGATTTTAAAATGAATTAGTTTTATTTTTCTGAATATTTTGATATATTATTTGTATTTTTAAGATTTTAAAATGAATTGGTTTTATTTTTCTGAATATTTTGATATATTATTTGTATTTTTAAGATTTTAAAATGAATTAGTATTATTTTTCTGAATATTTTGATATATTATTTGTATTTTTTAGATTTTAAAATGAATTAGTTTTATTTTTCTGAATATTTTGATATAATATTTGTATGTTTAAGATTTTAAAATGAATTAGTATTATTTTCAGAATATTTTGATATATTATTTGTATTTTTAAGATTTTAAAATGAATTAGTATTATTTTTCTGAATATTTTTTAGAAATAATAGAAATTAAAAAGTTATTGTTTATTTATTTATTTAAAATTATTAATTACATCATTACTTTTATTTATTAAAAGATTTATTTGAAATTCAGACAACAAAGAAATGTGGCATATGCCATCGACCAACATGTTAATAGGATTGATATGATACTACTATCACATACATGCGTGCGAAACACTTGGATGCGGGACGGGATGGAACTCGGAAGTTAAGCGTGCTAGTGCTAGAGTAGTGGGAGGATAGGTGACCGAGCGGGAATTTTGACCACGAGTAAGAAATTTGACTAGAGATAATTGTAGTTAGACACTAAGCAAATAATAAAAATTCTGAAAAAAAAAGGAGTGAAAAAAGGGAATGAAAAAAGGGAGTGAAAAAATGGAGTGAAAAATAATTACAAACCCAAATGAATTAAAGAAATAACGAAATAGCATGTAGTCCCGGTTCGTGTGGCCAACCGGGACTAAAGGTCCTCCGCCCCCGGCGCACGCCACCCGCCCACGTGGACGGGCCTTTAGCCACGGTTCGTAAGAGGGGCGACTAAAGGGGGGGCTTTAATCACGCCTATTTAGTCCCGGTTGCGCGGCCGGGATTAATGGCATTGGCAAACCGGGACTATAGGCCTATTTTCTACCAGTGATGGTAGAGGACCCCAGGAGCAGGACAAACTCCATGTTGGCATGGGCGGGTGGTCGAGGAAGAAGAAAGAACGGCCTTGGCGGCAGACAACGAAATTCAACCACCATAAGATGAAACCCCTGCTGCCCCGCCATGCCGACTCTCCTCCAACAACATGTGGTGAGGAGGCTTCCTAGTTTAATGCGAAGTATTTCCATATCCCTCATTCAAGTCGTCGACGTCGCTGTCATTTCTGGCAGGTTGTAGAAGAGCGGCGTGAAAGTTGCTACAGGCCCTAGCTAGCTACCTCTCTGGACTCGAACGGAAGAAGAAGAAAACAGGATACATGATCTGGGGACGTATGCCTCGCCGCACAGACAGCTCTTTTCTCCTCAGCTCGAACGGGCTCAACTTACATCAACGATTACAATGCCTTTTATAGGCATACAACGACATAGCGCTCACGCAATGCCTGGAATATCTCCGCCCGAGCTCTAGCACCCGAGTGAAATTCAGGGGGGGCGAATTAAGGGGCAGCACGTCATCCCGTAAACAGATTTACGTACGTTTCCTCCGTAGGTCTAGCATTTTCACTCTAGACGCACGTACCCAACAAACTCCACATGCACCAACACATGTCTAGCCACAGGCCACGTGGCACGCGCATGGGCATTGGTCCCGGTTCATTCCACAAACCGGGACCAATGCCCCCCTTCCCCTACATATACAACCACATAGCACCCCCATTCCCTCTTTTTTTTGCTTGGAGGAGTGAGAGAGGTGGGTGTTAGTGTGTGTTATTTTACTATGCACACGAGGTGTTCGACGAAATTCCCGAGCCACACATAAGCTCACTGAAAATGGTATTTTCGACCGAGGTTAACAAACTTATCTTTTTCATCTGTAATTGATACATAAAAAGTAATATTTGTCGATGTACTGTGGTCATTTCTATGTTATTGTAATGTATTTTGATAAACTTAATTATACGATGCAGATGGATGCACGGCAGTGATGGATGTACGGTGACCGACGCACTTCCGAGTATATGGCAGGCCTGAATGCATTTCTCGCTGTAGCTCAGGCGAACAAAGATAATGGCTTTATGTGTTGCTCATGTGTTGATTGTCGTAACGTCAGGGAGCACTCTTCCTCGAGAATCCTTCACGGCCACCTACTTCGGAGAGGTTTCATGCCCAGCTATAATTGCTGGACCAAGCATGGAGAAAGAGATATTATGATGGAAGACAATGAAGAATAAGAAGAAGAAGAAGAAGAAGAAGAAGAAGAAGATCCTTTGTTCCCTGAATACGGTGATACTTCAATGGAAGACAATGCAGAAGAAGGAGGTGATCAAGAACAGCCATCAGAAGAGCCTGATGATGATCTTGGCCGAGTTATTGCCGATGCAAGGGAAGACTGTGAAAGTGAATTGGAGAGGTTGAAAATGGACAACATGTTACAGGATCACAAAAAGCTCAGTACCACACTGGAGTTGCTGAAATGGAAGGCACGGAACGGTGTGACTGACAAGGCATTTGAGAGTTGACTTCAACTAATGAAGCCAAAGCTTCCAAAGGATAATGAATTGCCTAAGAGTACGTACGAAGCAAAGAAAACTCTCTGCCCTCTAGGATTAGATGTGCAGAAGATACATGCATGCATTAATGACTGCATACTCTACCGCGGCGAGAAGTACGAGAATTTGGATGAATGTCTGGTATGCACTGCACTGCGGTATAAGATCAAAGCAGATGACACTGGTGATGTTGACGGCGAGCCCCCCCCCTCCCGTAAGAGGGTTCCTGCTAAGGTGATGTGGTATGCTCATATAATACCACGGTTGAAACGTCTGTTTAGAAACAAAGAGCATGCTAGTTTGTTGCGATGGCACAAAGAAGACCGTAAGAAAGACGGAAAGTTGAGACACCCCGCCGATGGATCGCAGTGGAGAACGATCGAGAGAGACTTCCCGGACTTTACAGAAGAGGCGAGAAACTTATGGTTTGGTCTAAGTACAGATGGCTTTAATCCTTTTGGGGAGCATAGCTCCAGTCATAGCACTTGGCCCGTAACTCTATGTATGTACAACCTTCCTCCTTGGTTGTGCATGAAGCGCAAGTTCATTATGATGCTAGTTCTCATCCAAGGCCCGAGGCAACCTGGCAACGACATTGATGTGTATCTAAGGCCATTAGTGGAAGTACTCTTACAATTGTGGGGCAAACCAGGTGTACGTGTGTGGGATGAGAACAAACAAAAGCCATTTGACCTACGGGTGTTGCTTTTCGTAACCATCAATGATTGGCCTGCTCTTAGTAACATTTCCGGACATACAAACAAGGGATACAATGCATGCACACACTGTTTAGATAAGACTGACAATGTTTATTTGGATAAATGTAAAAAGGTTGTATACCTGGGGCATCGTATATTTCTTCCGATCAAGCATCCCGTAAGAAAGAAAGGAGGGAAGCATTTCAGAGGTGAGGCAGATAACCGGAAGAAGCTTGACCTCCATAGTGGTAATGATTTATTCGATATGGTCAAGGACCTAAAAGTAATCTTTGGGAAGGGTGATGGCAGCCAACCTGTTCCGAACGGCCCTGATAAGCGCACACCCATGTGGAAGAAGAAATCTATATTTTGGGAGTTGCCCTATTGGAAAGTTTTAGAGGTCCGGTCTTCAATCGATGTGATGTACGTGACAGAGAATATCTGCGTCAACCTGCTATGCTTCCTGGGCGTGTATGGGAACTCAAAAGATACGCCAGAAGCACGGGAGGACCAGCAATGTATGAAAGATCCAAGCAACAAGCACACGGATACATGGCGCCATTACTTAAGCAGCTACGCTCTTACAAAAGCACAGAAGGAAATATTTTTTGAAGTCCTTTACAGTATCAAGGTTCCGTCTGGCTTCTCGTCGAATATAAAGGGGATAATAAACATGGCAGAGAAAAAATTCCAAAACCTAAAGTCTCATGACTGCCACGTGATTATGACGCAGTTGCTTCCGATTGCATTGAGGGGGTTTCTACCGGAAAATGTTCGAGTGCCCATTGTGAAGCTATGTGCATTCCTCAACGCAATATCTCAGAAGGTAATCGATCCAAAAATTCTGGCAAGATTACAGAGGGATGTGGTCCAGTGTCTTGTTAGTTTTGAGTTGGTGTTCCCACCATACTTCCTCAACATTATGACTCATCTCCTGGTTCACCTATGTGAAGAGATTCATATTCTCGGTCCGGTATTTCTACACAATATGTTCCCCTTTGAGAGGTTCATGGGAGTCTTGAAGAAATATGTTCATAACCGTGCTAGGCCAGAAGGAAGCATCTCAAAGGGTTATGGAACAGAGTAGGTCATTGGGTTTCGTGTTGACTTTATTCCTGACCTTAAGACGATTGGTGTTCCTGAATCGCGGCATGAGGGGAGACTGAGGGGAAAAGGAACGCTGGGAAAGAAAACAATGATACCTAGGGACAGGAATTCTTTCACCAAAGCACACTACACAGTTCTGCAAAATTCTATGTTCGTGGCTCCGTATCTCGAGGAACACAAGAATATTGTACGCTCCACAAACTCGGGGAAGGATGACTCGTGGATTAAACGCAAACACATGGAGACTTTCGGAAGTTGGTTCCAAACACATCTTATAAATGACACCACTGTTGAAGATCGGTTGTACATGTTGGTCGGGTCACCATCTTCGACTATTGGGAGTTTTCAAGGGTACGATATATATGGGAATACATTTTACACGATCTCCCAAGATAAGAAGAGCACCAACCAAACAGTGGTGTCCGCTTTGATACAACAAACGAGAATGGAAAAAATGACACATACTATGGTTACATAGAGGAGATATGGGAACTTGACTATGGACCTTCTTTTAAGGTCCCTATGTTCAAGTGCAAATGGGTCAACCTGAATGGAGAAGGGGTAAAGGTAGACCCGCTTTACGGAATGACAACAGTGGATCTCAACAATATTGGTTACAATGATGAACCATTCGTCCTAGCCAATGATGTGGCTCGGGTATTCTATGTGAAGGACATGTCCTCCAGACCGAAAAAAGAAAAAAATAAGCAAACAAATACATCATACGATGAGCCTAAGCGTCACATAGTTCTTTCAGGGAAAAGAAACATCGTGGTAATCGAGGACACGACAGACATGTCAGAAGATTATAATAAGTTTGTTGAAATTCCACCCTTCACAGTGAAAGCTAACCCCACCATCCTGTTAAATAATGAAGATGCTCCATGGTTACGGCCGAAGCGATCATAAGCAAGGGACAAGGGTTCATGGACCATCTCTACACGAAGAAAATTCAGAAGACTAGATAGGGATGTTGTTGGTGATGTGTAATAATAAAAGTGGAATACATGATCATAGTTCTGTTGAATAAGTGTTCACGAAAATTGTTGCACCGGCGCTCGCGCCCATATTGCACACAAACATGCATCTTGGATATATAGATAAAAAAAGGCAGTACATAATGGCAAGAGTGGATCTAAACCTAAACGGAGAGCATAGATATCTACATAATGGCAAGACTGGATCTGATATCTGCTAGTCATACTCCTGCCTAGGCCTATAGTACTCCGACTCGTAGTCGTCGTAGTCGCCGCCGTCGTCGTCACTATCGTCGGACGGTGCTCTGGACTCCCTCGGAGGATCACGACTCCAGGACTGGGCGTGAGGGTAGCGCAGGCGGGGGTTATCGCCAGCCCTGATGTAGTTCATGACGCTCTGAAGAGTACGTCCGCCGCCCCATCACAACCGACGACCGGGCTCGTTGAAGTTCGAAGGAGGAGGGCCGTGCTCCTCGTACCTGGAGAGCGCACTCTCACGCCGATTAATGAAGAAGGCGTCCCAAGTAGGGCGGTAGTCAGGATTCCAACTGGGATTCCTCCGCTGCTCCGACGTGAGCTCGTGGTAGTAGTGGTTCGTGATGGTCGCCCGACGCGCCACACCTTGAGGAAGAGGAGGGACCGGCACTCCTCCGGTGCTCAGCATCCAACCGGAGGGAACGCTATAGCCGGGCGGGCAGGGGTAGTTCGAGGCGGAAAGTGCCTCCGCCTGGATGAAGGTTAAAGTGGGTACGGTAGAAGCCATGAGAGAGTGGTGAGTTTATATGTGTTTATGCCAATGGTGTGGCAATGCATACATATATATAGTGAGAAGAAAATAGATCCCTTTAGTCCCGGCCTGTTTTACCAGCCGGGACGAAATGGTTCGGGTTTCGTTGGGAAACGGATCGTCCCTTTAGTCCCGGCCTGTTTTACCAACCGGGGCGAAATGGTTAGGGTTTCGTTTGGACCAATAAGAAAGAATCACACGGATCGTGTGTTTCTTTCAAGCGCTTCTGAGTCGTTGGATCAGGGGTGTGTTTCTTTCGAGCTGTTGTGAGCCGTTCGATCAGGGCTACGGTGTGTTTCTTTCGAGCGGTTGTGAGCCGTTGGATCAGGGTGTTTCTTAACCGTTGGATGAAAACCCTAGCACAACACTTTGTGAGCCAGAGGACCCTATGTATAGCCCACCTTCATACACTGGTCAGTTCATCGACCAAATACAAAACATCCGGATTCGCCAGCATACGTCCTGCCGTGCATTTGGTATGCATATATGCACCCAGTAGCCACAACAGGGCTGTATGCTGGTGATACCGATTGTTGTGTTCTACATCCCCCCTTTAAGGTTTGATACATCATTCAGTTCATCCACCAAATACAAATCATCCGGATTCGCCATCATACGTCCTGCCGTGCATTTGGTATGCATATATGCACTCAGTAGCCACGGTAGGGCTGTATGATGGCGATACCGATTGTTTTGTTCTACATCCCCCCCTTTAAGGTTTGATACATCATTCAGTTCATCGACCGAATACAAATCATCTGGATTCGCCATCATACGTCCGACCGTTCTTTTGATATGCACACACACACACACACACACACACACACACACACACACACACACATATATATATATATATATATATATATATATATATATAGAAACTCTATTACATACACACTGGGTATAGAATTATTTATTCTGCATCCGGGTCGTTCAACCCGAGTCGGACAGCCCACCAAGCCTGTTGCTCCACGGCACCGTCGTAATATTACCGTATCTATATTTATTTTATTATTACGACGTTTTATTTTTCGCTTGGTCGTGCGGTTTATTCGGGAGCTTCCCGTAAGAGCATCCACAATGGGAGGCGCTTATCTGAACGCTTATATGGGAAAAATAAATGTGACACAATTAATAAAACTAGCTAAGCGCCTACTGTGCAATGGCAGACGCTAATTTGGACGCTAAACTGTCAGCTCTTTGCGAGTCCGCGTGAAGAAAAATGAGAAGCGCCCGACGCATGCTTTTGCGTCTGACGCTAGGGATAGGACCGAGGATTTGGTGGCTAACTGCTAATCAACTAGGAAATAATTCCTAGCGCCCGCATGCTGGCGCCGCGCTGCAGGTGCTCTAACTCCCTCACCTCATAATTTCCAATCGTGGTTTCCAGTTCGATGCTTCGAGCGGTGAGCGGACGACGAGGCGGTGAGCAACCGGCGGCGAGCGGACGACGGCCGCCGCGAGCGTCGATTTGTGCTCTATGGATTTCTTTGGCTCCGTCGTGGTTGGCCGGCGGCATCGGCGGTGCCGCGGTCTTCGGCGGCCGTCGCGAGCGGCAAGTGTGCTCTGTGGGTCTCCTAGGATCCGTCGCGGTCTCCCCTCCGTTGTGGTCGGTCCGCGGTATCGGCCGGCGGGAGCGGCGAGTGCTCTGTTGGTGGCCTCGGCTCCGTTGTGGTCGGCCGGCAGCATCGGCGGCGCCGTGGTCAGTATGCTGCATCTAAGGCAATGGCGGCGTGCTGAGCGGCGGTGTGTGCTACCTGCTAGTTGTGGCTACGGGCCGACTCAGCATCTTCGTCGGGCAGCGCGGTCGTTGGTGGTTCTGGGCAGCGGCATCTCGGTGGCAAAGGACTGAACCCGTCTCCCCTGGGTTAAGCATCCTCAACCCTGCCCTGGGTCATTTGACGGAGGACTGAACCCATCCAACCTGGAGTTTCCGTCCAAGATCCCTGAACATCATGTTCCCCAAGGTTAGGCGTGAGCGATTATTTTGTTCTCTAGGAGCAGCTTGTGGTTGTGAGTGGTTTTATTCCAGGTTAAATGTTTTTGCACTGGACTGTCGGTGATCAGTTTGGTGATTGGATTCATCTTGAGGTAGTCCACTTGGCCTCATCGGTATTCCTTTTGATTCTGAAGTAGGGTCCTTCTTACTTCCAGTCGGATATTATAGCCAGCTTAGTGTACAACCAACTGACCACAGACTGCATATTGATATATTTTTTGTTTTAGGTTAAATATTATGACAGTTCTTACTTTACATACAACAATAAGGGCTGTTTGATTTATGAATCTATGATTTTTGAGAAACCATCGACTCGATCAGTTTCCTTCTGCAAATTCATGGGTCCTGATTCAGTCTCGTATGGTATCCAGATCTCATTGGAAGCATTCCGCCATGTTTATTTTAGTATTTTATCTCTTTTCAGTTGATATACCTTTCCATGGCTCAGCTGTAATATTGTGTTAAGAATAACTCAACTGCCGGTGGTCTCGTCGGCCATCAGTTTGGACGGCCAGGGGTGCTTCCGATGGTGTTCGTCAGCCAGCAAGGCGGGAGGATTAGGTCCAGAGTGGGCGGCAGCTGCCAATGGCTTGCCATCGCCAACCAAGGATGGGAATGGCGTCTTCTATAGTCGCTGTTCCTTTACCAACCAGTGCGCGCTAGTATGCTTGGCTTCCATCACTGCTGATGGCGACAAGGTTCGGCAGTGGCTCCCCTCTCTTATTCAATTGATTGCGCACAAGTGTTCTTTTCTAGATAGAAGTAGTACATACAGTCAATATTTGTATGATGATGTAAATGAAAATGTTACCCATGCAATAGAAGCTGCATTTGCTTGATTAACCATGGTCTGGATGTCGACATTTCTTAGAAAAGTTTATATCTTTCCAAGTGTATCCGTTTTCTCAACATTTGGTTACATACATTGAAATTGTGATTCTTTTTTAGATAAAATGCTTTAAAGCCTGGTTTTAACTTAATAAAGCCCGCGAAACAATGTACAATACAAAGTAACCTCATACCGGGGACACCAGTTTATTTAAGTAATTTGTCATCCCACTTCAAGTGAGGATATTTGTATTTGGTTTTGGATCTTACTTATAATCCTTTTTACCTGGTATTTACTGTATAATAAAATCATCTTAAAATTGTTACTACTTATACTGTTCCGTTCCCGTAAAGGGTGAATGGTGTGAGGCGAAGTATATTATTGTCACATACAATAGAAATCACAATATCCTGAACGTGATTTTAGTTGTGATGTATTCTTTCGAAGAGGCTCGGTGTCTACTGGTTCCGAAAAGTTCAAGGAAGCATATTGTACTAATTTTGTTCAATGCGGATGTGTTTACAGTTCAATATAGGCAGAGCTGTTCTGTTCTATGCGCTCTATGCACTTAAAAGTTGTTATATGGGTTCACATAAATTTTTGATCTGTTTAATGTGCTATGGTTGAGGCAGAGGAGCTTGAGAAGTTGTATTTCCAACCCGGTCGTCATAATTTTATACTCAGTACATTTATGTTGGTGTATCACTAACATTGGGCATGTCGTAAAGAATGACCAGAATTATGTATTTGATCTGTCAAGACACTCAATGCATTTATGTGGGTACATCACTAACATTTGGCACATATTACTAAAAAAATAATCTTATATGTTCAATCTTTACTTTCTGATGGAGCTTGCAATGTTTAACATCCATTTGGCATAATTTTCTAACAGGAGACAAGATCATGATGGTGATGAGAATTCAGAGTTCAAGACTGATGAGTAACAAGTGATTGAAGTGCTTCACATTATAGCACACCAGCCCTAGCAAGTTGCTATTGAAGTGGCCTTCAGCACGATGTTGCCTAGTAGGATGGAAATGAACCTCCAAACGATGTGCAGAGGAGTGAATGTAACAAAAAAAAAGTATACGGAGTCATGCATGTACTTCAGTACACATGTTCGATGATTTTTTTTTATTCAAACTCCCTGGTATTTTATCTATGTGAAAATACGGCAATGCCAGTTGATATTTACATCATAGAATCAATCAAAGCATTAAGTCTAGTAAACATGTAGTTTCATCATGAATAATCTTGCACTTAACATAAGGCGAGCATCAGTTCTTAATGAAATAGGTTGATCCACAGTTTGCAAACTGCTTCCGGTGTTGGTGAAAGGAAACAAAGCATTATCTTACTTACACTGGCTACGGAATTCCAACAATTGTTGCTCGTTTCTTTAAGAGTTTTGCTACATATAAGGACATATCTTACGGAAATCAACTTACGGGGTGCAGGGCCCATAGCTGAAATTCGTACTCCCGTAAATTAATTAGTAAAGTGTAGTGTTTCCTCACATCGGTTGTTTCAGAAAAAAAAAATTAGGGATGCCCACGACCTGGCTAGTTACCTCCTCCCAACTTTCTTACCTTGCATGCAAAAAAAAATTACACCACGTACGGTTGGTGGAGTGCGCACACAGCCTAACCAGATTCTTATGATGCATGTGAAGTAATTTTATGTAGCTTGGCCACGGACAGGTGGAGTGGCTAACCAAAATCTTACAATGCATGCGACGTAATATTACATGGCTTGCCCACGGGTAGGTGGAGTGTCGTGCGGACGGACCGGCGGTGGAGCGTGGCCTGGCTGGTGCGGCAGGGTGTAGAATAATATTTTGCACCCAGGGTGTCAAATAGCGCGACCCTATATCTATATATATATATATATATATATATATATATATATATATATATATATATATATATATATATGGACGCGGATTTGCTACCATGGGTGGTAGGTGTGCATGCCTTCCCAAACGTTGGATTTTAGGTGCAAAGCTATACTATATGAGATGCATGCATGCGCTGGCGTTGGAAACCATAGACGGACCAAGCTCTTCGTCTCCTATACGTCCGGCCGATAATTTTAATCTTATAAGAGCTAGCCCGTGGTCATTCCTTTATTGCGCATTATTTATGTCAGGCACCGTGTTTTTCTTTTTGACTTTTGACGAAGCATGCAGATGGTGTGTGCGGTGGCATTCATAGAGTACCATGACATCGTTGATTTCCAGTAAGATTAGTTCTGATGTTTATTTCTTACCATAGACCAACCGCCGCATGCGCAAAGCTACCTTTGAATATCATGAAAGAGAAGCAATGGCTTTATTGCTGAACATCTCGACGGAACATGCAAATTTGTTTTTTCTACTGAACCTTTCGCGTTTATTTCTTTTGTACAGGGGTTGTGCGGCTGAGAAGGACGTGCATGCAAAAAAACAAATGGGGGTGGGTAGACAAAGAAAAAATAGCCTACGGGAATCTAATGGAGGGGAAAAAATTCTTGACAGTTCTGGCGCGCAGATGGAATTTTTCCGTGTTTTCCCGCGTTTTCGACACCCCCTTCGTGCCCCTTTCCACACACACAGCCCCCCATCATATCTGTGTATATAAAAGAGGCAAACACGCGAGGTCAGGGCAGCAAAACTCAGCCTGAAAAAAATCCATCATCTAGCCAAGCACCGCTCCAGGTGCGGGAAAAAATCATGTTTCAGAGATGCAATCAATCTACGGCAGTTCATTATTTCTAGCCAAGCGCCAATCTCATCATCCAGTCATTTTTTCCAGGGGGCTCCTCACGACAACTTGTGAGCAACAAAGGGCGTGCGTGTGAAAAATAAAGGGGTGCGATTCCAGATGAAAAATGATGGCGTAGTGAGAAGTTTTGAAATGAGGGATGGGTGATCATGCTGCGGCAGTACATTATTTCTAGACAAGAACCACTCTCATCATCCAGACACTTTTTTTCGGGGGGTCCAAAGGACATCGTGTGCAGCAGCAAGGACATGCATGTGAGAAATAAAAGGGGTGGGGTTTCAGGTGGAAAAAAATGCATGCGGCTGAGTTGGGACCTTGCGGATTATTTTTTGCATGCACCGTGTACATTGTTTTTGCTTACGACGAAGCATGCACAATGTTTTTCCACGGAACGTGCGCATTATTTCTTCTGTGCACGAAGGACGAGAATGGCTTGTGAAATTTAAAACAAAACAGAAGTGGTCTCTTCATGTCATAGTGAGAAAAATACATGTGGCTGAGTTGAAAAAATTAAATCTGCGTGCACACAACAAGATGACAGAGGAAACAAGTTTCAAGGGCAGATGGGTGATCATTGATTCCCCTGTTCTACCAAGTGGATGAGGGGTGCAGATGAGAGAAAAATAATAGTGTCCGAAGGTGGAGAGTAAAAGAGATAAGGGTGGTGTTTTGCGTGCTCCCATTGTGACGCCGTGATGTTATATCGCGTGCTCCCATATGCTCCTGTTGTGCTCTCTATATAACATCCTATGGTCAGATGTGCATGCGCACCTATCACCCATGGTAGCCAGCTATTTCCCATATATATATATATATATATATATGCACTCAATAGTCACGGTCGGGAAGTATGATGGCGATACCGATTGTTTTGTTCTACATCCCCCTTGAAGGTTTGACAAAATGTTTGATATATCATTCAGTTCATCGACCGAATACAAATCACCCGGATTCGCCATCATACGTCCGACCGTTCTTTTGATATGCATATATGCACTCAATAGCCACGGTCGGGATGTATGATGGCGATACCGATTCTTTTGTTCTACATCCCCCCTTGAAGGTTCATCGATCGAATACAAATCACCCGGATGTCTTGTATACGACGAAACTATGTAAATGCATGGAGTTATTATAAATTGGTCAGAAGTGCACTTATTATAAATTTAACGTACCTTGTTCTGTATTTGAAACGTGTGGAGTTATTATTTGAAACATAAAGGATATAATGGAAAACAAAATAAAACAATAGAAAACATAAAGTAAATAATGGAAAACATAAAAGGAAACAATAAAAAACAAAAAAAGGTAACAACAGAAAACAATATAAAAAATAAAGGAAAACAATAAAAAAAAATAAAGGAAAAACAATAGAAAACATAAAGGAAACAGTAGAAAACAAAATAAAACAAGAGAAAACAAAAAGGAAACAAGAGAAAACAAAATAAAACAATAGCACACATAAAGGAAAACAATAGAACACATAAAGGAAAACAATAGAAAACAAAATAAAACAAGAGAAAACAAAAAGGAAACAAGAGAAAACAAAATAAAACAATAGAACACATAAAGGAAAACAATAGAAAACAAAATAAAACAAGAGAAAACAAAAAGGAAACAAGAGAAAACAAAATAAAACAATAGAACACATAAAGGAAAACAATAGAAAAATAAAAAGGTAACAACAGAAAACAATAGAAAACATAAAGGAAAACAATAGAAAATATAAAGGAAATAGTAGAAAACAAAATAAAACAAGAGAAAACAAAAAGGATACAAGAGAAAACAAAATAAAATAATATAACACATAAAGAAAAACAATAGAAAACAAAATAAAACAAGAGAAAACAAAAAGGAAACAAGAGAAAACAAAATAAAAACAATAGAATACATAAAGGAAAACATTAGAAAACATAAAGGAAACAATAGAAAACAAAATAAAACAAGAGAAAACAAAATAAAACAAGATAAAACAAAATAAAACAATAGAAAACATAAAGGAAAACTAAATAAAACATAAAGGAAAACAATATAAAAAAATTAATTAAAAATAGGGCATGCGTCCCGGTTTTTGCAAACAACCGGGACGGATGCCCCCGCCCTCCCCCCCCCCCCCCACCGAGCGTGTTACATGTACCCCAGCGGGGGGAAATTAGGCATCCGGCCCGGTTGTTCCTACGAACTGGGACGGATGCCTAAGTCTATATATATGCGTCTCCTTCCCTCCCAAAATTCATAACCGCGCGCAGGGAAGGACGAAACTACGCCGCCAGGCTGCTCAAATTCTCCGTCGTGCCACACGCCGCCCATCGCCGCACGCCAGTCGACGCACTTCTCCGTAGAAATGTTACAATCATTAGTTAGAAATGTTAGAATCATTAGTGTTAGAAGTGTTAGAAAAAATTTAGTGATAGAAAAAATTACGAAGAAAAAATTACTTAGAAAATTAGACTAAGAAAAAATTACTTAGGTATTTCACTTAAGAATTTTTTGAAAAATTCACTATGTTAGTGTTAGAAAATTTCACAAAGTTAGAAAATTTTAACTAAGTTAGAAAATTATTTCACTAAGTTCGAAAATTTTCACTAAGTTAGGAAATTTCACTAAGTTAGTGTTAGAAAATTTCACAAAGTTAGAATAATTTCAGTAAGTTAGAAAATTTCACCAAGTTAGAAATTTTTCACTAAGTTAGAAAATTTAACTAAGTTAGAAAAAATCACTAAGTTAGTATTATAAATTTCACTAAGTTAGTGTTACAAAATTTCACAAAGTTAGAATAATTTCACAAAGTTAGAATAATTTCACAAAGTTAGGAAATTTCACTAAGTTAAGTTAGAAAATTTAACTAAGTTAGAAAATTTCACTAAGTTAGTATTAGAAAATTTCACTAAGTTAGTGTTAGAAAATTTCACAAAGTTGGAATAATTTCACTAAGTTAGAAAATTCCACTAAGCTAGTGTGTTAGAAAATTTCACTAAGTTAGTGTTAGAAAATTTCACAAAGTGAGAATAATTTCACTAAGTTAGAATTTTTTTTACTTTTGTGTTAGAAATTTCGAGCTGTTATTGCATTTTTATTTGTGATGTTCGTTCGATCTTTTGAATAAATGCCGATGATTGAAAGAGTTGGTTCACACTCAGATGGCCTTGGTGGTTCGGTGCGCCTTATGATTTTCAGAAAGTTAGGATTATGTGCATCCCACTTGGCGCGCCGGGTCCACCAAGGTTGCTTGTATGTGTCCACCCTAAATATGAGGCACACAGAACGATGACCATCTTGTTCCTGTTAAGAGGTACTACATGCGGTGGTGATCCGGGGAAAGGAACGAATGCGAGGGTTTCTGGATTTCTTTTGAACTAAATAATGTCACATATGTAATATGGTTCGTGAGATCCGGATGAAGCTAAACCCTTTAGTGCACATGCGTAATGGTGACATTCCTCAGAAATCCCTTCCGGGGTTATGAAGAATGTCCCCATTATGTATGTGCACAAAAGGGTCTAACCTTGTCCGGATCTCACTATTACATATATGATTTTGTTTAGTATCAAAGATTTCCAGAAACCCTTCCTTCCCCCGCATCGCCATCACGTGTACTTACCTCGTAACAAGAAAAAAATGTGAAGGTCCAACTGCACATCAAGGCCCGATGACCATCTTGTTCCTGTTAAGAGGTACTACAGGCGGTGGTGATCCGGGGAAAGGAGAAAGATGGGGGTTTCTGGATTTCTTTGGAACTAAATAACGTCACATATGTAATATCGTGAGATCCGAACGAAGTTAAACCCTTTAGTGCACATGCGTAATGGTGACAATTCTCAGAAATCCCTTCCGGGGTTATGAAGAATGTCCCCATTATGGATGTGCACAAAAGGATCTAACCTTTTTCGGATCTCACGATATTACATATGATTTTCTTTAGTTTCAAAGATTTCCAAAAATCCTTGTCTTCATCCTTCTCCGGCTCGCCATCACATGTACTTGCCTCGTAACAAGCACAAAATGTGAAAAGGCCCGATGACCATCTAGGCCTGATGACCATCTTGTTCCTGTTAAGAGGTACTACAGGCGGTGGTGATCCGGGGAAAGGAGGAAGATGGGGGTTTCTGGATTTCTTTGTAAGTAAATAACGTCACATATGTAATATCGTGAGATCCGAACGAAGTTAAACCCGCAATGGTGATATTCCTCAGAAATCCCTTCCGGGGTTATGAAGAATGTCCCCATTATGGATGTGCACAAAAGGATCTAACCTTGTTCGGATCTCACGATATTACATATGATTTTGTTTAATTTCAAAGATTTCCAAAAAATCCTTGTCTTCGTCCTTCTCCGGCTCGCCATCACGTGTACTTACCTCGTAACAAGCACAAAATGTGAAGGCCCGATGACCATCTTGTTCCTGTTAAGAGGTACTACAGGCAGTGGTGATCCGGGGAAAGGAGGAAGATGGGGGTTTCTGGATTTATTTGGAACTAAATAACGTCACATATGTAATATCGTGAGATCCGAACGAAGGTAAACCCTTTTGTCGACATACGTAATGGTGACATTCCTCAGAAATCCCTTCCGGGGTTATGAAGAATGTCCCCATTATGTGCGTGGACACAAGGGTCTAACCTTGTTCGGATCTCACGATCTTACATATATGATTTTGTTTAGTTTCAAAGATTTCCAAAAAAATCCTTGTCTTCATCCTTTTACGGATCGCCATCACGTGTACTTACCTCGTAACAAGCACAAAATGTGAAGACCCGATGACCATCTTGTTCCTGTTAAGAGGTACTATAGGCGGTGGTGATCCGGGGAAAGGAGGAAGATGGGGGGTTTCTGGATTTCTTTGGAACTAAATAACGTCACATCTGTAATATCGTGATATCCGAACGAAGTTAAACCCTTTTGTCGACATACGTAATGGTGACATTCCTCAGAAATCCCTTCCGGGGTTATGAAGAATGTCCCCATTATGTGCGTGGACAAAAGGGTCTAACCTTGTTCGGATCTCACGATCTTACATATATGATTTTGTTTAGTTTCAAAGATTTCCAAAAATCCTTGTCTTCATCCTTTTCCCGGATATGTCTCCGCGTTAAGGACGAGCACTACGGGAAAGGAGTGGAATGGTTCTGATTCAATTTGACGAATTGTTTCAGTTATTCCAGCAGCATGCCCTCGACAAATCTGTCGTTAGTGCCTATTGTCTGTAAGTACTTATTTCTCTATCTCACCTCGTTCATTGCATATTCATATATATATATATATATATATATATATATATATATATATATATATATATATATATATATAGTACACTCATATATTATAATTGCAGAATGAAGATTCTCGAATGCAAAAGAGGTGGAATCTATGATATTGGGTTCATTAATCCACATTTTGTTAATGCAAAGACTCTTGAGCTATCTCCCAAGGATACATAACATAATGTTCTGAGGGCAATAATGTTTCACCAACACCGACGGGAAATACTATTTCCTTACAACTTCGGGTTAGTGTTACTGTGTTGTACACATTCTGTTTTACTTACTCAATGTTCATTGTATAACTGATGAGTTCTGCGTGCGCAGCTTCCACTATATTCTGCTAATCTTACAATTTGACAAAGGAAAAGTAATGTTAATGGACCCAAAACGTAAACCCCTAGCGATGTGGGCGGACATGCAGGAAATGATCCAGCGGTAATTTCAATCTTTATTAATTTCATTCTTTATATATGGCACTATATGGACTACTTTGTTTCATTTTCGGATATCAACTAATTATTAACTCTCTTTATTCTTTTTCTTTCTCGGGTAGTGTTTGGAAGAGGTTCACAAAAAATTCTCCCGGTGAATGGAAATCAGAGCTTACATTTTATGTTGTGCAAGTAAGTACTATCTAGATCCGCGCGCATCTCCTTGATTCTAGTGTCGATACCATTATCATGGTTGGTTGATTATTATTTTGATTCAAACCATTTCTTGTAAAGTGCTTGCAACAAGGAGACGGAAATCACTTGTGTGGATACTATGTTTGCGAGTTCATTCGTCGGACGACATGTCCCAAGGGCAGAGATTTAAAGCACCTACATGTACGTTAGTCGTCAATTCTTCTTATTACCATCTATTTTAGTTACTTAGTTTCATTAATATATATTGACCACTCTTCTTTATATTAGATCTAACGGCTCCGGGACGGTCTTCTACCAATGGACCGCATACGAGCAATTCAGGAGGAAATTGCGGGCTTCTTAGATTCAGAGGTCCTAAATGTAAATGGAGAGTACTATAGCGTCGGTTGGGACTGAATTTGATTTTGTAATTTACTCCATCGTTCATGTAATATGCTCGATATACTTTGCTTCTGTAATATAAGTGTTCCTTATTTTTCTATATATATGTATTACTTATTCACTCGTGGGATCCGGGAGCTCCGGGGAGGGGCCACCGAGGCTCCTCTCTTCTCGTGGGATCCGAGAGGTCCGGGGAAGGGCCACCGGGCTACTCTATCTTCTCCTGGGATCCGAGAGGTACGGGAAGGGCCACCGGGCTCCTTTCTTCTCCTGGGATCCGGGGAGGGGCCACTTGGGCTCCTCTCTTCTCATGGGATCCGGGAGGTCCGGGGAGGGGCCACCGGGAGGTCTGGGGATCGCAAAACATAAAAAGGGAAATAATAAACACAAAACATTAAAACTCTGTCGCGACAGAGAAAAGGGCAAAAACCCTGCCGCGGCACAAGGGACATGCATCCCAGTTCGTGTTAAGAACCTGGACTAATAGCCCTGGCCAGGTTCCAGCCAAACTGTCACGTGGTCAGCCCCATTTGTCCCGGGTCCTGGCACTACCGGGAGCAATGGGGGAGGGGCATTTTTCCCGGATGCCCCATCCCGGTTGCAAAATCGGGAGAAATGGGCCTTACAAACTGGGACAAAAGCCCCTGTTTGTACTAGTGACCGGTGGCCGACCTGAACCAGTGCACACACACAGACCCGCCACTACCACGTACAACCTACACGCACACACGCTGGTCGACACCCCCGGCGTGGCTTGTTCCTAACATTGATGTGGCGCCAGCTTCCACACAAGTTCCTCCTCGCTTGATGGCTTATAATCGATGTGTTTTTTTTTTAGAAATGGGAGCCATAGCCCCGGCCTCTACATCAAAGTTATGCACACAGCCTTTCTTTATTAAATAATAAAAACATCCATCCATCCAGATACAAGTCACGGGTCGATTAAGGTGGCCACAAATACAAGCCACTCAAAAATAACAAAGTTAACCATCTAATCGTCTAGGATTAAACCACCCAGCCCGGCTGTAGATAGCCAGAATGACCACCATCAGTCGGGCAGATCCTGAATCCATAAGTCCTCGCTGATTGGCAGGGAGGAGGAAAGACCATGTCTGAATAGAATAAACCGCCTTGTTTACAACCTGCAAAAAATGAACATTTTGTTGCTTATTAAAAACCGCATCATTACGACAGTTCCAAATCGCCCATAGGAACGCCGCTACACCAATACGAATACGTGCTTTAGTTTTACTGTCTATTCCATTCAGCCAACTACCAAACATGTTCGCAATGCTAGTGGGTGGATAAATACTGAATGTAAAGTGAACAAGACGCCAAATATTGCGAGCAAAGAAACATGATATAAATAAATGTTCTACGTACTCATCCATATCGCAAAAGGCACATTTTTTTACATCCATTCCAATTTCTTTTAATCAGGTTATCCTTAGTTAAAACTACTTTTCTGTTAAGGAACCATAAAAATATTTTTATTTTAATGGTACCTTCAACTTCCACAAGTATTTTCGCAAAAATCTGGTATCACTGTCGAATCTCTGACTCTACAAATCCCTTAGGTGAACCTATCGGGTTTCGAATAGGAGAACCCATGAGCGCTGGTGGAATCGTCGGCTAGACAGGGGGCGAGATTTACCCAGGTTCGGGGCTCTCGAAGAGGTAAAACCCTTACTCCTGCCTCTATCGATCTGTATTAACGAGTAGATAGGTTACAATGGTGGTGCTCAAGTCGAGAGTATGATCTCGAGCTCAAGGCTTTGGTGGTGCGGTATTGCTTGGTCCTCCTCCGGTGGCTCTCCTGGCCTTATATAGGTGGCCAGGTCTCGAACCCTACCCGGAGAGGACTCGAACTCTAACCTTAGGTCGGTTACATATTTCCTAACTTAACACGCAAGTCAGTGCGGGTGGGCTTCACGTGGGCCTTCTGGAATACTCCAAGGGATCCTCTTCTTGGGCCTTAACCTTGGGCCTGAGATGGTGTGTCCTTACCCGCAGGGTCCAGGATCCATATCTTCGTCAGTAGCCCCCGAGCGTTTGCTCGAGTGGGATTTTTCCAGTCGAGTAGACGGTCAAACCTTTCTCGGTCTTTTTTTCTTGTGGATAACCAGCTTGGTTGTCTCCTGTTTAGAGAGCGTGTACCCTGTGTAATGATTTTTTATACTCGAGTATCGAGCAATACAAGTGCCTGTTTTTACGGGTTTTTATCGCAGAAGGATGTGGCGCAGTAGCTTGGCTCTCCCGAGAGATCAGGGCCAATTAATTGCGACTAGGGCAAAAAAAATTCTGGCCTACACAGATTCGAGACCTCCGACTCGAACCCGATAAGGTGATTGTTGCGACTGGGCCGTTGTGGTCTTATCGAGTCGAACTTAACCTATGGGGGTACCCGGCGCGTCCGCTAGGATTTTTCTTCGTGTTGTTGACACGGAATCATACCGGAGGACGCAGCTTTTGAGTGCGATTCCAGGCCCTCAAGAGAGATCTTTCGGGTCTTACCTTCATATTCGAAGAATATGGCATCCGGATGTGCCTAGTCGGCTGAACAATCCAGGTTTTTATGATGTGTAAATATCATATGAGTGAAAAAGGGTAGGTTGTGCCTACTCAAGTAATTAATTGAGTTAATAGATCCATACGAAAGAATTTTCGTGTTAGGAATTTTATGCCCATATGAAAGAGTTTTCATGTTTGGGATGTCGTGCCCATACGAAAGAGTTTTCGTGTATAGGGTATTTTTCTCTTGTTTAAAGAGGTCATTCGAAGGAATTTGTTCGTACGAAGTTATTTTCGTGTTTGAACTTTCCATTCGAAGTTTTCTTGAACTTGATGATGCACGCTATGATGTCATGGCGCACTTTTCTCCTCCCGATGGGACGTGACGGAGTGGTAGCAGATGGGATGGCCCACCTAGTCAGCTTTTTGACCGGGAAACGAGACGTCGTTCCCGGTTTTTACGCAAACCGTGCAGTAAATGCGCACGATCTTCTGTTAAGATCGTGGCAGGAAACAGCGTACACCGCCTCTTCGTTTCATCTTCACACGTGGTGGCTGCGATGAACACCACGTGGTGCATCGAGTGGCTGGGATCGATTTGTTCCGTGTATAAATACGGGTCTTAGCGATGCGGTAAAACTTTCCCAGCCTTCGTCTTCCAGTCCTTCTTCTTCCTCGCGCTCATCTTCCTCCTTCCCTCGAGCTTGTGCAAGCTGTCATGGCGGGCGGAAAGAAACGTGGTTCTGCCGTCTCTGCATCCGGGGAAGCTTCAGCGCAACCCGCGCCGCGCCTGGGCGACTGGCGCTCGCTTAACACCACGGCGAAAAGCGTCAAGGAGATGCAGCGGGAAGGGCTGCTGCCGTTGCAGTCCGAGAAGCGTGTACACCTCGGCAAGAAGGAGGAGGTACCCAACCCGCAAGCGAACGAACGCGTGGTCTTTGCGGACCACGTGTCGCGCGGCCTTTCTTTCCCCCTCCATCCGTTCCTCATCAGGTTGTTGTATGTCTATGGCATACAGCTTCACGACCTTCCTCCGAACGCGGTGCAGCACATAGCGTGCTTCATCGTGTTCTGCAAATGCTTCCTAGGCATTCGCCCACACTGGGGGCTCTGGAAGGCCCTTTTCAAAGTCAGGATCTTTCGCGAGAAATCGCGAGTAGACTCCGAGCCCGGCGAGCCGCTTCGCACGGGTGGGTTTGGAATCCAAGCCAAGTCGGAGACCAGCTACTTCAGCATGCACTTCATCGACTCCGCCCAGGGATGGAGGAAGAAGTGGTTTACGTCATCGACAACAGCTCGGATGGGATTCAGGAATTCCATCTGTTCGCTAATTTGAAGAAGAGGAAGTCATGGGCGCACAAGCTGTCGACTGAAGAAACCGAAGTCGTCACGCCGCTACTCGCCAGGGTGGCCGCCCTTCGCGACCAGGGAGCTGGAGTCGTGTTAAACGGGCTGCACCTGCCGGGCATCTTCCTCAAGCGCAGGATCCAGCCTCTGCAGCTCAGACCTTCCACGATGTGGGAGTATCAAGGCTCTGAGGATCCTAGCCGAGTGAGTCATGAGGAGCTCTCGAACGTCGAGTTCGAGAAGAAGATCGCGGCTATCACTAGCCTGAAGGTGGGAGAGAAATTTCCCGACTGCACAGTCGCAGCCTTCGATGCATCGAGGCCTCCGCCAGCCACGGTTAGTTTATTCTTCTTCTCTTCTCTTATTTTCTTGCTTGTTCTGAGCTTCAGTCGATTGAATTTTTTCTTGCTTTCTTCTGTCTTCTTTGTAGAGCTTATCTGTGGCCAACTGCTACCCTCCAGTTTCGGGAGAGGAAGCCTCGGAGTTATTGGCGAGTAACCTGGACGGCCCCGCCGATACCAGTGTTGCCGATGCTTCTTCGGGTTCCGAGCACGATTCTTCGGATGGTGCAGAGGGCTCGAATGGCGGCCTCCTTCACCGCAAGCGCCGTCGAGTGGAGGATGACGAGGCTACCTGCAAAGATAACTCCTTGGAGGACTCGCCCGGGAAGGCTCCCATCTCCGCGACTCCGCTGCGCTCACTCGCCCCTTCTCCTTCATTCCCAGTAATTCCAACCGCCTGGAATGCGGATATGTTGGATGAAGATGAAGATGATGAGTAAGTTCTTCTCCTCGTTCTTAGTCGAACATTTTTCTTTGCATCTATGTTTATGCTTTGTTTTTTGTTGCAGCCTGCAAACCATTAGTCCTTGCAGGTACGCCTCTTCCCTTCCTCCCGAAAGGAGGAATAAAGCAGGAGCTGCGGGTGAGACTCCTACTGCTGGCACCGTCCAGAATTCGCCCAGCGTAGCCCCCAATGCAGCGACTACGGAACATGAAATTCCTAGTTTTGCTGTCGGGGCTTCAGCTTCGAAAGAGGTGACGGATAGCTCCGCAGATCCCCTCTCCCGTGCCAAGGGCCAGGTAAATTCTGTTACTCGTCTTTAATTTGTTATCGAATGCACGACAGTGCTCCCGATGGGAGTAGCCCCCGAGGCTGTAGTCGATCGCATGCGATCGGCTACAGGCTCAAAGTCTGTCTTTTTCTTCTTCTTGGTTTTATCGGGTGCACGGCAGTGCTCCCGATGGGAGTAGCCCCCAAGGCTTTACTCTATTGATTGCAATCGGGTATAGGCTCCAATTCTTCTCTTCTAATTCTTCTATCTCTGTATTTTTTGTAGTCGCTTGTTGACTCCCTTGCGGCGATCGGCCGCCGCCTTGTTTTCGCTGAATCGGAGTGCGGGACGCTGCGAGCAGACCGTAGTCGACTCTCCTCCGAAAATGAGCTTCTTCGAAGTAAGTTTTATCATCTTTTCTTGTTTTCATACTTTCGTCAATTCTTGTCTTCTGACAAATACCGCCATGCAGCTCGACTTGAGTTTTCGAAGGTCGAGAAGGATAGTCTCTCTGATCGGGTAACAACTCAGGAGGCTGATCTGGCGGCTGTTCGACAAGAACTTGAAGCCTCCGGTATGCGATCGGAGGATCTTGAAAGAAAGCTCGCGGATGCTCAGAACGCTTTGAAGAGCTTGGAGGATGCTGGCAATAAGGCGGATGCTGACCTTGTCAATTTCCTTCGTCCTCTCGCTGAGCGTCTCGCGGGTAAGCTATTTTTGTTATCGCAGTTTCGTCTTCTGTCTTGGTGAATTTGTTGAGTCTTGACATTCTTTTCTTTGTAGGTCTTCTGGGTGTTCCTCTGGAGATTCCCGGAATCCAGCGGGTAGACGTGCTGACTGACACTCTTGCTCAACTCAAGAGGCATGCCGAAGGAGTTTGCTCCTTGGTTGGCAATGCCACTCAAGTGTTGACGCAGCTGCACGGTCGCCTCCTCGCCAACGTTGCATCTCCACCCGCGCTAGGTTACCTGCTGAAGATCTTCTCGGAGAGCAATCTCCTGGATGCCTACGCAGTCGCTCAGTTGGAGTCTGGGGCAAAGACGGTGATCTAGTTCGCCCTGGCGCATGGAGTCAGCGGTTTGGAGGAGGCCTACTCGGATCTCCCAGTCGATCCTTCCACGGGTAAAAAGGTACGACTTACTCGTTTTGCGAGCCAGCCGCCATCCTTGCTTGGAAGTTGTCTGAGCTGTTTGCTCGACTTAAGAGAGGGACGACTGCCGCGAGTGGGAGCACCCCTGTAGCTTCTTAGTCTTCTTTTTCTTTTACTTTACCAGTTTGATTGTAATGAACCTTGGGATGTGCTCCCGTATTTTTAATGTCCTTAATCGAGATGTTCTTCTGAAAATTGCTTCTTGTTGTTGTATATTTTCTCCCGATGGGAGTAGCTCCCGAGGCATTCATCGAATATGCGACTAGATATACCTCAAATAGGGCTTCTTACTCCTTTCCTTGTATTCTTCCAGGCTGCTGGGGTTGCCGCGGAACCTTCAGGTGGACGTGCTACTCCAGCAAATCCTCTTGTTGCCGCTGTTGGGACCTATGCGTGTCTTCGTGATAGGGTCCAGGAGGGTGAGCGCAAGCTAAAAGCTTTGCGTGGGGTAGCCGATGTGGCGAAGTCCAAGCAGAAACTGGCGACTGAGCGCGAACAGTTTCTGATGGATGAGTTAGCTTCTGTTGCTAGGGATTTGCTGTGTAAGTAATACAGCCCCCTTGTCTTCTTTGTCTTTTTTCCTTCTCTGATCATGCATGTTTGCTCTTCAGTTCTAAAACCGGATGATAGGGAGGAAAAGCAGTGGGTAGAAAACCACATTCTTCAGGAAGCTGGCAGCTCAAAGCCTCATGCGAACAATTTTTGGTCTGATCGCAGTCGAGGCTTTGTGATGGCCACTTTGAAGTTCCGTTTCATCCAGGCGAGAATTCTCGTGAGCTCTTTTCACGAGGTCTTGGTCGCGATGAACGCTGCTTTCTATCCGCTGGAAAGGGGTCTTGAAGACTGGAGCCATCTTCTCAGGCTGTTCGGACAGGAGGGAGAGATTCGCGCGTGTGTGCGCAATCAGATGACTTGCGGCGCGGTGGTAGCTCTCTCCTTTGTCCGGATATGGCATCCTGAGATAAACTTTAACTCCGTAGCTAGGCTTCCAGATGTTCCAATCGATGATATTTCGCCATACTATGATGTTGTTTGTCCTGCAGCAGAGAAAATCATTCGACTAACCTCTGAGGAAGTAGATAGAGTGTTGGTGACTGAGAATGCTCAGCGCTTTGATTGATTGTTGGATGTGCACATCCTGTAATTCTGTATAGTTTGTAATACTGTTGTAAGGTGTGTAACCTTGTATGTATAATTTTTCCTGTGATGCTTAGTTGTAGGTGTAGCCCCCGTGTGTTTATGGGGTGTGTACCTGTAACTATTTAGCATGTAAGGAATAGTAAGCTTCGAGTAAATATGATGGAGAAACCATGTGTTTTATTGCGATGACTGAGAAGTCATGTATTCGAGCTACAAGAGTGGTTAGTATAGCCTTATTTGTTGTGAGAACAAGTAAATCTAGGGATAAAATTTGCGGAGGCGTGCAATATTCCAAGGATTGGAATAGATTCCTCCAGTCGATGGATTCTTCAGCCTGGCTTCTCCTGGGATGACTTCGTGTATGATGAAGGGTCCTTCCCAGGGTGGATCGAGCTTGTGTCCTTCCTTCTGCTTGAGCCGCGGCACTAGATCTCCAACCGCGAACGCTCTATGGCGTATGCGGCGACTGTGATAGGCAGTGATTGCTGATATACTGCGGATCTTGCGAGCGCAATGTCACGCATCTCATCGAGTGCATCCATATCTTCCGCGAGTGCCTTGTTGGAGGTTTCTTCGCTGTAAGCCACAACCCGTGGGGCGCTGAATCTAACATCCTCGGGAAGGACCGCTTATGCCCCGTATACCATGAAAAATGGTGTGTAGTTTGTGGATCGATTTGGAGTTGTTCGGAGGCTCCATAGTACGGAGGGTAGCTCTTCGGCCCAATGTCCTGCTGCGGGGTGTAGACGATCGAGTAGACGTTTCTTGATGCCAGCTGAAACTAAGCTGTTGGATCTTTCGACTTGTCCGTTCGTTTGCGGGTGGGCGACTGAAGCAAACTTGAAGTAGATGCCCTTTTCCTCGCAGAACTGTTGTGTTTCCTTTGCTGTGAAGTTTGTACCATTGTCTGTAATGATGTCGTGTGGTTCCCCCGAATCTGCATAAGATGGAATCGAGGAACTTGACGGCGCATTGGGCGCTAGCCGAAGTTACTGGCATGGCCTCGATCCATTTGGTAAATTTGTCGATTGCGACCAGCAAGTGTGTATATCCACCCGGCGTGGACTTGCGTAGTGGTCCTACCATGTCCAACCCCCATTGTGCGAAGGGCCAGGCGATGGGTATCATGTGTAATTCCGTAGCAGGTGCATGTGGTCTTGGTGTGAATCGTTGGCAAGAGTTGCATCGTTCGACCAGGTCCTTTGCATCGGTGGCTGCCGTGAGCCAGTAGAATCCTGCTCGGAAGGCTTTCCCCATGATTGTTTTCCAGCTAGCATGATGTCCACAGTCTCCTTGGTGGATGTCCTGGAGTAATTCTTTGCCATCTTCGGGTGCGATGCAGCGCTGAAGTATACCCGAGATGCTTTGCTTGTATAATTATCCGTTGACTACCCGAAAGGATTTGATGCGTCTGATTATTTGTCGAGCCTCGCGAGGATCGACCGGGAGCTGTCTGGTAGTCAGGTAGTCTAGGTATTTCTGCGTCCAGACTGGCTCGACCAGAAAAACCTGTCGTGAAATGTTATGAATATGCTCGATAATGGCGACTTGCGGGCTGACCTCTGTTTCTGGCACTGCGGGTGTTCCTGCAGCTTTCTTGACTTTGACCGAGCGCTTGATCATCCGCTCGAAATATATTCCTGGTGGTATGGGTGTATTTGTGGAACCCATGTTTGCCAGTCTATCCGCTTCTTCGTTGCTGGATCTTGCAATGTGCTTCAGCTCGCACCCTTTGAAACTTCCTTCGAGTAGGTTGTACATGTCGCGATATGCGACCATATTTTCAGCAATTGCGTCACATTCTTTCATTGTCTGCTGCACGATGAGATTGGAGTCTCCGTAGATCATTAACCGGGTAGCTCCACAGGCGACTGCCATTTTCATCCCATGCAACAGGGCTTCATATTCTGCGTCATTGTTCGATGCTGGATCATCTGGTGGAAAATCCAATCGTAGGACGTATTGCAGCTTGTCTCCCCTAGGCGATATGAGGATAATTCCAGCTCCTGCTCCTTCGTTTCTTTTGGACCTGTCAAAGTACATTATCCAATTGCTCATGTACTCAGGCGGTCCGGGCGTTTGTAGTTCTGTCCACTCGCTTAGAAATTCCACGAGTACCTGGGACTTGACTGCGTTGCGTCCTGCATAGGTGATGTCCCAAGCGCCCAGCTCGATGCTCCATTTTGCTATTCTTCCGGACGCCATAGGGTTGTTCATGATTGTCCCGAGTGACGCATCATTAACCACTGTGATGGCGTGTTCCTAGAAATAGTGCTTGAGCTTTCGGGCTGTAAGAACAACTCCATATGCGAGCTTCTGGTAATGAGGGTATCGTTTCTTGCATGGAGAGAGCACTTCACTGATGTAATAGATTGGTCGTTGGACTCCGTACGCTTTGCCTTCCTCAGGTCGTTCGACTACGATTGCTGTGGTGATGACCTGGTTTGTGGCGGCTAGGTACAAGTAAAGTGGCTCCCTTTCTTGCGTTGTTGCAAGGACGCGTCTGCTTTGCAACGATCGCTTCAAGTCTGCGAACGCTTGCTTAGCTTATGGTGTCCACTCGAATTTGTCCGTCTTCTTCAACAGCTTGTAGAAGGGTAACGCTTGCTCTCCCAATCGTGCGATGAACCTTCTCAGGGCGGCTAGTCGCCCTGCGAGCTGTTGGACTCCGCGTAGATTGGTTGGCTCCTTCATAGTCAAGATTGCTTGTATTTTCTCTCGGTTGGCTTCAATGCCTCTGGCGGATACCAGGTACCCGAGAAGTTTTCCTGCAGGAACGCCAAAGACGCATTTGGTCGGATTGAGCTTGATCCTGTATGCATTGAGGGCATCGAATGTTTCTCTAATGTCCTCGAGGAGTGTGTCCTCAACTCGAGTCTTGATGACAATGTCGTCAACGTACACTTGTACGTTCTTGCCAATGAGCTTGGTGAGGCATTTTTGCATGCAGCGCTGATATGTTGCGCCTGTGTTCTTGAGCCCAAAGGGCATTGTCGTGTAGCAGTATACACCGTGGGGTGTGATGAATGCTGTCTTTTCTTCGTCCTCCTTTTTCATCCGGATCTGATTATATCCCGAATAGGCGTCCAGGAAGGAGAGGCGTTGACAGCCTGCCGTAGAGTCCACGATCTGGTCGATTCGCGGGAGGGGAAAGTTATCCTTGGGGCAATGCTTGTTTAACGACGTGTAGTCGATGCATACCGTGAGGATGTCCGTGTTCTTTTTGGGGACCAGCACCGGGTTTGCTAACCAGGTGGATATCTTGATCTCCCTGATGAATTTTGCTGCTAGCAATCTGTTTACTTCTTCTCCAAGCGCCTTCTGCTTGGGTTCTGAAAATCGTCGAGTAGTATGTTTGATGGGTTTGGCATCTGGGAAGACTTCAAGTGAGTG
This sequence comes from Alopecurus myosuroides, assembly GCA_028641055.1. Classification (NCBI taxonomy): domain Eukaryota; kingdom Viridiplantae; phylum Streptophyta; class Magnoliopsida; order Poales; family Poaceae; genus Alopecurus; species Alopecurus myosuroides. The sequence goes on from CM054058.1 coordinate 463,607,610, forward strand.
CTCGGCAAACTCCCTGGGTATTCTTGGCATATCTGAGGGCTGCCAGGCGAAAATTTCCCAGTACTCACGGAGGAGTTCGACGAGCGCGCCTTCCTATGCTTGCGAGAGGGTGGTTGAGACCATCACTGTCTTCGCAGAATCTGTCGGGTGCACTTGATGCTTTCGGGTGTCACTGTTGGCGCTGAAATCTAGCTCAGGCGCGTTTTTCTTCGTGAGGGCATCACGGAGTGATCCGTGGTTTTTGCCAGCTCTTGAAGTTCTTCTTGCATCCCGAAAGATTTTGCGATCTCACTGAATTCAATGTCGCACTTGTTGGATTTCTGAAAGTCTCCGTCGATGGTGATCACACCGTATTCTCCAGGTAACTTGAGCTTCAGGTATGCATAGTGTGGTACAGCCATGAATCTGGCGAACGATGTTTGACCAAGAATGGCGTGGTACTGTGAAGGCCAATCGACGAATTCGAAGTCGAGGAATTCTCTTCTGTAGTTTCTTTTAGTGCCCAGCACAACTTCTAAGTTGATTGTTCCGAGTGGACGGATTGCCTTTCCTGGAACTATCCCGTGGAAGGATGATTCTGATTCCGCTAGGCCGTCCAGGTTCCTGTTCATCCGACGGAGTGTATCCGCGTAGATGATGTTGATGCCACTGCCACCATCCATGAATACGCGGGCCAAGTCGTAGTTGCCAATCTGTGCTTGGATGACAAGGGCGGCGTGTCCTGGTCGATAGACTCGTGGTGGGTGGTCTTTCATCGAGAACGTGATCGGCTGGTCTGCCATCTTCAAGTACTCGGGCTTTGTTGGCGGTGTCTACACAGCCATGCATAACTGCCTCGTGTTAGTCTTTTGAGCTCTGCGAGAGGGACATACCTTCTGGATCATTGCGAGTTGTCCTGCCGGGTTCGGGTACGCGTTGGCTCTGGCGTTTTGTGCAGGCGGTGCAGGCAGTGCAGCTGGCGCCAGGTTAAGATTTGCTGGTGGAGGCGGGGGTTGTGGCGGCTGGAATCCTTGGTGCCCTGCCCCTGAAAGCGGTGGGTAATTTTGAGTGGCTGGGATCTTTTTCTTGCGAGGGCGTCCGAGATGTCGAGGAACTTTCAGCAATCCTTAAGAAGGTGTGTTGCCTTAGTTTTGCCCGTGCGCTTATCTGTAAATAGATGTAGCGAGCACTATGCATCGAGGTCCTCCTCGGGGGATTTTTCTTCAGCCTTTGGTCTCCACTCGTGATTCCCACGGCGACCGGAGTCGCGACTTCGCGTGAATTCCGCTGCAACCAACTCCTCTCTATCCTCGTGATCGTAATATTTCCTCCTCTTTCTTCGGCCATGGCGATCGTCTTCGTGTGCAGGCGATGATGCTCTCTCGCTGCGCACTGCATCTTCTCCGTTAGCCCACTTTTCGGCTATGATCATTAGCTCCCCAATAGTTTTGGGTGCAGCTCTGCCTAATTCTTCTCGGAAAGCGGTTCTTCGGGCGCCTTTTGCGAAGGCTTCAATCTCTACTTCTTCCGAGATGGTCCCTGCGGTGTTCCTGAGCGTGGTCCACCGCTGGATATATTCGCGGGTAGACTCGCCGCTTTTCTTATTGCAAGCTCGCAGTTCTTCGATCGTGGCCGGCCTCTTGTAGGTTGACTGGAAGTTCTTGCAGAAATGGCGATGCAAGTCGTCCCAAGATGCGTAGGAAGATCTTGGTCTCCTTTCCAGCCAAATTCGGGCCGCGCCGATGAGATGCAAATTGAGGTATTGCATAGCCGTGTTTTTGTTCCCACGTTGGCATTTTACTGCCGTGAGGTAATCGCTTAACCATTGAGAGGGTTCGAGTGAGCCGTCGTACTTTGTCACTTCCGTGCTGAGCTTGAATCTTCTGGGCAGAGGCGCTTCGTGAATACTGCGGGCAAAGCAGAGCGCACCGCAGGTTTCGTCATCCGAGGAGCCGGATGAAGATCGGTCGCGATATCGTGATGCCCTTGCCTTGTCCACCTTATTTTGCGCGATGTCAGATCGCGCGTCACGTCCTGGCTGGTCGCGGTCAGCATCCTTCCGTGGTTCCTTGCTTCGTTTTCGCGAGCGGCTGATGTGCTGTCGCGAGCTTTTGTCTCTCGGGATACCTTTGCTACTGCTTCGACTGTCGCCGCGGCGTCGGGCTTCTTTCCCTCGACCACGATGCGGTGACTTGTCTTTTCTTGGCGAAGAGCTCCTATGCCTGCGGGGCGTTTCTCTTTCTTTCTCCTTCTCCTTTTCCCGTTGCTCCTTCTCCAGCTGTTCTTCGGCCTTCTTGCGGTCGTACGAGGCGAGCCTTGCGGCAGCCAGTCCTAGTCCTTTGCGCACTTGTTTATACTACTCTGCCCGAGGGTCACTTTATGTCGGTTGATTCATCTGCATGTACGTTGCCGCGGCTAGAACCGAGGCAGCAGGAGTTTGTGGGTAGACGTTGCCGTCGTCGTCAACCCTCATGAGAGAAGGTGCGACTGACCTGCTGGTCCCGGCTAAGGACTCGAAGTCCCTGGATGACGATGCGTGTCCCTTCCTCGCAGGTCGGGTACCGACTGAGGGTGCAAGGGACAGCTCGGCTCGTCGTTGACTCGATTCATCTGCCGCTCTTCTGCGACGGGCCAGATCTACTCGAGCGTATTTTATGGTTGCTGCTGCTCTCACTAGATGATAGTGGTAGGCAATCAAGTCCTCGTGTGGCGCTCCTGCCGCGGGTGGCTTGCTTGTACGCACGGATTCTTTGGCTCGGTCCTAGGCCTCCCGCGTGACGCCGATTATGTTGCGCTCTGTCGCGCTAAGTTCAGTTTCCTAAGGTTGTTCTGATCCTGCCATGCAGACTTGAGCCAGTCGTGGCCCGTGTGTCCTAGGCGTAGATCAGAAAGCTCTCTGGACTCGAGATGGTTCCTCCGTTGAGAGGGTATGGTAATCGTTCGTGTTGAAGCGGATGGATTTGCCACTTTTTTCCAGAGGGAAGCGCGAGTCGACGGCTCCAGATTCAGATTCTGATTCATCCGAGAAGTGGAGGATTCCGTCCCTGTTGGTCAGGAAGTTGAGGCTCCCGAACGTCAAGGTGACGCTCCTCTCAAGATCTTCGAATACCGGGCGTGATTCCGGCGAGTGAGGTGTGACCACGACAGATCTGATCCGTATAGGATTGTTCGGAGCCGTAGTCGATGGTTTCCAACGGGAGTTGGTTGTTGATGAAGCCGAAGATGCCGGTGATCCAGCGCCCGCCGTTCCCACAGACGGCGCCAATTGTCGAATCTCTGACTCTACATATCCCTTAGATGAACCTATCGGGTTTCGAATAGGAGAACCCATGAGCGCTGGTGGAATCGTCGGCTAGACAGGGGGCGAGATTTACCCAGGTTCGGGGCCCTCGAAGAGGTAAACCTCTTACTCCTGCCTCTGTCGATCTGTATTAATGAGTAGATCGGTTACAATGGTGGTGTTCAAGTCGAGAGTATGATCTCGAGCTCAAGGCTTTGGTGGTGCGGTATTGCTTGGTCCTCTGGTGGCTCTCCTGGCCTTATATAGGTGGCCAGGTCTCGAACCCTACCCGGAGAGGACTCGAACTCTAAACTTAGGTCGGTTACATATTTCCTAACTTAACCCGCAAGTCAATGCAGGTGGGCTTCACGTGAGCCTTCTGGAATACTCCAAGGGCTCCTCTTCTTGGGCCTTAACCTTGGGCCTGAGATGGGGTGTCCTTACCCGCAGGGTTCAGGATCCATATCTTCGTCAATCACCATGAAGCAAATCAGCATAATAGGATCTAACGGAAAACATCCCATTATCTGTTAAATTCCAACAGAACGAATCGGTCAAATTGGTCAAAGAGACGCTCATTAATCTCTCAACCAACGAGAGCCACAGGTCTCGCCTCGGACCCATAATGCATCTCCGAAAACGAATATTCAAAGGATTATGTGAAAGCACATCAGCACCAAAACATTCTTATGCGACACGGTAGTATACAGAGAGGTGTATGCTAATGACAACGGTTCATCACCTAGCCAAGTGTCCTCCCAAAAGCTTGCTTGTTGTCCATTCCCTACCGAAAATGCTCCACGCGAAAAAAACTCAGTTTTCACTTTCATAATCCCCTTCCAGAATGGAGAGTCAGAAGGATTAACCGTAACCTGAGATAACGTTTTACCTCCTAAATATTTATTAGAGATCAACTCGATCCAAACCCCCTTTTCAGTCAAAATTTTATACAGCCATTTGCTTAATAAGCACATATTCTTAATCTCAAGCACCTCAATCCCCAAACCACCCTGATCTTTTGGACGACAAACAATATTCCACTTCGTAAGTCGGTATTTTCTCTTCTTAACATCATTTTGCCAAAAGAATCTTGATCTGTAGTAATCTAATCTCTTCCTAACCCCAACAGGGATTTCAAAGAAAGAGAGTAGAAACATAGGCAAGCTGGTAAGCACGGAATTAATTAAAATGAGGCGATCCCCATATGATAACAGCTTCCCAGCCCAGGAGCTTAATTTCTTCTCGAAACGATCCTCGACTAATTTCCACTTCCTATTTAACAGCCGCCTATAATGGATTGGGATGCCAAGATACTTAAACGAAAGATCACCCGCTTCACACCCAAAAATAAATCGATAATCCTCTTGAACATCCTTAGCCTTCCCAAAACAATAGATCTCTCTCTTATGAAAATTTATTTTAAGGCCACACAATTTCTCAAACAACGCAAGAATGAGTTTCATGTTCAAAGCCTTCTCAAGATCATGTTCCAAAAAAAGAATCGTGTCATCCGCATAATGTAGGATTGATACCCCTCCTTCGACAAGGTGTGGTATCAATCCACCCACTTGACCATCCTCTTTAGCTCGTTCAATGAGAATAGCCAACATGTTAGCCACAAGGTTAAAAGGAATGGGGGAGATAGGGTCACCCTGTCTTAAACCCTTCAGAGTCTGAAAGTAATGACCGATGTCAACATTTACTTTTATGCCAACACTACCTCCTTGTACGAAACGAGCAACCCAATCGCGCCAAATTGGAGAAAACCCTTTCATACGCAAAACTTGTTGAAGAAAAGACCATTTCTACTTGTCATAAGCCTTCTCAAAATCTGTTTTAAATAACACCCCATCCATCCGCTTTCTCTTAATCTCATGAATAGTTTCGTGTAGAACTACTACCCCTTCCAAAATATTCCTACCTGGAAGAAACGCTGATTGTGAAGGTCTGATCACTCTACTCGCAATAGAGGTTGCCCGGTTAGTTCTAACTTTAGTGAACACCTTGAAACTAACATTGAGAAGGCAAATAGGTCTATATTGATCAATCCTACTAGCGTCATCCTTTTTGGGCAGCAACGTAATGATCCCAAAATTTAGTTTAAATAGAGGTAAATCACCAGTATACAACTGGGCAAACATATTCATAAGATCTACCTTAAAGACAACCCAGAATCGTTGATAAAACTCAGCGAGAAACCCATCCGGTTCTGGCGCCTTATTGAGTTCCATCTGTGATATTGCCTCAAATACCTCGTTTTCCATGAACGGTGTCGTCGGAATGTCGTTTTCCTCAGGCGATATTTGTGTCATATCATCGATCCTGTCTTCCATCAAAGTAACATTACTCGGATCCGGTGTCCCAAATAATTTCTCATAAAATTCTGCTATAAAGACCCTTAAATTTTCCTCACCCACAATAGAGCCCTCATCTTGTTCCAATTGAAAAATATGTTTTTTCCTATGTTTACCATTCGCGATCAGGTGGAAATATTTCGTATTACTCCCACCTTCTTGAATGTATTTAACCTTTGCCCTGTGAGCCCATTTAGTCTCTTCGTCCCGCTTTAATTTCGCTAAACACTCGTCAGCTTTCTTTTTAGTAGCCCGCTCGGCTACACTTAACGGAATTGATTCTGCTTTAATATCAAGTTCATCAATCAACATCACTAACTTATCTTTCAACTTTTTGTAATCACCACTAAGATTTTTGGCCCATCCACGCAAGAATTGCCTTGGTGATGTATTTTATTTTGCCAACGCTCCACCGGAGTGCTCCCCGTCTGGATCGAAATTCATTCCCTGCGGACTAGCTCATAAAAACCATCGTGACGCATCCACGATAATTCAAATGAGAAATGACTCTTATGAGCGTGTTCACCAGAATCTATAATAAGAGGTGTATGATCGGAACCCGAACGAGTCAAAGCATGCACCGACACCAAGGGAATCTTTTGTTCCCATTCAATACTAGCAAGAAAACGATCCAACTTTTCGAAAGTCTGGACCTCTCGTCTACTCGTCCATGTATATTGTCTCCGTGACAATTCTAGCACTTTTAAATCTAAGCTCTCGATAATTGCGTTAAAAATAAAAGGCCAGCGGGCATTGAAATAATCTTTATTATTTTCTTCTTGCCTACGGATGCAAAGATCAAGGAAAAAAATCCCAATGCACCGCCATGCCGGAGCGGATGTGCAGAAAGCCCACAAGCGAGGGGTTCGAGGTCACAGCGAGGTTGCCAGCCTTTGGTGCCATATAGCTGTTATGCGCGAAGGCAGCACCTGCCAGGAGAAGAAATATCACCGGGCCTATCCGCCAGGGGTGATGCAGATACAATTGAGCCTAAACCGGCGGGCGAGCCTGGATATCACGTACATGTCTCTCGCCTTATTGCAATAGAGCAGAGTTTGTATTGATCACGGACAGGCCCAAACCTAGATGGATTAGACTAAAGCCAAACGGAAGAAGCTATCATGTACGAAACGTGCAACACGTTGGTGGAAGGGCAAAACTATAGATTTTGGTGGAAGGGCAAAACAGTAAAACAACAGATTGGACCGGAAGAAGTCTTCCTCTCTTTATTATTAGGTAAAGATTACTACCTCCGTCAAAAACCATATGACTTCCCACAACGGGTGCATGCAATCAAACTTCTGTCTACTTGGTCAGTTGGCCACTAATTAATGCATTAATTCACAACTATTTTAATTTGCTAGATATAAAAACTACACCACTAGATTGGTCATAAGAATATATTAGTTTTCCTTACTTACACTTTTGTGCAGAGATTAATCCTCACGTTTTCCTAAGATTGCAAAATCTATGGATTAAACACATCTGCCTAAGCTTGTAAAATTACAAACATCTCATGCAAACCATACCATCTCATCAGCGCAACAGATATGTTGTGGTGCTCTACACAGATCAAGCATACCCAACGCACACCTCCCCCCCCCCCCACACACACACACATGCCCAAACAGTCTGTTTTGGTCCCCGCGGAACGATTTGGGTTAAAAACTCATTCCAACGCCCCCGCCCCCTCACACACACAGACGGGCGCGAGAGGGGAACTGGCCATGTTTCCCCCAAACGTGACCCAAGTTTGGTCCATGTTTGGGGTGGTCCGCGGACGCGCGTCGCGTCCTCCCTGGCCCACACGACAGTCGCACAACGCCTTCCCGTCTCCCCTCTGGCCCACTAGCCAGCACCCACGTCGCTTTGACTTAACACGACCGCGTGTGTGACGCTCCTGGATCGGGTACTATGCGGATTTCAGCGTTCTCTCCAGAATCCACATAATACCGATCCCGGGTTATCAACTTTTGGTAATCATTACAACAGTTCACGAATAATCCGCAACAACAACAGAAGAGATATACAACACGACTCAAACGAGTCAGGAATACAACTTATACAATACAAAGATTCAAATAACAGCGGAAAGCGAAACAATATCCGACTACGGATAAGATACAAGTTGGACTAAGAGTCCTGAAGAGAAATGATGGCGTCCAATCCCTGCTCAGGCCAAGACGAAGGGATTCCCAAGCTAACGGCGTCAGACTTCAAACCTGTTGACTGCACTTTGGAATATGCAGCCCCGAAGGGATTAGTACGGTAAAGTACTGGCAAGATATGCAAACTAGTAAGTATATCAAACACTTCACGAGCTATCAATGCTTTGAATTCCGGGAGAAGGGCTTAGTGGTTGAAGCGGTAAGAAACACTAACAACTTATAGAGACATGCTAACTTCCGTCTATTAGAAAGGGATGAGAGAGCGCGACAAGACCAACTACAACTACTCACCTAGAACAAAAACCCATCCAAGATTAACCTCCCTCAACCAATGCCAGGAGGTAACCCGAGGAAAACTCACACATGTTAAAATAGTAATACCGTTATCGCACAGGTTAACAAATATCATTAGGTGTAAGTTGTGTGACTCTTGTTAGCCAGCACTTTCTCCAAGATTTTCACATAAGCACGGACGATACGCCTTTTCGAAAATATTTAACCCTGCAGGCATCGAACTGTCGCGAGACTGTCGGCACAACACTTCACCTCACCACAAACAAGTCCAGGGAGCCACCTAGCTAGGTTGGAACCGCATCGAGAGACTGTACGATGCTTCGAAGCGGACCTAGACGTTTGCGCCTACGCGCGAAGCGGATCAAACCTGACCGGAACTGTCCGCTTCATGTCATATCGCGGAAACCTATATAATTGTACATGTTGGAAATATGCCCTAGAGGCAATCATGTATGATGTAATTCCTAGTGTATTCATAAAGTTATTAAGTCGTCCTTGTTTTGAACATCTTATATATGTCATTGAATATGTGATTCGATTGTGGAACTATATATTCATGTTGTTCATACTAAATTGTACTTGGTCATTAAGGTTGTGTTGGACACACACCGTAGACTAATGTGAGTGTTGGATGATGACTCGGTTCCACTTATCATGGGCATGGCGATGCCATTCCAACGTTCACAGACTTGGCTAAAGAGTTTAACAAGTCGGACTAACCCATATTGAGATGCAACGAGTAAGTCGTCATTTCCATGTCTCAATCAATGTAATCCTTAGACCCGAGGTTGTCGCATAATCCGAGTTGTGGATCACCGACTTAGGTTATGTCAAACGTTGTTCCGTGACAAGGCAGTTATAAAGGCAGAGTTCGGGTCAAATGAGAAGCAAGTTGCGTGATGTGGATAATCAAGATGGGATTTTTCCCATCCGAATGGAGAGATATTATCTAGGCCCTCTCGAGTGATATATGATTCTGGAAGCAAGACCATGCGCGACTCAGTTAAGTGTTAACTGGGTCTATTGACTAAGAGTTAGTCAGATGAAGCATATATCACGGACCGAGAAGAGAGTTTAGCTATTTAAGGGATGACGATAACTCGCCTATAGTTCGACAAGGTATATCGTGAGGCAAAAGGAACTCAGATGAAAGTCACATTGGAAGGTATGTCATCATGAATCTATGGGACTTGTGAGTCGGCACATTCTGCTAGGAGCTGCTACCGATTGATCGATTGGGAGTCGGACTCCAATCGTGTCCAAATCACCATGAGCCTGCAGGGTCGCACACCTAAGAGCGGGAGCAAATATATTGGTCGGGTTGGACCCGAACCGGAAATGGACCGAATTAGTGAGTTGGACTCACAGAGGGAATGGGCCGCAAGCGTTGTGAATCCCACTCCCACTCGCTACATAAAGAGGGGCGCAGGTTGCCCAACGGGCACAGTTTTTTCCACTCCCATGCGTTGGGAGCCCTAGCCCCACTCAGTCCAACCGTTGCACCGGACCTAGAAGTCCGACGTCGAAGCTCCTCCTCGTACGTGTGGATACCGGCAGAGGTGATGTACGATCAGCATTTCGACGTTCGTGGGATTGGATCAGCTGGATCGGATCGTGGGACTACATTGCATTGACGTGCTTCATCGATAATCCGCACCTGCGCGTCTAGTGGTAATCCTCGTGGCCTTCTACCTCAGCTAGATCTTGGAAGTACCGCGTAGAAAAGTTTTTTGTTTATCTCTACGCGTTCCAATAGTACGCACATCGGTAACATACCATCATAATTCTCAACATCGTCTCCATAGCACCTGCAGAATTGGTGACGTGTGCACGCCAAATGGAAAGCCCGAACTAAGTTGTGGCATCCTAGACAAGAGTGCAGCAGGGCTAATAGGTTGCGGGGATTCTCATTACCTCCAACGATGTGGTGAGCGCGCTCATTCTTGGATCAGCGGACAAGAACCTTTTCCTAAGTCGACACCAGAGGGACCAAAAATCTTTAGGGGCCTCCCGCCGGTGGCTTAACTCGAATTCAAATTTATTATCACCCCAAGCATTAAGATCATTTTAATTAAGTTGAATCACCTAGCATGCTAGTCAGGTGACAAGGAACCAAACTCACAAAGAAGCTAAGCATGCGCTACGTCTGGCAAGGACAACAAGGTAATAGGATGTGGAGGGAAGGTTATATCGTGGCTGCAAGATAAATATGCGGATGGGATCGCAACCAAGAATCATAATACAAGACTAGCATAATAGACAACGGTAAGTGTAGGTAGCAATGAGGAATCTTCAAACATTGATAGAAAGTGAGTAAAGCTTGCCTGGAATTCAGCTCGTAGAGGAAGCAAAACTTGTCGTTACTCATACCATCTCAACGTCCTATCCGCGAAGAAGCAAACCACTACAAGAAGCGGAAGATGCAACATTTACTACCGGGACAAAAGATCCAGCATGTTCCTAATTTACATGCATGACATGCGAGATGCAAAAGAAGATGCAACCTAGCCAATTTAAGTTGAGCAGGATGCCCAACATTTAATTTAGGAGGTTCAAGTTATTTCTACCCATCAAGATTAAATGTTGTTTAACATGGAGAGACAATATATAGGTGAGCTACACAATTTAAATGGAACCGGTACAATATATATAGCAACATCCCGACATATTCCATATTTAGTTGTTAGGTGTATTTGCTAACCAACCACAACCCAAAAGATTCAATGCAACATTTGAATGATTTAATATGAACAAAATAGATGGTAGTTTATAGAAAATAGGGCATATAGATATACGGGATAGGGTTTGGGTTCGCACGTTGGAAAGAGAGTCTTCGGGTCGACGTAGATGTCTTCAAGGCGTAGAGGAAGTAGCCGACGTCGGGGAAGTAGTGGAACTAGTCGAAGTCGGGGTATTTGTATCGTAGAGGAAGTAGTCGTTCCCGGGTTTTCATTGTGGAAGTAGTCGTTCATTTCAGGAGTCGAACTAGTCGTGATCGAGCCGCATCATCAACGTCTTCGGGGTCGGCGGCGAACTTGTTGGTTTTCGGTCTTCCGAGTTCACGACACCGTCTCTCGGGCACGCGCGAAGGCGGCCAACACAAAGAGGACACGGTAGAACTTGATGAGGTAGTCGAATCTTGGAGGTGGTCCGGTCGAGAACTTGGCACGGTCCTTGTGTTGGGCGTACATAAAAGTTCACTTAGGCTCGGGATTTGGCGAAACCATGGTGGTCGTTCTTGGCGCACGTCCGGATGATGACGAACTTGTCGACGGGTCACGGAAGATGTCTCGCATGTAGCTCCATGGACGTCGGGATCCTTCCAGGACTTTCAACAAACACTTTGCGGGCAACGGGTCGATGGAGAGGCATGAAGGATGGAAAGACGAGCTCATGGCACTGTCAAAAGAAAGGCCACGAGCGTGGCCAGTGCTAGCAGAAACACCACAACTTGGAAGCACTCGATGAAGGCATCAACAGGAGGAGGTAGACCAAGAACGACGTCACGACAGCGGGGATGTCGGTCTGAGGAGGAATTGAGGTGGGGCCTGGAGGACCGAGCTCCTAGCCGTAAAGGAGACGCTGCAGGGGCGGAGCATAGGCTCAACGAGGGGTCGAGGCATGGAGGCGCGCAGGTCAGGGACGTCCGTGCGGTGGAGCAGCAACGTCTACTGGCGCCGGTGGGGATCGGAGAGGGGCGAGCAGAGCACAGACGGGGACGACCACGACGAAGAGGGTGGGGGTGTGGGGTGGGGGTGGGGAAGAAACAACCCTATCCAATTAAGGTGAACCATCGTCGACGACAAAACAACCCTATCCAATTAAGGTGAACCATCGCCGCCGACAGAAACAACCCTATCCAATTAAGGTGAACCATCATCAACAATTTGATTTCAACAACTCTATTAAAATGAACCCTATTAAAATCAACAATTTGATTTAAACAATTCTATCAAAATGAACCCTATTAAAATCAACAATTTGATTTCAACAACACTATTAAAATGAACCCTACTAAATTCAACAATTTGATTTCAACAACACTATTAAAATGAACCCTACTAAATTCAACAATTTGATCTCAAGAACACTATTAAAATGAGCCCTACTAAATTCAACAATTTGATCTCAAGAACACTATTAAAATGAACCCTATTAAAATAAAAAATTTGATCTCAACAACTCTATTAAAATGAACCCTATTAAAATCAACAATTTGATTTAAACAACTCTATTAAAATGAACCCTATTAAAATCAACAATTTGATTTTCAACAACACTATTAAAATGAACCCTACTGAATTCAACGATTTGATTTCAACAACACTATTAAAATGAACCCTACTAAATTCAACGATTTGATTTCAACAACACTATTAAAATGAACCCTACTAAATTCAACAATTTGATTTCAACAACACTATTAAAATGAACCCTATTAAAATCAACAATTTGATTTAAACAACTTTATTAAAATGAACCCTATTAAAATCAACAATTTGATTTCAACAACACTATTAAAATGAACCCTACTAAATTCAACAATTTGATTTCAACAACACTATTAAAACGAACCCTACTAAATTCAACAATTTGATTTCAACAACACTATTAAAATGAACCCTACTAAATTCAACAATTTGATCTCAAGAACACTATTAAAATGAACCCTGCTAAATTCAACAATTTGATCTCAAGAACACTATTAAAATGAACCCTATTAAAATCAAAAATTTGATTTCAATAACTCTATTAAAATGAACCCTATTAAAATCAACAATTTGATTTCAACAACTCTATTAAAATGAACCCTATTAAAATCAACAATTTGATTTCAACAACACCATTAAAATGAACCCTACTAAATTCAACAATTTGACTTCAACAACACTATTAAAATGAACCCTAATAAATGCAACAATTTGATTTCAACAACACTATTAAAATGAACCCTATTAAAATCAACAATTTGATTTCAACAATTCTATTAAAATGAACCCTATTAAAATCAACAATTTGATTTCAACAACACTATTAAAATGAACCCTACTAAATTCAACAATTTGATTTCAACAACACTATTAAAATGAACCCTACTAAATTCAACAATTTGATTTCAACAACACTATTAAAATGAACCCTACGCTATTAAAATGAACCCTATTAAAATCAACAATTTGATTTCAACAACACTATTAAAATGAACCCTACTGAATTCAACAATTTGGTTTCAACAACACTATTAAAATGAACCCTACTAAATTCAACAATTTTATTTCAACAACACTACTCCCTCTGATCCGTATTAAGTGTCTGTAGAAATCAACATGGTACGTACAGCTTCTAGGTAGAGCTAGCGACATTTTTTCGGACCGGAGGGAGTATTAAAATGAACCCTATTAAAATCAACAATTTGATTTCAACAACACTATTAAAATCAAAATTTTGATTTCAACAACACTTTGATCATAACATAGTTCAACAACTAAATTAACTTAGCACATTGTTCACAAGGATTTCAGTACAACACTTTAATCATAACATAGTTCAACAAATAAATTAACTTAGCACATTGTTCACAAGGCTTCAGTACAACACTTTGATCATAACATAGTTCAACAACTAAATTAACTTAGCACATTGTTCACAAGGCTTCAGTACAACACTTTGATCATAACATAGTTCAACAACTAAATTAACTTAGCACATTGATCACTCACAGAGTTCAACACATAGTACAACACATTCAAATGCAACATTGCTAATATGGCCACCTGCTACTTTTTAGCTTCTCCTTGTTCACATCTTTGGCTTTGACCATGTCAAACAACATGTACTCTAGCTTCTTCTTTTCAGCTTCCATTGCTTCCCTCCCTTCTTACCTTTGCTTCTGGACCATACTAACCATGTCACTGTCATGCTTCTGTGCCTCCTTGAGCTGTAGAAGTTCTTGCTTCACACTGATATTCTCCCTCACCACATCCTGCAACTCTAACATAAGCTTGTTTCTCTCTTTTGCCACATAATCCAACCGCTCCTCAAGTTCCATCCTAGCAAACTGACTGAGTCCTAACAGGTTATCCTCTTCCTCAGCCTCTTTCTTCATATTTTCATAGGTTTCCTGCCTAGCCTTAGCTGTACTTTCCTGCACAAACTTGTTGACTCCATCCATCAAACTGGAGTACTTCTTCTCAGCTTTGCACTTGTCTGCAACAAGATTCTTGATCAGAAAAGCATGATCAATCTTCTCTTCAATTCTGGCTTCATTGGTCTCCTCAACCTTGGCCCACAAAGAGGAAAGAGCAAGCTGCAGTGAGTCTGGCCATTCTGGATCAATCCATGATACAAACCCACAATTCTCAACCTTCTAATATTTATAAACCACAATACATCAGTTCAGACAAAGAGCAATTCAGTAGATAAATAACAAAGCTTTTAACTTGTCAATATAGCTATGTGGCTGGGCTAACAAAGCTATTGATTGATGCAATAAAATATTGACTGATGCAATTGACAGATGCAATTAACACATGCAAGTAAATAACAAAGCTTTTAACTTGAAATTGACAAATGCAATTAAATAACAAAGCTACTAACTGATGCAATTAAATACTTGATATGCGCTACGTGCTAATACTTGATATGTCGTTGTGTTAACTTACAGATAATTGACAGGTGCAATTTAAGAGAATCAGTGGCTCTACATGGGTTTATACTAGCACATACTGAGATAATTAACCTAGCTCAATAACTAGAAAATTAACGGAGTTCTAACTAACTGTCAATAATTAACAGAGCTCAATAATTAACAGAGGTCACTAACTAGCTGCACATAATTAACATAGGGTTATGACATATGACTCACATTCTTCAATGCACGGGCAAGAAAACGCCTCCCTGTATTCGTCCCTTCAAAAGCCACAAATCGCTCTCGCACTTCCTTGTGAATGATGCAGACAAGGTTCGAATCCAGAGCAAGTCCTTCAAAAGATGGATCCTCTATGGTATCAGGAGTATATCCCCCGTCCATCGACTGAGAAACGAGCAAAACAGACAATAAATCAGGATTAAATCAAGCTCAAACCCTAAATCCCCAATTCCCCGAGCTCAAACCCTAACCCTAATTCTCAAATCACCAAATCGGTACTTACCCCAGAGCTCAGCATGCTCACGCGACCCTCGCTCGAAGTTTCGCCGTCGTTCCAGCTTGGCATCTACACGGCGGCGGCGGAGAACCAGCTGCGGCAGAGGGAGAGGCCGGCGGCGGCAGTTCTCGGGCAAGAGGAGAGGGCAGAGCGCGCGTGCGAGTGGAAAATGAGCCAATCGTCCCCCTCCCCCCCCCCCCCCCGCTCATGTATTTCAGACAACCCCCGCGCGTGGGCCCTACCATACAAAATACGGTACGTACCGCCGCGGCATGTCCGCTTTGCCACGTCACCGAGTTAGGGTGGGTCCCACTGTCAGGTTCTCAATCAATTCGCTGTCCGAGCGAGTTTTGTGCGATTTGAGAAAACATTAGCGTAGACTAGTAGATTTGTGTCCGCAAAACGTAAAGTGGTAGTATACGGTGAATTTATCCACAAAAGTGGTAGTTTTATGCTATTATCTCCGTTATGTGTCGTGTGTGTGTGGGTGTGGTGGGGGGACCAAAGAGAGAAGCTAAAGGGGGCTGCTGCAAAAATGCCAAGAGGGAGAGAGTTGGTTGTTAGGGTTCGGGTTTGGTAGTTGGGCCTGCCCGTGGTGGGCTAGGTCGCGGAACCAGGCGGTGCCATGGTCGGATGTCAAGATGCCGGACCGGTGGCACCTGATCCCCCGGCGCGTTCCCGTCCCCCCCCCCCCCCCTCTCGCCCGGGTACGGATCTGCGCAACGACGCGCCTTCCTCCTGCTCCACCTTCGCGTGGACCCCTAGTTCGCGGATGACATCGGGCTCTAGAAACGCTGGTTCATCCCGGTGAGGTCTCGAACATGCGCATCCGCTCCCTCTTCGCCGCACGAGGGGTACCCCCACTCGCCGAAGCGCCTGATAAGGGCATAGGGGAGGTGGGAATGGAGGAGGAGGAGGCTCCCACGGAGGAGGAGGCGCCCGCGGAGGAGGAGGCGCCACTCCTAGTGCCTCAAACAGAGGAGGAGGAGGCCGAGCAGCTCCGCCTCGCCATCGAGGCGTCCAAGCTGCACTAGCTCGGCCAATGGGAGGGGTTGTCACCCGCTCTCCACGACTCCGCCCACACCGCCGCCCGCCAGGCAGCCCCAGCGAAGCCAGCAATCCAGGGCGCCTCCGCAGCCACCAACGCACCTCTAGGTGACGTCGGACTACATCATCCTCGAGGCGATGCACGCTGCGACGACAAAGGCGCAACAAGGAAGACGGCAAAGCTCGTATAGGGGGTTATTTGTAAAAAAAATGTAAATGGCCCTTCTAAAAATGGCCAAATATGCACCAAAATGTAAATATTTTAGCTAAAATTCAGTACATTTCAGTTTGAACTAAATTTGGTTGGATTCATTAGTTTTTTTTGGTGGGGGGGGGGGGCGCAGGGGCATTGGGATGGTGTGATCCCAAAATAGGGGGTCCAGCCCGGTCTAAGACCAAAAGTGCTCCGCCCCAATTTGAACTAAATTTGGTTGAATTCATTAGTTTTTTTTACTAGGCGTGAGCCTTAGGTCTTTGTTTTCTCCAAATTAATTATGCATTCGATAACTAGATCAGTTGTATTTCTTAAAAAAAAAAAGCAACAGCAGTCGGACTTGTCATTCCTCACCCCAGGGTGGCACCGCCATAAATACACCAGATAATAAGATTCAACAAGTATAAATACACCAGATGCAATACTTGGTTGGCAGCCCTGCCTCACAGGTACAGCCTATGAACCAACTGCCCATGGCACGAGTAAACAAGAAAGAAGCTGTCACTCTCAACTTGGGATGTCATTCCCCATGCAAGCCATTTGTCGACATAAGTCACCCAACATGTGCTTGAAAGTCCAGGGAAATCATTTTCTTCCACATGTTGGTTGATCTGGAATGATCCGCATCGCAAACCCTGCACACACACACACAAGTATTAAGTGAATGTAATAGCTATCCAGCTATAAATAATGTGCCCTAGACCACTGTACCTGTGGAAGTGCATAACCATATAAATTATGATCATGTTGTTGGGCATTCATCGCCGTTGCCATTGCCTGTTAAGCCCCCAAACACTCTACCTCCAACCCACATTTACTATCTCCAGTGAGAACAGTAAGCTCAGTGGAACTCACAAAATTTTCTTACATTACTTCCAAAAGCAGCGGCTTCATTACCTCATAGTACTTCAGCCACCACTACCACCAATTATGCATAAAACCCTTTCTTTTAGCTTCTGAATTTTCTGAAATGGGTCATTCAAATTGCAACACAGCAGTGAGTTATAACAGGACATGTCACAAATAAATGTGATATATCTAATGTGAAGAAACTTACATGATAACAACTTGAAGCCCATTTCTCAGCACAAATAGAAGCTTCCTTAAGATGCGACTTTTTAGAAATCTCATGCGAAAGTGTATAGGTAGAGCTCCCAGTTGCCTCGGCTACCCATATGCGCCTCATCTGATCTTTCGGTCCCTTGACCAAATTACAGAAACCAACCTGAGCCAACAGAGATACAGTAAGATGAAGTTGCACCTTCTTTATAAATGTATAAAGTTGAACACTGCAAAAAAAAAATGCTGGTAATACATAACAGTCTGGATAGGCATCACAATCTGAAATGACATACTGTATTTCCAGCAAGGGCGTGACTGAAATAAACACAGTCATCGCCCGCCATTGGGCAAGAAAAGCTAACTGCTAGAAGACAATCATCTTGCTCTGTGGAGTGCCGTGCCGAGATAAATTTAGATCCGTCTGTCAAAAAGAGCCACTGCCTTTTGTGACTGCCACATAAATAAACATCGCCAACATGCAAAACGACACCTGCAATGTCAAATTCACTGCAAAAAAAGATGACTCGTTAGGAGGTTCATTAATGCAATGACACCAGATTGACAGACTCAATAGATCACCTTTCTACAGGTAGCTAGACTAACCTTGCAAGTGGTACCTCACCAAACAATGACAGCTCAACAGCCTTACGTGGAGTGAAAAATGGTCTGCAACAAGAAGTATGTTTAATATTGAACAATGCAATCAGAGCATAATGTGCAGTTGACACTTACTCAAAATCTGCAGCCTGTGCCGATGCTAATGGCTTCCACATCGTAGATGATCCTCTAGCATGCAAGTAAAGAATGTCAGTGCAGTAGGCAGAAGGCACCAGTCCTGTGACAACGTAAATTTGTCCCTCCACCAGGTCGGCTTTCTGTCAATAAAAATAGTGAAATGTGATAAGGTTTAAGCTAATTTCTTGTAAATAAATACAGTATGTGCGGCTAGCTGATTGTACTGTACTTGCTTCTCCGTAGGGTTCCAAATTGTTACTAGCCCTTCCTTGTTGATGGTTTTTGAAGCAGAGATTTTTTTAACAAGACTCATCACCCTCACTTTCAAAAACGGTGTAACATCTCTTGAACTAAGGCCAGCAACGTCCAGAGCGTTTTCAACCTTCTTAGCTACTTCGTTTTGCCTAGCTACCTGCAATATATGGCATAAATTTCGCAACTTACCAAGCACTATTTGATAGATGCAGACGTATTTATGCATACCTTTTGATTTGCTTGATAAGACGAGAAAGATATCCTCTGCTCTGAAGTCATGCCTGCCATCATAATTTCAGGCTCAGCTGCCCGCTCTAGCATTTTGCATATTTTTGCCCCTTCATCACTATCATCAGAATTACCACAGTTTTCATCTTGTTCAGACATA
Source organism: Alopecurus myosuroides (assembly GCA_028641055.1). NCBI lineage: Eukaryota > Viridiplantae > Streptophyta > Magnoliopsida > Poales > Poaceae > Alopecurus > Alopecurus myosuroides. The sequence continues at coordinate 463,626,531 of CM054058.1, forward strand.
ATGTCTTCTGCGATCTTTGAAACTCTACATGACAAGGTAATAATTATTGCAGTGGCATTAAAAAGGCGGTAGTATCAGATTTAGAAAGCAGGAACCATAAAACCCAGGGATCAAGCCTAAATGCATTCAACTGATCCTACGCAGCATGATATACAAATTTCAAGTGGACCTCCTTGCCTACCTTTTGTTTGCTTGTTTTTGTTCTACCTTGTAAGTTGATTTCCTCAGCACCTCGTATCATTACTGGCTGTTTGGAGCTTTATTAATTTAAAGTCAGGCGTCATCACCTTTTTTTTCCTAAAATATACGAATTTCCTTAACGGGAAAATGATGCTCATAGGTTAAATGGTATTGACAAGTTACCATAGCCATCACCAGCATGCTTGGCTTGTCAGTACCTTGATGCAGATCATGGTATCGCACGATATTAGGACCATAACGAGGGAAACAATACAGACCGTAACCTAGATCACAATCTAGTAGAATCACAGTATGATCACAATCTAACTCGTAAAATCGCTAGAGTCACTCCAAGGAAAAAACGAACAGAATTTGCACAATGTAAACAACAATGTGCCTTTGTCCAAATGACCTGCACATGTGGATTGCGTTTGATCCTAAGATCCGATACTGCTGACAAGAAAAGGTTACTACCTAGTATCTGATACGGACAACCTTGAGAACTGAGTGCTAGCTCAGAGGCTAGAGGCTGCGAGTGCGCGCCAAGCCACCCGGGTTCGAGTCCCAGCTACGGCTGCGTGCGCTCGAATAAACCGGGAGTTTCATCTATACCTAACAACGTAGTATCAAGGGAGGGATCATTCCCCCTTTGGTCACATTTTTTCTGATACGGACAACCTTGATCACCAGTACACAAACCAATAGCCCATAATGTCATTTTTTTCCCGAAATGGGAGCAAAGCCCCAGCAGCCCATAATGTCATGTATTTCAGAATACTTCTGTGCATGGTTTCTTCTACATTCTGACATATTATTATTTCTTCAATACCTTGGCATATTGATTAGCAGTGAAGCTAAAATGCATGAAAATACAAAATGTGCAGGGCTCGTGGATAGTAGCAGGAAACGCTTAAAATGAATCTAACTGGCAGTAATAACAATATTTAGAGAACGGCTACAGTGGTAGAGGATGTTGAAGTATATTTGCATTGCCCAACCTTCTCCATCAGTTCAGACTTTTGGTTCTACTGGTTGGTGCATAAAACTTAATATGGTACAGAGCAAATGTCTTGGGTTCAAGTCTCGGCCTCCGCAATTTAGGGACATTGCTTGGCCCTTTTCTGTCCACGTTTAGGCCTTATATATGTGGATTTCTAACCTTCCCCGTCAGTTGGTGCACGAACTTTAATGAGGAAAGGCCACTTCTTAGCAGTGGAGGGACAGAGGCAACTAGAAATAATTTCTACACGAAGGAGAAAACATTCTTGGTCCAATTTTTTATGTTAAAAAGAGATATACATGCTTTAGCATGTTGGGTGTGTAACGGTACTTGTACAGGTAACTTCTCAAGAACATTGTCCACTTGATAGATAGTTTACTTCAGTTTAAGGTGTGATGAACATACATTGTATTCAGTTGCATAATATAGCATACAATGTCCTTGACTTAAATAAGTACCTTTGGTGGTACAGCTGTAGCGCTTTTTTCTCCATCCTTTCAGATCTCACAACAGAGCGGCCATCAGGCAACCTGAACTATGCCATTAAGTATGGACCAGTGGAACATATTTGCTAATGTTTTTAGTTTGCATCCAGTATACCTCTCCTTGTACATAACAGGATATATCCTTGCAACCCCAACAAGTGTCCTAGGGACTCGGCCACCAGAAGCTTTTATGCACTTGAACGCCAGTGGGGGTCCAACATGTTTGCCTGAGATGTGTACAAGATCATCAACATAATCCATTAGTTTGAAAAGGGATAAGAAGAAGAATATGAAACAAATATTCAGTCCTAACATACAAAATCCCAAAGGCTCATCCCATCTTGCACGATAACTGCCATTTACATGGATCATCAATTTGACAAAACCAGATGTCTGAAAAAAATAGTAACAAGAAAATAGATTATATGGTTGTTATTTTTGTGGCTAATAAAGGCGAAGGAGCAGGCAAACCTCATGAAATGACACAGGCCCAGTCCAACCGCACAAAGAAGCCCCCCATATCTAGCAAAATGGAACAAATATTGAGTCATATAATCTCCATATGTCCCCATGACAACAAGCTGAAAATAGAATAGTACCCGAAGCTTTTGTCCTATAAAAAGCTTTCCTTTCTGAAGTTGTTCTGAAAGTGCTGCATCTAATGAGGCTTCTAGTGCATACCTGTGAAAAGGCAAACACTCAAAGTTGCTGATATCTTTCACTTTGATCTCATAGTAACAAAGATAATGCAACCACGTACCATCCATCAGTTAATTCAATGTGTGCAGGCATATTTCCTTTAGCAGCTAATGAGCTTTTATTGTCAATGATGTTCTTGTTTTCATCTCTCCTGCCAGTCTCCAACTTGGAGTTATTTACGTCGGGATGGGAGTAAATAGCTGAAATGCACAGCACCATCATCAAAGATGGCAGAGCATTTCCTTCTAAAATTTTCTTAATTGCTGATCGGTGGCCATTGTTCACTTCTCGGTCATACCTAAAATGCACGAGTTTTCATCAATTAAATCAGATGCATCAATACAATTGAAATGACAAAAAGGGCATGCTAATTATCTCACCTATATTTCAGCTCGTCGAAAACATTACCAACTGTCAAGAATTTACCAGCTGCTTTAGTTGGATAGCATCTCTCGAGTGAAGCAAATTTCCACACAATCCATTTATAGTGATTGTGCACCCATCTAAAACAGAAAGATCAAGTTTTAATGTTTAGGATGTACTTATTATTTGGACCATCTCCAGCCTAACTCTATGGTATGTCCAAGGATCGCAATATCATGGTTTTATCGGCATCATACATGCAGCAGAACATGTAAATCGTAATAGTTTAATCTGAACGCGATGCAGCAACAAAAGCAAAGCAGAGGAGACCACAAAAGGCAGTTTTTAAATTATATATGGCCATAAAAAACATATCATGTGATGAAACAAGAAAGATAATGGTCAGAAACTCAGACATTTCACGTCCTACGGAAAAAAGAAGCAAAAGGGAGTTATTTCCAAACACAAAGGAAAATTGACTAGTAAAATATAGCTAAATTTTTTTAAATAATACGTTTTTAATACGTATATCAGAAAATAATACGCAGATCTGAAAATTTCCAACAATAATATCCAATCGGGTACGGCCCACCCGACTGGAGGCAATCGGCCACAGCGTACCCGACAACAGGCAATCGGCCACGCCGTACCCGATTGGTGCTGTGCTGACGTAAGTCACTTGCAGGCCAAAAGCAATTGGGTACGGCGTACCCAATTAGTCTGTACCAAAAGCAATCGGGTACGGCGTACCCAATTAGTCTGTATTTTTTCATGCCTCTCCTCCTGCCCTTTTCTTCTCCCGCGCAATTAGTTAAATATGTTCGGCATAAAAAAATATACGCACATGTCTTATACATAAAATTACAAAGTACACGTTGCAACACAGGAGCGGCACCAGCCGCGTCCACGTCTCTCCCCTCAGCCGTCACCACGGCCATCACCGCGGCCATCTCCCAGGCCACCATCGCCTTAGTAGGCGGGTAGTTTGGCGTGGCAGCAGCAGGAGCAGACACCTAGGCCATCGCCGCCTTACGAGGCGGGTAGTTCGGCGTGGCAGCACCTGCAGGGTCCCACGTCCGGCTTCATGGTTCAGCCACAGGGTCCCCCGTCGGGCCTTTTCCAGGTACACCCAGGATATACAGGATACACAGCACGCCAAGTCCGGATCCTTGATTCCTATGTGTCAACTTTGGTATCCTGACAGGTTAGGCTGGACGCATCCTGATGCTCGACCACCGCCTCCGCCTCGCCAAGTCAGACGTCGGCGTTGATGATTTTATCTGTCACCGGAGACATACCTATCTACTTATGTTTATTTAGTTATGTATGAGACATATTTATATTCTGCGTATGACACATATGTTTATTTAGTTATGTATGCGACATATATGTATTTTATGTATGAGACATGTGTGTATATTTTTTTGTGCCAAACATATTTAACGAATTGCGCGGAAGAAGGAAAAAGTAGGAGGAAAGGGAGGGAAAAATACAGACTAATTGGGTACGCCGTACCCAATTGCTTTTGGTACAGACTAATTGGGTACGCCGTACCCAATTGCTTTTGGCCTGCAAGTGGCTTACGTCAGCACAGCACCAATCGGGTACGGCGTGGCCGATTGCCTGCTATCGGGCACGCTGCGGCCGATTGCCTTCAGTCGGGTGGGCCGTACCCGATTGGGTATTATTTTTGAAAATTTTCAGATCTGGGTATTATTTTCCGAAATACGTATTAAAAACGTATTATTTTAAAAAAAAATGCTAAAATATATGCCATTCAGTTCAAGAATGATGCCTACTCTTTAGTTGCGTATGTCAATGAAGCACCACAGCCAAGCAGCATCTTCTGAAATTCTTCTGCACCAGTGTCCGTATTATGAAACTTGTACTTCTCAGCTCCTTTTGCATCCATGAGCTTCACTTCATCTGTTTGATGCTCCGTCTGATCACAAGATTTGAGTTAACATTTAAGTGAGGAATATGGGGAACCTGAAGAAATATGATACACCGTACTGTACCAGAAAATTGAAGCGAGGAGGACCACCGAAATACTCTTTCCAAGTTTTCCTTTTATGCTGAAAAGGGTAAGATGCAAACAGCTTTGTTCGACAGGAAGTGGTCTGAGTTGGTGGTAGCTTGGGTACTCCTGTTAATAATAGTTGAACCAATCAAGTAGGAGTCAGAACTTAGTTTCAAATGAGCTATCTATGTACCAGCAATCCACTTACCAGCAAAGGACTGTTTGTTGGTGCTTATCGGTGCAATGAACCTGACCATTTTCAGCAAGGGCATATCAGAAGCATGGTATCAAGGAGTTTACAAATTGCTAACAGGGATGCAAATCAAAGGACCTGGAATAGCGGGGCCGTTTAAAGGGAGTTGGCGAGTTTCTTTCCCCAATTCTTCTCTTCTCATTTTTTTGCCCATGGTCAATATTTCCAGAATGTGTACCCATGAAGTTAGCAATGTCAACCAATGCTCCAGATGGCCTATGGAGTCGTCCTGTTTTATCTTTACTGCCGCTCGCATTGTCAGTTTCAGATAAGAACCTCAAAGAAGGATTTGAGATCTTTGGAATTTCACTGATTGAATGACTCCCCACATGAAACATATTGGCATTTTCATTAGTTGCAGGGGCACCAGTTACAGAATGTCCAAATGATCTAGCGTGCTTCCTATCAGACAAAGCCTGGTGGGAAAATGTTGCTATTCCAGGTTTTTCACTGGCCCTACTTATTTTTGATGAATAGGGTCCACCTCCTTTTGGGGCAACAGTTGAATTTGGTATCTCATCTTTACAACCAGATGACAAAGAGTAACTTAGTGACTTATTTGCTGAAACCACAACATCTGATTCACCCAGAAGGCTTTTCGCACGTTGAAGTGCATCACTAGAAATAGTCATTGATCTGCCTCCTGCGGTACTGAATCTGATTGAATGCTCACTGGAATCAAAGACGGTGTTATTACAAAGTTCAAATGGACGTTGTGGTTCCTTGTGCACTTGATTTTCTGTTGCACAATATGCAAGATCAAGCCTCTGTTCTGGATTTTCCCACTCAACGGTTATATTTGTGCCTAGCTTATCCCCCATGTGTCCAAAAAATTGTGTTGAAAGGGTATTTTCTTCCAAGCCCAACAAAGTAGCAGCTCGAGACACACCAACTGAAGATACATTTACTGTTCTTGCACAGCTTGTCTTGAGAGGTGAAGTAAAGACAGGAAACTGTTTGTCCATGTTAAGGAGCTTATGATTATCTGACAGAACAACTCAAGATCAGAACTCTTTAAATGGCAAATGTGCACAAACTGAAATGCACAAAACACACATTACCTATCCTGTTGCAATATTATATAAGAAACAAGTGCATGCTATCACATCAACATGCCACTCCATGACTGACTAGATCATTGGACTGCTCACACTAATCATACGTTCTATGGTACTACTGAAAACATGCATCCATTTACTATGAAGAATGATATATTCTGAAGTCAAAAGCAATAAATAAGTGTATCATTCCAAATGAAAGCTGCAACATAATCAGATTACACATCGGTGGTTTATTGCTATCTTCTTAAATTTGTAAACTTGGTCTAATTTTCAACTAAAAAGAAATTGCAAGCCCTTGGATTAGCACGGCAATCAAGTAGTAATTCATATAACAGACTCTTTGATTGTTAGTTATATCGATGCCGCCTGCAATTCTACAAATGAACTACAGGACAGATTGAGATTCAACATTACACATGCATGCTAAATGTCTATACAATCGTATTTTGAAAATAAAGTAGCAGTTGCTCCATCACTGAAATTGTCTACGAAAAGTATGGTGAGCCGTTATACCTTTGCTTATATTGCCTTCTTCCTCCAGAACAGCCCTTGCCTTCTGTACTGAACTTTCAGTAATCAAGACCGACTTTCCAGATCCTGTTCGAAACATTGGCAGTTGACCTCCACAGTCTTCATATCCTTTCAAATTAATATTGTATATGTCAAGGGAATGGGAAAAGGAGTCGATACTTTCCAAATTCAGATGTAAAAAAGGACCCACTGTGTAACCCAGTGACTCCAAAAACTACCTTTCTCTGCAAAGTTCTGTTGCTCCAACGGAATACTGGCCCTATAGCTTGAACTTTTACTTTGGGGTACAAACATCTGTATTCCAGCTTGCAATGTTGAGTCTTCACCAAAGGATTCTCCATTGTCTTTATTCAATGGTTTGCACATACGAGGCAAATGTTTAATTCAGTGCAGGCTAAAACAAGTTTTTTATATCTACTGTTTCAGTTTATGTCAAGGAACTCTTAATTCAGAACATGAAATTACTACCTTTTACTGCTTCTTCAGCCTCTAAGATAACCGGTACATTCTTTCCAGTGTTCTCGCTTGGTAATGTAGACCTTCCTGATCCAGTTTTGAACACTGGAGTGTCATGGCCACCATCTAAATGAGCTTCATCTTACAGAAACAAAACTTAATTTTCAGTAAATATAAATGCTCATTTATCACAAATTGAGTAACAAGAGCACACTTCTTAGAAAAAAAAACATGGTGTGCGTTTAGAGAGCAATTTACCTTCCAAATCCTTTGCAATGTTCCTTGGTTCCAGAACTGCTCTTGCCCTCTTAACTGAGATCTTACTTATAGCGATTGACCTCCCTAACCCAGTTTGAAACAATGGCAAGTGGTTGCCATTCTCCTGACTTTTCTCTACTCGAGTGTTGGTATAAGAAAAATCACAGATGTGTCAGGGTAATGTTATTTTCATGTTGTTCAAATTATGACTAGATAACACACAAGCGAAAAAACAAGACTATATTTCAGTCAACTTCAGAAAATCAAGTACCTTGCGTTGCACTATCTCCGTTCGGTGTAACAGTTCTATCACTCATGATCGAACTGGTACTCGACAAAACAGACCTTGGCGTCTCAGTTTGAAAAGTTGTGGCGCAAAAAACATTACCTCTATATCCTGAATCTCAAAGAAAACAGATAAACAATGCTGATCTTGAGAAATAACTTTAAATAAATAATTAGCACATGTGTTCATTTACCAGTTGTATTATTTTTATCTCCCTCTAATACTGCCCTTGCCTTCTGAACTGAGCTCCTGCTCACGGCAACAGGCTTCCCTGTTCCTGTTTGGAACATTGGGAACTGGCAGTCAGTATCCCAATGTCCTGCACAAAGAAGTAACCACTTAGAAATAATAGTACCCGAATTTAGATAAACCAAAAGACAGATAGTCCAGGCATTTTTCTGAAGGAACACAAGTAGTCCAATCTTACCACTCTTTTCTGTATCTCCCTCCTTTGCGGCACCTCTAGATCTCTCAATGGACCTTCTGCTGATCACGGTTGGTCTTCTAGAATCAGTTTGGAACATCATAGCCTGGTCAGGCCAACCAAGACTCTCCATATTTTCTAATAGGAGAGGAATCCCATCAGTACACCAAAAAAAGGTGTGTGTTTCACATTAATTAGGCAAAAGTGTTAGCTCTGAATTCATATAGCAGAATAATAAAAGCTCACCGTCGCTTGTATTAATATCCTTCAAAACAGACTTAGCTTTCTGAACAGATGCCACACTGACTGATACAGCTCTACCTGAACCAGTTTGGAACAATGGAAACTGTTCCGTGCCGTCCACACCTGCTGACATAGGGGTGAGTTATTAGAAAGGTGAAGGCATGTTTGTTTTGTTATTACCAAACTAACCAAAAACGTTTATCTTACTCTTCTCAAAAGGACCTTGTTCTGCAAGTGTTTGTCCCTCCAAAACAGCCCTTGCCTTATCAATGGAAGTCCGGCTCACAGGAACAGGCCTACCCATTCCAGTACGGAACATTGGTTGTACGGCACCAGCATTACTATCAACATCTATGTGCAACAAAAGTGACAGTTTTTAAAAAAAATGCTAAGGAAAAAAGGAAAAATATAGTACTATAAATTCTCACAAAGAAAAAGTATACATATATCCATTCTGTGCACCCTGATTAATTGAAAATAGGTTAGGTTATTCTATATTACTATGGACTATGGAGTTGAAATGTTCAACAGGCTGAACACATCCGAATATAATTTCAATTGTAGGTATAGCAAATAGCCCAGCAATTGCGGAAACTTGGCTAGTTTTATAAATATTATATTGTCTCGTTATTTATGAATTTTGGAATGTTCTCTAACAGTTCACAGGATGAACCAATCCTAAATTACTTGAAGGCCATATGTATGTCATCATTCACAAATAATTGATAACAAAGCACTTCCAGCATTTAAATAGGAAGTAAACAGGAGTTAAATTTCCTACCTTCTAAAATAGCTCTTGCCTTCTGGACTGAGTCCTTGCCCAGCAAGACCGCTTTTCCTGACCCAGTTTGGAACACAGGGGGCGCGATATCTTTATGCACCGCACCGAAATTTCACAGGATAGAAGACTTAATTCGTAGTGCACAATCTCAAGAAAGTACAATCGACACGATTATGAACCCTAAGCACATTCTCGCGCTTGTTGTAACGTCCGATCTTATCTCTACAGAGAAAAAAAGGTGGAGGCAAAGTCTTACCTCTCAATGAAACATCCAACTCACCCTCCACGTCACCAGACGGTTGCTCTGAAACACAAAGATAGCCAGTTCATGCTACCAAACACAGCAACGAAAATTGAACAGTTTGACCAAAGCAAACCAAAAGTTGGGCGTATAGGCTCTTACTTCTCCTCTTAACATCCGCCTCCTCCCCGACCAACGCCCTGGCTCTCCTTATAGCACCCTCGCTGACAGCCACTGACCTCCCTGACCCAGTGCTGAACAGCCCACCCTTTCCTGCGTCGACGATTGGTCCGGCCATCCCGTCACCTTCAAGCAGCTCGTTCCGGGCTGCAGAGTCCATCAAAGGCAGCAAGGCCAACCACCAGTTAAACAGAATCATTTGCGCGCATTCAAAGTTCTCTTATTTGGGTACGCAGACATCGATGCACGCGCGTGCTCACACCCACTATGACTAACCCTACCGGATAGAGAAGGGATGAAGGAGCGAGGCGGTACCTCGGACGAGGAGGTCGGCCATGGACTCGACGCGTAATCCGTCGACCGGCGCGTCCTCGGACGAAGCGGCGGCTATCGCCGCGGCGCGCGCCGGCGGCGGAGGAGGGAGAGGCGGAGCCGCGGCGGGGATCCAGATGAGGTGGCCGTCGGTCCCGCCCCAGACCTGCCACCTCCTCGGCATCGCGGCTGGAATCTCGGCAGGGATCTCTCGCTGGCGGGAGGCGAGCGGCGCGAGGAAGATTGGGGAAGAGACTCTTTTGGAAATTAGCGAGGGAAATGGCCGGTGAAAGGGCGCGCTCGTTTCTCTTATTATTCGTTTCGCGCTCCTCGGAAGGACAAGAGAGATGGGCTTGGATCTGCAGTACCGAGCACGGGCCGGCATCTAGGCCTCTGGTTCAGGTGATATCCAGCCCGGCGCCAGTTTTTTCGTTTTTGGGCGCGGAGCCAATGGCCGCATCCCCTATACATCGCTTATAGCGATTTCTATAAGGACTCGCCCATTGTCTATCTTCCTCTTAGGCCGTCCATTAGCTAAGTGAAAATATAAGAAAAGAAGATGCAGAGGAGAGGGATCGAACCTGGGACGTGGTAAGGGCACAGCCATTGGGCTAGGAAATGTACGTGTCATATATCTTTCTTTATCCTTTTTATCCTCTCTTTTTTCTTCATTTTGTGTTCATTTTCTTTTCTGTTTTCTTTTACGTTTTTATTTTTATCTTTTCTGTTTAAACTAAAAAATGTTCAAACTTTAAAATGTCCGAACAAATTTTGAATATGAAAAAATTTCTCAAATAAACAAATTTTTTGTTGGTTTCCTTTAAAAATTGTTCATTGTGAAAAAACACAATTTTTTTAACTTGTTCATTTTTAAAATTTGTTCATTATTTCTAAACTATTCATTTTTGAAAAAAAAATCACTTTTTTATTAAATAAGCTAGCATACACCTTTTTTTAAGAGAGAGAAGCTAGGATACAGTTTTTTTTTTTTTGGGGGGGAATTAGCTACAGAGCCGCTGGCTCTGCTGTCCTCCCTCGCCTAATTGATCCCGGCCCATATAGCGTGCAAGGCGAGCGAGGCAGCGGGAGTCACGACCTATAGGGGAACCCCCAATGGCAACAATTTTAGATGCCCTGAATTTAGCGCTCGTGGCTAGCAGTTGTTTTTTAGGTCTTGTAAAATAGGGCGCCACAAACAACTTTTTAACACAAACAAGATCAATCCCGTATAGATCAACCGATAAGTTTAAATTTGACACAAATTTAAAATTCAAACTTAAATGACATAGTTCGAACGATAAAACTAAATTTAAACTAAAACTAATTTAGTCGGACTTGCCGTCGTCCGAGCCCGAGGTGGTGTGGTCCGACGACGTCCAGATGTCGTCCAACCTCGGGTCGTCGGAGAACCAATCGGAGTCATCGACGTCGGCCTCCAGGTTCGTGAACGTGACACGCGCTCGGCCCGGCGCTGATCGAAGAACTCCCTCTCCGCCGCGACGTCCTCGGGGAAAGGGGTGTGCCACTCGTCCATCATACGCTCGTATTCCTCGGTGTCGGCGAGGCGGCGCGTCCACAGGCGGTGGCGGCGGCGAACCTCCTCGGTGACGACGCGACGGCGGCGCGAGCTCCCGCACCTGTTGGCGCATCCAAACGTCGGTGAAGTCATTTGGGCGTGCGGTCGTCCAAGCCGCCGCGTCCCACGCGCGGGCTGCCTCATGCAGGGAGTCGAAGGTGCCGAAACCGACCTGCGTGTTTCCGCTGCGTATCTCGGCGTAGAAGGTGCCATTCAGGCGCTTGCGGACGTCGCGGTAGCCGCTGGTGTTCTGGCGCGGCGGCGGTGCAAAGCGGCGGGAGAGGAGAGGAGAAGGCGCGGGCGCTGAAGCGGTAGGAAAAGGAGACGAGAAAACTAGCCGTTTTGTAGCGCGTGTGGGCCGCATGCGCCATCCTTCCCGTACGAGTCACCACGCGCAGTGTTTTCACGCATCCGCTGGAGCGCATGAAGCCGGTTCTCGCGCGCCAAAATGGCAATTTTTTCGCGTCGCGCTATGTTTGCACAATTGCTGGAGATGCTCTTAAGTTGGTCAAACTATGTTTGACTGGGAAAATCCGAGAAAACTTATTTAAAAACGGAGGGAGTACCAAATAGTACTACGAAATATGGTTGAGTGTTAATAACAGAGGAACCTTTTGACAAGGAAAACGATTGGAAACATCAGGAGGATCCCAGCACTCGCGTCCTCCGCCTCCATTGCGTGTCGTGTTCCCTGTGGACCCGCACGACCCATCCCTTTTTATCCCTTCGCCTTGCGTTTGTGGAAAATTTTCCATATCTTCCCTTCTCCTTTACTCTACCTCCAGCGGCCGTTGTTTCCGTCCATGGCCGGTGTGCTACACCGGCGGGCTGCCGCCGCACCAGCCTTACCCTTTGCTTTTCCTCTAACTCCAGCAGCCATCGTTGTCGTCCATGGCCGGTGTGGTACACCGACGGGCGGCGCCAGTCTCCCCTTGCTTCCTCTGTTGTCTACGACAAGCTCAACCCGATGCCATGGTCAGCAGACCTCCTTTGGGTCGATCTCCAGAGCCCCACCTATGTTTTCCAATGAACATCCATGTGTTGACGCAGCATGTCCACACACCGCACCTACGCCTAACGAGCATCAAGCTCACTGCCTAGCTTACTCGTGCAGCGGCCTCAGTCTGGTTGGTCGAGTAGCACCAGCGATGGCGGGCCGGGAGCACCCGTGCGTGCCTATTGTAGTAGCGGCGACGGCGGCTAGGAGCACCCCCGTCCGCCAATTGTAGCAGCGGAGACGGCGGTCGGGAGCGCCGGTGTTCGCCTATTGACGCAACAAAAACGGTGGCCGGGAACACCCGCGTCCGCCTATTGTAGCAGTTGCGACGACATTCAGGAGCACTGGCGTCCGCCTATTATAGCAGCAGCGATGGCGACCGGGACCATCGGTGTCCGCCTATTGTAGCAGCGGCGAAAGAAGCCAGGAGCAATTGCGTCCGCCTATTGTAGCAGCGGGGACAGCGACCGGGAGCACCGGTGTCACCCTTTTGCAGCAGCAGCAACGGAGGCCGGGAGCAGAAGTGTAAGCCTTTTGTAGCAGCAGCGATGGCGGCTGCGAGCACCAGTGTTGGCCTTTTGCAGCAGTTGCGACAACTAAGGCAGGAGCACTGGCGTCAGCCATTTCGCGACCAGGAGCATTGTCATCGTCCTTTTGCAGCAGTGGCGACGGTGACGGGGAGCACCGCGTGCCGGCTTGTCGTATAGAGGCGCAGCGCCACGACGGGTTCTCCGGCGACACCCTGACGAGGTTCTCCATCGTCGGCCATGGCTCCGTACACCCGACGGTCAAACCCACGGATAATCAACCAACAAGCATTGTGCAGCAGTATTGTTTCTGATATTTTCTGGGAGAGTCGTAACCGAAAGGGTGTGGTCAAAAGATAAAGGGTGTTTCCCCTACAGGTTCGATGTTGTGTGGACATGAAACTGAAAAGTCCTTCCTTTTAAATAATGAATAGCGGGTCCATGTACGCCAATACTGACTCCCACATACTATATGAATAACCTGCTGAGCTTGTTGGTGATGTCGGCGTGATCACACGCTCGTTGGGAGACCCCAAGCGGAAGTTATGATGTAGTCTAGCGAAACTTTTCCCCAATTAATGAACCATGGTTTATCGAACTGGCAGGACTTTGAAGTCTTGGAGAAGATTGCTTGTTGTCTGACGCATCAACAAGCGTGGAATCTGCACACAAACACAAACTCTCTTGTCCCAACTTTCCGGAAGGTTGTCAATCCGGTCTTGCTGAAAACGAGAGAATTAGATGTATAGAGTCCTCGAAAACAATACAAGTAAAAAACGGAATAGAATGGAAACAATTATTAAAGTGATTGAAATAAGGTTGCAAATATGAGGAAAATAGGACCGAGGGCCATAGGTTCACTAGTGTTGTCTCTCCAAAGAAAACAAAATGCTGGGTGAATAAATTACAGTTGGACAATTGACAAATAATAAACATATAACAATGCTATTCTGACGAGATAAAGTTCACGGGTTCTAACACTGTAGGCATTACTTCAAGGCATATGGACTGCTCTCTCATACGTTGCAAATGTATCAACAATTTTTGATGCTCCATGCTTGTTTTCTACCCAATACCTTTTGTTTTTCCACGTGTTTTCTATCGTTTTCCAGATGTTTTCACATACTAACTTATTAAAAAGATGCCCCAAGCCAGTTGATATTTTCTGCTATTTTTCTATTTAAAAAAAATCTTAAGGAATATTCTCGAAAAGGGCTGAAAATCCACTGAAATCAATTTTTATCCGGAACGAAGACGGAGTCCAAAGGGGAGCCAGAGGGTCTAAGGCGACACCAGGAGGGCACCAACCGCGGCCTCCTTTATGGACGCGCCCAGTGGGCCCCTGGGGGGCCTGAGCACCGCCTCTCGTCCCCCTTCTCCTATAAATTGCCATTTACCCTAAAAATCATGGTGACGGAGTTATTTTCCACGAAACATACAGAGAGGCGTCGTCACCTCGAAAGTCCAATCTAGGGCTTTTTGGAGTCCTGCTCTGACACCCTACCGGAGAGGGGGTCGTCACTAGAGGCCTCTACATCGAAATGATCGCCTCCGGACAGATGCGTGAGTAGTTCATCTCGGGAATACTGGTCTATAGCAGTAGCTAGATGGTTGTTCTCTCCCCTATGCATCCATGTTTAGAGTCTCGTGAGCTGCCTCACATGATCGAGACCACTATTATGTAATTGTGCATGTTGTGTTTTTGGGATCCGATGAACCATGAGGTTATGATTATTTTGTTCATGTCAAACTGAGATGCTTCACTTATATTTGTAGAGAGTTTTAATCTTGTATTGCAATGCTCTCCGGTGTTTATGATCACCTTGGCCATGTAGTAGTTTTCACCTCCAAGAGAGGGTTTATATGCTAGATAGTGGGTTCATGCCTCCTTGTTGCCTGCGCTCGAGTGACAAAAACGTGCGGGGGGGGGGAGGATGTGTTGTTGCCACTAGGGAGAAAACATCGGTGCTCTTGTCTACGGATGAGAACCAATGCTTAAATTACGTAGCTCTTGTCTACGGATGAGAACCACTGCTTACATTACGTATTTATCTTAATGCATTTGTCTGTTGCACACATAGAAATCACTTCGTTGTTGCAACTTAATACCAAAGGATTTGCTAGATAACTTTCTTGAGGTGGATATTTAGATATGGATGCATGTTGGATAGCGGTCCAAATGCCTTGACGTAATGCTTACAATGTTAGAACCCGTGAACTTCATATTTTCATAATAGTATTGTTATACGTTCATGATTTGTCAATTTCCTAGCTGTAATTTGTTCACCGAACATGTTTGTTTTCTTTGGATAGACACCACTAGTGAACCTATGCCCCCCGTTCATATTTCCCTTCACATTGCAAACCTTATTTTAAGCATGTTCATCATTGTTTTCTTGTTGTCCCTTTTTCTACTTTTATTGTTTTCCAAGACTATATACGTTTAATTCTCCTGTTTTCAGCAAGACCTAAAGATTGACAACCTTCCGGAAAGTTGGGGCAAGAGAGAGTTTGTGTCTGTGTGCAGGTTCCACGCTCCTGTCAACACCAGTATTTTCTGGCGTTGTTGATAAAGCAACTTTCTTCAAGACTATGATGTCCTACTAGTTTGATAACTCTGGTTATTTGATAGGTAAAAATTACTCTAGAATGTGTCATACCTTCCGCTTGGGGTCTCCCAACGAGCGTGTGATCACGTCGCATCAAGTACATTTTCTAGCGTTGTGCCGGGGATTTCTAGCTTGGTGCAAAGGTGAGTAACACACTTACAGTCTCTTTGTTTTGTTTTGTTCTTGCTTAGTTACTTTTGTTTAGTCTTGTTTTCTCTTTATCAAAAACAAAACAAAAATAATTCTGTAGTTTCTAGTCTTTTACTTGTTTTGTTGGTTTTTTCTTGCTTTTATAACTACCAATGGTTAATTTTCTTTGAAACTCGATCTTATTGGCAAGGTGGGTTCATGGAAGAACAACAAAAATATTTTAAGGAATACCGCTTGTCTCAAAAAGGGAAAAACTTATGGATACTTAAAAATAAAATGGATAGCTATGCTAGAAACTTGCGCTCTTTATATGATGTATCTCATTGTTGTGATAAAACTTGTTTGCTATATGGGTTTTAAACACCTTACATTCCAATATGCTAGTAATCCTATTGCCATCATATCCTCTTATGTTTTGGGAAACTATGATTTTTATGATGTGGAACAAATTGAATAATTTATTCTTTGGAAAATTGCTATTGAAACTGCCCCTTTGCTTGAAAATTATGATGACGCTCCTCACAAACCCGAGATTGTTGCTATACTTAAATTTTGCTGTGAGAATTGCCAAAATGGATATGGTTATATTATGAGAAATCTTAAAACTTAGCATTCCCTGAGGGAAGATACTAATGCCTTGCAGGAGCATATGAAAGAAGAAATTGCTGAAGCTGGAAGCTCATTGGATGAAAAAGAGGAGGAGAGTGACGAACAGAAGAGGGAAGAATGGAGTGTCTACCCATGTCTACCTTCTAATGAGAGCAACTATTTAATTCATACATTATTTTATTGCCCTCCATGTTTTCCAAAGGAGGACATGTGTTATATTGATGAATGTATTGATCCTATTGATTCTTTTGAAATATCCCTTTTTGATGAAATTGATACTTGCTATACTTGTGACCTTAATGCTTCTATTAATAAAACTTGTGAGAATGATTTTGCTACTGTTATTTATGATAATCCTTGTTGCTTTGATAAATCTTATGATAATCCTCTATTTATTCCAACCATTGATATGCATGATAATGAGGAAGTTTGTTTGAAAAATTTATACGATAATGCCCTAGATGATGGTCCTATGTTACTTGATGCTATAAATTATAAGCTACTAATGGGATTGCTATATGGAATCCCATACATTTGAAGAGTGACCAATCATCTTGTTTTAATATTGCTAAAAGTGGGAAAGAAGAGGCCATTATTTTTAATTTTGATCCCACTATATGTGAGCTTGATATGAATTGTGTGCTCTAATATCATGACAAACACGCTTTATGTGATAATTATGTTGTTGAGTTTGTTCATGGTGCTACTGAAAATTATTACGAGAGAGGAAAATATGGTTGTAGAAATTTTCTTGTTACTAAAACACCTCTCTTTATGTTGAAAGTTTTGAAGTTTCTTTTGTTCTACCTTCATATGCTTGCTCGTTTTTGCTTCTTTAATTTATTTCCGTGCAAGATTCCTATGCATAGGAAGTGGGTTAGACTTAAATGTTCTTTATATTTGCTTCTAGATGTTCTCTTATTGTTCTTCAATTCCTATTATTATGTGAGAATCTTTAAAAATCACTATGCATAGCTAAAAGGAGTTAAAGAAAAGCGTTTATGGGAGGCAACCCACTTTTGTTATCCTTTTGTTTTATTCTTTTTTTTGTGTGTTTTTTAAGTCGTTACCTCTGTAGCAAGTGATCCTTGTCCTTTTTATTTCAGTTTTTGTGCCAAGAGTAACCTCTAATTGAGAGGTAGTTCGATTTGGGGAACTTGATATCCTGAAACAGATTTATGGGTTGTTACCAAAAATTCATATCTCTTAGACAGAATCACATATTGCTTTTAAAAATAATAGATGCATGCCCCAGGTTCTTCTCTAACTTTCATTAGTTTCCCACTTTTTGATTTGGCCAACAGAAGATTTTCGAAAAAATCATCTTTACCGACTGTTCGGTTTTGACAGTTTTTTGCCAATATTTGCATTGTCTTAATCTCTTATTTTGGTGTTCTTTTGAGGGGAACAGATTTAAAAAAATTTGTCACAGTAGCTAATGTTTTAATCGAAGTGCGATACTTGTGTTGAAACTGAACCAAGTGAATTTATTGTTTTAATTACACTAACGTTGCCAATGAAGATTGTGAGGAAGTTTTAGGTGGAGGAAGTTTTCAAGTGTAGGGAGAGAAGAATGATATGATAAGATGAAGGATGGACAAAAGCGCAAGATTGGGGATTCCCATGTCACCACAAGGCATATCCAATAATTACAAGCGTCAAAGCTAGGGGATGCCCAAGGCATCCCTTCTTCATAAAAAAAAATACGAGGTTTCTTTCAAAATACTATATTTTTATTGCTTCACATGATATGTGTTATTCTTGGAGCGTCTTTTTATTTTTCTTTCAGTTTTCTTAAATTTCTTGTAGCTTTTTTGGTTGTATCCTATAACTTTTATTTTTTGAGGGATACGCTTCGTTTTCATTGACTAGAACACTCTACTTTTCACTCTTATTATTCTGCGAGTGTTTAGTTTTTGCTAGTACTGCGTTTAGCTCTTGTTTTTCACTCGAATTTTTTCAGAGCTTGCTGATTTTCTCCAGTTATATTTGATTATCTCTCTGGTATTCTATGATCATTTTCTATGAGAGTTGTTTCAAATAATTTGATTGGTGTTGGAGAAGAGTAAATTGTTTCATGCTCATAGTGGTGCAATAGGAAGCTTGTTTTTACTGTGGATTAGGCTTTGGCATGTCATGTTAGATGTTATTTTAATTGTGTGCTTAGTTATTCATGATGTATCATGACTATTCTCAAATAGTTGAGAGTGATTAATGTGCCATTGAATTTAATCACGAGTTGTTCTCTCGTATTGAAGCATGGTTTTGTGGGATTTCTCCTTTGAATGCTTTATCTGGATTGACTTGGCGCATGCTTACACCATGTTATGACTACAAAAAAATCACTTCTAGCCTTGATTATTGTTTAGTTTTTGACTTGTAATATCACTTCATACTTTTATTAATGATGTTTTGTCGCTATGCATGATTATGGCCATTATTCCTCTCTTAGTTGGTCGCTCCCAGTCTTTCGCTAGCCTACACCTGTACAGAGTATGAGCTCTAATCGTGCATCCGATTTCCAAAAAACCAAAGTATGCCAGATGTGTCCACCATATCTACCTATATGTGGTATTTAACCGCCACTCAAAGTAAATTTCTCGTGTGCTACCTTTAAATCTTCAAAATTATAACCTGTTTTGTGTTCTTGTTTTAGCTCATGAGGAAGTAGTTTAAAGTTTATTATGGTTTGTGTCAAGAAAATTTCTTCTTCTTTTTCACTCAATGAGTATGGAATATGTGCTCATTTAAATTTGCAGAGAGTTGGTGCCAAATAATAACAAAAAGGCACTTCCCCATGGTTTGTTGAAATATAGTGGGTACTTGTGAACACGGCTAGCCCTGGTTTGTGAAATGAAAGGTTGGGGGAAGTGCCAAACTAATAAACAACGGAAACCGCTATCAAAAGTATAAACATTTTGCCTGACATGGATTATGATAGGTTTTTCATTACCATTCGTTGACATAGACACACACCTCTCTCAAATTTGTTTTCAATGTCTCTGTTTTATCAAATAAAAATCTCTAGTAATCCCCGCTTCCCTCTGTGAAGGGCCTTTCTATTACTTTATGTTGAGTCTTCATCTTCTTACTCTATGCACCTTCTAAGAGAGCATAGTTTTTCATTCTGAGTATAACGTGCATAGTCCCAAAAATTATTATTGATTGATTCATGATAGTGATATTGCTTGCTATAATATTATTTGCATCTAGTCACCATTTAAACTTTGAAGGCGTCCTGGCATTTATGTTTTGCTACCACACGAAACACTAGTTGGATACCACTTTTTTTTTTCTTTATGATTGAAACAACTGTATCACTTCCAATGTTTCATTATTCATTTTTCTTTTGTTTGTGTTTCTTTTCATGTGCAACATGGTTGCTAAGTTTACATTGGTTGAAATAATATGTATCATGCCTTTGTTAAAGTACTTTGATCTCAGCGTTAAAATGCTTTTACATAACGTTGATCAAGATGTGTGTAGGCTTCATATCACCTCAAAACTTATTTTGTTATCACTTACCTACTCGAGGACGAGCAGGAGTTAAGCTTGGGGATGTTGATATGTTGCAAAAGTATCTATCGTTTTTTTATGATCCATGATTTTTTTTCTACCCAATACCTTTTATTTTCCACATGTATTTTATCGTTCTCCGGATGTTTTCACAGACTAACCTATTAACAATATGCCCTAGGCCATTTAATGTTTTCGATTTAAGAAAGGTTCTTAAGGAAATATTCTCGAAAAGGGCTGAAAATCCACGAAGATCAATTTTTACCCGTAACGAAGATTGGTTCCAAAGGGGAGCCATAGGGGGACAGGGCGCCACCAGGAGCGGCCTCTTTTACAGACGCGTCCAGTGGGCCCCTAATCACCATCTCTCGTCCCCTTTCGCCTATAAACTGCCATTTACCCTAAAAATCATGGTGACGGAGTTATTTTCCATGAAACATACAAAGAGGCGTCGTCACCTCGAAAGTCCAATCTAGGGCTTCTAGAGTCCTGTTTCGGCACCCTGCCGGAGAGGGGTGTCATCACCGAAGGCCTCTACATTTCCATGATCGCCTCCGGACAGATGCGTGAGTAGTTCATCTCGGGACTACAGGTCCATGACAGTAGCTAGATGGTTGTTCTCTCCCCTATGTCTCCTCACATGATTGAGACCACTTTATGTAATTGCGCATGTTGTGTTTTCTAGGATCCAATGAACCATGAGATTATGATTATTTTGTTCATGTCAATCTGAGATGCTTCACTTATATTCGTCGAGAGTTTTAATCTTGTCTTGCAATACTCTCCGGTGTTCATGATTACCCTGGCCACGTAGTTCTTTTCACCTCCAAGAGAGGGTTTATATGCTAGATAGTGGGTTCGTGCCTCCTTGTTCCTGCGTTCGAGTGACAGAAAAGTGCGGGGGGGGGGGGGATGTATTTTTTCCACTAGGGAGAAAACGGCGGTGTTGTTGTCTATGGATGATAATGTGACGCCCCTAGATCGGGTACTATGGGGATTTCAGCGTTCCCGCCAGAATCCACATAATACCGATCCCGAGTTGTCAACTTTTGGTAACTTTACAACAATTCACGAATAATCCGCAACAACGACAGAAGAGATATATACAACACGACTCAAACAAGTCAAGAATACAACTAATACAATACAAAGATCCAAATAACAACGAAAGACAAAATAGTATCCGACTACAAATACGATACAAATTGGACTAAGAGTTCTAAAGATAAACGATGACGTCCAATCCCTGCACAGGCCAGGCCGGAGGGATTCCCAAGCTAACGGCGTCAGACTTCAAACCTATTCACTGCATTTTGGAATATGCAGCCCCGAATGGATCAGTAAGGTAAAGTATTGGCAAGATATGTAGACTAGTAAGTATGCCAAACACTTCACAAGCTATGAATGCTTTGAATTCCGGGAGAAGGACTTAGTGGTTGAAGCGGCAAGCAACACTAACAACTTATAGAGACACACTAACTTCCGTCTATTAGAAAGGGGTGAGAGAGTGCGACAAGACCAACTACACTACTCACCAAGAACAAAAACCCAACCAGGATTTACCCCCCTCAACCAATGCCAGGAGGTAACCCGAGGAAAACTCACACGTGTTGAAACAATAAACTCGTTAGCGTACATGTTAACAAATATCATTAAGTGTAAGTTGTATGACTCTTGTTAGCCAACACTTTCTTCAAGTTCATCACATAAGCGCGGACAATACGGCTTCTCGGAAAGATTTAACCCTGCAGGGATGCACTACTGTAGCCACACGCACCGAGAATGTCGCGAGACTGTTGGCACAACACTTCACCTCACCACAAACAAGTCCAGGGAGACACCTAGCTTGGTTGATCCGCAACGAGAGTCTGACCGATGCTTTGAAGTGGACCCAGCCGTTTGCGTCTACGCGCGAAGCGGGTCAAACCTGACTGGAACTGTCTTATTCACGTCATAATGCGGAAACCTATATAATTATACGCACAGAGGTAACATACCATCACCATCCTCAACGTCATTGCCATCATACCTGCAGAACTGGTGATGTGCGTACCCAAATGGAAAGCCCGAACTAAGTTGTGGCATCCTGGACAAGAGTGCAGCGGGGCTAATAGGTTGCGGGGAGTCCCATTACCTCCCATGATGTGGTTAGCGCGCTCATTCTTGGATCAGCGGACAATAACCTTTTCCTAAGGCGACACCAGAGGGACCAAAAGCCTCAAGGGGCCTCCCGCCGGTGCCTTATCTCGAAACAAATTATTATTACCCCAAGCATTGATATCATTTAATTAAGTTAAACCAACCTATCATACTAGTTTAGGTGAAAAGGAACCTCACTCGGCCAATGTGACGCCCCTGGATCGGGTACTATGGGGATTTCAGCGTTCCCGCCAGAATCCACATAATATCTGATCCCGAGCTATCATTTATGATACCATTATAACAGTTCGCGAATAATCCGCAACAACAACAGAAGATATATACAACACGACTCCAACGAGTCAAGAATACAACTGATACAATACAAAGATCCAAATAACAACGGAAAACAAAACAGTATCCGACTACGGATAATATACAAATTGGACTAAGAGTTCTGAAGATAACCGATGGCGTCCAATCCCTGCCCAGGCCAAGCCAGAGGGATTCCCAAGCTAACATCGTCAAACTTCAAACCTGTAGACTGCATTGTGAATACAACCCCGGATCATGGGGCCAGTAATTTGAATGTACCAACAAGTAGCAAGCAATACTCACAAGGTACTAAGCAACCAGTCATCACAAGATACACATACTTTGGGTATAAAGGAAGATATTATTGTAATGAAGCGGCTACGGGCGACACTAAGCAGTCTATGGAGACACGTTACAACTCTCGTCTATTAGAAAGGTATGCGAGAGCGCATTGAAACAACTATAACTACTCACCAAGAACAATACCCATCCAGGGTTAACCCTCCTCAACCAATGCCCGAAGGTAACCCGAGGAAAACTCACACATGTTGAAATAGTAATCATTGTTATCGCACAGGTTAACAAATATCAATAGGTGTAAGTTGTCTGACTCTTGTTAGCCAGCACTTTCTCCAAGATCGTCACATAAGCGCGGAAGATACGCCTTCTCGAAAACATTTAACCCTGCAGGGATGCACTACTGTAGCCACACGCACCGAACTATCGTGAGACTGTCGGCACAACACTTCACCTCACCACAAACAAGTCCAGGGAGCCACCTAGCTAGGTTGGAACCGCATCGAGAGTCCGGCCGATGCTTCGAAGCGGACCCAGCTGTTTGCGACTACGTGCAAGATGGGTCAAACCAAATCGGAACTGTCCGTTCGCACGTACCGCGAGATCTATATAATTGTACGCACATCGGTAACATACCATCATCATCCTCAACATCGTCTCCATAGCACCTGCAGAATTGGTGATGTGCGCACGCCAAATGGAAAGCCCGAACTAAGTTGTGGCATCCTGGACAAGAGTGTCGCGGGGCTAGTAGGTTGCGAGGAGTCTCATTTGTAACACCCGGGGTTTTCCCCAAAATAGAAATTGTTTGTTTTTGTTTTTCGCATCATGGCATCATGCATTGTATCTCATTCGGAACCATATAATTTTATTCCTAAATAAGTTTAATCACAAAATAATTCTACTTTGTTTGAGCTCTTCTATTATTCCCTAAATCAATTCTTTTGTTTTCTCAAAATAATAAAATACAAGTAAACAAAAAAGGTTTTGGGGCTTACTGGCCACGCCGGCCCAGCCCACCCATCCAAGCAGCCCACCTAAGCTCTTCCTTCCTCGTCCGTACAGAAGGCACGAGGAGAGCGTGATCCTCCCTCGGTGGCTTTCCAGCAGAGCAACCACGACCACCGCACATGCTCCCTCCCCATCACTGGTCCCCTCCCGTCCTCCTCCTTATCTACCCAAGAGAAGAGCCCCCCGAACCCTAGCCTCTCCTCTCCCCCTCTCCTTCCGCCGCCACCTCTCCTTTCCCCTCTCTGTTCTTTCATTTTTCCTCTGAATTTTCTGGTAGAGAGAAAGAACACCGGAGGTTCTCGCCGACGCCCCCGTCGCCATGATCGCCTTCGACCACATCTCTATGTGGGAACAGAACCACCTCGACGTCTTCTTCCTCTACGCAGAAAATCAGGAGTCGGAGCTGACCGGGACGTCGCCGATGAGGGCGTCTTCATCCTCGTTCACGAGTACGTCAACGTCAAGGCCGAGTTCTTCTTCCTCGACTCCGGTTCTCTGTCGACCTCTTCTTCCAATCAGCGGCTCCCCCACCATATCATATGGCATTAATAAAATTATTTTGTGCATTATTCTGAATGGTTCAAATCTGTTTTCTAAGTTCCTAAAACAATTCTTTTTTTTCTGAAAAACAAATAAACAAAAAAAAGGTTTTGGTGGAGAGCAGCCCACCTAGCCCCCTCCTTCCTTGTCCGTACGAACGCACACTCAGTAGGCCTGACCTCCCATCCCTGTCGCTTTCAACCACCACGGCACCAACCCTCCATGGTCCCCTCCTCCCCCTCCTTCTTATCTACCCGGGAGAGGATCCCCAAACCCTAGCTCCTCTCCCCTTTTCCCTCCCCGCCGCCAGCTCTCTCTTCCTCTCCTGCCTGTTATTTTTCTCCTCCCCAAAGACCACCGAAGCACTCCACCACCAATCCACCATCCCGCCGACGAACTGCCGCTCCGATCGTTCCCAAGCCCAAACAAGCACAAGAGTTGCATCGCCTCGTCGTTCTCCGTCGATTTCAACCAGAAGCCGGACCTGGGACCGCACAGGATTGTCGCGCCGCCCCGTCAAGAACGCTGTCCGTCTGTGCGGAGCTGAGCCGGGCGCCGTCTTCTCCTCCTCCGTTCGGTCCATGTCCTCGTGGCCTAACCGCACCCTCGCGCCATCAACCTCCCCGAGGTGAGCCTCGCCTTCGGGACAACTTTCCCTTCCTCCTCGTGCTCTATGTGCGCTCGTCGTCGAATGAGCTCGGCAGCCATGGCGACCTACTAGCTCCTGTACGTGCACGCGTGCCGTCCTATCAGGCACTTGTACAGGCACGTTGTGGTGCCCCCCTTTGAACACAGCACCCTCCACACTCGCATGCACCCGTGCAGCACCATCTCTGCATCTCCTCAACACATCCAGCCACGCGGGTTCATAGTCATCGTCGATCATTCCCGCCCGCCTTCGTTGATCGACAGAACGCACAGATAGAAAACTGTCTTCAGTTTCGTCAGTTAAGTGGGGCTGGTTTGCTTCTTATAGGGCCACGCACAAACGTGACCATCATCCGCGGCATAGCCTAGTGGCTAAGTTGCTGATCCGTGTCATGGGAGACACGAGTGTTGGAAGTAAAATCGAGTGATAAATGAGAAACCACAAAATGAATCGAACCGTCTCATTCCATTGATGATTCTGATTATATATACAAGGGGAAGGGACGCGAGTGAAGAGTCGCGTCCGTTCGAGGGGGTGCGAGGAGAGTCACGTCGGTTGGGAAAACAACCGACTTAGACATTTACATGAGAGAGGATTATCCCTTTAATTAATCTATTTAATTAAATCCTAACACTCCCCCTAATCCTTCCTTGTCCTTGCAATCGATCATCTTGGAATCATCTCCTCCAAAAACCATGTGGGAAAAAATATGAGGAGTATGGTGTGTATGATATGTTGCTAAAACTCCTTTAAACCCAGTGGGAAAAATAAGGAGAAAATGGTGCAACATATAATGATTAGATATGCTGTTTAAACTCCTTTAAATCAAGTGGGAAAATAAGGAGAAATTGGCACAACATATAATTATTATTGCCTCTGTTAACTCGATATGAAGTAGATCCATTGAATATAGAGGTCAATAAATATGTCGTGTATGCCTTCCTAAAAACCCCGGTGGGGAAAACGGATAGTATAACATATGAACTTATATTAATATTACCTCATTAAAAACCTTGATGGGAACCTAGATAGTAAACTCATAAAGGGAAAAAGAGTGTAATATGATGCTTTGAACATGAATAGTACAGGAAGATACTCCCCCTGACTCTTGCATATCTCGAAGCCGTCGAATACCAATTTCAGAAATATTAAAGTTGGTAGAGACTTCATGAACAAACCAACAAGGATTTTGCATGATTTGGATTTGCAAAATGTTTATTCCCCGAATCTTCTAGAGTTCATAGGGATAAAACAATTGAGTGGCAATATGCATGGTGATATTGTTCTTGATGTATCATGTTTGCATCCATGCAACATAAGCAACATTATCTGTGTAGATAATGCTTTATGATTTAACAGAACCAATGCCACATGACTAATGTATGTGGTTTATCATTCTGTGAAGCCATATGTGCTAACACGTAGCATCATATCTTAGAATGATTGGAAGGTGTAGCAACCAAAGTCTGTTTGAAAGACGTCAATGGAGTGACAATTCTATCATGTAGGTACATATTGTGGGGATCGAAGAAGTAGCCACTATCAGTATATCGATGATATTGGAGTTCGGATTTATCCGAAATATAAACAATAGGTCAAGATTTTTAGTGCCTTGGAGATATCGAGAGATATTCTTTATCCCAACCATTTATGTTAGTGGATCCAAGGGAATTAGGATATGGAACTATATGTCCCAACACCTCTTCTACAACTTCCCGTGGTTTTAGTAAATCTTTCTCTACGTCTAGAGATCGAAAAACTGGCATGGGGAATGGATATGACTTTTCCATATTAAGTTTATCCAATATTTTCTGACATAGCCAATTTGGTGTACCATAATACTTGAGTGAAGCAGTTCGAGATCTAGTCTCAAGAACTATTTGGTTTTATCCAATACCTTCATCTCAAATTCCGTCTTGTATATGATCACGTGCTTCATCATCTTTAGGAGTAATCCTTGTGTATGACGAACACACATTAGTGATAATTATTTTAGGAGTAGTCCTTGTGAATAAGGAACTTACTACGTCGGTTGTACCAAAATGTACCGACAACAATAAGCCATATGGTGGCTTATTGATTTTTACACAATATATGTTGCGTTTTAATTTCGATTCGGATTGAGATTCCTTCAGGAACCATACATGTCCAAATCTAGCGATCCACATGGATGTGTAGTCACTACATCTATCAACTGCATAGATAGATGATTTTTGTACTGCCAATTATATAAAGTATCAGAAAGAAGGATTTCACTCATGTCTGGAGAGTAGGTCTCGGATCTCTGCGGAAACCCGACCTTATGCTACAAGCCTTGCTTTCTCACCACCTTGTTGTTTTCGTTCCGTGTCTGGAAGAAAATGCAATAAATTGCATAGAGAATTCATTTGGAAGAGCGAGGCTAATTCTTCTTGGATTGCCTCCTTCGATTGTTTCAGTCCGATTGAGTGGTTTACACTCTGCTATGGCCATAGTCTTTCGATCTGAATTCATCAAGAAGGTTGTTGGCAATCATACAATAGAAAAATTTTGTCGACGGTTGTAGGCTTTGGTTAAATGGTTCTCCAGTATCGATTTTTATAGGAAATCTCAAGCACCCTTGATGACTCTTCGTGATTTCCCAATACACATGAGTCTGGGTGTTCCGATGTCCCAACCAGTGTGTGCAAGATGAAGCTGGGTGGTGGAGGTTTCCCGTCCACTGGGTGTATACAGCCCATAAGGTGTATGTCAACGCTAGGTTAACTTTCATTTACCGACTTAGAGGATTTCTCCTCAATTGCCTTTGCTTCTTGTAGAGAGCTTGATCCAGGTTAGAGGCCATACTATTCCCCCTCTATTTAGGAAAGGGGAGTTGAGTGGTTTTTATTGGTACCTCCACTCTTTCGGGCGCATTTCTAGCCGGACTAAAGGATTTTGTAACACCTTTCATATTAGTAAATGAATATGGCATAATATTTGCAATATGTTGCAAATGTGTGAATTCCAAACGTATAGTTCGGATTCTTGAGTACGTGGATATAAGGTGGAACGTGGAGTCCCAGTTTATTTCCTGGCATTCTATGTGGTACATAAAGTCTCCCCCTAATGCCTGGAAATAATCCATCCTTCAATGCAGCAATCAACGTACTGGGTAATGAATAGATACCCTATAAGGGTTTCAAGGTACTTGGTGATCGACGGAGATCAGTACCCCACATAGATCCCTAGTATGTGGACCCAATTATGTATGTTGCGGTGGTGAGACCGGTACGCGTGAAGCGCTTCCGAACCTACGCAGATAGGAAATGCTTGGAGGATTTCCACGTATCATTTGCAGAGGGGAAGTACTGCGATATGCAGTTAATCAGTCAACAACGTGTAAAACTGTATGACTCCAACATGAAGTTGGTAAAGTGCATTTCATAAACAAAGGTCTTGCAATGAGTTTTACCCTCTTAATCAGAGATTTAGCCAAACCATTTTGAGTGTGGACATATGGAACAAAGTGCTGAACATCAATCCCCGGGCCATGAAATAGACATTGAAAGCACATGAGGAGAATTCCGCAGCATTGTCCATGCGAATTTTTATAATTCGAATCTCGGGATAATGGCCCTGTAATTTAATTACTTCCCGCATTATCTTGGCAAAAGCATGGTGTCGTGTGAACAAAATCACACATGTGACCATCACGTAGATGCGTCAATTAGAACCATGAAATATATGAATGGTCCAGACAACTGCTGGTTGACACCACAAATGTCTCCTTGAGTGCATTCAAGGAACTAAAGTGGTCCAGCTTGTATCTTGAGGTGTGATGGCCTCAAAATTAGCTTTTATTTGGCGCATGATGTGCACACAAAATCTGATGATTGAGAAAATCTGGGCTCAAGCAAATTGTGACCAATGGAATTGCTTTATATGCAACATGTGCTACGGGTGGTATGTACGCGTAGTACACTCCAAACAATAGAGAGGGAGTCTTTCCAAATACTTATTCCTCATCTATCGGACCGAGTCCCGTAGAAATCTATATATTGAGTTAAGAATTTTCGCTATGGAAATTCTTTCTCAAAATATAGAATACATTCAATCTTATGTATAGCAGAGTGCTGATACAATATATTGTGACATATAATACTTACTTCTATTACAACATTACTAATGGACATTAATAAAAACGATCACTAAGGAGATAGTGGGACTAGTCGTAGTCTCCAAACATGTCAGTTGAGGCGTACTGAACCATCATGTCCTCTGTGCCTATAGAGGCCTATGGTGGAAGGAGAGTAACGGTGTTGCTAAGTCCCGGGGGAACGTTTTGCGAACAACCAGCTCTATCACTTCCATTTGGATGAAGGTTGAAGGTTTGCTTCAAACCTTTTCCCTCGAGGTGTGTTGCGTCCCTGGGATTGCTGGTACAGAATGACAAATGCTTTGGGGTCTTGCACTTGTTAGTGGGGTGCGTGTAGCATCCATACTTGTCGCAAATCTTAGTTTTGTCTAACTTGTGCTTTGTGGTGCCTTTCCCATGGTCTGTGTTTCTAGTCTTTCTGTTCCTGTTGCGCATTCTCTTACCATTGAAGTTGGAGGGTTTGCCGTTGAAGCAACCATCAAACTTTCATCCATTCACAACATTCATATGAACTTCAGATAGAGATCGGGAACCAACCAGACGCGAGAGGCATTCTTAGCGAGTAGCTCATCATGCTATCCCTCCTGAAGTACAATATTAATAAGATCGGAATAGACTTGGTAGTCATGAGCACGGTACTGCTGCTAGAGGATCCTGTCACATGGGAGCATTGTCGATAGAGTTTTTTCTATCTTCTGCGCATCAGTAGGTTCCTTCCCGCAAAAGCGCAATTTGGAACTGATCTTATGAACCTCATGATTGCACTCCCCGACATACTTAAAGTCCTCGAGTCAGAGGTGTGTCCAATCATGGAGTGGTTCGGGCAGGACAACTGTCTTATGTTGTTCATACCTCGACTTGAGGGTCTGAAACAAAGTAGATGGGGATTCCTCCTCCAAGTACTCAGACTTAAGATCTGCGTGAATATGATGCCTTATGATGCGTAAGGCAGTATATTTCTGGTCACCTCTTAGCGGTGCAACACCAATGGGAAGGGGGTCTTCCGGGTTCTAGATTGCGCGCATTATCCCACGGGACGCAAGGGTGATCTTGGTGTCCATGCCCCAAGTAGGATAGTTATGGCCATTGAGGTCGAGTACATCGAACTCTTTTCCAGCCATCAGTAACCTACCTGGGTAAACCAGAGAATATTAATTTACGTCTGGTAAACTAAAATCCATCATGGTTATGTCGTAATGAATTATGCAAAATAAATGAAGATTCAAGTAGTGGGCTTGAACTCATTAGTGTGAACCTCAAATTGTTAAGCATGACACGTTGTAGATAATCTCCAAAAGAATTTTTGAAGTAGATCTAGCAGCATTAGGAGAGTATAAGATATTCACACTTCGAATGCCTTATGTCATAACTTAATTAAAATGCATTGGAGAGCACATTGGCAATCATAATGTCAAATGACAAAATGTAGGTTTAAACGGTAGGTGTAGATAAATCTACACACCACCTCGTGATCCCAAGACCTCAATTTGACGAAATCACTTTAAATTTTGCATTTAAATTCGCAACAAATTTAAAACCTCTATTGCAAATAGACGTAATGATTTCGACATGCACAGAAACACGGAAATATATTTACATCTTAGATATTCTACAACATGATAAGTACTAATTGTAGCACTGGTAGTTGGACTATCTATGAATTAGAGTGTACTAAGACCGTATCATAAGACCGTAGCAGTGATACGTGACTACCTGCTAAAAAGCTAAATAGTACTCCAATACACGTATTGTGCAAATTAGTAAGTGTTAGTAACGCTGCTAATGGTCCAATGCGTACAAGCAGATGAGAATAATTGTGCAGCCATCGTGAGGGCCAGCGGGACCAGGCTGGACGGTCGATTGGATAAGGAGAGAGAAACCAGGAGCGACCCCAGCCAGATCTCGATACCCAATATTTTGACTCACGCGGACACGGGCGGAGGCCCCATGGCTGATCGGCACATCACCGGCAACGCGGGGATCTCCCACCGCGCTCTTCCTCGCCGATGAATCCGCCGGGAAGGTGTGTTCCAGTGTAGGAATTTATGACTTGTAACATTTTATACGGCTACTTCTCCGGGATTAAACTTCGACGTGGAAGTATCATGGAAATAACATGGAATTAATGATGTGGAATTGACTTAAGGAAATATACTTAAGGAAGCCGGTACAGCTATACTGGAACACAGTGTATACGAATATGCTGGAATTATACCCGGGAACAGTATAGAGTGGAAAGCCAGGTTGTTCATATGTTGGCTATATGAATTGATTAAAGCCTGTGAATTTGGATTGAGATTCAAATTCGGCACGTGACTCACACACGTGTGCTCGTGGGGCTAATTGCAGATTGAGGCTCCTAGATGGTTACTAATGATCGTGGTTGGTTTGGTTAACCTGGAGTTTCTTGAATGATTATATGCGGAATTACGGTTTAAATAAAACTGGAATTTGCACTATATATATAAAGGTCCCTAACTCCTAGCCTCAATTGATCATTATGAGCGGCACCACGGAAAAGCGTCGAGGAATAGGGGTTAGACCGGAGGGTGCTAAACCTAACATTGACCGAAGGGTGCTAAACCTAACATTGGTATCAGAGCCGAAGGGGGTCTTCGGCGTCCGCTGCGCACTCGCCGTCGCCGCCGTGGTGGCATTGTTTCCGCTGCACACTCGTCGTCTTGTTTGACGGGCTGAATTGCGTGCACTATGGCGCCCAGATCGCCGCTGCGAGCTTCTTCGTTTTCGTCCTCTGTTTTCAATCTGCTCCGAGCCGCTCCTGCCTGATAGACATCGGCCTCGCGTCTTCCTGGGAGCCACCGGACTCACGCGATTCGGCTGCGTCATTGACCCATCGCGGAACCAACGATCGGCAGGACCCGTCGGTTCTCCGTTGCGCTTTTTCAATCCATGACGACCTCGACGAGTCCCCTCGAGCCAACGACCTCGCGAGGAATTTCACCACCCAGGTTTTCTGCATATCGGTTGGAGCCCCGTCTCACCGCGCAGGCCGTTTCCCGTCGATCTTGAGGGGCCTGTTGCTGCTCGCCCGCCAGGCGCGACGTCTCCGCACCAAGCCATCAGCTGAATCTGCTCATCGGTTGCCTAGGACAAGTGCAGAGATCTGCAACTGCACGGCATCTGCCCAAATCGCTGTAGTTGCATAAGTTGCTATCGGCCACTTCAACTGACAGCCTGATAGACGTACACCGGAATTTGGTGTTACTAACTCGTTACAGCGATCACGATTCAGATCAGCCGGACATGTGAATAGCATACTGGAATTTTAGAACTTATAGACTGTTACAAATCTGAGGCGCTTAATCGATCTACCGAGGCCAAGCAATCACAGCAAACATGACACCGAGATTTGGTAACGCAGTTCGGCGAACTCGGCTACATCTGCGGGGCATGACTATGGGCGCTCCTCCCCATCGATACCGCTGCACCGGCCGCCTTGGTCGCCGACACAAGCCGCCGGCTCCCCTTGCGCGCCAGCTGCTATCAATTCGCCATCGACGATAAGCCCGCCGAGGCAATACAGACGCACCAGATCTCAACGCTACGCCGGTCCGGCCGCCCCTGCCACGGGCGCCGGACCGTCCCCTCGTGATCTTGTGTCTAGCCTACTAGCTTTCGTCGTGTCTATTTGGTCTACTCCCGGTGCCTTTATATATTAGGCCAGGTTACACGTGTCCGACTCAAACAACTAACCTTACGTTTAATTACAAGTCCTAGCGTAACTCTACTCGTACACATATTCGACATATATTTGAACAAACTCCACCTTGGCGAATATGCCCTTCGCCATCTTGAAGCCGTCATGCCGAATCTTTGTATACCTGGACTTGAACCATTAATCATGAGCTCAGATGCTACTCCATATGACTCCACCTGCAACCGTACTTACTTCCTTGTTTCACCACAGTCAATGCTCCCACGAAAATTAAGTTCTTCCTCACTCTTGTCTTGTGCTCCCAACTCTCCGGAGTATCCGTCCACCGCCATCACACAACGATCATAAAGTCACCATATCGATAACGCCGTTGCATCGTCACCTTGATAGCCTCGTCCTTGATTCATGTGAAAGTGAACAACTCACATATTAGGTGTCACAAATAAGAGTTACCTGAACTCATCATTCTCGCTATTGTTGACTGCATCTCTGAAACCTTGAAGAAATTTCGCCGTTGCCTTAAGTCATCTCCAGTCAAATTCACAACTGTCTCATCACCGCTTTCGCAGATTCTCCATGGCCGACTCATGTCCATCACTTGATGTCAATCCCGATAGACCCAGTCACCAACTCGAACCTGGTACTCGCCAACACTGCTTGAGAACCCCTGCACACATGTCAAACCTCATGTCCGACCGTCCGTGCCCTGGTACATCGCCGTGTCTCGTGCTTACCGCACACCTCGCCGCTATTACCGTGTCGAGCATCCACAATCTTGGCCAAGATCTCAAGGGTCGCTAACCCACACCATCTCAGGCCCCACTACAGATAACCATCAGTCATACCGGACCGATGCCGAGTTCCACGTGTCTCTCGAACCCTGACGTCCAGTCCGACCAACGTGCTTCTCGCCTTCCCACTGACTAGGCTTCGACTCTCCGATATCTTACGCCGTAGCCCCTCCGTCAGCCGAGTGGAATCGTCAGACTCCAGCTCCACCTTCAACATGACTCCATGGTAGATGATCAGTCCACCCCGCGCCCCGTCGACCTCAAAATCTCATGCGTACGCCATCTTGAATCAACCCCGCGCCATTGCATGTTGAAGCACGCACCCCTCAGGCATGCGCCACGTGTTTCCACGCCACAGAATCCGGACACCATCAGCCGTCACGCTCCTACGTCGTCATCGCCGATCTTCACCGTATTCTGTCCCGACCGACCTCCCGTCGATCCGTTAGACTGTCCAGTCCAACCCAGTCGAACGTATCCGACTGCAACCATGCTCCACCTTGCGCCTAGTACACCCGGCAAATTGCCGTGCACCGTCCGACACCCGTATATGCATGATCCTCCACGCCGCGCCACGAAATTATATGCTGCCCAACAACGCTGCCTGTGCCAAGTTGCCATCTGGATTGTCAAATCACGTACAAAACTTAAAGGATAAAAGACAGCCACGGAAGCCTTTCTCGCCTCGTGTGTACAGCAACTAGTCAATAGTCAAAGACCACACGTAGCTCCTTTGCCATCTTTTATTTTTAACACATGCACGTGTACTCCCGATCAATCCATGCATGACCACCACAGCCTGTCAGCCTTCTCTCGCGGCAATTTTTCCTGCGCTGCCGCTTGGGCCCCTCTTTTTTTTCCAGTAACAAATCTCAATCGCTGTTGCTTGCGTACGCGCACAACGCCGATGCCTCGGCGATGCGTCCGCTCTTGGGTCAGCTCCTGCATGCATCTATGCACTGCCTGGTCAGCACCACGTGACGCTGCCGCCTCTAGTCCGATTGATCACCCCGTACCAAGCCCGCAATTCGTCGAGTTCATGACACGCGCTACCGCAACGAGTCTGCCCGCCATGGCCTTCGGATCTAATCTCGCCAAGGCTCCTGTGTAACATGCATGCCGCCGCCGCTTCCGATTACTTATTACGCGACGATCTCCGACTGCTTACACGGTACTGCGAACTAGTTCATCGCAACCATCCGCACTTGGTCTTCGTCATCTTCCTCTAGATCAATCTGTTGCAGCCTCTAAACCTTGCTCTGATACCACTTGTTACAAATCTGAGGCGCTTAATCGATCTACCGAGGCCAAGCAATCACAGCAAACATGACACCGAGATTTGGTAACGCAGTTCGGCGAACTCGCCTACATCTGCGGGGCATGACTATGGACGCTCCTCCCCATCGATACCGCTGCACCGGCCGCCTTGGTCGCCGACACAAGCCGCCGGCTCCCCTTGCGCGCCTGCTGCTATCAAGTCGCCATCGACGACAAGCCCGCCGAGGCAATACAGACGCACCAGATCTCAACGCTACGCCGGTCCGGCCGCCACTGCCACGGGCGCCGGACCGTCCCCTCGTGATCTTGTGTCTAGCCTACTAGCTTTCGTCGTGTCTATTTGGTCTACTCCCGGTGCCTTTATATATTAGGCCAGGTTACACGTGTCCGACTCAAACACCTAACCTTACGTTTAATTATAAGTCCTAGCGTAGCTCTACTCGTACACATATTCGACATATATTTCAACATAGACTGGATTGGCTCTAATTACACAGTTTACAAACACCAAGTAATTATGAGCAATCAAGGAAGGAGATTAATGAAACAACAAGCAAGCACTCTCACGGTTACGCGTGCTGGGAGATGAGTTCGTGGCATCGCCTTTTCACAGGGAAGGCTATTGCCATCTGTTTTGGTCTTTTGTAGATTCATGGAAATTTCTGAAAGCATTAGGAATTGTTTTACAAACTTGAAGTCTGGGCCTGCATCGCTATTTCTTCTCTCGGTTTTTCTTGCCGGAGCTAGAAAATCCGAGGATATGTCTAACTGGAAAAGCAAAGGAATACAAGACTTCAGAAAATAAACTAGCTCACATATCTATATTCAGATCGGTGGTTGATAACTGTTGCTGAATACAAGAGTTAACAGATTACGTGGAATATTATGCATAATCTGGAAAAGGAAATTGCAACACACGGTGAGGAAAATGAATCAAACTCTTCTTCATATGGATTTTTTTTTCACCATCGATTTAAATTTGGGTGCGCCTAGAGATCAGTCGCCTGAGATTTAATAAATCTCAGTCGGCCGACGTCGGCAGCTGATCAACGAATCGTTCGAGTTTTTCTTTTTTGTCCCGGTCAATTTTTTCATGGGTTTCACGTGTCCGCTTGATTTTTCTAGGCCGGACTTGGCCCGTGTGTAAGTCTCCGTGCTGGGCTCTCTCTGCTTGGATAGCTTGGGCTTCAACCATACATCAGATCAGACAACACGTGTTACTGAGCCTCAGTTGCACATCGTACATAATTATCCTTCAGATGTTCATTAGTTTGCACACAGAGCGTAATCTAGCCTTAGTTGCATATATGAAATCCGAAAAAACCACAATTACAAATTATGAGTACTGCGACTGAAAAAAATCAGTTACAACCAATGTGTAACTAAAGAAAATCTTAGTTGCATCTGTTGTGGTCCAGCTAGAAAATCTTAGTTACACCAGATGTGTAAGTAATAATATCTCAGTTATAACTCATATGCAACTACCAAAATCTTAGTTTCAACACATGTCTAACTAGAGAAATTCTTAGTTGCATCTGATGTGCAGCAGCTAGAAAGTCTGCAGTTACAAACTAAAAATTCTTAGTTGCAACACATGTGAAACTGAAAAAAAATTTAAGTAACAGCCACTTGCGGCTAGAGAAATTATCAGTTGCATCTCATGTGCAACTAAGATAATTCAGTTGCAACCCGCGTGCAACACGAGAAAATCTCAGTTTTATCTCACATGCAACTAGAAAATCTAGGTTGCAACTGATGTGCAACCGAAATTTTTTAAGTTGCAACTCACGTGCAACTAGAAAATCTCAGTTGTGACCGGTATGCAACTAAATAAATCTCAGTTGCAAACCATATGCTACTCGGAAAATCTTAGTTACAACCCACACGTAACTGAGAAATCTAAGTTGTAACTCATGTACACTACTAAAATCTCAGTTGTCACCAAAAGTACAATTGAAAAAACCTTGATAGTAAGCCATATGTACTGAGAAAATACCAGTTGCAACCCACATGCAACTGGAGAAATTTCAATTATATTCAATAAAATTTTAGTTGCAAAACACTTACATCTTCACTGCATCCAATATGTAAGCACAAATCTTGACATGAACGACGGTCCGAGAGTTGATTGAGCTCTACCTTAAATATGGATTAAATTTGACATGTAACACACTGACACATGAGGTGCAATTTTGGACAAAACTTTGCTCAAAAACACTTGCAACATACATGATGTGTGACAAAATAGATGAATTCTACATCTATACGTTGATAATAGGCAATGCAAGTAATTGTTTTTCAATTAAGTAACTGAGCGTTGCACACGGTTTTCTTTTACGTTCCAAAATGTAGAAAATGTCATAAATACCTGCAAACAATAAGAAAAAACGCCAAAAGAAAAATAAATCACAAATAAAAAAACTAAAAACAAACAAAAAGGCCTCTGCCTCAAAGCCCACGTACGCACGTAACCCAAGCCTAGCAGCGGCCAGCAGCCCAGGGGCACGCTCGAAGAAAAATGAAGTAGCTATGCCCCCTGTACGAGTAGAACACAGCGATACAAGACAGCGACCAACTGTTGCACTAATCTTATCACATATATATAATCCAATGGTTGGTAAGGTGACTGAGATTTAGCTAATTATGAGGCGACTGAGAATTAGCAAATCCGTTTAAATTTCTATGGGCTTGGCCTTGTCATTGGAATATGTTTGAAACTCGTCGGAATACTCTATAATTTGTCGGAGTACATAATAACTTATTGGAATCCATCGGCATAACGACGACGAGAAGGCATGAAGCATGTTTTATATGGCATAATTTTTTGGAGGAATATTGGTAACACTCCATGGAAAAGGAAATCAATTTTACTTAACGGTATGTATGCTATTAATATTTGTACTAAGCAATTATTTATTGTTGATTTTACATATAGTTGGATTTCCTTTCACATCATAATTTGATGGAATATAATAGTAACTATATTAGCATGCAAGCAATTCCAAAGGAATAACCAAATATATATGTCTACTTATTTCAATGAGTCTGATCCACTTTGGAATTGGAAATTATGCCAATTAACTCCCTTGTGGAGGAAAGGTATTTTTTTTTGTCACAATACCGTATATTGAGGTACCATGGAAGACATTTATCTTATACTTCTTTATTGAAATTTATTAATCATGGCATACTATTTGGAAAATGAAGAGTGAAATTATTGCTCGGTGCAAACTTTATTGCATTGTGGAATTTGACACAATGGTCTCATTTCTTTTGACAAACCATTGGACGTTGGTAAAAAAAAATGTTTATTTTGGGAAGATAACTCCAAAGGGAGGAATACTAATAATAGGAACACATGCTCGGAATTTTATTTGACGGAATTTACGACTTGGTCTTACTCAACAAAATTACAAGTTTCTTGTTAGTTCTGGAATTATAAACTTTAGTGGGAGGACTATCAGCTATGGATTTTACATGTGGATTTTTTGGTATTTTCTGTTTCGACACTCCCACTAGAGGTTCAATTGGTTTATCTTATATACGAGTTGGTTACATATCAAGGAACATAATTAGTGGGTTGCTAATTCTGGAATTCTAAACTTAAGTGGGAGGAATATGGTAATTCATCTGTATATTTATATGCTATTGTTGGACACTCCACTTGAGGGGAAATAGTTATGTTATTTATTTCATCCATGATTGCATTCGGATGGCTATTAATATTTATTAAAATACAAGTCGTAAAGTTTTTGATTTATCATGAACATCTCATACTGAAGTGGAAAATCAGTTCATCATCAAAGGATTAATGGTTTAAGAACTGATTGGTGGGGGAAGTACACTTCAGGAATAGTGATTAAAACTTATGTGAAGAGCATGGAATTATGATATATTATGATATATTGTGGCATGTCATATACTCCATGGTTTAGTGGAGGAAACCAATGCGTTATGTCATATACTCCATGGTTTAATGGAGGAAGCAATTATGTTATATTATATAATCCATGGTTTAGTGGAGGAAACCAATGCGTTATGTCATATACTCCATGGTTTAATGGAGGAAGCAATTATGTTATATTATATAATCCATGGTTTAGTGGAGGAAACCATTGCGTTATGTCATATACTTCATGGTTTAATGGAGGAAACCATTATGTTATCTCATATACTCCATGTTTTAATGGAGGAATACAAATCTGGTTCACCCCTTGATTATGTAGAAAAACATTACATACTACTATTTTCCATGATTATTTAACTACATAGCACACCAAGTTTTATTTTAATGTATATGTTCTAGTGGATCAAATGGAATTTTGTTTTGATCTGGAAAAGGGGAAATTGGTGGAAATTAGGAAGATGATATTTTATGTTAAATGGTATGTATAATAGTAGTCACATGAAAGTTTCATTTGAATAAAGCCAAAGGAAAATATAAGTTTAAACTCCCAACACTAATATGCATAGGAAAAGTGGGAGGAGTTAATGTAGACCATCATATCTTGGCTATTGTTATATGTAATTTGGCGAATCCCTCTGTGTTTGGAGGAATAAGTAGACTTGTATAAAATTCTAAGCTTGTTGTTAAATGTTTTACACAAAGGAAATATGAATACTTTGTGGAAACTCTTTCTCCTATTGGAGATTTTGGAAACTCTGGAATTTAGAGGAGGTGGGAATAAAGGCAAGGTTTGCTAATTGAATAGATCAATTCATGATTTTTAGAACAAGCTTCACATCAATGGTATATCAGTTAATATGGTTTTCTTAGTAATGGAAGACAATCTCATATAAAGGTTACTGTGTATTGTTTTGTATTATTACTATATTGCTAACTATTTTTCTTATTGCTTTTAAGTATCACATTGATGGAAGTGAAAGCTTGGTTCGGTTCTAACTTTCTACGAAAGGTATGTTGAAACTTCCAATGTTGGAGTGGAAATACATAGAGAATGTCTTGATATATTTTTCTATGGAAACATGCAAACATGTCAAGTACCTTTGATAAAGGGAATGATACTCCTTGAGGAAGTATGTTTCAACCCGTGGAGGATACTCTGTGAGGAATTGTGTTTGAACTCTCGAGGAAAAGGAAGAATAATGGTCATCCCATATTCGTGCGACCTGATCTTAGCCATGCCGTTGTAATTGTTGCTATTTTGATTAGCACGGAAAGCGATTTGCTGGAATTGTTGGCAAATGGAATATGTATCTTGGAAATATTGTTGGAATCACATAAAATACTTATTATGCAAATGACATGGAAACATGGATTTATTCAATATATTTTGATGATCGTGGTCTTCTGCTACGAGGATACTAACTTATGTTAGCTCTTTTAGCAAGAGGAATCACATGGAAGGTAATATGTTTATTTTTATTTATTACTAATCTTCATTTCACATGCATTTATGTTGTAGGAAGGAAACATGAGTTAAATGCTATTTTTTATGAAATATAAATACTTTGATGCATCTCTGCATTGAAGGAAGGCATATGGCTAAGGAAATTTCTTGTTAAAATTAAGGTCGTGGAAATTGCATCATAACATGTTACTTTGTGAAAATATGAGTGCTAAATTCACAAAGTTTATATGAAACATGATTGGCTTGAAGGAAGGTATTATCATGTAACCATGCTAATTGTGTGGGAATTCATTTTGTTGAAATAAAATATTTTCAGCCAAGTGGGAGATGTAGGAATTTATGGCTTGTAACATTTTATATGGCTACTACATTCTACGGAATTAAACTTCAACGTGGAAGTATCATGAAAATAACATGGAATTAATGATGTGGAATTGACTTAAGGAAATATACTTAAGGAAGCCGGTACAGCTATACTGGAACACAGTGTATACGAATATGCTGGAATTATACCCGGGAACAGTATAGAGTGGAAAGCCAGGTTGTTCATATGTTGGCTATATGAATTGATTAAAGCCTGTGAATTTGGATTGAGATTCAAATTCGGCACGTGACTTACACACGTGTGCTCGTGGGACTAATTGCAAATTGAGACTCCTAGATGGTTACTAATGATCGTGGTTGGTTTGGTTAACCTAGAGTTTCTGGAATAATTATCTGCGGAATTACGGTTTAAATAAAACTGGAATTTGCACTATATATAAAGGTCCCTAACCCATAGCCTCAATTGATCATTGTGAGCGGCACCACGGAAAAGGGTCGAGAAATAGGGGTTAGACCGGAGGGTGCTAAACCTAACATTGACCGGAGGGTGCTAAACCTAACATTGGTATCAGAGCCGAAGGGGGTCTTCGGCGTCCGCTGCACACTCGCCGCCGCCGCCGTGGCGGCCTTGTTTCCGCTGCACACTCGTCGTCTTGTTTGCCGGGCTGAATTGCGTGCACTATGGCGCCCAGATCGCCGCTGCGAGCTTCTTCGTTTACGATTTTTTCCGCGCGGGGGCTGGGTCCACCCGTCAGTGAGCACGGAGGCCACCTCAGCTGCCACCCGCGCCTCGTCTGCGCTGCGTGGAGGCAGGGCCCGCTGGTCAGCCTCTCTGGCTCGGCCGGCGGTTGGTAGATCTCTCCCAGATCTAGATCCAGATATGACATTTCGCACCCAGGCCCATGTCCTTCCAGTTTTTGCATCAAAGCCCTCCAGTCCTCTGTTTTCCTCACGAACAAGTCCCTATTTTGGTAGAAAACACCCCAATCTTATTATGCTCATAACTTTTGTTTTACAATTCCAAATAATGCAAACTTTATGTCTATTTTCATCAGAAAAATGCAAGGAACATTAATATGCCATCCATGCTCATGTTTGCATCTTTCATCTTGCATTCTAGTAGTGTTATGCATGTTCACCTAAATAATAAACATGGAATGTGTTGGGCTATCTAATTTAATTTGTGCCATATTCCATTTAATCTTGTGTAGCTCATGTTTGAATTGTTTTCCATGCTAATAAACATTTAATTTGATGGTTAGCTAAAACAACTTAAACCTATAATTAATCGTTGGGATTCCGGTTCCTTTTAAATTGGTTTAGTTGCATCCTCTCATGTCATGCATCCATATCTTGATCAGCTCCATCGTTTTCCGTAGTAGTAAGTTTTGAATCTTTGGCTTCTTTTAGTGTTTTGTTTCTTGGCGGATAGGACATTGAGATGATGTGAGCAACGACAAGTTCTGCTGCCTCTACAAGCTGGACTCCGGGCAAGCTTTACTCACATGCTACCTATGGCCGCCGTTCCTCACTTGTTACCGATTCTTTCCGTTGTCTTTATTCTAGACTTATGAATCGATGCTTGTGTCTCGATCCTATCATATGTTGACCTTGCAGCCATGATATAGTCTCATTCCCCACCTCCTATGACATGTCTGTTTATTGTTTGCCTTGCGAGTCGTAGCGCATGCTTAGCTTCTTTGGCGAGTTTGGTTCTTTGTCACCTTTATTTTAAAATGATCTTAACGGTTGGGGTAATAATAAAATTTCAAATCGAGTTAAGCCACCGACGGAGGCCTGTCGCACCCTGACTTCTAGGGGATACTCATCGGGCCGAACTGGATAGCAGATGCTTGGATTATGGGGCCTATCTGCTCCCACATCCTCGCTCCCGAGTAGGCCAGCGCTTATGCGCGACAACACAAGCTCTGCTATTCCATCGTCGATGTAAACTATCCACTAGAGATCAAAGGTACTACTGTCGACGTACTTCATATCAAACACGCATGATACGTCAACATCGTTAAACAGAATGATACCACAACATATCTCTAAGACACAAAAGATTGAAATAAAGTTGCAAATAGCCTTCACTAAGGCAGAGAATAGCAAATACACTCATCCAGAGGACACATGTCCCAATATAGCATCATTACATCAGCGGAAGCAAACAAAGCGTCTGAGTACAGACAAAATCCAAATAG
The DNA here is from genome assembly GCA_028641055.1 of Alopecurus myosuroides. Taxonomy (NCBI): domain Eukaryota; kingdom Viridiplantae; phylum Streptophyta; class Magnoliopsida; order Poales; family Poaceae; genus Alopecurus; species Alopecurus myosuroides. The sequence continues at coordinate 463,669,001 of CM054058.1, forward strand.
GCTTAAGAAGCCGGGAAATAAAAGAAGACGAAGCCCATCCACGTAGTCGTCGGATCCTGCCCGGGTCCGCTATCTACTCGTCCGCAGTCTCGTCGTACTCCACGTAGTAGCCGCCAAGGTGATCCTCGAAATCGTAGTCTGCGTAAACCACAGCCCCAACGGGGTCAGTACATTTAAGTACTGGCAAGCAAGACTCACACTTCACCAAAGAGTTACCCGTCAACACAAGCACGGATGCTTAGGTTCAACGGAAGAATAGGGAATATAAAAGCTGCAGCGGGCTGCTCTAACCAACTACAGAGATAACTACAAGTTCCGGCTAACAGAAAGAAGATAAGATCGAGTATTGTAACCAACTGAAAGATAACTTCAAACAAACCCATCCAATGTCACCCCCTACTAAGGAAGCAACCCAAGGATAACTCACACAGTTGGATTAATGATGAGTCAGGTTATTGTGTCAATAAGCCTATTACTAGTCAAGATTAGCATTAGTTAGGTGTAAGTTGTTCTGAGTACTTGTTAGCCAGTACTTTCACCAAGTCATCCATAACCGCGGAAAACACGGCTTCTCGAGAAGATTTATCCCTGCAGGGTGTGCTCCAGTACCCGTACACACTCAAGCCACCAACTAAAACTCAGGTTGGCTCGACACGACCCAAACCGTCTCTACAATCCATCCTAGGAGCCACGGAGCTATAAGGTCCCGGCCAGTCCGCCTAACCTAAGCGCAAGGGTGAAAACCACACCCCCCGGCACCACAGGCCTCGCCCTATATGCATCATCATCATCACCAGTAACCATGGGGGCGCCTCCCATTATGCAAGGAGCAAATGGAACACCCGAACTAAGTGTGGCTCTTCGGACAAACTGCAGATCAAGTCTAAGTCGAGGGGGGTCCCATACTACCACCCGGATGCGGTGAGCACGCTCATCATGGTTCAGTAGACAAGACTCTTTTCCTAGTTTCGACACCAGCCGGCTCCAAAACCCTTACCCGGGCCTCCTGCCAGTGCCTTATCATCAAATTATTATTACCCATAGCATTAACAGGTTGATTGTTTAACCATCGAGCCCAAGTGAACATAAGTAAGATAGAGTAAAAGAAGTAACCGACAACAAACTCAAGCAAAAGCAACCCTAAGCATGCTAGGTAAGACTAAGGCAACAAACAAGGGGTTATAGGTGTGGAGGTGAGGCAATATCAGGGTTCAGGATATCATGTGATGGGTTCGGAGAACAAGCATCGATTCATAGGGCTAGCAGAAATAGACAAAAGGATAGTATCGGTAACAAGTGTGGAAAGGAACTCGATGGTTCATGTGAGTGATAACTTGCCTGCAAACTCAGTAGCCTGGTACTGAGCTAAAATCCTCAGAAGGGGTGTCGTAAAGATCGTCGGTCTCAACGTCGTCGTCTAATCGAGAAGAAGCAAACAAACAATCGAAAAAGACGAACAATCAATACATGATATAATTCACAATCATGGGATGATGCATGGCAAATTAACTGATGCATCAAAGGTAAATTACTTGACAAGTAACAAATTTAAATGGACCCATATGCAGTTGAATTTCATATGGCAAAAGTCCATGATGCATTATTGAGGATTAATGAATTACACTTAAACATTTTGTTAAAGTGGATTAAATGCATGAGAGATGCTAGAAATAACAAGGGAAAGTAATTAGCTTCACTTGGATATTTTATTTGCTCAATTTGGAGTTATAAATAATTAATTATGGTCTTTGGCAATTAAAACAAAATAAAATCAGTACTGAAATTAGTGAGATTTTTAGTTTCTCAAAATGTTGTTATTATAACACATTTGGATAGAGCATGGAATTCTGATTGGAAAACATGTATTACTTTTTGAATTCGGGATTAAAATGAATTAGTTATTAATTAAACAAGTTTAATTGAATCAATTGCAATTATAGAAAATGTTTGAATTTTATTTATTCAAAACAGTAAATAAAATTCATATTTGGGTGGAGCATTTGAAATTGAATGGATTTCATGTTTTAAGTGTTCTGTTTTAAGCAAATATGCAAAAGATATGAATTTTAGAAGTTTTAAGGTTAATAGACAATTTCTGGAAAAAGAAAACAGTGCAGAAAAGTAACTGCACCACGCAGTGAGCAGACCCAGCCACTGACAGTGGGGCCAGGGCCTGCGTGGCGCCCAGGTGGAGTGGCTAGGATGTGATGTGGCCTCCAGGGCCGCTGACGGGTGGGCCCTGGGGTGGCGTGTGGAAAAACATCCAAAAGGGGCCTAATTCGCACGAGTGGGGAATCGAACCCGAGACCCCTTGGTCGTGTGCATTGCGCGCTGGCCACTGCGGCTGGGTGCATTTGCTTGACAGTACAGGTGCAGGTTACAGGTTAAGGTGCAATTTCGCGCTAAATCTGAATTTAACTGAATGTTGCGATCTGCAGGTGTTGTACTGAACTCGATCGGAGGCAATGGAGCGGCCGGCGGCCATGGCTGCTCGCGACGCTGCGCTCGGGAGCCCGCGGTGGCGCGCGTGCTTGCGGGCCGGTGCTGCCGTGCGTGGGCCACGAGGGCAGGGAGAGGAGACAGAGGGCAAGGAGGGCGACTCACCTCGCTGCAGAGGGAGCGGATGCAGGGAGGAGGCGACGGTGGCGGAGACGAGGTTGGCGGCGGTGGTTCCGGTGGTCCTTGGCGGATACGGAGGAGATGGCGAGGACGAGGGAACCCGGACGGTTCCGTTCCCGGCCCTAGCGCTGCCGGTGGAGCACCGTGGCGCCGGCGATGGTCGGAGAGGGAGGCGGCGGTGGTGCTCTCGGGGAGGATACAGAGAAAGGAGACCGGAGGGAGAGAAGAAGGGAGAGAGGAGCTGCGGCGCTAGAGGGAGAAGGAGGAGGATTAGGGCACGAGGAGGGGGAGCTCGAGGTCTTAAGGGGGAGGGGTGGAGCTCGATCACCGTCTGATCTCTGCAACCGCTACGTGGCCACCATGGATGGAGGTCGTACACCGTAAGGAGGTAGAAGACAACATGTGGGGGGTACGGGCCAGGGGGCAGTTGGGCTGGCCCCAAAGTGGGCCGCATGCCCTATTCCCCCTCTCCCTCTCTTTAATCTTTTTCTGTTATTTTTTTTGCTGCAAAGGAATTAGAGAGAAAAAGGAGAGGTTTGTGCTAGGGAAAAATTTAGGGAAATTTTTATAGAGTTTTGTTTTTGTAACAACACCATAATACCAACTTTGTTTTCCAAAATAAATTTAATTGATGTTATTGTTTGGAATTTAAATGATTTGAGCAATTTTGGTATCAAAATAAATAAATGGAACTTAAGCCAAATTAAAGATTTTGATTCCAAGTTTTAGTGGAACAATTTGTTTGTTTGCTAGTTTTTATTTGACACATTGTAACATAACAAGAATGAACCACAATTGAATTTTTGTTTTGGAATTCACAATAGAAAACAGATGGAAACAAATGCAAACAATGCAAAGAATATGATGACATGATGCAAAGCAATAACTTAACAAGAAATAAAACATTCTAGGGGGAGATTTTCATACTTGGGATGTTACAAAACGCCCCCCCCTTGAAGGAATCGCGCCCCGAGATTCCTACTGAGAAGAGAAAAGGTCCGGATACTTCTTGCGAAGATCCTCTTCGGTCTCCCACGTTGCCTCTTTATCGGAATGATGCGACCATTGCACTTTCAAGAACTTGGTGCTCTTGTTGCGAGTCTTACGAACGGTCTCATCGAGAATTCGAACAGGGTGCTCCTCATAAGATAGATCTTCTTGCAGTTCAATGGAATCATGATCAACTGCACGATCTGAATCTTTGAAGCACTTCTTGAGTTGTGACACGTGAAACACATCGTGCACCTTGGATAGTTTTTCTGGAAGTTCAAGACGATAAGCATATTCCGCACGCCATGAGAGAATGTTGAAAGGACCAATGTATCTCGGTGCTAGCTTCCCTTTGACACCAAAACGATGAGTGCCTCTGAGGGGAGTTACACGGAGATATGCTTTGTCACCAGGTGCATAGATCATATCCCTGTGCTTGCTGTCGTAGTAGCTTTTCTGACGAGACTGAGCAATCTTGAGATTGTCACGAATGATGCGAACTTTATCTTCGGCTTCCTTAACAATGTCAGGGCCTAAGAGTGAACGTTCACCAGCTCCAGACCAATTGATTGGACTCCTGCATCTGCGGCCATAGAGTGCTTCAAATGGTGCCATGCCTAGGCTTGCCTGGAAACTGTTGTTGTAGGAGAATTCAGCATATGGAAGACAATCCTCCCATTTCATGCCAAAGGAGAGACCACATTGCTCTGAGCATATCCTCGAGAATCTGATTGACTCTTTCGACTTGCCCTTGAGACTGAGGGTGATAAGCTGTGCTGAACAGGAGTTTGGTGCCCAATGCATCTTGGAAACTCTTCCAGAAATGAGAAGTGAATAAGCTTCCACGGTCTGAGCTTATTTCCAATGGAACACCATGAAGAGGAACAATCTTTGTTGTGTAGAGCTCTGCTAACTGGCTAGCTGAGATAGTTTCTTTGACAGCAAAGAAGTGAGCTACCTTAGTGAGACGATCAATGACAACGAAGATTGCATCGTTGCCCTTCTTGGACTTTAGAAAACCAGTAACGAAGTCCATTTCAATCATGTCCCACTTCCACTCAGGGATTTTGAGAGGTTGGAGAAGACCGACTGTTTTCTGATGGACTGCCTTAACACGTTGACAAACGTCGCATTCAGGAACGTATTGAGCAATTTCATGTTTCATGCCAGACCACCAATACAGTGTCTTGAGATACTGGTACATCTTTGTACTTCCAGGGTGTATGGAGAGAGGAGTTTCATGAGCCTCCTTGAGAATAACATCTTTGAGACTTTGAATTTGAGGAACTGCAATGCGTCCTTCGAAGAACACAGTTCCCTTGTCATCAATTGAGAAGCACTCATACTTCACATTGCCTGCTTTGATGTTATTTGCGATCTTATTGATCTCAGCATCACGAAGTTGTTCAGAACGAATCTTGTCCTCGAGAGTTGGACTGGCTGTCAAGTTTGCAAGATAACCTTGAGGAACAAGACCAAGGTTCAGCTTCTGGAATTCTTCATGAAGTGGAGGTTGGCTTTCCATGATCATGAGATTATTGCAATAGGACTTGCGACTGAGAGCATCGGCCATAACATTAGCCTTTCCTGGAGTGTAAGAAATGGTAAGATCGAAGTCTTTGATCTTTTCAATCCATCTCCTTTGCCTGAGGTTTAGATCTGGTTGAGTGAAGATGTATTTAAGACTCTTATGATCGGAGAAGATTTCAGTGCGGTTACCCAACAAGTATTGTCTCCATTTCTTGAGGGCAAACACAACTGCTGCGAGTTCAAGATCATGAGTGGGATAGTTTTGCTCATGTGGGTTCAACTGACGTGAAGCATAGGCCACAACTTGACGTTCTTGCATAAGAACTGCTCCTAGACCTTGGAGAGATGCATCACAGAATATCTGGAAAGGTTTGGTAGTATCTGGACCAACCAGAACTGGTGTAGAAGTGAGTTTAGTCTTCAGGAGATTGAAACTTTCATCACATTGTGGAGACCAAACGAACTTCTTGTCCTTCTTTGTGAGATCAGTGAGAGGTTTGGCAATCTTGGAGAAGTTTTGGACGAAACGACGGCAATAGCTAGCCAAACCAAGAAAACTTCTGACTTGCTTCACCGTCTTAGGAGATTTCCAATCAACAATTGCCTTAACCTTTTCTGGATCAATGGCTATGCCCTTGGCAGAGATGACATGACCAAGGTAAGCAACTTCTGAAATCCAGAACTCACATTTGGAGAACTTGGCATAAAGACGATGCTCGCGAAGCTTCCTGAGAGTGAGACGAAGATGTTCTCCATGCTCTTCCTCGGATTTTGAGTAGACAAGAATATCATCAAGATATACCACAACGAACTTGTCGAGGTATTCATGGAAGACAGAATTCATGAGTCGAGAGAATGTCGCCGGTGCATTGGTGAGACCAAAGGACATGACGGTATATTCATATAGACCGTAGCGAGTGGTGAAAGCTGTTTTTGGGATATCTTCCTTTCTGATCTTTATCTGATGGTAACCCATCCTCAAGTCCAACTTTGAGAATATTGAGGCTCCAGCAAGTTGATCAAAAAGATCATCGATACGAGGAATTGGATACTTGTTTTTGATTGTTTTCTCGTTAAGAGGACGATAGTCCACAACAAGTCTCTTTGTTTGGTCCTTCTTTGCAACGAACAGAGTTGGGCAACCCCAAGCGGAGGAACTAGGTTGAATATAACCCTTCTCCATGTACATATCGATTTGCTCCTTCAACAAGTTCAGTTCAGGAGGAGCTATCTTGTATGGATGCTTAGAGATTGGAGCAGTGCCTGGTTCAAGTTCGATCACGAACTCCACTCCTCTGTCAGGAGGCATTCCTGGCAATTCTTCTGGAAAGACGTCAGGGAATTCGCAAACCACCGGAATAGTTTCAATAGATGGTAGAGGATTTGCATTGAGAGTGTAAAGCTGAGCAGAACTTGATTCATATGGAGAATAGACTATCTGGAATGTGGTGCTTCAGGAATGAAAACAACAACAACAACAACAACCTTTCTGGCCAGATAGATTTGATATTTGGGAAGTTGATTAGACGCCGGTAGAAGAAATGAAGTGGAAAACAACAACAAGGTTCAATGGACGAAAGGTTTTTGAGAAGAACATGATATTGAAGCAACATCGGGGAAACTCGCGACCAAAACTCCTAAGGTACTACGGAAGAACCCAGAACACGTGAAATCCTAACTTGAAAGTTTAGATGAGAAGAGAAAAACCAACGTTGCACTTCCTTACCAGAAAAAGGGAGGGAGGGTGGGGAAAAGAAGAAAAAGAACAGAATTCCTACTCTCACGTTTCATTTTTCCTATATAGCTACAAAATAGTTTCTAGACTCAAACTGCGACCAGTAAAAGGGATCCTACGGGAAGACAGGCTCTGATACCATTTGTCGCACCCTGACTTCTAGGGGATACTCATCGGGCCGAACTGGATAGCAGATGCTTGGATTATGGGGCCTATCTGCTCCCACATCCTTGCTCCCGAGTAGGCCAGCGCTTATGCGCGACAACACAAGCTCTGCTATTCCATCGTCGATGTAAACTATCCACTAGAGATCAAAGGTACTACTGTCGACGTACTTCATATCAAACACGCATGGTACGTCAACAGCGTTAAACAGAATGATACCACAACATATCTCTAAGACACAAAAGATTGAAATAAAGTTGCAAATAGCCTTCACTAAGGCAGAGAATAGCAAATACACTCATCCAGAGGACACATGTCCCAACATAGCATCATTACATCAGCGGAAGCAAACAAAGCGTCTGAGTACAGACAAAATCCAAATAGGCTTAAGAAGCTGGGAAATAAAAGAAGACGAAGCCCATCCACGTAGTCGTCAGATCCTGCCCGGGTCCGCTATCTACTCGTCCGCAGTCTCGTCGTACTCCACGTAGTAGCCGCCAAGGTGATCCTCGAAATCGTAGTCTGCGTAAACCACAGCCCCAACGGGGTCAGTACATTTAAGTACTGGCAAACAAGACTCACACTTCACCAAAGAGTTACCCGTCAACACAAGCACGGATGCTTAGGTTCAACGGAAGAATAGGGAATATAAAAGCTGCAGCGGGCTGCTCTAACCAACTACAGAGATAACCACAAGTTCTGGCTAACAGAAAGAAGATAAGATCGAGTATTGTAACCAACTGAAAGATAACTTCAAACAAACCCATCCAATGTCACCCCCTACTAAGGAAGCAACCCAAGGATAACTCACACAGTTGGATTAATGATGAGTCAGGTTATTGTGTCAATAAGCCTATTACTAGTCAAGATTAGCATTAGTTAGGTGTAAGTTGTTCTGAGTACTTGTTAGCCAGTACTTTCACCAAGTCATCCATAACCGCGGACAACACGGCTTCTCGAGAAGATTTATCCCTGCAGGGTGTGCTCCAGTACCCGTACACACTCAAGCCACCAACTAAAACTCAGGTTGGCTCGACACGACCCAAACCGTCTCTACAATCCATCCTAGGAGCCACGGAGCTATAAGGTCCCGGCCAGTCCGCCTAACCTAAGCGCAAGGGTGAAAACCACACACCCCGGCACCACAGGCCTCGCCCTATATGCATCATCATCATCACCAGTAACCATGGGGGCGCCTCCCATTATGCAAGGAGCAAATGGAACACCCGAACTAAGTGTGGCTCTTCGGACAAACTGCAGATCAAGTCTAAGTCGAGGGGGGTCCCATACTACCACCCGGATGCGGTGAGCACGCTCATCATGGTTCAGTAGACAAGACTCTTTTCCTAGTTTCGACACCAGCCGGCTCCAAAACCCTTACCCGGGCCTCCTGCCGGTGCCTTATCATCAAATTATTATTACCCATAGCATTAACAGGTTGATTGTTTAACCATCGAGCCCAAGTGAACATAAGTAAGATAGAGTAAAAGAAGTAACTGACAACAGACTCAAGCAAAAGCAACCCTAAGCATGCTAGGTAAGACTAAGGCAACAAACAAGGGGTTATAGGTGTGGAGGTGAGGCAATATCAGGGTTCAGGATATCATGTGATGGGTTCGGAGAACAAGCATCGATTCATAGGGCTAGCAGAAATAGACAAAAGGATAGTATCGGTAACAAGTGTGGAAAGGAACTCGATGGTTCATGTGAGTGATAACTTGCCTACAAACTCAGTAGCCTGGTACTGAGCTAAAATCCTCAGAAGGGGTGTCGTAAAGATCGTCGGTCTCAACGTCGTCGTCTAATCGAGAAGAAGCAAACAAACAATCGAAAAAGACGAACAATCAATACATGATATAATGCACAATCATGGGATGATGCATGGCAAATTAATTGATGCATCAAAGGTAAATTACTTGATAAGTAACAAATTTAAATGGACCCATATGCAGTTGAGTTTCATATGGCAAAAGTCCATGATGCATTATTGAGGATTAATGAATTACACTTAAACATTTTGTTAAAGTGGATTAAATGCATGAGAGATGCTAGAAATAACAAGGGAAAGTAATTAGCTTCACTTGGATATTTTATTTGCTCAATTTGGAGTTATAAATAATTAATTATGGTCTTTGGCAATTAAAACAAAATAAAATCAGTACTGAAATTAGTGAGATTTTTAGTTTCTCAAAATGTTGTTATTATAACACATTTGGATAGAGCATGAAATTCTGATTGGAAAACATGTATTACTTTTTGAATTCGGGATTAAAATGAATTAGTTATTAATTAAACAAGTTTAATTGAATCAATTGCAATTATAGAAAATGTTTGAATTTTATTTATTCAAAACAGTAAATAAAATTCATATTTGGGTGGAGCATTTGAAATTGAATGGATTTCATGTTTTAAGTTTTCTGTTTTAAGCAAATATGCAAAAGATATGAATTTTAGAAGTTTTAAGGTTAATAGACAATTTCTGGAAAAAGAAAACAGTGCAGAAAAGTAACTGCACCACGCAGTGAGCAGACCCAGCCACTGACAGTGGGGCCAGGGCCTGCGTGGCGCCCAGGTGGAGTGGCTAGGAGGTGATGTGGCCTCCAGGGCCGCTGACGGGTGGGCCCTGGGGTGGCGTGTGGAAAAACATCCAAAAGGGGCCTAATTCGCAGGAGTGGGGAATCAAACCCGAGACCCCTTGGTCGTGTGCATTGCGCGCTGGCCACTGCGGCTGGGTGCATTTGCTTGACAGTACAGGTGCAGGTTACAGGTCAAGGTGCAATTTCGCGCTAAATCTGAATTTAACTGAATGTTGTGATCTGCAGGTGTTGTACTGAACTCGATCGGAGGCAATGGAGCGGCCGGCGGCCATGGCTGCTCAAGGCGCTGCGCTCGGGAGCCCGCGGTGGCGCGCGTGCTTGCGGGCCGGTGCTGCCTTGCGTGGGCCACGAGGGCAGGGAGAGGAGACAGAGGGCAAGGAGGGCGACTCACCTCGCTGCAGAGGGAGCGGATGCAGGGAGGAGGCGACGATGGTGGAGACGAGGTTGGCGGCGGTGGTTCCGGTGGTCCTTGGCGGATACGGAGGAGATGGCGAGGACGAGGGAACCCGGACGGTTCCGTTCCCGGCCCTAGCGCTGCCGGTGGAGCACCGTGGCGCCGGCGATGGTCGGAGAGGGAGGCGGCGGTGGTGCTCTCGGGGAGGATACAGAGAAAGGAGACCGGAGGGAGAGAAGAAGGGAGAGAGGAGCTGCGGCGCTAGAGGGAGAAGGAGGAGGATTAGGGCACGAGGAGGGGGAGCTCGAGGTCTTAAGGGGGAGGGGTGGAGCTCGATCACCGTCTGATCTCTGCAACCGCTACGTGGCCACCATGGATGGAGGTCGTACACCGTACGGAGGTAGAAGACAACATGTGGGGGGTACGGGCCAGGGGGCAGTTGGGCTGGCCCCAAAGTGGGCTGCATGCCCTATTCCCCCTCTCCCTCTCTTTAATCTTTTTCTGTTATTTTTTTTTTGCTGCAAAGGAATTAGAGAGAAAAGGAGACGTTTGTGCTAGGGAAAAATTTATGGAAAAATTTATAGAGTTTTGTTTTTGTAACAACACCATAATACCAACTTTGTTTTCCAAAATAAATTTAATTGATGTTATTGTTTGGAATTTAAATGATTTGAGCAATTTTGGTATCAAAAGAAATAAATGAAACTTAAGACAAATTAAAGATTTTGATTCCAAGTTTTAGTGGAACAATTTGTTTGTTTGTTTGGTAGTTTTTATTTGACACATTGTACCATAACAAGTATGAACCATGTAACGTCCGGGGTTTTTCCCCAAATAGAGTTGACCGTTGTTTTTCTTTTCGCATCGCATGGCATCGTGGCATCGCGCATTCTCTCGCATTTAAAACGTGCATATGCTTGAAATAAATCAAAACCCTATTTTTCCTAATTATTTTCTGGATATTGTGTGGTGCATAAAAGCTATTTTATTAGCAATTCTATTTATTAAAAAAAAACGTTTTAAGTGGCCAGACCAGGCCAAAAGGCCCAGTCCAGCCACGTACCACCCTAACCCTAAACACACACCCACGCACACAACTCACCCAGGCCACGCACCCAATGCACACCACACAGCACGCACCCAACACACGCTACACACGCACACGACCCAGGCCACAGAACACACGCACGCGAGACGGGAGGGGATCGATCGATCCCCTCGATCCCATCGTCTCCTTCCTTCGCTGCGCCACCGAACGCCTGCCTCCTCTCGCCCGCTGGCCCTCCTCTAGCTCGATCCCGTCGCCGTCATCCTTCCCCCGAGCTCCAGCCGGCCGTCCTTCGCTTCCTCTCGCTACGGCGCCGCCGCCTGCTGACATCCCGGCCGTTAGGCCAACGCTGGCCGCTTCCGCCGCCCCCTGCAACTAATGAACCTGTGCCTAGGCCTCCTCCACCAGATCCCCACCAGCGCCTCGCCATTCCGCCGTCGAGCGCGACGCAGCGGCTAACCCTAGACGTGGGGTTCAGCTCAGTCGCCGGCGCAATTCCCGCGCCGCCGCGTCTCCTGCTGCCTCCCTCCCTCTATTCCGGCCGGCGCCGTGCTCCTATTCGTGGCCACGACCATCGCCCTCCTCTGCCTCCCGTCGACAAGGATTCCCGACGCGCCACGGCCGGTGAACCACCTTCTGCCTGAGACGAGCTCCGCCGCCAAGGCATCTTCCGCCTCGCGCAGCACGCCGCCGCCCCGAGCTCGACCCCGCCTCTTGCCGCGTCGGACGCCGTCCTCCTCCATTGCATCTCCGGCCGGCGCGCCTCTGCCCCGACCCGATCACGCGACGGCGGACGCGCGGACGCCCCGCACCAAGCTGGTGTGCACGCTCGGCCCGGCCTCACGCTCCGTGCCCATGCTCGAGAAGCTGCTCCGTGCCGGGATGAACGTCGCGCGCTTCCACTTCTCCCACGGCACCCACGAGTACCACCAGGAGACCCTCGACAGGCCATGCACAACACCGGCACCCTATGCGCCGTCATGCTCGACACCAAGGTGTTCGACAAAAATCCCGCAAGAGGCTGGACTCCTCGCGGGCTTCCGTTCGTGCTCATGTTTGGTTTGTTGGGGTCGATGCTTTCATGTCGTGTCCATGTCAAGCTTTTCGTGTCCGTGACCCGTGCCTCGTCGACGAGTTCTTCGCCGACACGTACCGCTACCCCGAGCCGTGAACGTCCACCTCGCCGAACCCTCGACCGTGTCCGCTTTGCATTGGCCGCCTTCGTGCGCGCCCGAAGACCGGGACCGTCAGGTTCGCCTCCGACCCCAAAGATGATGTTGCCGCGGTTCGCCCACGACTACATCGACCCCGGACGTGAACGACTACTTCCTCTATGGTTCAAAGATCCCGGCTTCGACTACTTCGACGACGATGATCGTGTGGTTTGAGAACGACTACTTCCGCTACTACATCGACATCGGAACGTCTACGCCCCCGACGTCGACTACGCCTACTTCGACTACCTCGACGACGACGCGAGAACGTCTACTTTCCATCCTTCCTCGCCGCCGTCTATCTCCCTCTTCGTCGTCTTCTTCTTCTTCATCCCGAAGACACCGGCGCCGAACCCGAAGATCTTCTTTCCACACGTGTGCACCCCAAACCCCAGCCCTACATATTTATGCCATATTTTCTATAACATGTCATCTATTTTTATAATTATCATGTCATCATGTTGCATCGCATTTGGTGGGTTCGGGTAATAGTAATGACACCTAATAATTAAATATGGAATGTGTTGGGGATGTTGTTATATAATTGTCCCTATTCCATTTAACATTGACTAGCTCATTTTTATCTTGTTTTTGCCATGTTAAATCAACATTTAATATTGTGGGTAGATAAACAACTTGAACCAATCTTTATTCGTCCGGACTCCGGTTCCGATTAAAATGCCTAAGTTGTTTCCCCCGTTGCATCTTGCCATGCCATGCATATAAACTAGGATCATGCTGGATCTTTTGCCGTAGTAGTAATTGTTGCATCCGGTGTTTCTTTTAGCTCGTTGCTTCTTCGCGGATAGGACGTTGAGATGATGTGAGCAACGACCAGTTCTGCTACCTTGCGGGATCTCAGGCAAGTATACTCACTTGCTGCCAAATGGCTGCCTTCCATCACTTGTTACCGATTCTTCCCGTTGTTCTTATTCTAGCCTTTGATTCGATGCTTGTGTCTCGATCCTATTATATGTTCACCCTGCAGCCATGATATAGCCTTTTCCCTCCACTTCCTATTAACTGTTGTTTGTTTACCCTGTTGGCCCTCGTGTCGTAGTTGCCTGCTTAGGTTTGTTTGCGCTCTAGTTTTGTTTTCATTTGTTCTATCACCTGTTTAGTTGATAGTTGGGTTTCAATTCAATCAACAACATGTTAATGTTTGGGGTAACAATAATAATTTGATGATAAGGCACCGGCAGGAGGCCCGGGTTAGGGTTTTGGAGCCGGCTGGTGTCGAAACTAGGAAAAGAGTCTTGTCTACTGATCCATGATGAGCGTGCTCACCGCATCCGGGTGGTAGTATGGGACCCCCCTCGACTTAGACCTGATCTGCAGCTTGTCCGAAGAGCCACACTTAGTTCGGGTGTTCCATTTGCTCCTTGCATAATGGGTTGGCCCCCCATGGTTACTGATGATGATGATGAAGCATATAGGGCGAGGCCTGTAGTGCCGGGGTGTTGTGTCCTGCGGGAGTTTTGCACACCTGCGCTGAGTATTCGGCTGCGTGGCTGGGACCTTATAGCTCCGTGGCTCCGAGGATGGGTTGTAGAGACGATTTGAGTCGTGTCGAGCCAACCTGAGTTTTAGTTGGTGGCTCGAGTGTGTACGGGTACTGGAGCACACCCTGCAGGGATGAATCTTCTCGAGAAGCCGTGTTGTCCGCGGTTATGTGACGACTTGGTGAAAGTACTGGCTAACAAGTACTCAGACAACTTACACCTAATCAATAATAATTTGACTAGTAATAGGCATATTGTCACAATAACCTGACTTCACCTTAATCAACTGCGTGAGTTATCCATGGGTTGCTTCCTTAGAAGGGGGTGACATTGGATGGGTTTGTTTGGATTTACTTTCAGTTGGTTACAATACTCGATCTTATCTTCTTTCTGTTAGCCGGAAGTTGTAGTGTGTTTCTGTAGTTGGTTAGTGCAGCCCGCTGCCGCTTATTTGCATTAATCCCTTCCTTTCCGTTGAACCTAAAGTATTTGTATCTTGTGATGACTGGTTACGCCGGTATCTTGTGAGTATGGGTTTTATCCCCTTGCCAGTACTTAACCGTACTGACCCACGAATCCTTTTTCGTGGCTGCATATTCAACATTGCAGTCAACAGGTTTGAAGTCTGACGACGTTAGCTTGGGAATCCCTCCGGCTTGGCCTGGGCAGGGATTGGACGCTCTCGGTTATCTTCAGGACTCTTAGTCCAATTTGTATCTTGTCCGTAGTCGGACGCTATGTTGTTTCTTCCGCTGTTATTTGGATCTTTGTATTGTATCAGTTGTATCCTTGGCTCGTTCGAGTCGTCTTGTATCTATCTGTTTCTGTTGTAATTGTGGAATATTCGTGAACTGTTGTAATGTTATCATAAGTGGCAACCTGGAATCGGTTATTATGCGGATTTGGCGAAAATGCTGAAATCTGCATAGTGCCCGATCTCGGGGCGTCACAAATGGTATCAGAGCATGGTTTCCGATTCCCGATATTGTTTCGATACGAATGGTTATCGAAGCAACGGGTCCGCAAAGCCTGTAGGTTAACCTCGCTAACGGTCGTTGTTTCTAGAGTGTCCAAAAACTATTTCTGCTAAACTATTTTGGAAAAACATCTCAATAGGATTCTTGTTTTCTCCTTATCTCTGTTCTATTTCCCCTCCCATCTTATTTGTTTTTGAGTCTCCCCTCTTGTCTATCGTTCAAAGTGTTAGAATCCTACGTGGGTGGACGTTTTCTGAGCCCTTAACCCAATAGGTTCGATCGTCGGAAGGTTCCTGGTGGAAGAACATCGTCGTCACTCCGAGCAAGAATCCCTTGTTAGTGGTGTCGAGGAGATCAACTGGAAGCATGAAGAATCGATAGTTGAACTTCTTTCCCCTCCCGGGTTAGCAGGTGGATTGCGAGGGCGCAATCCCTTGTTAGTGGTGTCGTCTGTAACGTCCGGGGTTTTTCCCCAAATAGAGTTGACCGTTGTTTTTCTTTTCGCATCGCATGGCATCGTGGCATCGCGCATTCTCTCGCATTTAAAACGTGCATATGCTTGAAATAAATCAAAACCCTATTTTTCCTAATTATTTTCTGGATATTGTGTGGTGCATAAAAGCTATTTTATTAGCAATTCTATTTATTAAAAAAAACGTTTTAAGTGGCCAGACCAGGCCAAAAGGCCCAGTCCAGCCACGTACCACCCTAACCCTAAACACACACCCACGCACACAACTCACCCAGGCCACGCACCCAATGCACACCACACAGCACGCACCCAACACACGCTACACACGCACACGACCCAGGCCACAGAACACACGCACGCGAGACGGGAGGGGATCGATCGATCCCCTCGATCCCATCGTCTCCTTCCTTCGCTTCGCCACCGAACGCCTGCCTCCTCTCGCCCGCTGGCCCTCCTCTAGCTCGATCCCGTCGCCGTCATCCTTCCCCCGAGCTCCAGCCGGCCGTCCTTCGCTTCCTCTCGCTACGGCGCCGCCGCCTGCTGACATCCCGGCCGTTAGGCCAACGCTGGCCGCTTCCGCCGCCCCCTGCAACTAATGAACCTGTGCCTAGGCCTCCTCCACCAGATCCCCACCAGCGCCTCGCCATTCCGCCGTCGAGCGCGACGCAGCGGCTAACCCTAGACGTGGGGTTCAGCTCAGTCGCCGGCGCAATTCCCGCGCCGCCGCGTCTCCTGCTGCCTCCCTCCCTCTATTCCGGCCGGCGCCGTGCTCCTATTCGTGGCCACGACCATCGCCCTCCTCTGCCTCCCGTCGACAAGGATTCCCGACGCGCCACGGCCGGTGAACCACCTTCTGCCTGAGACGAGCTCCGCCGCCAAGGCATCTTCCGCCTCGCGCAGCACGCCGCCGCCCCGAGCTCGACCCCGCCTCTTGCCGCGTCGGACGCCGTCCTCCTCCATTGCATCTCCGGCCGGCGCGCCTCTGCCCCGACCCGATCACGCGACGGCGGACGCGCGGACGCCCCGCACCAAGCTGGTGTGCACGCTCGGCCCGGCCTCACGCTCCGTGCCCA
The DNA here is from genome assembly GCA_028641055.1 of Alopecurus myosuroides. Lineage (NCBI taxonomy): Eukaryota > Viridiplantae > Streptophyta > Magnoliopsida > Poales > Poaceae > Alopecurus > Alopecurus myosuroides. The sequence goes on from CM054058.1 coordinate 463,685,317, forward strand.
TGCTCGAGAAGCTGCTCCGTGCCGGGATGAACGTCGCGCGCTTCCACTTCTCCCACGGCACCCACGAGTACCACCAGGAGACCCTCGACAGGCCATGCACAACACCGGCACCCTATGCGCCGTCATGCTCGACACCAAGGTGTTCGACAAAAATCCCGCAAGAGGCTGGACTCCTCGCGGGCTTCCGTTCGTGCTCATGTTTGGTTTGTTGGGGTCGATGCTTTCATGTCGTGTCCATGTCAAGCTTTTCGTGTCCGTGACCCGTGCCTCGTCGACGAGTTCTTCGCCGACACGTACCGCTACCCCAAGCCGTGAACGTCCACCTCGCCGAACCCTCGACCGTGTCCGCTTTGCATTGGCCGCCTTCGTGCGCGCCCGAAGACCGGGACCGTCAGGTTCGCCTCCGACCCCAAAGATGATGTTGCCGCGGTTCGCCCACGACTACATCGACCCCGGACGTGAACGACTACTTCCTCTATGGTTCAAAGATCCCGGCTTCGACTACTTCGACGACGATGATCGTGTGGTTTGAGAACGACTACTTCCGCTACTACATCGACATCGGAATGTCTACGCCCCCGACGTCGACTACGCCTACTTCGACTACCTCGACGACGACGCGAGAACGTCTACTTTCCATCCTTCCTCGCCGCCGTCTATCTCCCTCTTCGTCGTCTTCTTCTTCTTCATCCCGAAGACACCGGCGCCGAACCCGAAGATCTTCTTTCCACACGTGTGCACCCCAAACCCCAGCCCTACATATTTATGCCATATTTTCTATAACATGTCATCTATTTTTATAATTATCATGTCATCATGTTGCATCGCATTTGGTGGGTTCAGGTAATAGTAATGACACCTAATAATTAAATATGGAATGTGTTGGGGATGTTGTTATATAATTGTCCCTATTCCATTTAACATTGACTAGCTCATTTTTATCTTGTTTTTGCCATGTTAAATCAACATTTAATATTGTGGGTAGATAAACAACTTGAACCAATCTTTATTCGTCCGGACTCCGGTTCCGATTAAAATGCCTAAGTTGTTTCCCCCGTTGCATCTTGCCATGCCATGCATATAAACTAGGATCATGCTGGATCTTTTGCCGTAGTAGTAATTGTTGCATCCGGTGTTTCTTTTAGCTCGTTGCTTCTTCGCGGATAGGACGTTGAGATGATGTGAGCAACGACCAGTTCTGCTACCTTGCGGGATCTCAGGCAAGTATACTCACTTGCTGCCAAATGGCTGCCTTCCATCACTTGTTACCGATTCTTCCCGTTGTTCTTATTCTAGCCTTTGATTCGATGATTGTGTCTCGATCCTATTATATGTTCACCCTGCAGCCATGATATAGCCTTTTCCCTCCACTTCCTATTAACTGTTGTTTGTTTATCCTGTTGGCCCTCGTGTCGTAGTTGCCTGCTTAGGTTTGTTTGCGCTCTAGTTTTGTTTTCATTTGTTCTATCACCTGTTTAGTTGATAGTTGGGTTTCAATTCAATCAACAACATGTTAATGTTTGGGGTAACAATAATAATTTGATGATAAGGCACCGGCAGGAGCCCCGGGTTAGGGTTTTGGAGCCGGCTGGTGTCGAAACTAGGAAAAGAGTCTTGTCTACTGATCCATGATGAGCGTGCTCACCGCATCCGGGTGGTAGTATGGGACCCCCCTCGACTTAGACCTGATCTGCAGCTTGTCCGAAGAGCCACACTTAGTTCGGGTGTTCCATTTGCTTCTTGCATAATGGGTTGGCCCCCCATGGTTACTGATGATGATGATGAAGCATATAGGGCGAGGCCTGTAGTGCCGGGGTGTTGTGTCCTGCGGGAGTTTTGCACACCTGCGCTGAGTATTCGGCTGCGTGGCTGGGACCTTATAGCTCCGTGGCTCCGAGGATGGGTTGTAGAGACGATTTGAGTCGTGTCGAGCCAACCTGAGTTTTAGTTGGTGGCTCGAGTGTGTACGGGTACTGGAGCACACCCTGCAGGGATGAATCTTCTCGAGAAGCCGTGTTGTCCGCGGTTATGTGACGACTTGGTGAAAGTACTGGCTAACAAGTACTCAGACAACTTACACCTAATCAATAATAATTTGACTAGTAATAGGCATATTGTCACAATAACCTGACTTCACCTTAATCAACTGCGTGAGTTATCCATGGGTTGCTTCCTTAGAAGGGGGTGACATTGGATGGGTTTGTTTGGATTTACTTTCAGTTGGTTACAATACTCGATCTTATCTTCTTTCTGTTAGCCGGAAGTTGTAGTGTGTTTCTGTAGTTGGTTAGTGCAGCCCGCTGCCGCTTATTTGCATTAATCCCTTCCTTTCCGTTGAACCTAAAGTATTTGTATCTTGTGATGACTGGTTACGCCGGTATCTTGTGAGTATGGGTTTTATCCCCTTGCCAGTACTTAACCGTACTGACCCACGAATCCTTTTTCGTGGCTGCATATTCAACATTGCAGTCAACAGGTTTGAAGTCTGACGACGTTAGCTTGGGAATCCCTCCGGCTTGGCCTGGGCAGGGATTGGACGCTCTCGGTTATCTTCAGGACTCTTAGTCCAATTTGTATCTTGTCCGTAGTCGGACGCTATGTTGTTTCTTCCGCTGTTATTTGGATCTTTGTATTGTATCAGTTGTATCCTTGGCTCGTTCGAGTCGTCTTGTATCTATCTGTTTCTGTTGTAATTGTGGAATATTCGTGAACTGTTGTAATGTTATCATAAGTGGCAACCTGGAATCGGTTATTATGCGGATTTGGCGAAAATGCTGAAATCTGCATAGTGCCCGATCTCGGGGCGTCACAAACCACAATTGAATTTTTGTTTTGGAATTCACAATAGAAAACAGATGGAAACAAATGCAAACAATGCAAAGAATATGATGACATGATGCAAAGCAATAACTTAACAAGAAATAAAACATTCTAGGGGGAGATTTTCATACTTGGGATGTTACAAGGCCCTTCGAGGCTTTTGGTCCCTCTGGTGTCGCCTTAGGAAAAGGTTCTTGTCCGCTGATCCAAGAATTAGCGCGCTAACCACATCGTGGGAGGAACGGGACTCCCCGCAACCTACCCGCTGCACTCTTGTCCAGGATGCCACAACTTAGTTCGGTCTTCCCATTTGGGTACGCACATCACCAGTTCTGCAGGTACAATGGCAACAACGTTGAGGATGATGATGGTATGTTACCGATGAGCGTACAATTATATAGGTTTTCGCGGTATGACGTGGAGTGGACAGTTCCAATCAGGTTTGATCCGTTTCACGCGAAGACGCAAACGGCTAGGTCCGATTCGAAGCACCGGCCGAACTCTCGAGGCGGTCCCAACCTAGCTAGGTGGCTACCTGGACTTGTTTGTGGTAAGGTGAAGTGTTGTGCCGACAGTCTCGCGACAGTCTCGGTGCGTGTGGCTACAGTAGTGCATCCCTGCAGGGTTAAATCTTTTCGAGAAGGCGTATCATCCGCGCTTATGTGACGATCTTGGAGAAAGTGCCGGCTTACAAGAGTCAGATAACTTACACCTAATGATATTTGTTACTGTGCGATAACGAGATTACTATTACAACATGTGTGAGTTTTTCCTCGGGTTACCTCCTGACATTGGTTGATGAGGGGGGGGGGGGTAAATCCTGGATGAGTTTGTTTTGGTGAGTAGTTATAGTTTGTTTTGTCGCGCTTTATCATCCCTTTCTAATAGACGAGAGTTGTAGCATGTCTCCATAGACTGCTTAGTGCCGCCCGCTGCCGCTTCATTACACCAACCGCTTCCTTTGTACCCAAAGTATTTGTATCTTGTGATGACTGGTAGCATTGGTATCTTTTGATTATTGATTTCCTCCCGCCGGTACCTTCAAGTACTGACCCCATGATTCGGGGCTGTATTCACAATGCAGTCAGCAGGTTTGAAGTTGACGATGTTAGCTTTGGAATCCCTCCGGCTTGGCCTGGGCAGGGATTGGACGCCATTGGTTATCTTCAGGACTCATAGTCCAATTTGTATCTTGTCCGTAGTCGGACACTATTTTGTCTTCCGCTGTTATTTCGATCTTTGTATTGTATAAGTTGTATTCTTGACTTGTTTGAGTCGTCTTGTATATATCTCTTCTGTTGGTGTTGTGGATTATTCGTGAACTGTTGTAATGATATCAGAAATGACAACTCGGGATCAGATATTATGTGGATTCTGGCGGGAACGCTGAAATCCCCATAGTACCCGATCCAGGGTCGTCACATCATTCCTCCCACGATGTGGTTAGCGCGCTCATTCTTGGATTAACGGACAAGAAACTTTTCCTAAGGCGACACCCAAGGGACCAAAAGCCTCGACGGGCCTCCCGCTGGTGTCTTAACTCGAATTCAAATTTTATTATTACCCCAATCGTTAAGATCATTTGAAATAAGTTGAAACAACCTATCATACTTGTCAGGTGACAAGGAACCAAACTCGCCAAAGAACCTAAGCATGCGCTACGACTCACAAGGCAAACAAGAAACAAACATGTCATAGGAGGTGGGGGATGAGGCTATATCATGGCTGCAAGGTAAACATATGATAGGATCGAGACACAAACATCGAATCATAAGGCTAGAATAAAGACAACAGAAAACATCCATAAAAAGTGAGGAACTGCAGCTATAGTTAGCAAGTGAGTAAAGCTTGCGTGGAATCCAGCTTGTAGAGGTAGCAGAACTTGTTGGTGCTCACATCATCTCAATTTCCTATCCGCGAAGAAGCAAAGCACTAGAAGAAACATTGTATGCAACAATTACTTCTAGGGAAAAAGATTCAGCATGATCCTATTTTATATGCATGAAATGCGAGATGCAAAGAAACATGCACTTAACCACTTTAAATGGAATCAGAATCCCATTAATTAATTTAGAAGGTTAAGTTATTTATCTACCCATCAAAATTAAATGTTGTTTAGCATGGAGAAAAATTTATAGGTGAGCTAAACCAATTTAAATGGAATAGGGCACAAATTGAATTAAGTACCCAACACATTCCATGTTTATTATTTAGGTGAACATACATAACACAACTAAAATGCAATATGAAAGATGCAAACATGAGTATGGATGGCATATTAATGTTCCTTGCATTTTTTTGATAAAAATAGAAATAAAGTTTGTGTTATTTGGATAAGTGAAACAAAAGTTATAAACATTTAAAGATTAGGGTGTTTTATGCAAAAATAGGGACGTGATTGTGAGAGAAACAGAGAGTGGGAATGCTGCGGTGCAAAACTGGGAAGGCTAAGGGCCTGGGTGCAAAGAATCAGAACCGAATCTGGATCTGGGAGGGTTTCACCGTCGGGGTAGCTAGCCGGAGAGAATGACAAGTGGGCCCAAGCCAGCATGGCGCTGACGAGGCAAAGGTGGCTGCGCACGGTGGAAAAAAGAAATAAAAGTTGGAGGCAATGCCTCATGCGGGATTCGAACCAGGTGATCCAGATGTGCGGATCGGGTGCACAGCCACTGGGCTATGTGTGCGTTCATGTTGTGTTACAGATCGTACGTGAAATAAGATAGATAGAGCCGGGTTAACTGAATTTTGCCAAAAGACATGCAGGCTTCAGGTTCAGATGCAGCACGACGGAAGCATCTGCAGTGACCACGATGATGCCGCTCGACAGCGGGCACCCAGAGCAAAACGGGCAGGAGAAAGGAGGGGTCCCAGAGGACAGAAGGCTCACCGAGGTTCGGGGCGGCGGAGAAGCTGTACTAGAGCACGACGACGCTGATCAGTAGAAGAAGAGGAAGACGGCGTCCTGCAGTTTACTCCTCACGGACGAACGACGAGATGGACGAGGACGGCGCGGCGCTGCTGGCCCTTCCCAGGTCCGGCTACTGGTCATTGATGGTGGAGGATGGTGGTGCGGTTCCGTTCCGATCGTCGGTTGTCCTTCTCGACGATTATGGCACCGACTCCGCGTGCTCCCATCTCCGTTCAAGGTTTCATGGTGGTTAAATACACTTGTAGAAAAAAGGCCTTCCATACGCCCCCCCCCCCAAAATGTCCGAACCGTGACTAAAGGGGTCTTTAGTCGCGGTTCGGGAGGCGACCCGCGACTGAAGGTCTTGAGTGGCGGTTTGGGAAGCGCGCGGAGGGCTTTAGTCCCGGTTGGCCTGGCCACCCGCGACTAAAGGTCCAAACTGCTCGCCTCCCGGTCTTTAGTCACGGTTGGCTTGGCCACCCGCGACTAAAGTTTCGAACTGCTCGCCTCCCGCGCGGTTCTAATTCGCGAGCGAGGCAGGCCTCGTTGCTACAGTGCGCCCGCGGCTCTCTCTTCTTCTTCCTCCACCATGGATTCTCCCGGTGGCCACACCATGCGGCAAGACTCTCCACGTCGCCTATACCAACAATTGCGAGATCCTCCCTGAAGTTCTTGACCGTTTGAGGAAACTCTATGAAGCACATGAACACCACAAGTTCTTTGGGCTTGATCTCGAGTACACGGCCAATCAAAAGGATGTGGCCGTCATCCAGATTGCTTACAAGGAAACCGTTCCGGTCTTCCAATGGGCAAGATACGCACACAATCTCTTGTAGGATAGTTAATGTACACGTGCCCATTTTGTTCATAGATTGCGTCGGAATAATTGCATAGAATTTGTATTGTATAGGAAAATTGTGTTGTCATGTGCAACATTTGATAGCAATAGTGATATATAGAGAGGAAAATTGCATAGATTAGCAATATTTAACTTTAATTTATATCAATGGCATTTTCGATTTGTTGTTGCATTGAAAGAATACACTTGTTGCAACAATATCTAACATGTGTTCCATTTTTGTTGTTGCAGTAGTGCAAAGAAATGTCCAGAACTTATGGATTTTCTTGTCAACAAAGGTTTCGACTTTTGTAGCGTCGATATCACAAATGACCAGCAGAAGATGATGCGCACCTGGAATATTGAGATACCTGAAGACCACTATATTGATCTTCAGGACTTGATCCATTTTGATGAGCTGGACGGGGAAAAGACCGGGATGGCTCAGATGGCAACTGCCTTCATCCACCACGACTACAGAACGATGAAGACTAGTTTCCCCTTGAGAAATCACAACTATTGGGGGAAGAACCCACTTGACCTGATCAATCTCCAGTATGCAGCAATATATGCATATGTTGCGTTCGAGTTGTTCCGCATCTACTCTTCGAATCCGAAGATCACCCGGGCTCCGGAGCTCGAGTAGATGGTTGTTTGTGTACCGCTATGTTTGCATTATTCGAGACTTTATATATGTAGTACTACTATTATGTACCGCTATGTTTGCATTATTCGAGACTTTATATATGTAGTACTACTATTATGTAATGGATATATGTCCTATATTATTTCTATTAATTGTGTATGTGTTTAAGTACCGATGTGTTTAAGACTAACTCCTTTGCAAAATATTTGAGAAAACGAGTGGAAAACATGGAAAACAGAAGGTTACTTAAATGTCTCAAAACCTTGTGAGAGAAGAAGACTAATGAAATGGCTCAAATAAAACCAAGGGTTAAAAAGGACATGATGCATTCATAAGAACTGGAAAATAGAAGAGATTTAGGAAAGGGGAGACAAAAGATTTCCTAAGATTAAGAGATATGACCACTTAATCAAGATGCATTCATAAGGACTGGAAAACAGTGAGATAAAATATTTTTCTGAATTTTTTGATATATTATTTGTATTTTTAAGATTTTAAAATGAATTAGTTTTATTTTTCTTAATTTTTTGATATATTATTTGTATTTTTAAGATTGTAAAATGAATTAGTTTTATTTTTCTAATATTTTTGATATATTATTTGTATTTTTCAGATTGTAAAAAGTTAATGTTTATTTATTTATTCAAAATTATTATTACATCATTACTTTTGTTTATTAAAAGATTTATTTGAAATTAAAACAATAAAGAACTGTGGCATCGACCAACATGTTAATAGGATTGATATAATACTAGTATCACATACATGCGTGCGAAACACTTAGATGCGGGACGGGATGGAACTCGGAAGTTAAGCGTGCTAGTGCTAGAGTAGTGGGAGGATGGGTGACCGGGCGGGAACTTTGACCACGAATAAGTAATTTGACTAGAGATAATTATAGTTAGACACTAAGCAAATAATAAAAATTCTGAAAAAAGGGAGTGGAAAATAATTAGAAACCCAAATGAATTAAAAAAAATTTAACGAAATAGCCTTTAGTCCCGGTTCGTGTTACCAACCGGGACTAAAGGTCCTCCGCCCCCGGCGCACGCCAGCCGCCCACGTGGACGGGCCTTTAGTCGCGGTTCGTAAGAGACGCGACTAAAGGGGGGGGGGGGTTAGTCGTGCATATTTAGTCCCGGTTGCACGGCCAGGATTAATGGCCTTTGCGAACCGGGACTAAAGGCCTATTTTCTACCAGTGAATAAGAAGAAGTCACATGAGAAAGAAAGAAGCAGAGAAGGAAGAGAGGAGGGTGGCGGCGGCGATGGAAAAGGGGGGAAGAGAGATTGGTTAGGGTTATGGGGTTCTCCTTGGGTAGATAAAGAGAGGAGAGGAGGGGACCAGAAGGGGCCGTGGACAGCGACATGAGCGATCACGCTCTCCTTGTTGCTGTAGGTACGAGGAAGGAGAGGGGTTGGTAGGCTGGTTCGGTTGTGTTGAAAACGGGCTCGCTTTAGCCCTTTACCAAAACGTTTTTTTTCATCTTTTATAATTTCTATTTTACACTTTCAGGAAATAGGAAAAAGTTTTAAGTGTTATTAAAATAGTTTTGAGAGAACAAACAATTTCATAAAGTTAGTGAAACGGTTTGATGCATTTAAAAATATTTGTTGCAAGTTTTAGATGCATGTTGATGCACTATGACATGCGATGCAAAAGAAAAACAAGCAACACAATTTTACTGTGGAAAAATCCCCGGCCGTTACAGCCAAGGAAGCTAAGAAGGCACCACGACTCTCAAGGCCAACAAATTAAACAAACAACAAGGTAATAGGATGTGGAGGGAAGGTTATATCATGGTTGCAAGACAAATATGTGCATATGATCGCCACCAATAATCGTAATACAAGTATAGCATAATAGACAACATCAAGCGTAGGTAGCAATGAGGAATCTTCGAACATCGATAGCAAGTGAGTAAAGATTGCCTGGAATCCACCTTGTAGAGGAAGCAGAACTTGTCGTTGCTCACATCATCTCAACGTCCTATCCGCGAAGAAGCGAAGCGCTAGAAGAAACACCGGATGCAACAATTACTACTAGGGCAAAAGATCCAGCATGATCTAAGTTTATATGGATGGCATGCTAGATGCCGAAGAAGACGCAACTTAACCATTTTAAGTCGAGCCGAAAACTCAACATTTAATTTAGGAGGTTCAAGTTATTTGTCTAGGCAACAATATTAAATGTTGTTTAACATGGAGAACAAATCATAGGTGAGCTATACAAGATTAAATGGAATAGGGCACAATTTAAATTAAGTACCCAACACATTCCATGTTTTTTATTTAGGTGAACATACATAACACAACTAAAACGCAATATGAGAGATGCCAACATGAGCATGGATGACATATTAAGAATCTATGCATTTTTTTGATAAAAATAGACATAAACTTTGCGTGATTTGGATTGATAAAACAAAAGTTATAAACATTTGAATATTAGGGCGTTTTCTGCCAAAAACAGGGACCTGTGTGTGAAGAAACAGTGAACTGGATGGCTTCATTACAAAAAGGAGAAGTCCATGGGCCTGGGTGCAAGATGTCAGATCCGGATCGGGATCTTGGGAGTTTTCTCACCGCACTTGAAGCTGCTTCGGTGAGTGACAGGTGGGGTCTAGTGCCACATTGAAGTGAAGCGCTAGAAGAAAGACCGGATGCAACAATTACTACTAGGGAAAAAGATCCAACCTGGTCCTATTTTATATGCATGGCATGCGAGATACCGAAGAAGATACAACTTAACCAATTTAAGTTGAGCCGAAAACCCAACATTTAATTTAGGAGGTTCAAGTTAGTTGTCTAAGCATCAATATTAAATGTTGTTTCACATGGACAATAAATCATAGGTGAGCTATACAAGATTTAATGGAATAGGGCACAATTTAAATTGAGTACCCAACACATTCCCTGTTTATTATTTAGGTGAACATACATACAAAACCAAAATGCAAGATGAAAGATGCAATTATGAGCATGGATGACATATTAAGAATCTATGCATTTACATGATAAAAATAGACATGAAGTTTGCGTGATTTGGATTGATAAAACAAAGTTATAAACATTTGAATATTAGGGTGTTTTCTGCCAAACACAGGGACCTGTGTGTGAAGAAACAGTGAACTGGATGGCTTCGTTACAAAAGTAGAAGGCCAGGGGCCTGGGTACAAGATGTCAGATCCATATCGGGGTCTAGGGAGTTTTCTCACCGCACTTGAAGCTGCTTCGGTGAATGACAGGTGGGGTCTAGTGCCATACTGAAGTGAAGCGCTAGAAGAAACACCGGATGCAACAATTACTACTAGGTCAAATGATCCAGCATGATCCTATTTTATATGCATGGCATGCGAGATGCCGAAGAAGATGCAACTTAACCAATTTAAGTTGAGCCGTAAACCCAACATTTAATTTAGGAGGTTCAAGTTATTTGTCTAAGCATCAATATTAAATGTTGTTTAACATGGAGAACAAATCATAGGTGAGCTATACAAGATTAAATGGAATATGGCACAATTTAAATTAAGTACCCAACACATTCCATGTTTATTATTTAGGTGAACATACATAACACAACTAAAATGCAAGATGAAAGATGCCAACATAAGCATGGATGACTATTAAGAATCTATGCATTTTTCTGGTAAAACTAGACATAAAGTTTGCATGATTTGGATTAATAAAACAAAAATTATAAATATTTGAATATTATGGTGTTTTCTTCCAAAAACAGGAACTTGTATGTGAAGAAACAGTGAACTGGATGGCTTCGTTACAAAAAGGAGAAGGCCAGGGGCCTGGTTGCAAGATGTCAGACCCAGATGGGGATATGGGGAGTTTTGTCACCGCACTTGAAGCTGCTTCGGTGAATGACAGGTGGGGTCTAGTGCCATACTGACATGGGCGGAGGACCCCTTAGGGCAAGGTAGGGTGGCCGCCCTCCCTTGATTTTTGGCAAAAAACGACTATATGTAGGCATTTTCGTATATACACATGTATCTTTACGTGTTTCTCTCGTTTCTGAAAAAACTAGTTGCCATGTACATGCAACACACGCCTTCACTATTAAGGGGAACAATTTACATCTTGAAACTGGGATTACTTATTTTGTTCGTCTTCATCTTGAATAAAAATGCTAAATTCAATTTTTCTAACATGCACACATTTCTCAGTAAAATCAAACTTCACCCTAAGAGATTCATGCACACGTCCATCTTTTCTATATTTTAATAAATATTTAGTATATCATGCTTCTCATTAGTGCTTCACCATGTCTAAATTGGAAACTGAAACTCCACAAATCGAAATCAAAACATGTGTGGCTTCAATATAATATTAGGAAGCTCCATGCTTTTGTGTGTGGTTTATTGGACATTCTATGGTCCCTAAACAAATCTTGAAAATTTCAGTTTTTCAAACTTCTTCTAGAAATTCTCATGTTTTTTACCAGTGGGGCCCACTTATTTCCCCTACCTTGTCTTCTTCTAGAGACCGCCTACCTGCTTGCTTGCCTCATTGCTAGGATAAGTCCACGAGTTTCCCCTCACTCTACTCTCTTTCCGGGTATCTCTCGCTCTCCCTTTTTCTCCGCCGTCGCCGCGGTACTCCGTTGTTTTAGGAAGTCTGAAACGAATCTAAGACCCCTCCCCTAGATCCACCTAGACGTCTTCTCCCTCCTATGGGATTTGAGGGCGGACAGAATCCGACGAATCAGACTTGTCTTTCCCAACCCCAACCGAGATCGACGTTGCCTCGATCTCCACCGTACGGCAACCTCCGTTTTCTCTGACCACCTCCACGCTTCCTGATGAATTCCTGCCCCCCCCTGTAATGGTTGCCGCCGCAAGTCCGGAACATAGACATCAACTCTCATGTCAAAAGAAAAAACAGCAATTCAGATTTACAAGTCATCCAAGATATGAAATGTCCTATAATTTCTACAGCTAAACTTTGGGTTGTGCTCGTGGTAGTCGGTGGCTCGCTATACCATGTTGCCTTCCAGGCTTCCACATGGATGCCAGGCAGGCGATGCATCCACACTGTTGGGGCGCGTAGAGATAAACGAAAACTTTTCCTACGCAATGCTCCCAAGATCTAGCCGAGGTAGAAGACCACGAGTATTACCACTAGACGCGCAGGTGCGGATTATCGGTGCAGCGCGTCGGAGCAGTGCAGTCCCACGATCCGGTCCGGCCGATCCAATCCCTCGAACGTCGAAGTGCTGAACGTACAACACCTCTTCCGGTATCCACACGTACGAGGAGGAGCTCCGACGGCGGACTGCTAGGTCCGGTGCGGCGGTTGGACTGAGTGGGGCTAGGGTTCCCGACGCATGGGAGAGTGGACTGACTTGCCCGCTGGGCAACCTGCGCCCCTCTTTATATAGCGTATGGTAATGCGCTTCACAACACTTGTGGCCCATTCCCTCTGTGAGTCCGACTCACAAAATCAGTCCATTTCTTGTTCGGGTCCAACCCGACCAATACTTGCTCCCGCTCTTAAGTGTGCGACCCTGCAGGCTTATGGCGACTTGGACACGATTTGAGTCCAACTCCCAATCGATCAATCGGTAGCGGCTCCTAGCAGAACGTGCCGACTCCCAAGTACCATTGAGTCATGACGACATACCTTTCAATGTGATATTCATCTTAGTCCTTTTTGCCTCACGATATACCTTGTCAAACTATAGACGATTTTATCGTCATCCCTTAAATAGTTCAACTCTCTTCTCGACCCGTGATATGTGATTCTTCTGACTAACTCTTAGTCAATCGACACAGTTAACACTTAACTGAGTCGCGCATGGCAATGCTTCCTGAATCATATCACTCGAGAGGGCCCAGAGAATATCTCTCCATTCGAAGGGGCAAAATCCCATCTTGATTATCCACATCACGCAGCTTGCTTCTCATTCGACCCGAACTCTGCCTTTATAGTTGCCTTTTCACAGAACAACGTTTGACAGAACCTAAGTCGGTGATCCACAACTCGGATTGTGCGACAACCTCAGGTCTAAGGATTACATTGATTGAGACATGCAAATGACGACTTGATCGTTGCATCTCAATGTGGGTCAGTCCGACTTGCTAAACTCTTTAGCCAAGTCCGTGAACGTTGGAATGGCATCACCATGCCCATGACAAGTGGAACCGTGTCATCAGTCAACACTCACATTAGTCTAGGGTGTGTGTCCAGCACAACCTAAATGACCAAGGACAATCTAGTATGAACAACATGAATATGTAGTTCCACAATCGAATCACATATTCAATGACATATATCAGATGTTCAAAACAAGGACAACTTTATAACTTTATGAATACAGTGGGAATTACATCATACATGATTTCCTCTAGGGCATATTCCCAACAGTCTCCCACTTGCACTAGAGTCAATCATCCTGGCATCATATGCCTAGGCATCTAATGCCCATACCTCTCGTGTGCGCCTCATGCTTAGGCTGTGGTAGCGCCTTTGTCAACGGATCTGCAATATTTGCATCCGTGTGTACTTTGCATAACTTGATATCACCTTGTTCGACAAACTGGCGAATGAGGTGGTACCGCATGAGTATATGTTTATTCTTCTGGTGTTGTCTAGGTTCCTTGGCTTGTGCGATAGCACCATTGTTGTCACAATATACGTCCAATGGATTGGACGCGCCCTGAACCACACCTACATCTATCAGGAGCTTCCTGATCCAAACATCTTCCTTTGCCGCCTCTGAGGCAGCAATATACTCAGCCTCTGTTGTAGATGCAAACACCGTATCTTGCTTGGAACTCTTCCAGCTCACAGCTCCTCCGTTCATTACGAAAACGTATCCCGATTGTGAACGAGAATCATCTGAGTCGGTGAGATAACTCGCATCCGTGTAACCCTTTACACTGAATTCCTCATCCCCTCCATAAACTAGGAACATTTCCTTAGTATTTCTCAAATACTTAAGGATGTTTTTAACCGCTGCCCAGTGGGCTTCGCCAGGGTCAGCCTGGTATCTGCTCGTAACACTTAGAGCATAGGAAACATCTGGCCTAGTACAAATCATAGCATACATGATGGATCCGATTGCCGAAGTATACGGGATCACACTCATCCGACTTCGCTCATCAGTTGTCGAAGGACACTGAGTCTTGCTAAGTTTTATGCCATGGGACATCGGTAAGAATCCCTTCTTGGACTCTTCCATTTTGAATTTCTTCAAAACCTTGTCCAGATAAGTACTCTGACTCAATCCAATGAGCCGCCTGGATCTATCTCTATAGACCCTGATTCCTAATATGTAAGTTGCCTCACCCAAATCCTTCATTGAGAAACTCCTTTCCAATGACTCTTTGGTTTCTTGCAACATCATGACATCATTTCCAATCAGCAATATGTCATCCACATATAAGATTAGAAAGTTTACTTTGCTCCCACTAAACTTCTTGTATAAACAAGAATCATGATCGCTCTTGATGAAGCCAAACGATTTGACTACCTCATCAAAGCGAATGTTCCAACTCCGAGATGCTTGCTTCAACCCATAAATGGATTTCTGAAGTTTGCATACCTTGTCAGCATTAGCTGGATCGACAAAACCTTCGGGCTGTATCATATACACGTCCTCAGTTAAATTTCCATTAAGGAAAGCCGTCTTGACATCCATCTGCCATATCTCATAGTCGAAATAGGCTGCTATGGCTAACATTATCCGAATTGATTTAAACATCGCTACAGGCGAGAATGTTTCGTCGTAGTCAACTCCTTGAACCTGTCGGAACCCCTTCGTGACAAGTCGTGCTTTATAGACGGAAATATTTCCATCCATATCAATTTTCTTCTTAAAGACCCATTTGCACTCGACGGGTCTTGCACCGTCAGGCAGATCAACCAAATTCCAAACTTGGTTTTCATCCATGGAGTTTAACTCGGATCTCATGGCTCCAAGCCATGACTCGGAATCAGATCCCACCATCGCTTCCGAATAAGTTGCCGGCTCATTACTGTCTAACAGTAAAACATCTCGAGCACTCTGTAATCTGGCAGATCTCCGTGGTTCAGGTGCTATTACCGGTGTAGGTACCACGACCGGCTCAGCCTCCAAGGCGTTCGCCGACTCGCCGCTAGCCGGTTCCTCTCGAATTTCTTCGAGTTGCACTGTGCTCCCACTGACTTCCCGACTGAGAAACTCTTTATCAAGGAAGACACCATTCCGAGCGACAAACACTTTGCCCTCTTCCCGGTTGTAGAAGTAGTACCCCAAGGTTTCCCTCGGATACCCCACGAAAATACACTTATCCGACTTAGGCATGAGCTTGTCCGACTGAAGTCGCTTGACAAATGCTTCACAACCCCAAATCTTAAGAAAAGACAAACCTGGCTTTTTACCAGTCCATATCTCATGTGGTGTCTTCTCTACTGACTTTGATGGTACTCTGTTTAGTGTGAAAGCTGCAGTTTCTAGACAATAACCCCAAAATGATAAAGGTAGATCTGTCCGACTCATCATTGATCGTACCATGTCCAACATGGTCCGATTTCTCCGTTCCGATACACCATTTCTCTGCGGTGTACCCGGCGGAGTAAGTTGAGGAACTATTCCACAACTCTTTAGATAGTCATCAAACTCATGGCTCATGTACTCGCCTCCACGGTCCGACCGTAGAAACTTTATTTTCTTGCCGAGCTGATTTTGTACTTCATTCTGGAATTCCTTGAACTTTTCAAAGGCTTCCGACTTGTGTTTCATTAAATAGATATATCCATACCTACTTAAATCATCAGTGAAGGTAATGAAGTACTCATAACCACCTCTGGCTGTCGTGCTCATTGGTCCACATACATCACTATGTATTAGTTCCAACAAGTCGGACGCCCTTTCACAACTCCTTGCAAAAGGTGTCTTGGTCGTCTTTCCTAGTAGGCATGATTCGCATGTCTCGAATGACTCTAAGTCAAACGAAGTTAGAAGTCCATCATCATGGAGCTTCTTCATGCGCTTCCAACTTATATGACCAAGCCGACAGTGCCAAAAGTAAGTCATATTCAGATCATTTGGTTTCAACCTTTTAACATTTATGTTAGAGACCAATTCACTATCAAGATTTAAAATAAATAACCCGTTCTGAACGGGTGCAAAGCCATGAAACATATCTTTCAAATATAAAGAACAACCATTATTCTTAATATTCGACTCATAACCTTGTCTCATCAAACATGAGGCGGAAATAATGTTTCGACTAAGCGCTGGAACATAATAACAATTATTTAGTTCCAAAATAAATCCTGAAGGTAAATGAAGTTGCATCGTGCCGACTTCCAACGCAGCGACTCTCGCCTTGTTGCCGACCCGAATATCAACCTCTCCTCTTGCCACGCTCCTAGTTCTTACCATCCCCTGCAACGAGTTGCAAATGTGAATGACTGATCCAGTATCATATACCCAAGAACTATTAGGTGCATCAGCAAGATAAATGTCTATAACATTGCACAGAAGTGTACCTGAGTCGGAAGTCATACCTCCACTTTTGGCCTTGTCAGCCAAATACTTGGTGCAGTTCCTCTTCCAGTGGCCATCCTGCTTGCAATAGAAGCAATTGGCTCCGGCTGTAGGAGAAGGCTTAGTCTTTGAGGGAGCACTCTGGACAGGGCCATGGGCGCTACCTCCTGACTTATCCTTCTTCTTCTTAGTCCAAGAACTCTTCTTGAACTTAGCCTTATTCTGCACCATCAACACTTGACTGGCGCCTTTCTTAATATCAGCCTCTGCCGTTTTGAGCATCCCATGTAATTCAGTGATACTCTTATCCATAACATGCATATGGTAGTTCGAGGTGAACGGACCATACGCACTAGGAAGAGAGTTCAGAATTATATCAGTAGCGATCTCTTCGTTAATTGAGAAGCCCAACCGATCCAAAGACTGTATGTAACCAATCATCTTGATTACATGCGAACTCAGTGGATCGCCGTCTTTCAGCTTACAGCCAAGCAAAGCTTGAGAGACTTGATACCTCTCAGTCTTTGCTTGAGCCTGGAACATACTTTTGAGGCTTTCGATCATATCGTAGGCCTCAACATTTTCGAACTGCTGCTGCAAGTCCGGTTCCATGTGTGCAAGCATAAGACATCTAATTTCTGTAGACTCATCTCTAGTCTTACGGTAGGCATTTGTGACAGCGACAGTCGCATCATCATCAGGCTCTTCTGGAAGTGGAGTTTCTAGAACATGTTCTTTCTTGTCATGTTTGAGGACTATCCTCAGATTACGATACCAGTTGGTGAAATTAGTTCCATTAAGCTTATCTTTCTCTAGGATTGACCTCAACGCAAACGCGGACAACTGAGGAAGGTTGCTAGGTGCCATTGATCTACAACAGAAAATACGCAAAAACACTTAAGACATGTATTCATAAAAGAGCAGGCATATTAAACGCTTTAATACTTATGCTCCCACTAGAACCAACATCCCTCCGATGGTTGCTAAGTGATTCAAGATCCTAAATAAGCAAGCCGACTAGTGAGCTTTAGCATCAGCGCTAGCTGTCAAGTGATCTAGGTAGGAAACACCTTGCCAATCGTATCTCTATACGACTCCTGTTAGTTAGGTGACATCACATGCCCCGGCTCCCAACCTACCTCGCCCCGAGCCCCACAACCGTTGTGATGGACTCGTCTAGATTACCAAGTGCTTCTGCTTGTAAGAGTCCGACTCAAACCCACCTAACCGGAAAGAATTGGTAGCACCTCAATTTTATGAGCCCACTACCAAGAATGTCCGACTTGTGATGGTGCAGCACTGGCGGGGCGACCGACTAGACCTTCTTTGAGGGATTAAAGAATCTACCAACTATCTAAATAGAGGTAAATAGAGACATAACAATAACAAAAATAAATCAATTATAATGTGAAATGGTATGGCTCTCTTCATGGTGATCTCCATCTCCACGAAGCTTGTAAGTCGACTCGTGCCAACTCTTGTCACGTGCCATCTTACTCCATGTAGCCGACTTGTACATCGAATTGCATGCCACCGGTTTCTCCAACAAGCTACACTAGCTATTAAATCAAAATTTACATAGAGAATCCGACACGCAGGCCGGTATACAATAAAATGACAGCACCTAGGCTCCAGCCGGCTGACAAAAAACATGATACACAGATCATGTATGGATTACACACATCACATGCACATAAGCCATACCATTCACAACTTCCTGCAAAAACAAGTTATGCATAGAGACGATATCTATCGGCGTTGTGAAACTCGTAACGACATCTAAGGCGCTACGACAGGGCGAAGCCGGCGGTCCCTATTCTGATCCGTATTCCGATTCGACCAAACTCTTTGATCTTCGATCACCGCAACTGGATTTATGTGTCATGGTATACCCTGATGGCGGAAACCGACCGGTAGGGGTAAGTTGTTCCACGACCTTAGCAGTATGATCACGGAAACCTGATCATCCATTAACCCCGAGTACGATTGATCCAATCAACCTTGTACAAAACCAATCTATCTCATAGACCGACCACGAAAACAGCAATTAGATCACATCTAACGCTAACTACATATCATATATGTACGGATCTCAGGCCTAATACCAGAAGCTACCGCTCTGATACCACTGTTGGGGCGCGTAGAGATAAACGAAAACTTTTCCTACGCAATGCTCCCAAGATCTAGCCGAGGTAGAAGACCACGAGTATTACCACTAGACGCGTAGGTGCGGATTATCGGTGCAGCGCGTCGGGGCAGTGCAGTCCCACGATCCGGTCCGGCCGATCCAATCCCTCGAACATCGAAGTGCTGAACGTACAACACCTCTGCCGGTATCCACACGTACGAGGAGGAGCTCCGACGATGGACTGCTAGGTCCGGTGCGGCGACTGGACTGAGTGGGGCTAGGGTTCCCAAGGCATGGGAGAGTGGACTGACTTGCCCGCTGGGCAACCTGCGCCCCTCTTTATATAGTGTATGGTAATGGGCTTCACAACACTTGTGGCCCATTCCCTCCATGATTCTGACTCACAAAACCAGTCCATTTCTTGTTCGGGTCCAACCCGACCAATACTTGCTCCCGCTCTTAAGTGTGCGACCCTGCAGGATCATGGCGACTTGGACACGATTTGAGTCCAACTCCCAATCGATCAATCGGTAGCGGCTCCTAGCAGAAGGTGCCGACTCCCAAGTACCATTGAGTCATGACGACATACCTTTCAATGTGATATTCATCTTAGTCCTTTTTGCCTCACGATATACCTTGTCAAACTATAGGCGATTTTATCGTCATCCCTTAAATAGTTCAACTCTCTTCTCGATCCGTGATATGTGATTCTTCTGACTAACTCTTAGTCAATCGACACAGTTAACACTTAACTGAGTCGCGCATGTCCATGCTTCCTGAATCATATCACTCGAGAGGGCCCAGAGAATATCTCTCCATTCGGAGGGGCAAAATCCCATCTTGATTATCCACATCACGCAGCTTGCTTCTCATTCGACCCGAACTCTGCCTTTATAGTTTCCTTGTCACATAATAACGTTTGACAGAACCTAAGTCGGTGATCCACAACTCGGATTGTGCGACAACCTCAGGTCTAAGGATTACATTGATTGAGACATGCAAATGACGACTTGATCGTTGCATCTCAATGTGGGTCAGTCCGACTTGCTAAACTCTTTAGCCAAGTCCGTGAACGTTGGAATGGCATCACCATGCCCATGACAAGTGGAACCGTGTCATCAGTCAACACTCACATTAGTCTAGGGTGTGTGTCCAGCACAAACTAAATGACCAAGGACAATCTAGTATGAACAACATGAATATATAGTTCCACAATCGAATCACATATTCAATGACATATATCAGATGTTCAAAACAAGGACAACTTTATAACTTAATGAATACAGTGGGAATTACATCATACATGATTGCCTCTAGGGCATATTCCCAACATATATCCACCGTACGGCAACCTCCGTTTTCTCTGACCACCTCCACGCTTCCTGATGAATTCCTGCCCCCCCTGTAATGGTTGCCGCCGCAAGTCCGGAACATAGACATCAACTCTCATGTCAAAATAAAAAACAGCAATTCAGATTTACAAGTCATCCAAGATACGAAATGTCCTATAATTTCTATAGCTAAACTTTGGGTTGTGCTCGTGGTAGTCGGTGGCTCGCTATACCATGTTGCCTTCCAGGCTTCCACATGGATGCCAGGCAGGCGATGCAGCCACACTTGACCAGAAGGCCATTAAAAATCATCCAGGAGCACACTCACTTCGTCCTCGCTTCCTCGCTCCACTACTGAACACTCATAGTGCAGTGCACAACGAAAAAAAATTCTTTTAGATTGGAAAATGGCGTAGCTAAGAGTGCTCGCCGACAAGCAGCCTCACCAAGAAGCGTTGCACGACCACAACACCACAAGGGCGCTGGCAGCCACGACCGTAACAAGAAAGCGTGCACGGGCCCGTCCGGCATGCTCAGGGAGCACAAGGTGCTAAAGCTGGCGCGCGCCTAGCGCCGGCTGGTGGAGGTCCCATACACTTGGACGTTAGCGCACACGGCCAACGCTGGACGGGTCTCGGCCATCACCGTGGCCGCGCTCCCCTGCCACCGGATCGGCGCCGACAACTCCATGATGGTCGAGTCCGACCCCACCACCGGTGCCGCCCGCAAGCACTGCATCAGCATGGTAAACATGCTCGACATCCTCACCCACATCAGGAGGCCGGTCAGGATGACGATGTTGCCGGCGTCGTAGAGGATATCCAGGCCACACCACCGGTCGTGGACTTCGACCGTCGCATATCCGTGACCGTGCCTGTGACCCAAAGTTTAAAATAGCGGGCTATTGCAAATAGCGCCGGTGATTTCAGAAGCTACGAAAGGATATAGCCGGGCTATAACCATATAGCCGTTTACTAGAATATTGAAAAAATGGTAAAATTTAGACAACATATAATCGTTTATATAATATTATTCGCAAACGCATAACGTAACAACATAATCATATAAGATGAATGAACAATCAGAAGTTTAAATAAGAACTATTCATAACACAGTTCAGCAGTTCTGAAACCAGGTCAATATGTATCGCACTCGCACCTCACACCTCACAACAACAATTAAACAACCAACGGTGATTGATTTGAGCTCCGAAATTGATGAAGGTGACAATTTTTGGTCCAAATTTTTTGACCCCTTAGACGGGATATAGCCGGGCTAAGAGGCTATATCCGGGCTATATCCATACAGCCGGGATATTAGCGGCTATTCTCCATATAGCCTCTGAAGGCTCTAACCGTAGCCCCGAGCCTCTCGGAAGGCTATAGTCTGGCTATTTAAAACTTTGCTGTGACCTCTGAAATTTCTGTGGCACTTTGATTTCGCACAAAATTCAGACCGAGATGAAACTTACCCACAATTGACGTTGTTGTGATTAATCAACTGCGATTGAAGCGTGGGCGTTCACGCAAGGGCGCGCATTGCATGCTAGAGAGATCCGCAGAGAACATGTTGGCGATGGAGCTGGTGTACAGGATGATTTTCCACATGGACGTAGTCAGTTTGCTGCGCGGGAATAGCGCCAGCTCAGCGGCATCCTCTCGTGCACCGTCTGGGGTCTCGCGGCGAGCGAAGCCGTTCTCGTGGTGGCCAACCGCGCCAAGGTCATAGAGGCTATCAGTACGATGTGGGCAGCGTCGCTCACCGCCATACCTCTTGTGAACACCCCCGTCGGTGCACATCCTACAAGATGTAAGCCATCCGGGCCACCCGCGCCACGCACTGCTTCCTTTTTGTTGTTCTGTTCGTATTCATCGATGTGGCTGATCTGTTTGTTTGTCCTGCGTGCAGGGGAGATGGAATAAGGTGGTGGATACGTTCTCAGCGACGTACATCGGTACATGCACAAATGCCTAGCTGTGGTCATGGATGGGACTACCGTACGTGACGGAGTTCAAGAAGAAGGTGGCGGAGTACCGTCGGGGCATCGTGGTTCTTTCTGTTTTCAGAGAGGAAACGATAGGACCGTACCGGTTCGTCGGTGGCCACTTAAGCTATGGCAGATATTGTAATTTAGCCTTGTGTTTTGTACCTCAACATTGAAAACATTTTGTCCGTTTGATCTACATGGTTTGACGGTCAAGATTGATTGTATCTATGAAGTTTGCTCTTTTATTAAGTAGTTTAGAAAAACTGGAGGAGAAGAAGTAATTGGGCCATTTGATAGTGAGTGAGCCGACTTGGGCCCTGGTGGGCTGACCGCGGGAGGCGCACCTGGAACTCGTTACTATCTATCTATACCTAATAATAAAAGCATTAAGGTTTCTGCCAAAATTTTCGTCCAACACAAAATTACCAATATACCCTCCCACAAAATCGGATAATACCCACTGGTGCCACGGATAAGTGGAAAAAACGTTTCAATTATTCTTTTTTCTGCCCCTATCCTTCCCCAACCACGACTGCTTCGCACTCGCTCGCCTCCTCCCCATCTTCTCCGAGGCTCCACGCTAAACCCGCGCCTCTCCGCCATAGCCAGTCAGCTCTCCTCTAAACAGGAGCTAGGCGAGGAGACACCCCCGGCCTGCCCTGCTTGCCTCCTCTGGACTCCCACGGACGCCGCCACCTATCCCCAAGCGCGGTGCCTGCTGTGATGCTGCGCTCGCCCTCGAGCAGACCCCCTCACCGCTACCACTCCCTGGCTCAGGACCTGCTCCACCTTCTAGGCAAACAAGAAATAACCATCATCTCACTGCCTTTTCCTACCAGTGAGTGGTCTCTGCAGATCCGTCTCCGCGTCAGATCGGAACGTATTTGTCAGACGTAAAAATGCCGTCCATCTGACCAATATGTTCCCATCTGTCTGTGCAGGGCGCTGGAAAATCGGTCGTGCTGAACAACACAATCGTCCAAGCCGTGCTGGTAGGATTTTTTGTTCCAGCTTCCCCCCTCCCATCCTTCTATACCGGCCTCTCTGTGGGCATTGTATTTTAATTTTAGCTTGGGTGTGCAGCCGATTGTATTTTAATGCTGTGGTGTGCAGCCGACAGGGAGAACGGGGTGACCACGGCGCCGATTGTGGTGGAGCTGTAGCAGGAACTGGGGCTCAGCGCTAAGATTATCGTGCTGTAGAAGCAAGTCGCAGGAGATGTCCTGAAGGCTGAAGTCAGTAGGACCCGACGACCTGACGTCTAATGAGTAATGACCATGCTTCGCTCGATCGGGCATGCATTTTTGGAGTTGACATGCCTTGAACTATCCATGCGTGTTGGTGGTGCAGGTGCTCTCCTGCATTTTCTGCAAGACATGAAATCAAGCTGAGAACGAGTACAAGTTTTTCCATCAGAACGAGTTCACAGATTTGTCCCTGAAGAAAAAAGAAACTTGGAATCTATATGACCCCGTACCTTCTTATCTCTTAGCAATGTATAAATAGCAGTACCATTCTGGTGGATTGGCTCCCCGACAAATCGCTTGGGGGTGGCGCCTCCCGGGAGATATGGACGGCTCTGGCGCTCATCATGTGGTGCA
The DNA here is from genome assembly GCA_028641055.1 of Alopecurus myosuroides. NCBI lineage: Eukaryota > Viridiplantae > Streptophyta > Magnoliopsida > Poales > Poaceae > Alopecurus > Alopecurus myosuroides. Next base: position 463,709,062 of record CM054058.1, read on the forward strand.
TATGGAGGCACCGCAACGACATCGTTTTTTAGGGTAGACGGCCTGACATGGCCACCGTGTGTCCCGCCATCTTTGAGGAGGCCGAACGGTGGCGGGCAGCGAAGCTTTTTAGGAGAGAGTTAGCACAGGTAGATCGGTGTAGGTGGGGCGAGTAGTCAGCTCTGTAAAATCCGGCAGGTGGAGTGCGTCCTCGAAGTCTATGTCGACCGCGTTGTAATCCTGGCCTCTTGGCATTTTCTTCTATGGAACCGATACGTCTATCCATGACGTATCCTTAAAAAAAAATAGGAGTACCATAGAGTACTGGCAGGAACTTATGTTTTATACATTATACTTCTCATAGAATTTATGGACTAAATGTATATTAGGCTAAACCAGAGCAAACCAACAATTTAACCAGTTTCTTATGGATTTAGGTTTTACCAAATGGTATCACTTTCCATGTGAGCTATTTTAGTTCCCTATTTTGCATCTCACTCTCGGGCCCTACACTTTGGGGACGGCTCTGCCGACAAGTTACCTTTTTTCTTTTTTTTTCCCGTTTAGCTTTGGAAAAGAAACAACTCTATTTCCCCAATCACACATCCAACGCTAAAATCATGTGTGGTGCTGATTGGAGAGCAAATTCCAGACAATCATGTGAGGATCGAGTTCGGCACCGCAACTTCAACAACTCTACCTAAGGCATAGAATTGAGAAGAGCTTGGGGTCTCGAGGAGGAGAGCGAATTTTTAGTTGGAGGGTGACACGGTCGTGGTCGCACTCGTCAACGATCTGAAAGACATGGTCGCACTGGTTTGTTGTCCTGCCGTTGCAACGCACGGACACTTTTGCTAGTATATATAATAAAACCCGGAACTCGTTCGACCAGGACTGGTCGTTTGACCAGGCACGCGTGACGCGCCCGTCCGCCTCCTGCATCCCGTGCTCGCGCCACCGCCCCTGTGCCCTCCCAAGATCGTCGACGCGGCGTTGCGCCCTCCCCAGGCTTGTCCTCTCGCCTCCCCCAAGCTCGCCTCCTCGGTCTTCTCGCCTCTCCCAAGGTCGCCGCTGCCTCCTCGTCCGCTTCTTCCCCAACTCCCTAAGCAAAGCTAGTGTTTCCCGGCCGGCGGCTGGCCGGATACGGGCCCTCCCGGCGGCGGTTTCGTGGTGGAGATGGACAGAAAGGGGAAAATACATGCTACTGCAAAGGGGGGAGGTATTATTTCCTAGATTTTTGGTGCATTGCTTCAAGTACTCAAAATGTGAGCTACCGAAATGGGCAAACTGCTTATGCGTGTTGTTTTAATTGTAGATTTGAAGTGATTTTTTCCCACCAATTGCTAGTGACAGTTTGCTCTAAACAAAGCACTAGGGAAAGTGTAAATATTGTGGAACATGAAGAGCAGGAGAAAGAGAAGAAGTGGAGGGAGGGGCTGAAACTTCTATGCCTACCGACTTCATGTTTTCTACGGTTTACCGTCTCATCGTGTTGGCATTGCTTTTACCCGTGGCAACGGCAACAGTTGAAAAATCCTTCCCAGCTATGAAGATCATCAAGACCGAGTTGCGTAATAAGACGTTCGATGGTTGGCTTAATGATTTGATGGTGGTTTACATTGAGCTTGAGATATTCAGAAGTCTTGATCTTGCTGAAATTAAAAAAGATTTTCAGAAAGAATGTAAAGCTTTACCATTACCTCGGACTTTTAAACGTCATTAAATCTTCATCCTCGGCACGTTTGTTGGTTTTATCTAGTTTATGGAGCATTGATTTGTCTAGGCAGTTTTTTAGTTTTGTTGCATCATTTTTTTTCTTCGATTTGGAGTTTGCCCGACCTCATTTTTTTGTCCTCCGCCACTGCATACTGAAGCGAAGCGCTAGAAGAAACATTGGATGCAACAATTACTATTAGGACAAAAGATCCAGCATGGTCCTATTTTATATGCATGGCATGCGAGATGCCGAAGAAGATGCAACTTAACCAATTTAAGTTGAGCCGAAAACCCAACATTTAATTTAGTAGGTTCAAGTTATTTGTCTAAGCATCAATATTAAATGTTGTTTAGCATGGAGAACAAATCATAGGTGAGCTATACAAGATTAAATGGAATAGGGCATAATTTAAATTAAGTACCCAACACATTCCATGTTTATTATTTAGGTGAACATACATAACACAACTAAAATGCAATATGAAAGATGCCAACATGAGCATGGATGACATATTAAGAATCTATGCATTTTTCTGATAAAAATAAACATAAAGTTTGCGTGATTTGGATTGAATAAACAAAAGTTATAAAAATTTGAATATTAGCGTGTTTTCTGCCAAAAACAGGGACCTATGTGTGAAGAAACAATGCAATGGATGGCTTCGTTACAAAAAGGAGAAGGCCAGGGGCCTGGGTGCAAGATGTTAGATCCAGATCGGGATCTGGGGAGTTTTCTCACCGCACTTGGAGCTGCTTCGGTGAATGACAGGTGGGGTCTAGTGCCATACTGGAAAAGAAAGAAAAATGTGGTGATTTGCATCCCGTGGGATTCAAGCCTAGGTCTCCCAGGATAGACACGGATGGGATAGCCACTGGACTAGGATCGAGTTTGTGATTGTAATCAGAGCCGGCTGAATAATACATAGACGTGCACGGATATCTGAATCTGACGAAACTGAAAGAAACAGAGAAAGTCGATGATGGCGGACAAATACAGACGACGCGCGACTTGTGCTTCTCTAAGGCATGCACACGGAGTAGGGGAAGGAACATGCGGGAAGAAGAGGCCTCGAAGGGCGGAAGCTCACCGAGGGGCTCGAGAAGGAGGCGAGGTGATAGGGGAAGACTTCCGGTCTCGATGAAGAAGATGCAGCCATGGACGTACGTGGCCGACAGAGCTTGACGGGGCCGTCGTTCCAAGTCGCTCCAGCGCTGGTTCTTCCTCGTAGACGAAGAAGATGACTCCCACAGTGCGATTCTCGGCCCCGTACCTCCTTCTTGATGATCACGGTGACAACCCGTGGAGCTCCAACTCCGGCCATGAAACTTCTCTAGGTGGTTTAGAAAACACAGAGGAAGGAGAGAGATCAGGAGGAGAAATATTGGTGGCCGCGGAGAGGGAAGAGATGGAGGAGGCTGGGATTTCGAAGGGGATTTGGGGAGACTGGTCCATGGTGTGGTGGTGGTGGTTGCGAAAGCGATGACAGAGAAGGGGAAGAAAAACAGGAGGAGGTGGGTTGTGGGCTAGAAGGGAGAGAGGGCTGGTTGGGCTTGGTGGGTTGGTCTGCCCTCTTCCAAAAGCATTTTTTTCTTTCATTTTATTATTTTAGAAAACAAAAGAAAGGGTTTGGGGATAATAGAGAGCTCACACCAAATTAATTATTGAACTTTTGCGATTAAAATTTTATTAAGAAGTTATATGTATTCAAATGAGATGCAACACAATGCATGATGACAGGATGCGAAAAAGAAAAAAACAAACACTTTCTATTTGGGGAAAAACCCCAGGGGGTTACAGAGAACCACTCTTACATTACGTATTCATCTTAATGGACTTGTCCATTGTACACATATCGATCACTTCATTGCTTCAACTTAATACCAAGGGATTTGGTGGATAGATTTCTTGAGGTGGATATTTAGATATGGATGCATGTTGGATAGCGGTCCATATGTCTTGACGTAATTCCTACAATGTTAGAACCTGTGAACTTATTGTTATACGTTCATGATTTGTCAATTGCCTAGCTATATTTTGTTCACCCAACATGTTTTCTTTATTTGGAGAGACACCACTAGTGAACCTATGGCCCCCGGTCCTATGTTCCCTCATACTGCAAACCGTCTTTTAAGCACTTTCATCATTGCTTCCTTGTTGTCCCGTTTTTACTTTTATTGTTTTCGAAGACTCTATACATTTAATTCTCCTGTTTTCAGCAAGACCGATAGATTGACAAACTTCTGAAAAGGTTGGGCAAGAGACAATTTGTGTTTGTATGCAGGTTCCATGCTCCTGTAACACCAATATTTTCTGGTGCCGTTGATAAAGCAACCTTCTTCAAGACTGTGAAGTCCTACTAGTTCGACAACTCTAGTTCTTTACTATGGGTAACCTTACTCTAAATTGCATCATACATTCCACTTGGGTCTCCCAACGAGCGTGTGATCACGTCACATCACTATCCAACATGCATCCATATCTAAAGGTCCACCTCAAGAAATATATTCAACAAATCTCTCTGGTATTAAATTGAATCAACAAAGTGATTGCTTTATGTGCAACATACAAATGAATTAAGAACAATACATAATGTAAGCAGTGGTCCTCGTTTGTAGACAAGAGAATCGTTGTTTTTTCCCTAGTAGTAACAACACATCCCCCATTTGTCACGTTTCTGTCACTAGAGCACAGATGTAAGGGAGGCATGAACCTACCATCAAGCATATAAACCCTCTCTTGGAGACAAAACAACTACGTGGCCAAGATAATCATAAACAACGGAGAGCATTGCAAGACAAGATTAAAACTCTCTACAAATATAAGTGAATCATCTCGGATTGGCATGGACAAAATAATAATAATCTCATGGTTCTTCGGATCCCAATGAACTCAACATGCACAATTACATAACGGTGGTCTCGATCATGTGAGGCAGCCCACGAGACTCTAAACATGGAGGCATAGGGGAGAGAACAACCATCGAGCTACTGCTATGGACCCATAGTCCCGAGATGAACTACTCACACATCTGTCCGGAGGCGATCATGGCGATGCATAGGCCTCCGGTGACAATCCCCCTCTCTGGAAGGGTGCCAGAGCAGGACTCCAGAAGACCTAAATTGGACTTTAGAGGTGACAGCGCCTGATGTCTACGCACGCTTCTATTCTTTTAGACAATGTTGGGCCTCCAAGTGCAGAGGTTTGTAGAACAGCAACAAGTTTCCCTTAAGTGGATCACTCAAGGTTTATCGAACTCAGGGATGTAGAGGTCAAAGATATCCCTCTCAAGAAACCATGCAATTAAGATACAAGAAGTCTCTTATGTCCAACACACCCAATATACTTGTCAGGTATATAGGTGCACTAGTTCGACGAAGAGATAGTGAAATGCGAGTAATATGGATGGTTATAAGTAATAATAGAAATCTCAAATAAATATGACAACAATCAAACATGTAGCAAAACAGGCGGAAAATGGTGTTTCAATGCTTGGAAACAAGGCCTAGGGATCCTACTTTCACTAGTGGACACTCTCAACAATGATCACATAATTGAATAACTAGATATCTTCTCTTCACTATACTACTCTTAACCCTCTCCGGTTGGATAACGAACACTAATCAATGCGTAGGGCTGAAAAAAGCATTCCTTGAAGTAAGCATTCACATGTCTAGTTAGCCCCACACTGTCAACTTGAGCGCCTGATGCTTGCGTTGGGATACCCCAAGAGGAGGGTGTGATGAGCACAACGGTAGGAGTTTTCCCCTTAGTTAAGAACCGGGGTTGTCAATCCAGTAGGATAAAGAGGACCTTAGAAAGGTTGATGCCACTGATGGTGGTGTTGGCGCTTCACCGGTGTCAGCAACAACGTGGAACCTGCACACAACACAACCAAAATACTTTGCCCCAATGGTACAGGGAGGTTGTCAATGTCACCGGTCTTGCTGAAAACAAAGATGAGACGTATAGTGTGGAAAACAGTGTAAGATTGCAGTAAGTAAAGAAAGCAGGAAATTGTTGTGGTTTGTTTAACAATGTAGAAAAAAGGATCGGGGTTCATAGTTTCACTAGTGGTGTCTCTCCATAAAAGATAGCATGCTGGGTGAACAAATTACAGCTGGGAAATTGAAAAAATAGAGGTTGCACCGTAGTGCACAATATGACATGAAGATTATTATGATATTTAGTGCGGGCATTACAACAAGATACATAGACCGACATCCATCTGCATCTATGACTAATAATCCACCCTCAGGTTATCATCTGACCCCCCTTAGATATTAAGTTGCAAGCAACAGATAATTGCATTAAACAAAATGTGTAATGTAAGCAATGATTATGCACGCGGGCACTCTCACCATTGTTTTCTCCCTAATGGAAACATCACATCCTCCCCCTTCACGTTTCTGTCACTCGAGCAAGGCGAAAAAGAGGCATGAACCAACTATAGAGCATAAATACTCCCTCTTGGAGTCACTAGCAACTACTTGGCCAGAGTAACCACTAGCAACGGAAAGCATGCAAGATCACAAATAGCATAAGAAAATAAAGATTATAATCAACTTGGCATAAGGTCAATATTCATCGGATCCCATCAAACACAACATATAGAATTACATAAGATCAATCTCGATCATGATAGGAAGCTCACGAGATCTAAACATGGAGGCATATAAGGAGAAGACAACCATCTAGCTACAGCTATGAACCCGTAGTCCAAGGATGAACTACTCACTCATCACTCCGAAGGAAGGCATGGTGATGTAGAAGGCTACGGTGATGATTTCCTCTCCGGCAGGGTGCCGAAAACAGCTTCATAGCCCCCTGATCTAGGGTTGACAGTGACGGCGGCTGCGGAACTTTTTCAAGGATTTTGATCAGGTGCCTAGGGTTTTCCATCCGAGGGGAATAAATAGGCGAAAGGGTAGAGGCGGTGGAGGCCAAGGGTCCCCACACCCATAGCTGGCGCGGCCAGGGGGACCCGCGCCAACCCATGGTGTGCCCACCTGTTGCCCATCTTCGACTCCTCTTTGGTGTTCTGGATGCTTCCGAGGAAAATAGGCACTTCGGGCTTTGTGGTGTCCAATTCCGAGAATGTTTCCACAACAACTTTTTTGAAACAAAAAACAGCATAAAACATGGAACTGACACTTGGCATCTTGTTAATAGGTTAGTCCCGGAAAACGTATGAAAATGCTATAAATAAGGGAGTAAAAATGTAGCAATTGGCATAATATGATCATGGAGCATCAGAAATTAGGGATACGTCTATGACGTGTCAAGCTTAGTTCCTACTCGTCCTCGAGTAGGTAAACGATAACACATTAATTTCTGAGGTGACATGCTACTATCATAAACTTGATCATTAAAATGTTAAAGCATATGTATGCTGAGATCATTAAACTTCAAACATAAACATGATAAATAGAACTTTAATAATAAATCATAGCAATCACTTTTCACCATGAAGAGTATCTGAAATAAAGGATCATGGATAATAATGCAAAGAAAGATAAATGTTTGTTTCAAGTATAGAGAAATCATGTCAAAGTGGTATTTCGCTAGTCCTTAAGAGTGAGACAAAACATAAATGCCAGGACACTTTCAAAGTTCAAGTGAAAGACTAGAACAAATAATATCACATCATGAAGTAATTATGATGTTTATGGGACAAATGCACATAGAACTCAGAATGGCAAAAATGCTCTCTCAACTGTGCATAAAGTTAGAAGATGAAGACTCAACATAAAAGTAAAAGAAAGGCCCTTTGCAGAGGGAAGCATGGATCACTCATGTGCTAGAGATTTTTATTTTATTAAACAAATGTATTATAAGTTTGACATTGTGGAGGAATGTCTATATTTTAGGAGGGGTGTATGCTAGTGTCAACGAATGGTAAACATACAATACAGTATGTCACAAGCCAACTGGATTCACAAGATCGGCTCCCATGGTGAAGGACGCAACGGGTGTAGAAGGTCATCCCTCTTTCTCTTTTGTTTACACAATTATGCTTTGACTGATATGATCAGGGGCAAAAATAGTGAAGAGAATTTGTTTGTATTAATTTGGGGCTGGGCACCCTGCTGCCAGCTCTTCTATCATTTGGTTAAGCGGATGAAACCACTAGTCCAGGGTGTGAAATCCAATCAACAAGTGAGATAAAGACTCTCTATTGACGTCCTCATGAAAAAAAACAAGAACACAAAATAGGAGTAATTTTGAAGGTTTTAAAGGTAACACATGAGCAATTTACTTGGAGTGGCAGTTAAATACCACATGTAGGTAGGTATGGTGTACACAATGGTAAAACTTTGGTTTAAGGAGTTTGGATGCACGAGTATAATTCCATACTTAGTACAGGTGTACTAGCAAATGACTGGGAGCGACAAATCAAGAGAGCATAAGAGCCATAATCATGCATAGCGACACAAGCATCATTAGTTAAAGCATAAGCGGTATCAAAAGTTCAAAAACTAAGTGGTCATGGAGGCTATTCGTGACTGGTTTGTAGTCATAAACATGGTGTGAGCATGCGCCAAGTCAACCAAATAAAACATTCGAAAGAAAATACCATATATTGATGCTTTACTATGACAAGAACAACTCATGAATCTTTCAAAACATATTAAACGCTCTCAGCTATTTAAGGATATTCATGCTACTCAACAATATCAAGGCTTTAAAACTAAAATAACATTTAGCATGGCATGAAAAAGTTCTAGCCACACTCTATACAAGCTTCTACTGGTATTGTTATGAATTCTACATCGAGCAACAATTTTCTTTTCCCAACAAGCACCATACAAGATATGTTTTAACAAAAAATACTATTTATGATACAGCAAGCAAACATGAGAATACTCAATCAATACTACTAAAACTAACAGCTATGATAAGATATACATGCAAAACAGGAGCTAAATAAATGGAGCAGTTAGACAAAGAATTAAGAATACAAAGTATTCCTATGAAAAATCAGAGCGTGTCACTCTCCAATAAAAGAACTCTGGGGTCCAACCAAGCTTATTACGAAAGTAAAAACAAACTGAAAGAAAACTGAAAACAAAAATAAAAGACGTTCCAAGTAAAGGACATAAGGTGTGACCGAATAAAAATATAGTTTCACTAGAAGTGACCTGATAATTTTTTGATGAAGAAGGGGATGCCTAGGGCATTCCCAAGCTTAGACGCTTGAGTCTTCTTGGAATTTGCTGAGATGTACCACCGGGGCATCCCCAAACTTAGGCTTTTAACTCTTCTTGATCACATCATATCATCCTCTTCTCTTGACCCTTGAAAACTTTCTTCACACCAAAATTGTCACAATCTTCATTAGCAACGTTAGTGCAATCGAAATAATAAACTCACATGGTTCAGTTTAAACACAAGAATAGAACTCAAAAACACATTAGATACTGTAAATACTTCTTTTAAAACTCTTTTTATCAAAAGAACACCAAAAGCAATAGATTAAGATGCAAATGCAATTATTGGCAGAAATCTGTCAAAACAGAACAACAGGCAGAGATCGATTTTTTAGAAAATATTATGTTGCTCAAATAAAAAAGTGGTAACTAATAAAAGTTGCGTATATAGCCCAGGATTAAGCACAAAAAAGATCAAGTAATTTTGAATTTACTGTGATTTTATACGTAATTAACAGTGGACATCAGAAATCTGTTTTCTGCGCCGAAATCCGAAATATAGTCTCAACTTTCCACTAGAGCCTTTACTTGGCTCAACACAAACACAAAAGAAAAGATACAGCGGGGTTTATAAGGAAATATACAACACCCAGGTGCAAACAAACCATAAGAAAACAAAGGAAAACTGAATAAAAATAGATAAATAAAACAGGTTGTCTCCCGGTAGCGCTTTTCTTTAACGCCTTTCAGCTAGGCATAGAAAGGTGGAATCAAGTTGATGCTCATATAATAAGTATGAATTGAAGAAAAAGATAGCATCAAGAAGAAAATATTAAACAAATGTAAGTCTAACCCACTTCCTATGCATATGAATCTTGTAAAGAAATAAATAAAAAAAGCTCAAACTAGAGATCATAGGAAGGTAGAACAACAGCAACTTCAAAACTTTCAACAAAAAGAGAGGTGTTTTAGTAACATGAAAATTCCTACAACCACATTTTCCTCTCTCATAATAATTTCCAGTAGCATAGTGAACTATCTCAACAACATAATTATCACATGAAGTATATTTGTTATGGTTTAAAATCACACAATTCATATCAAGCTAAAAAATAGTGGGATCAAAATTTAAAACCAGATCCTCTTTTTCCCACTTTTAGCAATAGAAAAACAAGATGATTGATCACTCATAAAGGGTAGGACACATTATAGCAATCCTATTATCAGTAGCATTATGATTTATAACATAAAGTAACATAGGACCATCATCAAGAGCATTATCATATAAATGTTCTAAGCAAACTTCCTCATTATCATGCATATCAATAGTTGGAATAAATAGAGGATTCTCATAGAATTTATCAAAGTAGCATGGATTATCATAAATAACAGTAGCAATATCATTCTCACAAGTTCTCACAGTAGTATCAAGATCAAAAGTATAACAAGTATCAAGTTCATCAAAAAGAGATATTTCAAAAGAATCAATAGGATCATCACTTTCATCAAATAATGTATGAGTTAAAGAGTTACTATCACTGTGAGGTAGACATGGGTTTCATTCTTCCTCCTCTTGATCATCACTCTCCCCCTCTTTTTCATCCAAAGAGTTTCCAGATTCATCAGTTTGTTGTTCCATAGGTTCCTGCAAGGCATTAGTCTCTCCCTTTGGGGGAGAGAATCTATTAAGATAACCCATTATGTAGTAATTAAAATCCTTGTAATTATCAAAGAAATATTCAAGTATAGCATAAATCTCATATTTATAAGGTGCATCATCAATACTTTCAAGCAAATAGGCAATTTCGAATGCACCCTTCCAAGCAATAAGTTCTTCAATTTGTTCCACATCATATAATTCATAATTTACCTTAACATAAGAGGATATGGTAACATCATAATTACACTCACATTGAAAAGGGAGGTTTTTATACCTCATACAGCAGCAAGATTTATCAAAGCAATAAGTAACATTATAAGTAGAGTACAAGTTTTTAGCATAGTCATGCAATTTATTAATTTGCTCCCATAAGTGTATCCCTTTTTGTGACAAGCGGTGTTCCTTATAATGTTTTTGTTGTTCATCTATGAACCCACTTTTCCTATAAGATTTAGTTTCAAAGACATCAAACATTGATATCAAGCATGATAAAGCAAAAATAACAACTAGAATGGAACTATTTTTTTTATGCTTCACTTGAAAATACTTGAGTTGCTTTCTATGCTATAAAGTAAACTAATTTTTTTTGTGTTTTTAATATAGAGAATAAAAACAAGACAAAAATAGAAACAAGACAATAAACAAAGTAAAGAGGTTGAGAGTGAGAGACTCCCCTTGCCAGAAGACTTCCTTCTCCCCGGCAACGGCGCTAGAAAAGTCCTTGATGCTTGCATTGGGATACCCCAAGAGGAGGGTGTGATGAGCACATCGGTAGGAGTTTTCCCCTTAGTTAAGAACCAGGGTTATCAATCCAGTAGGAGAAAGAGGACCCTCGGAAGGTTGATTCCACTGACGGTGGTGCTGACGCTTCACCGGTGTCAGCAGCAACGTGGAACCTATACACAACACAACCAAAACACTTTGCCCCAATGGTACAGGGAGGTTGTCAATCTCACCGGTCTTGCTGAAAACAAAGATTAGACGTATAGTGTGGAAAACAGTGTATGCTTGCAGTAAGTAAAGAAAGAAGGAAATTTTTGTGGTTTGTTTAAGAGTGTGGAAAAATGGACCGGGGTTCATAGTTTCACTAGTGGTGTCTCTCAATAAAAGATAACATGCTGGGTGAACAAATTACAGCTGGGCAATTGACAAATAGAGGTTGCACCGAAGTGCACAATATGACATGAAGATTACTATGATATTTAGTGCGGGCATTACAACAAGATACATAGACCGACATCCATCTGCATCTATGACTAATAATCCACCCTCAGGTTATTATCCGAACCCCCTTAGATATTAAGTTGCAAGCAAAAGATAATTGCATTAAAAAAGTGTGTAATGTAAGCAATGATTATGCACGCGGGCACACTCACCGCTGTTTTCTCCCTAATGGAAACAACACATCCTCCCCCTTCACGTTTCTGTCACTCGAGCAAGGCGAAAAGGAGGTATGAACCTACTATCGAGCATAAATACTCCCTCTTGGAGTCACTAGCAACTACTTGGCCAGAGTAACCACTAGCAACGGAAAGCATGCAAGATCACAAATAGCATAAGCAAATAAAGACTATAATCAACTTGTCATAAGGTCAATATTCATCGGATCCCAGCAAACACAGCATATAGAATTACATAAGATCAATCTCGATCATGATAGTCAGCTCTCGAGATCTAAACATGGAGGCATATGAGGAGAAGACAACCATGTAGCTATAGCAATGAACCCGTAGTCCAAGGATGAACTACTCACTCATTACTCCGGAGGCAGGCATGGTGATGTAGAAGCCTCCGGTGATGATTTCCTCTCCGGCAGGGTGCCGGAAACAGCTTCAGAACCCCCTGATCTAGGGTTGACGGTGACGGCGGCTGTGGAACTTTTTCAGGTATTTTGATCAGGTGCCTAGGGTTTTTCATCCGGGGGAAAAAAAATAGGCGAAAGGAAAGAGGCGGTGGAGGCCAGGGGGCCCCGCACCCATAGCTGGCCAGGCCATGGTGTGCCCCCTGTTGCCCCTCTTCGACTCCTCTTCGGTGTCCTGGATGGTTCCGGGGAAAATAGGCACTTCGGGATTTTTGGGGTCCAAATCCTAGAATGTTTCTAGAACAACTTTTCTGAAACCAAAAACAACAGAAAACAGGGAACTAGCACTTGGCATCTTGTTAATAGGTTAGTCCCGGAAAACGTATGAAAATGCTATAAATAAGGGAGAAAACATGTAGCAATTGGCATAATATGATCATGGAGCATCAGAAATTAGGGATACGTTTATGACGTATCAGCACCCTAGAAGGTACTAGACAAACACCACAATTCATAGAGGAGACACACACGATGTGCATACTTTCACCTTCACACCGCGGGACAAGGTGACTCCAAAGTTCATATTAATACACACTTGAGTAGCACAATAGATGAAGAGTAACATCTACTTATTCAACTAGATTACAAAGCTCACGATCACATATAGATCACACCATGGGAGAGAGAGATGAACCACATAGCTACTGGTAGATCCCTCAGCCTCGAGGGAAAACTACTCCCTCCTCATCATAGGAGACAACAACGGCGATGGAGATGACGGTGGAGTCGATGCAGATGCTTCCGGGGGCACTTCCTCGTCTCGATAGGGTGCCAGAACAGAGATCTGTCCCCCGAAACTTGGGTTAACAATGACTAGTGCTGTGGAAGGTTTCGTGGAATTTCGCCAATTAGGTTAGGGTTTTCAGAAGGAAGGCCTTAAATGGGCGGAAGAGCAACACCGGTGGGCCACCGGGGTGGCCTCACCACCCCCAGGCGCGGCCAGGGGGGCGCCTGGCTATGGTGAGGGACCCCTGGTGCCCGTCTTCGACTCTTCTTCGGACTTCTGGATGCTTCCGGGGAAAATAGGAACTTCAGGATTCGTGGGGTCCAATTCCGAGAATATTTCCAGAACAACTTTGCTGAAATAAAAAACAGCAGAAAAAAGGGAACTCGCACTTGGCATCTTGTTAATAGGTTAGTCCGGAAAACGTGTAAAAATTCTATAAAGAAGGGAGAAAACATGTAGCAATTGGCATAATATCAACATGGAACATCAGAAATTATTGATACGTTGGAGACGTATCAACGCCTCTCTGTATGTTTCGTGGAAAATAACTCCGTCCCCGATGTTTTTAAGGTTGAAGGCAATTTATGGGCAAAGAGGCACCGAGAAGCGGTGGCCAGGGGCCCACCAGGCGCGACCTAGGGTGGGGCCACGCCTGGCACCCCCTGGGGGGGCCCATGGCCTCTTTCGGCTCTTCTTTGGACTTCGTCTCCGCTCTGGGTAAAAACGATCTCCGTGGATTTTTGGCCCTTTCCTAGAGTATTTCCTTAAGAACCATTGTGAAATAGAAAAACAGCAGAAAATAGCAACTGTCCTGGGCCATCTTGTTAGTAGGTTAGTCTATGAAAACATCCAGAAAACAAAGGAAAACATGTGAAAAAACAAAAGGTATTGGGAAGAAAACAAGCATGGAGCATAAAAAATTATAGATACGTTTTCAACGTATCAGCATCCCTGAGCTTAACTCATGCTTGTCCTCGAGTAGGTAAGTGACAACAAAGATAATTTTTGAGGTGACATGAAGCAAACACAAACTTGATCAACGTTATGTAAAAGCATTGCAAGATGAGATGAAAGAACTTTAACACATACATGATAAATATTATTTGATCTAATGTAAACTTAGGAACTGTATTGCAGATGAAAAGTAACACAAACAAAAGACAATGAATAATGAAGCATTGAAAGTGTTATGATTGTTTCAATAAAAAAGAAAAACATAATAAAGTGGTATCTAGCTTGTCCTTCGTGTGGTACCAAAACATAAATGCCAAGACACCTTCAAAGTTTAAATGGTGACTACATATAAATAATTTGAGAACAAGCAATACCACAATCATGAATCAATCAATAATAAATTTTGGGACTATGCACATTATGCTCAGAATGACAATTATGCTCTCTTAGGTGCTGCATAAAGTAAGAAGATGAAGACTCATCATAAAAGTAAAAGAAAGGCCCTTCGCAGAGTGAAGCATGGATTACTCATGTGCTAGAGATTTTTATTTAATAAAACAGAGGTATTGAAAATAATTTTTAGAGAGTTGTATGTCTATGTCAACAAATGGTAATGAAAAATCATCATAATCTATGTCAAGCAAAGTTTCTATACTTTAGAGAGCGGTTTCCATTAACATTTTTTTTATTTTGGTTGGCACTTTCCCCCACCTTTTCATTCACAAACCAGAGCTAGCATATATTCATGGGTTCCCACCAACATTCATCAAACCATGGGAAGTGCCTTTTTTATTATTTGAATTAATATAATTTGGCACCAACTCTCTGCAGTTTAGATGAGCACGGACTCCATACTCATCAGGTGAAATAAGGGAGAAGAAATTGTCTTGACATAAATCATAATAAACTTTAAATACTTGCTCATGAGCTAAAACATGAAAACAAAACATGTTACTAATTTTGAAGGTTTTAAAGGTAGCACACGAGAGATTTACTTGGAGTGGCGGTGAAATACCACATATAGGTAGGTATGGTGGACACATTTGGAAAACTTTGGTTTTGGAGAGTTGGATGCATGGGTAGAGCTCATACTCAGCACAGGTGAAGGCTAGCACAAGACTGGGATAGACCAACTGAGAGAACAGTAACAACCATAATCATGCATAGCGACAAAACATCATTAATAAAAGCATGAAGTGATATTAGAAGTCAAAAAATAAATGATCATCAAGGCAATAGGTGACTTTTTTTTGTAGTCATAACATGGTGTGAGGATACGCCAAGTCAATCTAGATAAATCATTCAAAGGAGAATACCACAATACCATGCTTGAATATGAGGTAACAACACATGATTTACTTTCAATGGCACATTAAGCACTCTCGTCTATTTGAGACTAGTCATGATACATCATATAATACTAAGCACACAATTAAAATAACATCTAACGTGACATGCCAAAGCCTAAGCCACAATCAAAACAATCTTCCTATTGCACCACTGCAAGCATGAAATATTTTACTCTTCCCCAACACCAATCAACTTATTTGAAAAAACTCTCAAAGAAAATAATCCTCAAATACCAGAGAGCTAATCATACACAAATTAAGAAAATCAACAAGCTCTGAACAAAATTCGAGTGAAAAACAAGTGCTAAACGCGCTACTAGCAAAAACTGAACACTCACATAACAAAAATAGTGAAAACTAGAGTGTTATAGGCAATGAAAACATATCCCGTGCCTATCCAAAATAAAAGTGCTAGGATTCAACCATAAACTATAGAAAAGAAAATAAAACAAAACTGAAAGAAAAATAAAATGACGCTCCAAGAATAACGCATATCATGTGAAGCAATAAAAATAAAGTGTTTTGAAAGAAACCTGATATTTTTGATGATGAAGAAGAGCATGCCTTGGACATTCCCAAGATTTGACGTTTGTACTTATTGGATATGTCTTGGGGTGACATGGGCATCCACAAGCTTGAGTTTTTTTTTCCATCCTTCATCTCATCACATATTTCTTCTCTCCCTACACTTGAAAACTCACTCCACCTAAAACTTCTCACAATCTTCATTACCAACGTTAGTGTAATAATAAATCCACCTGGTTCAGTTTCAACACAAGTCTAACACTCAATTTAAAACATTACATACTATCACAATTTCTTTTAAATCTCTTCCCCTCAAAATAACACCAAAAGAAAGAGAGTAAGACACAAATGTAAATATTGACAGAAATTTGTCAAAACATAACAGTCGACAAGATGATTTTTTTCGAAATCCTTTTGTTACTCAGATCAAAAAGTGGGAAACTAATGAAAGTTACATAACAACCCGGGGCATGTGTCTATTTTTTTCAAAGCAATCTGACGTTCTTTCTGAGAGAAATAATTTTTTTTGTGTCAGCCCAGAAATCTGTTTTTGAACAACAACTTCCCCAAATCACACTAGTTCTCTATTAGAGGTTACTCTTGGCACAAAAATGAAATAAAAGTGATAAGGAGCGGTTGTTACAGAGGTAACAACTTCCAAAATAAAAGGGAAAATTGAAAGCAAAAAATAACAAGGGTTGTCTCCCAATAGCTCTTTATTTGTAGCCATTAAGATAGCCTCGGTATTTTCAAAATATTCTCACATAATAATTAAGAATTGAGGAAAAAATGAGCATCAAGAAGCAAATATGAAACACATTTAAGTCTAACCCACTTCCTGGACATAGGAATCTTGTAAACAAATAACTCAAAGAATCTCAAAGTAGCAAGCATATGAATGTAAAACAAGAATAACTTCAAAACTTTCAACATAAAGAGAGGTGTTTTAGTAACATGAAAATTCCTACAACCATATTTACCTCCCTCATATTAGCTTTCAGTAGCTTCATGAAGAAAATCAACATATAACTATCACACAAAACATGTTTTTTCATGATCTACAAGCACATAATTCATATGAAGCTCCAAAATAGTGGGATCAAAATTAATTAAAATCATGACCTCTACAAACCCACTTTTGACAATATTGTAACAATATGATTGATCACTCTCCAAAGGTATGAGAATCCTTCTAGATAAATTCAAGACCTCTCCAATCCCATCTTTGGTACCGTCATAATGTATATCATATAGCAACATAGGACCATCATCTAAAGCATTATACTAATAAAAATCTAAGCAATAATCTTCATTATCATGCATATCAATAGTTGGAACAAATAGATGATTATCATAAGATTTATCAAAATGATTATCATAAATAATAGTTTGCAAAGTATCAAGTTTTTTATCTTTGTTTTCTATTGTGTCCTAGAGGTCGTTACCTCTGTAACAAGTATCAAGTTCATCAAACATGGGTATTTCATAAGAATCCTTGTGATCATCACATTCGACAATATGGCACTCATCATCCTTTGGTAAGCATGGAGGAAAATCAAGTAATGTATGAGTTAAAGATTTACTCTCATTAGAAGGTAGACATGGGTTGCTACTCCATTCTTCCTCCTTTTAATCATCATTCTCCTCCTCTTTTTCATCCAATAAGATTCCAGTTTCAGCAATTTGTTCTTCTGTAGGCTCCTGCAACATGTGAGTGTCCTCTTGCGAGGAAAGGAGTCTCTCTTTATAATCGATCATATACTCATCATTGCTGAATTTTTTCTAGACAATAATCAATCATGAAAGAGGTTGTAAATTTAAGTCCTTTTCAAGCAATGCAAGTTTCATAATTCTCAGACATGAAGGAATTTATCTCAGAAGTTGCCATAAACTTAATAAATTGTTCTGCTTGTTCAACTCCAAGATGAATCTAATTAATCCAATGATAGGTTCCAATTGAAGGTTCTTTACTAAAGCAACACTCGAATTTTGAAATGTCTATCATGATGTTCAGAGCAACAATTTATACAATGAAGTTCAAGCAAAAGTTTAGCAATCTCATTCAACTTATTTAACATATCTCTCAATATTTTACCCTCTATTTTATCATCTATAATTTATATATAATTCTATAGGATCCATTAACATAGAGGTTCTAGTAGGTTCGTCCATAGCAAAAACATGAAAGCAAGTAAAAGACTGGAGGTTAGAGAACTATTTTTTTGGGAGGTTTTGGTAAAGAGAAAACAAGACTAAACAAAAGTAAACTAAGCAAGAACAAAACAAAAGAAAGAGAGTGGAAGTGTGAGAATCCCCTTGCAGAGTGCTAGAAGTTCCCGACAATTGTGCCAGAAAAGGTACTTGATGTTGACGTGATCACATGCTCGTTGGGAGACCCCAAGCGGAAGGTATGATGTAGTCCAGCAGATTTTTCCTCCCAATTAAGGAACCAGGGTTTATCGAACCAGTAGGACTTCGTAGTCGTAGAGAAGGTCACTTGTTGTCTGGCGCATCAACAAGCATGTAACCTGCACTCAAACATAAACTCTCTCTTGCCCCAACTTTCCGGAGGTTGTCAATCTTCCGTTCTTGTTGAAAACGAGAGAATTAAATGTATAAAGTCTTGCAAAAAAATAAAAGTAAAAAAGGAACAACAAGGAAATAATTATTGAAGTCACTGAAAGAAGGTTGCAAATATGAGGAAAATAGGACCAGGGGCCATATGTTCACTAGTGGTGTCTCTCCAAAGAAAACATACATGTTGGGTGAACAAATTACAGCTGGGAAATTGAATAAATCATGAACGTATAACAATACTATTTTGACGAGATAAAGTTCACGGTTTCTAACATTGTAGGCATTGCGTCAAGGCATATGGACCACTATCCGGCATGCATCCATATCTAAAAGTCCACCTGAAGAAAGCTATCCAGCAAATCTATCTAGTATTAAGTTGCAACAACAAAGTGATTGCTTTGTGTGCAACAGACAAATGCATTAAGAACGATACGTAATGTAAGCAGTGGTCCTCGTTGATAGACAAGAGCACCCCTATTTTCTCCTTAGTAGAAACATCACATCCTCCATTCGTGATGTTTTTGTCACTCGAGCAAAAATGTAAGGGAGGCATGAACCTACCATCAAGCATATTTACCATCTCTTGGAGGTGAAAACAACTATGTGGCCAAGGTAATCATAAACACAGGAGAGCATTGAAAGAAAAGATTAAAAATATACAAATATAAGTGAAGCATCTTAGATTGACATGGAAAAAATAATCATAATATCATGGTTCATCGGATCACAGCAAACACAACATGGACAATTACATAACGGTGGTCTCGATCATGTGAGGCAGCTCACGAGACTTTAAACATGGAGGCATATGGGAGATAACAACCATCTAGATATTTCTATGGACCCGTAGTCTCGAGATGAACTACTCATGCATCTATCTAGAGGCGATCATGGCAATGTAGAGGCCTCTGGTGAAATTTCCCTCTCCGTCAGGGTGCCGAAATAGGGCTGCAGAAGCCACAGATTGGACTTTAGAGGTGTCAACGCCTCTCCGTATGTTTCGTGGAAAATAACTACGTCCCGTGTGTTTTTAGGGTTGAAGGCAAATTATGGGAGAAGAGGCACCAAGAGGCGGTGGCCAGGGGCGCTAGTGGCCCACCAGCGTGGCCTAGGGTGGGGCCGCACCTGGCACCCCCTGGAGGCCCCCTCCTACTCTTCTTTGGACTCCGTCTCCATTCCGGGTAAAAAATGATCTCCGTGGATTTTCAGCCCTTTCTGAGAATATTTCCTGAAGAACTTCTCTGAAATACAAAAACTGCAGAAAACAACAACTGGCCTGAGGCATATTATTAATAGGTTAGTTTATAAAAACATTCGGAAAACAAAATAAAACATGTGGAAAACAAAAGGTATTGGGTAGGAAACAAGCATGGAGCATAAAAAATTATAGATGCGTTTGCAATGTATCACTTGGTTATTATACATTTCTCCCATTTTTCACGATCCCGAACTTTCCTGAAACTGTGGACTTCGGTATTTCCATGAAAAAAATCTCTGGTTCACATATACCTTTGTCTTTTCTCGTAAACCGACAAGTTTCCTTTTACTCGTTGTTATATTATGATACCTCGCATGATGCATCATCATCATGCGTTTTCTACAGAACTTATGGATATCAAGAATACCAAGTGGGCCCAAGCATGTATCTCCCTTTTTACGGAGGAGTAATTACCATCTCAAAACATCGAGGTAATATAGTAATTTAGAATTACCCACTGGCTACCTTTATGTTCACCTAGTTTATGGCGCGACTCTTGATATTACCAAAGTAGCGTCCTGGATATATTATCCCGATCACCTCATGGTCAAAGGATGCAATGTAATATAACCGTACTGTGATATGATTCTAAGGACAAAGATGTCTTAGTGGAATCTCTGAGCATATCAATATACTCTGGGAATGCACAACCATATTGTCCCTGTCGGATATATACCGAATAGGGGTATATCAGATGGTAGTCATAAGTCCCAGATTACCAGGGTGGCCCAAGTGGTAGTGGGCTATGCTCCATTGGGCGGCCCAGTAACCTGACGCACAGAAGCTGGATTCTAGAAGGACCCGGATCACGACCCACGTGATCTGGCTTGGAGGAGAAGACGGATTCCGTACTTTCCAAGTTGATAGTTAACCGTAGTCTTCTAGGTTTCCTATTCTGTATGCCCTAATCCGGCTATTATATAAAGCCGGACGGGAGATAAGATTGATAGACAAGAAGATATAGGCTAACTCGCCGGGAAGTTGATCCTCAGCGAATAGCTAGATCGAACCTCACATTGTAATTGTATACACAGGCTTTAGTCCTGACTAGTGAGATTGCAGGAGTAGGAACGTCGTATTATCACGACGTACCGAACCTGGGTAAATCCTGTGTCTTTGTCTACAACGCGATCCCGTTACCCCACGTCTCTACCCGTAGTCTCATGGCACCCCCGTCTATGAAAACTACTATGATGTCTCGACAGTTGGCGCCCACCGTGGGGCAAACGACGTCAGGCGTGAAGTTCCGATCTGGGATACTCGGCGGAATCGGAAGATCGATAACTGTCGGAAGCCTGGAGTTCGACGACGACGTCGGACGCTTCCTCGACAACGGATCCTACATACCGACGCAAAATCATCTGGTGAGTGCCTGCGTGTTACTGATCGGATCTGCTAATATCTTTATCGGACTAACTGCAGAGGCCATGGGGTTTTGCGATGGAAGCAAATATTTCCCACCCGCCCTATACCCAGTCGAGGACGACTATGATCCCGGATTCTGCTCAGATCGCCGACAAAAAAGTGATACACACTTTATCGGCATGGTGCAATCCGAAGTCGCCGAAAACACGAATGACGGAAATCCCGTGCAAGAGGCAGACAATAACGCACCCATCACAGAGGTGGAAGATCCGACATCCGTCAACATGACGATGAACTCGGAAGCCGACTGAGTGCTGGCCGCCATTGAGGCGAGATTAGAGTCGGAAACCGGATCGGATGATTTCGATTCCGAAGATGAGGATGAGGATACCTTCGAAAGAAAGGTAAAATCTCTTCAAGAGGGATTCCACGAAGTGCTAATGGAAAAACCGGCTGAAACCACGGATGCCGGAAGCCAGGAAAGCCCTAAAACCCCTCCGCTAGAGGAAGAGAGAGAAGACGGAGAAACTTCTCCGGTATTTCCCAATGTCAAGGAATTGACAGAAGATGAGCCTGTCAAAAAGCCTCCCTCTTCCAAGAAAAAGCACCGGGCCGCTAACAAGCTCCAATACAAAATCCGGAAGAAAAAAATCAGCTGATCCAGCTGATCAAAACCTGGAAGTAGGATATGCAAGCGGAACGAAGCCCGCGGAGAAGAAAACCAAGAAAATCCTTGTTCCGCCAATGACGGAACAGGAAGAACAAGAACTGTTACAAACGCCAGTGGGACCAAACGAATCCCCTGAGATGCTGGAAGCCAGGAGACGAGCTTTCCAACGGCAACATCAACATCTACTCAGATCTCGTGAACACCTCCAAAAAACCCAGGATGACATCAAGCTCATGAAGGAAGAAATAGAGGAGTACGAGAGAAAGAATAGATCTGCCTTAAAACCTACAAGGTTACCCGAATCGTAAGACCAGAAGTACTGCCGCCAAAGGAAAGGTTTCATAACCCATCTTGGCAAAAGCAGGTAAACGGCAAGGATGCCAGAGGTGAACCAATATACAAAACCACAGCCGAAAACACGGAAGCAGCGTTCGCCATCCTTAATAATGACATGTACTCCAACGGTGAAAAACTTCAAGGGGTGTATGCTTTCCTAGGAAAAGCATTGCAACAACAGCAGCGGGGCCAAGAGCGATCAGGGAGGCTGCATGATAACTCCGCCCTATGCAAAAAAGCTACTTGCGCCGCTGGAGCACCTGGACCGGAAGAACCTGGAGATTCATACAATTCAAAGGATAAGAGAGAGGATCCGAGAAAAGACAAGAAAAACCCCGAAAATAGGGATGAAGCGTCTAGAACCGGATCCCATCTCCTGAAAGGTGGACTCAAACCCCACCATCGGGAAGAAAAATACCGGAATGACGGCAAAGCAATGCCACCTCCGAGAAACCCAGCTAAGAAAGATGGAAGACATGATTTACCTCACAGGCGTGAGAGATCTCGGACACCTCCTAAGGATAAAGAAAGGCACATGAGCATAACTCCGCCTCATCCCAAAGGACGTGATCTCGGAAGAAATAAAAACGATCCCGGAAAAGCGCGTCCGCGCAACAATGGAAAAGAAAGGAGCAGATCCCCTTCTGTCCATTCAGCCGGAAGATATTCCGCACACATTGATAGAGCGGAAAAGGATGACTATACTTTGGACCTAAGTGTTTCACTAACAGGATCCGAAGGATAACCCTGCATTCTGGCTTTGCCAAGGTCGGTCCAACGTACCAGAAATACACCGGCAGTACAAACCCGGATACCTGGCTCTCAGATTACTATACAGCCATCCAGATTAACAATGGGACAGACCTGGAAGCTGTAAAGTTTCTTCCCCTAATGCTGCTGGAGGGAGACAGAGATTGGATCAATGGATTACCATCAAGAACTATCGACAACTGGGATGATATGGCTCGAGTATTCACTCAGCATTTCCGGGGAACATACAAACGCCCGAACAGCATCATCCAGCTGAACCGTTGCACCCAATTTGAGGATGAACCATACGTGGATTTCATCTCCAGATGGACTGCAATGAAGAATAGTTGTTCTGGAGTAACTGACGTACAAGCAATGCATGCTTTCGTCAATGGCCTAAAACCCGGACTTGTACCGTTCATGGTTGGTTCCAAACAGCACAAAGATCTCGGATCTATGCTTACCACCGCCAATGAACACGCTGCAGCCGAAGACGATATCAGGGCAAGAGGAGGCAATATCGACGCACTGATACTTGCCAAGAAAAACCCTCGCTCTGAGAAAAAAGGAACTCTAGAAACAACAACGAAACCCAAAGAAGTTAACATAGCCTTTGGAAGTGAAAAAGGGAATAAGTGGAAAGGGCGCAGTTCAGAACCAATCAACTACACTAAAGAAGAGTGGGAGAGTATTAAGTCGGAACCCTGCGTCCACCATTCGCAATTTGGCAGCCCACCCATACGAACGCGCAATGCCGGCTGAACAAGCACATGAAAGGCAGTGCAGGATCCGGAAATAAGGGGAAGGGTTCCAAGAGGAAATTCTCCAAACAAAAGCCAGAAGCTGAGAAAGAAGACAGTGAATCGGCCACTGATGAAAAAATCCAGGAACAACAGCGAAAAGGAGAACCCAAATTTCCGAGAGTTGATGGAGAAGCACTGCTAACGTTCTTAGCAACTCCGTCAGCAAAGGTGGCCAAAAGAACGCTTCGATAAATAAACGCGGTTGTTCCGGCAACCCCGAAATTCTTGAAGTATTCAAACACACCAATTACCTGGGATCAGTCTGATCATCCCGGGAACATCCCTGAACCCGGCACACAAGCTCTTTTCTTAAGCCCTATTGTCCAGAACACTAGGCTAAAAAGAGTGCTGATGGATGGAGGATCCAGTATCAACATAATGTATCTGGATAAGCTGAAACACCTGAAAATCTCCGAGTCCCAGCTCAATTACAGCAACATACGCTTCCATGGCATTGTCCCTGGCAGGCAAGCACGATCCCTAGGAGAAATTTCCCTAGATGTCACTTTCGGAGATAAATATCACTTCTGTCAGGAAAAAGTATCCTTCGAGGTGGTGCCGTTCGAAAGCGTGTATCACGCAATACTCGGACGTCCAGCTTTCGCCAAATTCATGGCAAGATCATGTTATATCTATAACAAGCTGAATATGCCAGGGCCCAAAGGAGGAGTAATCACCATAGCTGGAGACTTCAAGCTGGCAAACGATCTGGAAAAAGAAAACGCCATTTGCGCTCAAAGAGTCATAGCAAAGGAAGAACTGAAGGAGCTGGCCAATGAGGTATCGCCGATAGAAATGCCGGCAGGAAAAGAAACCCGGAAGCCAGCAGATAGCTTCAAGGCGTCCGAGAATACAAGACAGGTAATCCTAGATCCCAAAGATCCGACAAAATTTGTCGTAGTAGGGGCTGGGATGGCCGATAAATAGGAAGGTGAGCTCATCAAGTTCCTCCATGAGAACTGGGATATTTTCGCCTCGTGTCCGGCTGACATGCCAGGCGTACCCAGGGAACTCGCTGAGCATCAACTCAAGGTGATTCCAGGCTCAAAACCCGTCAAACAAGGTCTCCGTTGATTTGACGGAAGAAGACGGAAGGCTATTGGCAAGGAAATTATCCGGCTTTTAGCAGCAGATTTCTTCCAGGAAGTAATCCACACTGAATGGTCTGCAAATCCGGTATTAGTACCGAAGAAAGACACTACTGCTCTTAGAATGTGTATAGATTACACAGGATTGAACAAATTGTGTCCGAAAGATAGGTTCGCATTACCGCGAATCGATCAAATAATAGATGCCACCGCAGGCTCTGAGCTTTTATGCTTTTTGGATGCATACTCCGGGTACCACCAAATACGCATGAAAAAGGAAGATCAAATTAAGAATTCTTTCATAACCCCATACTGGACGTACTATTACGTAACCATGCCATTTGGCCTGAAGAACGCAGGTGCAACTTACCAGCGTTGCATGCAACGTTGTTTGCATAGTCAGATTGGAAAAAACGTCCATGTTTACGTGGATGATATTGCTGTCGTAACCAAGGAAAAAGATACACTCCTTGAGGATTTACGATAAACCTTCGAAAATTTGCGCACTTACAAGATCAAGTCAAACCCATCAAAGTGCGTATTCGGGGTTCCCTCAGGAAAACTTCTGGGTTTCATCGTTTCTCACAGAGGAATAGAAGTTAACCCGGAAAAGATCAAAGCCATCTTGAACATCTCCAAACCTACGTGTGTGAAAGATGTCCAAAGATTGATGGGTTCCGCCGCTGCCATCAGCAGATTTATTAGTCGGCTGGGGGATAAAGCCTTACCACTCTACAAGTTGCTGAAAAAATCCAACAAGTTCGAGTGGACGGAAGAGGCCGATGCAGCGTTAACCCAGTTAAAGGAAACTTTGATGAAAGC
Organism: Alopecurus myosuroides; assembly: GCA_028641055.1. Classification (NCBI taxonomy): domain Eukaryota; kingdom Viridiplantae; phylum Streptophyta; class Magnoliopsida; order Poales; family Poaceae; genus Alopecurus; species Alopecurus myosuroides. The sequence goes on from CM054058.1 coordinate 463,734,651, forward strand.
TCCGATTTTGGCATCCCCAAAAGACGAAGAACCCATGTTATTGTACCTCACGGCTACAAATCGGGTTATTAGTGCGGTAATCGTTGTGGAACGGAAAAAGGACAAACAAAGCATACCAGACAAGCATCCGGTATATTACATATGTGAAGTTTTCTCCGAGTCCAAACAAAGGTACCCACACTATAAAAAACTGGCATATGGTGTATTTTTCGCATCTAGAAAACTACGCCATTACTTCCAAGGGCATTCCATAACAGTGGTATGTAAAGCACCACTAGGGGATATAATAAACAATGCGGAGGCGATTGGCCGAGTAGCCAAATGGGGTATCGAGCTAGCAGCCTTCGACATTAAGTATCAGCCAAGGACGGCAATAAAATCGCAGGTTTTGGCAGATTTTGTCGCCGACTGGACGGAAGCAATGGAGAAAACACCAATGCCGGAGTCCGAGTACTGGATCATGCACTTTGACGGATCCAAGATGAAGGAGGGCGCTGGAGCTGGTGTAGTATTAAAATCCCCTAAGGGAGACACAATGGAGTACGTATTGCAGATACACTTCAACACCAGTAATAATGTGGCAGAATACGAAGCTTAGATTCATGGCTTGTATATTGCAAAAGAAATAGGAGTAAAGCGCATCTTGTGCTATGGCGACTCGGATTTGGTACAGCATCAGCTTAACCAAACCTGTGACGCCAAAAGCCCTATAATGGCCGAATGCCGGAGAACGGTGGACGAGTTCGCCATCAGTTTCTTTGGATTCGAAGTACTCCATGTAAAAAGGGAAGAAAATTGGAACGCGGATGCGTTAGACCGCATGGGATCAGAGAGGGTAAAAACCCTACCACCAGGCGTATTCGTCCAGCATTTGCACGAGCCATCCATAAAAGGTGGAGATATTAAGTATCGTCTGGCTTCCGAGTCAATTGAAGTTATGTTCGTCAACCCGGACGGGACAATTCCGTATTTAAACTTCTTAGTCAATCAGAAGTACCCGGAAGGAGCAGCCAAAGTCTTGCAAAGACAAATACAGCGTCGATGCAAAGGATACGTGGTAATTGACAATTTCCTGTATAAACGCAGTACTTCCGGAATTTTTCAACGGTGTATTTCACCAGAAGAAGGACGGGAAATACTGGAAGAAATCCATGCCGGAGATTGCGGACATCATGCTCAATCAAAAAGCATAGTTAAAAAAGCATTCCATGCTGGGTTTTTCTGGCTAACAGCCAAGACAGATGCTGAGCACATAGTTAATACATGTGCAGGGTGTCAATATTACGCCAAGCAGACCAATATGCCGGCCCAAGCACTCAAAACTATCCCCATTACATGGCCGTTTGCGGTCTGGGGGTTAGATATGATGGGACCGTTCAAAACTGCGAGAGGCGGACTTACACATCTACTCGTAGCAGTGGATAAGTATACCAAATGGGTGGAGGCCAAACCCATCAAAAAGCTGGATGGTGTAACTGCCAGTAATTTCATCATTGACTTAGTCATGAGATACGGCGTTCCACACAGCATAATAACCGACAACGGGACAAATTTCTCCATTGGGGAGTTGGCAAAATATTGCCGACAAACGGGAATTCGCCTAGATCTCGCATTTGTGGCACACCCGCAATCCAATGGACATGTTGAGAGAATGAATAGCTCAATCCTGCAAGGAATACGCCCAAGACTCGAATCTCCTCTTCATAGAGCAGCTGAAGCATGGGTAGAGGAGCTACCTTTTGTGCTTTGGAGTATTCGAACGACGCCAAACAGGTCAACTGGGCAAACCCCGTTTTTCCTAGTTTATGGTGCGGAAGCTATTCTTCCAACGGACATGATCCATGATAGCCCAAGAGTGCAAGATTTCGATGACTCGGACGCCGAAGAAAGCACGACAGGATGCCGTCGATCTCTTAAAAGAGGAACGAGAGCTTGTGCTTCAAAGATCCGCCATTTGCCAGCAAGGTTTGCGACGTTACCATAGTTGGAAAATCAGGCATCGTTCTTTTAAAGAAGGTGACCTAGTGCTGAGGCTGGTGCAGCAAAGGAAGCACAAATTGGCCCCAGTTTGGGAAGGACCATTTTTCATAAGTAAAGCCATGAAGAATGGATCATATTATCTTGTCGACATTCGAGATACGGAAGACGATCCCGAGAAGCCGAATCGCAAAAGAAAGAGAAAGATAGATGTTGAGCTAGGAGAGACAAAGAGGCCTTGGAGTATCTAGTAGTTACGTCCCTTCTATACTTAGTTCAATTTCTATGTAAACATCTTTTGAGATCATGAAATAAAGTTGTCGGAATTCTGATATCCATGTTTTTACAAGTTCATTATAGTACAAAACATGATTCCACCTTATCTGTTTCCCAATGATCTTACAAAATGCTCAATGTTAACCCGAATTGTGCCTACGTGCTCGGCGTTTAAAAACTGAATGATTTCAGCCTACTAACGGCTAAAGGGAACTTGGATTGTGCCTGCGTGCCCAAGTTTCATTTACAAAATTCCTTACTTTTCTCTAAGCATTATCTGATTGCTTATGTGTTAGGTCACTGGAGCTAGTTAGTAAAAATGCCTTTAGTATGATCCATGTTTCTGAGTTTAAACTGATTGGTTATACCCAGTTACTCGGCATGATGCTTCATAACGCTATTGAGCCATTTCAAACACTAAGGACAGTTAAAACATATACACCAGAGAACTTAGAAAATAAAGAATACTAAAACTCGAAAAACCTTGCAAAGAACTTCATAAATTAAAACTGCAAAAGGGCAGAGTTCATATTTGTACAAAAGGAATAGAAGCATTACAATATGAATTACATTGTAAAAGTGAAGTAATGCTCCTATTGTCTACTTCCACTATCCCGGTTCAAGGAAACCCTTCAAGCATCCGAGTCGTCGTCGCTGCTGTCATTCTCGGGGGCTTCAGGGATCTCCTCTTACGGATAGGTGAGGGAGATGTTCACCATGGAGGCGATCTGGGTGGCGTGGCCTTTGATTTCATCAAAGATGGTATTTCGCTGAGTTTCCGTGTATCCTTGGGGGATACCGGACGCCACGCGCCAAGATTTTGCACCAGGGTAGTGCATACGCATAAGGCCGAGTGCCATGCGTGCACCACCCCGTGCAGCGGAGCGTAGGATGGACTCCCTGGACTCCGCCACCTCCATGATGGCACCCGGAAGTTTTTGAACTTCCGAGAATTCCCCAGTCCTTGTGGGAAGGAACTTGTTGACCAGCTGCATGCCAGCAGCTCTGATCGAAGTCCATGTCTTCCCAAAGGCTCGGATTCTATCAATCCGAGAAAGATCTAGGCTATCTCCTATTTTTCAGAAAAAACAACCAAGAAGGTTAAGTAAAAAAGCAGAGAAACACAGCAAGACTTGGAAAAAGGGTAAATGAAGTAAAACTTACCGACAAGCTTGTCAATTTCGGAGCCTTCCTCCATGCGAAGATTTAGAGCATTTGCCAAGTCCTGAATGGTGGACTTGTCCTTCTTTGCCTGTTAGGAAGCCTTGGATTGAGAAATTCCAAGGGCCAGATTACTGGCTTCCAGATCTTTTTGAGCCTTCACAAGATCCTTGTGAAGGTCCAAATTCTCCTTTCGGAGAAACTTGTCATTGCCGGCGTCTTCAGCTATTTTCTTGGCCTTAGCCAAAGCATCTGGAAATCAAGGAAAATTCCGAGTTTAGAAAACTCCTTGAATAGTACTTAGACAAAAAGTTGAATCGAAAAATTCAGAGGAAAAAAGTTTACCTGCTGTTTCTGACAGCGCCAGCTAAGACGATGCCAGCTCCGCCTCTTTTCCCTCAAGAATAGAAAGAAGATTTCTAACTTCTTTATTCTTGATGGAGAGTTTGTTGAAAACTTCCATGTTAATGGATTCAGCGGTTTGCTGGAATATGACAAGGAAAAGAATAACTAAAAAGCATCAAGGCAAAAAAGTATACATTTTGTTTAATGCTTTGGGGCTAGAGTTAAATACCTGGCTCATTCGTTGCAAACCCGCCAAGTTTTCATTAAACTCTTTTGCGTATTCCGCAAAAAAGAGTTCCGGCCGCGCTTAGGTCGTCATTGAGAATCTTGAAGTCCTTGTCAAAGGTGGGAATCTCCTCATCGATTGTCCGAGAAGAATTTCCCACCTCTGGAGCCGCCCTTTCCCTCGTGTTCGTGTCCGACACAACGGGCTGGCTGGGCTCCAACGGCTTGGTGGGGGGGGGGGGGCTGTAGCATGCTCTTCCGCCATCGTGGACGGTGTGTCCGGGGCGATGACGGGAGAAGGTTGAGCGCCTCGGCTGGACACAACTTTGTGTTTCTTCAGATTCTTCGGCTTTAAGTTGGAGGGAGGTAGGCTAAAAACAAAAAACCCGGAAAAGTTAAAACTCCAAAGACGAAAGAAAACTTCGACAAAAGCAAAATAACCCGGATGATCTTACCTGGAGGTGGCAACGGGAACTCCGTCAAGGTCGATGACTTCCTGAGAGGAAGAAATTTTCTTGCGCTTTCGTCCACCTGCAAAGGTGGCGTGCAACGCTTCCATTTCAGCCTCGGAGGCAAGCTCTGATTCGGGAAGCTCGGTGATCTGTCGAAAAGAAAAACCAGAATTAGAGGCAAGAAATCCGAGAAAATGTGGAAAACCCAAATGGCGAAGTAATACCTTGGGAGCCGGATTGTCGGCCGTATACATTGGCCGACTCACTTCGTATTGGTCACGGGATGCGACCAACTGGTTCACGCGCCGTCGAAGATCCCTCGCGGCCCAGTCTTTGCTGGTTGTCCGCATTTTGTCGTTGGCACCCGTGTAGTCTCAAAGAAGGCGGCCACCGTGGTTAGCTAACGGCTGGATCCGCCTATCCAACCAGCAAAGGACTGTGTCCATGCCGGTTAGAGGCGGATCAGAGGAAGTGAGCTTGGCGATGCGCCGTTTGATCCTTAGAAGATCAGGCAGTAGAACTTGGACGGCTTCTGTTCCCCAATTTTCTTGGGGAACAGCAGCAGTGTTTGAGAAAGGTGGAACCCCGATGGCCTTTTTCGGGAAAGGAACATCGGGATGATAGAAGAAGGAACCCGTCCCGAATTTGACGGATTCCGATGTTTTGATCTTGGGGAACCAATCTTCCTTAAATCTCCTAAGAGTAAAGGAGATGGTTCCGCAAGTCGGGAGTGCGCCCTCCGAAGAGTTCCGCTTAACCCCGAAACAATACATCCAGAAGTCTAACCTAGGTTCTATTCCTAGGAAACCCTCGAAGAGGGCCTGGAACCCGGCCATATAAAGAATGGAGTTGGGTGGCAGGTTATGAGGCTGGATGTTATAGTGGGAGAGAACTTGGAGAAAAAAGGCAGAAGGTGGCAACCCCATACCTCTTAAGAGATGGGAGGAGAGAAGAACCCGTTCGCCGTCGTTCGGCATGGGCTCGTTCTAGTCCTCTGGGAGCCGCCATTTCCCCTTCAGAACCAACCCCTCCTTTTCCATGTTTGGAAGGAGGGCTGGCGGAATGCTGCAGGCGACCTAGTTGCCGGCAGTCTCCAGTTCTTCGTCCGCTCCGGCGGCGGCGGACGCGGCGTCTTCTGCAGCGGCGAGCTCGTCGCCGAGAAGTGTGATATTTTCCTCCGCCGTCTCGGGAGCGAACGGCGGAGAAGGCGTGGAGCTTGAGCCCGCAAGATTCACGGCGGCGGAAGGATTCCCTCCGTCCGCCGCAGAATCCGCGGTCTTCACCGGCTTGTCGCCGGCGCGCGTCGGAGAATCCAACCTTGGATCTAAGTCGTTGATGATCTCCTCGATATCGCGCACGGTAGAGCGGGCAGGGGAGGACGGTGAGGATGCCATCGGGTGGCGGCGCGGCTCGTCTCCGGTGACGTTCTGGGCGCGGTGTGCGTTCGGAAGTGGTTCTTTGCTCGAAAGCTTGGGCGCGGTAATGGCATGGAAGTGAGAGCGGAATGTTTACTGGGAGGACGAAGAAGGCTATTTATAGCCGGAAATCCGTCAAGATATGTGCCAACATCTATTTTGACCGTTGGATGATCAAAGCGTGTCACTCGCCGGAAAATCCGGGAAATGAAGCGACAGGGTGATGATGGCTATCTCCTCGTTTCTCGTGAGAATCTGTCAGAGATACGTTACTGGGTTTCCCGCGTGAAACCCAAACGTCCCTTACGTCAGCACGATTGAAGCGCTGACGTAGGAGGTTCCTTCTCCACGAAGGATCGTGTGAGAAAAGCCGGATTTTCAGAATTCCGAGTTTCACGTTACCATCTCTTTTCAAAGAAGAATAAGAAGAATCAAGACTGATGATCGATATTTCTCGGACAATGTACATTTGGCGAAAGACGGCAAATCAGAGTTATAATCCTTCTTGGGGGCTACTGTCAGATATATACCGAATAGGGGTATATCAGATGGTAGTCATAAGTCCCGGATTACCAGGGTGGCCCAAGTGGTAGTGGGCTATGGTCCATTGGGCGGCCCAGTAACCTGACGCACAGAAGCCGGATTCTAGAAGGACCCGGATCACGGCCCACGTGATCTGGCTTGGAGGAGAAGACGGATTCCGTACTTCCCAAGTTGATAGTTAAACGTAGTCTTCTAGGTTTCCTATTCTGTATGCCCTAATCCGGCTATTATATAAAGCCGTACGGGAGATAAGATTGATAGACAAGAAGATATAGGCTAACTCGCCGGGAAGTTGATCCTCAGCGAATAGCTAGATCGAACCTCACATTGTAATTGTATACACAGGCTTTAGTCCTGATTAGTGAGATTGCAGGAGTAGGAACATCGTATTATCACGACGTACCGAACCTGGGTAAATCCTGTGTCTTTGTCTACAACGCGATCTCGTTACCCCACGTCTCTACCCGTAGTCTCATGGCACCCCCGTCTATGAAAACTACTACGATGTCTCGACAGTCCCCTTCCAACAATATGCTATTCATTGATGCTTGTTGGAGGTATTCCCTAGACACAATGAAAATATTCAATTATTATTCCATCCCCAAGTTTAGATTTAAGTTTATATCATCATGCTACAACCGCTATAGCACTTGAAAAGTCAGTTTTCAAAGGAAAATCTTTGTGTGGGTGTCAATACATAAACAAACAAGAGTTCCTGATCTTGTCTCTAATATTAGCTTATGGTTTATGAGATGATCATATCTTCCTGATCATGGACTTGGATGAAAGTCTATCAAATACATATGAAGTTAACATTGACTATAATTCCTATACCATGAGAATATCTAGTGACCACATGATAAAAAATTATACTTTGGATATCATCAACCAGGGGGTGCCAGGCGCGGCCCCACCCTAGGCCGCGCCTTGTGGGCCCCTAGCGCCCCTGGCCACCGCCTCTCGGTGCCTCTTTGCCCATAATTTGCCTTCAACCCTAAAAACACACGGGACATAGTTATTTTCCATGAAACATACAAAGAGGCGCCGTCACCTTTAAAGTCCAATCTGGGGCTTCTACATCCCTATTTCGGCACCCTGACGGAGAGGGGAATTGTCACCGGAGGCCTCTACATTGCCATGATCTCCTCTAGGTAGATGCCTGAGTAGTTCATCTCGAGACTACGGGTCTATAGAAATAGCTAGATGGTTGTTCTATCCCATATGCCTCCATGTTTAGAATCTCGTGAGCTGCCTCACATGATCGAGACCACCGTGCATGTTGTGTTTGCTGGGATCCGATGAACCATGTGATTATGATTATTATTTTCATGTCAATATGAGATGCTTCACTTATATTTGTAGAGATTTTTAATCTTGTCTTGCAACGCTCTCCGTTGTTTATGACTACCTTGGCAACATAGTTCTTTTCACCTCCAGGAGAGAGTTTATATGCTAGATAGTGGGTTCATGCCTCCTTATTGCCTGCGCTCGAGTTACATAAACGTGCAGGGGGAGGATGTTCTATTTCCACTAGGGACAAAACAATGATCCTCCTCTGTATGTATGCGAACCACTGCTTACATTACGTATTGATCTTAATGCATTTGTCTGTTGCACACATAGCAATCACTTCGTTGCTGCAACTTAATACTAAGGGATTTACTGGATAAATTTCTTTAGGTGGATATTTAGATATGGATGTATGCTGGATAGCGGTCCATATGCCTTGACGTAATTCCTACAATGTTAGAACCCTTGAAATTTATCTTGTCATAATAGTATTGTTATACGTCCATGATTTTTCAATTTCTCAACAATAATTTGTTCACTCACCATGTTTGTTTTCTTTGGAGAGACACCACTAGTGAACCTATGGCCCCCGGTCCTATTTTCCTCATATTGCAATACTTCTTTTAAGAACTTTCATCATTGTAGTCTTGTTTTCCAGTTTTTATTTTTATTGTTTTTCAAGACTCTATACGTTTAATTCTCCTGTTTTCAGCAAGACCGAAGATTGACAACCTTCTGGAAAGTTGGGGCAAGAGAGAGTTTGTGCTTGTGTGCAGGTTCCATGCCTAGACATGGCTGCAAAGAAGGCACTTTACGGGAGGCGACCCAGTTGTATTTTCTCTGTGTCCTCTTGCTGTAACAAGAGAATTAGTTTGTAGTTTTGTTTCTATAATTTTTAATAAAGTGCTAAGTTTTACCCGTTTTGGTTTCAAAAAGTTGCTATTTGTATTCGGAGATTTTATTCCAGCACAAATCTGTGCAATGATTTTTCATTTCTATTCTGTAACTTCAAATGGGCTAAATAGTTGCAAATTTTCATCCTCTCTAAGCGTGATTTTTTCAAAAAAAATTGACATATTTAAGTGGGGTAAAAAAATTCCCCGAAACAATTCCGATGACTATTTCAATATTCCCCGAAACAATTCCGGTGTTGTCCAAACTTTTCTCCGATATTCCGTATCCACTCAATCACGTCATCGAACCTTAAGTGTGTCACCCTACGGTTCGCGAATAAGATAGACATGATCGAGACTCCTCTCCGATCAATAATCAACAACGGGATTTGGAGATCCGTGATGACTCCTATATATTAAACGATGACTCTTGTGATCGTGTGAACCTTCAACATCGTAACTAATTCTCTTTGTCTCGCGATATTTTACTTGTACGAGATCCGATCATTGGTATCAACCATACCTTGTTCAATCTCGTTACCGACACATGCTCTTTTCTCATTTCCGTGATATGGCATCCTTGTGACCTAGTCACGTGCTTACAAGCGGTGTCGATGTGATATCACCGATAGGGCCCAGAGTATATCTCTCCGTCATATTGGATGGACAAATCTCAATCTTGATCTATGAGCCCCAACTAATACTTTCCAAATACCTAACGACACCTTTATAGTCACCCTGTTACGGTGTGACGTTTGATGACATCAAAGCACCCTTCCGGTACTAGTGATTGACATGATCTCATGGTCAAGAAATAAGTTACTTCATACGCAAGATATAATAATATAAACTAAATGACTTGATCGTATTGTTATCTTGATATTGGGTATGTGTTCATCACATCATTCTTCTAATGACATGAACTCGCTATTAACAATATCCAATGTTCATGATCAGGAAACCTTGATCATCTATTAATCAACGAGCTAGTTAAAAGAGAGGCTTTACTAGGAACCATTGTTTGTTTATTAAACACACATGTATCAACGTTTCCGGTTAATATATTTCTAGCATGATAAATAAACATTTATCATAAACAAGTAATAAGATAATAACCACTTTATTATTGCCTCCCGGGCATATTCCCTTCAGTCTCCGACTTGCACTAGAGTCAATAATATAGTTTGTAAGAACTTAACACATATGGCGTTCCAGTGTTATTACCATGCTTTGCATGTGGTAAACATCATCAAAAAGATCTGAACTGTTCAGGTCCTATTGTATTTTCCTGTTCTTTGAGTCTACACACATCACTCATTCTCTAATGAGATGGCTTTGTATATATTTGGTGAACGGTGAAACCTTAATTCCTCGGCTTAAACCAATGTTACTAACATTGTGAAAATGTAGCTTCATAGTGTCAGCATTCTTGGAAATTCACCAAGTTCAATAAAGAACTACTTGACACAAAATACTCTTATTATTTGTTGTCAATACAATGATATACTTTAGCCTTTGTAGTATCCGTCACAATACTTTAATTTTGAAACTCTTTCAAATCCAGCATGGAACTTTCTTCCAGCCTATTGTGCTACCCTTCATCATATATTTTAATTGAGATAAAATTATTTTCATATTTGACGAGACTATTAGTGTAACATATTACAAGAAATAGTTTGTCATTATTATACAGGAAATCACATCCTTAGCATTTCTAAAATGACACAAGGATCTCTCCCACTGTTGTCTAATCATCATATAAATTATCCTGCTATAACATTTTATAGCATAGGACTCATCTGGTTGTGTACATAGCATGGAAACATGACTTAAAAATCTCAATTTCAATGATGCTCATCATGTGTCAAAACACTTGAATCTTGCTGAAATATTTTTTCATGTGACAAGAACTCCTTCTTTTCATTTTGATATCGACTTACTTCAATATTTCATCTATGTAATTTGGCTTCAATCATATCAGGCGCTTCAATCCATCTTTTATAGATATCGATGCCCAATATCTTCTAAGCCTTTTATCAATATAAAAATTTGAACCGTGTTAATTTAAAATACATATTTTCCAATCAACCATATGTCATCTACATAAAGTATTGGAAATATGTCATAGCGCTCCCACTTAATTTCTTGTAACTCTACAAGCATATTTATCGTTCTTGATGGAATCAAACTCTTTTGATAACCTCATTAAGGTAAAGATTTCAACTTCGTTATGCTCACTTTAACCATTGAAGTGTGCATACCTTTCTAGAAACCTTTTGAATTTTACAAAATTCTCAGATTGTGTCAAGTACACATCCTCGATCAAACTTCCTTGAGAGGAGAGTTGGTTTTGTTATTCAACTGCCATATCATAATATGTAACTTTTGCTAGAACTATCCGCAAAGACTAAAGCACCACTACGGAAGATCAAAATCTTGTAGTAGTCAACTCTTTGAACTTTATCGAAAACAACTTTTCGATAAGTACAACTTTCAAAGGATGTAAAAATCCATGTCTTTGTCGCTATATAGACACTTTTGCTATCGTTAGGTATCATGCCTATCGAAAGGACTACCAAGTCACATACTTGATATTCATACAAGGATACTATGGCGGATATAACGACTCATAGTCAATTTCACGAAGTCAGGGCCCATCATTTGCTTCCTTTATAAGGTCCAGGTCCTTTTGTTTTCGAAATAACACTTTACTCTTAAACCATAAGTTGGTCTAAGTACAAAGTTTTAGGACTTTTGTGGTTCAGTTCGCAAACTCATTCGAAGTATCTACAACATTTGTAGTGTCTTCTACTTAGTCAAAATAGGAAACCCCGGAACAACTTCCAATGCTGCACTACTCTTGACATGATAACAAAGATTCTGTAATCTCGTCGAGTTTGTACTGTCCTCCCACTCACTTGTTTCGCAAGAACTACTTTCTCGAGAAATCAACCCTTTCTGACAAACAACATGTGTCTTTGGTCGGTGATAGGAGAAATACCCAATATATTCTTTAGGATAACATTATAAACATATATTTATCCCATTTTGGTTGTAAACATTTTACACATGCTATGCATACCAAAACTTAAGAAAAAGACAGTTCGGGTCACTACCCAAACCATATCTTATATGTTGTCAATTTCAACGGATCATGATGGTGCTCTTTTGAGTGAAAAGGCAGTTGTCACTAATGTATAAGCTACACAATTATAATGGCATTTTTATTAATCTTACCATGTCCAACAAGGTTTGATTTTGTCTCTTGAATACTCCAAACTAATGTGGGGTATTCGAGAAGTATAAATTGTAGAACAATTCTGCAACTCCTCAGATGTTTTGCTAAACTTGTAAGTCAAACTTTATCCTTTATGATCCAATCATAAATACTTTATTATCTTGTTACAATGATGTTTACTCCATACTAACAATAATTAGAACCAATTCAAAAAATGTCAAACTGCATTCTCTTTAAATAGATATGCTCATATATCTACTCAAATCATTGATGGAATTTTATGAAGGAAAAATTAATCCACCACACTTGACTATACATAATGGACTATATACATCAACATGTACAATCTCCATTAAATTAGTCGTCCATTCTACTTTGGCCCATGAACGGAATTCTAGTCATCTTTTGGAAGAGGTCTCACAAGCGTCAATTTATTCAAAACAAAATGACTCCGGAAGTCCATCAATATGGAGTTCCTTCATGTTTTCCTTTCCGATATGAACTAAAATGGTGGTGTCACAATTTAAGTGAAACTCTTTTACGTCTTTCAATGTTTAGCATTTAGTCTTACAGATGTTTACTTTACCAACATGATTTATATTAACATATCCATCAATTATGGAATATGTTCATAGTTTGAACAATCTCATTTGTTCTCACAAAAGACCAGAACAAAATAACAACTTATTAAGTTCTTAAAATAAATCTTGAATGTTTGGTTCGATACGACAATGAACACAATAACACTTTATTTCTGTTCTTGTCATAATCGATTCCACATCTATTACTAGTTCCTTTTAGGCCCTTGTATTTCTTGCATTGAGTTGCTTTGTATGAAAACTCATACCAACCAATGTGGTATCAAAATACCCAAAATATACTTTGTTAACTAGTAATACATCTATAACTTGCATATCCAGCATATACACCTGAGCTGGACTTTTCTAGTTATCTTGTTTTTCTGCCATATATCTTTTTGTAATTCTATTTTCAATATTCCCTTTCCTTTACAGAAGAATCATTCAACATCAAAAAATGCTATTCTTACTATCACATTTTGCTTGGCGTGTTAGTCATATACTATCACCCATTGAGTCATACTTTGAGTTTGATTGTTCTACTAATATCACCATATTAATAGTATTCTTCTAGACTCCACTCTTAGCAATCTCCAAGTAAGGTAAACGACTTTACCCATACTTTTAATCCATCCCATCATAACAATTTTATGATTAAGCTACTATAGCTCGAAGGAAGGAATTTACAGGATAATTTTTAGCGCCCAACTTCTTGGAATATTCAAACACCTAGCGTCTTCAATGATTGCATATATTCAAATAATATAAGTATACATTGTCACGCTAAATTATACTCAGTCATGTTGGCACAAATAAGTTTCTAGATATCAATATATCTTTCACTTGATTGTTTCTGAAAACAATTCTTTTCAGTTCCTAAATCACCTTGATCAACAAAACATTCTTTTGAAGATAAAGTAATATGGAAGCAACCATGATTCTGGATTCTAAGTAGGAATTATTAGCTCTGTAGATCAATCAATCATTAACCATATGGAGTTAGGTAGGAAATACCAAGAATCTACAATAGGACTCAATTTTAAATTTCACTAATACGGTACCAATCTTAAATGATTTTTACCAGATCATAACAGTTATATCTCAATTAACAATCTAAGTGTAAGGTAGTTTTCTGGATGCCAATGAATACTACAATTTGTGCAAATACACTTTGATTGATTGCTCATGATAAATAAGTTCAATTTAATTCAAAATTATCCCATCAACTCGCACTAAAAAACAACATCCCTCTTAGTCGTCTTTAGTGATTACACGAACCAAATTCACTACACCAAAACCGATCATCACGTGAGATGATGTAGCTTCAAAGGCGAACATCGACATGTTCATCATATCATCCATATGACTCATGCTTTACCTTTCAGTTACGTGTTCCGAGACCATGTCTGTACATGCTAGGCTCGCCAAGTAGAACCATAGTATTGCGTGTGTTTCAAGGCCATGCCTGCACATGCTAGGATTGAAAACACCCGTTGTATGCGAACGTTGAGTCTATTACACTCGATCATCACGTGGTGTCTCGAAACGACGAACTTTCTTAACGGTGCATACTTAAGGAAGAACACATTATTATCTTGATATTAAGTGAGAGGGATCATCTCATAATGCTACCGTCGCTATCTAAGAAAAATAGGATGCATAAAAAGGATTAACATCACATGTAAGGATAACGTGATATGATATGGTCCTTCTTGCACTTGATCTCCATCATGTGCATCATGGTTTGATCTCCATCATTCCACCGACGTGGTACCAAGTTCCATGGCACCCCAATCTTGATTGTCCGCTCATGAGAATATAGATCATGAACAGTCTTAGGATCAAAACTATCAGGTTTTGTCCCCTGTCAGATTTCTTAACTATGTTCTTCCTTTTTCCGGAAAGGAACAGATTGCATCTAGCTTTTTCTAAATCCTGAATTATAGAAACAGTTTTCTCTGTTTCCTCACTTGTTTGCCCAAGGCTAACATTTTTACAGGAAGTAATATAAGAGAGATAACTGGAATTGGTATTAAGCACCGTAGGGAAGTTTTCCTCACCTGGTACCACCTCCAAATTCCTCCTTTTCGCCATATCTTTAGCTTTGTCGAGCGAATGCATATCTTCCTTCTTCTTGTTCCTAGAGCTTCTCCTCCTAACCAATTCATTCATTTTTGCCTTGGCTTTAGCTTTTTTGATCCTGTCTAATGCTGCAGCTCTAGACTTTTCCTCGAGCTTGTCTAAGTCCTCTCCATTACCATCATCCAAATCTGTCAAGCAGTTTAGGTTACTAACAGCCCCCACAGTAAACATTATTTTGTTTCTCTTCTTCATTGTCCGCCTCTCCATCTATCTCCCTTATTCTCTGGGTACTCAGTCCAATATTCCTGGAAAAGTTAAGAGACTTGGCACCAAATGTATGATGCCATGGAGACGATAGAACAGAGAGAAACACAGTGGGAGTTGAGCATGTCGCGTGTAACGTTGTAGTGGTCTACCGGTTGTGCCAGCTGAGGGGGGCATGTTCCTATGTTGCCATACCTGCAAAGGTACCCGTGGAGGAATATAAGCACGGTTGTCAGTAGGAAATCTGACAGGGGGACAAAACCTGATAGTTTTGATCCTTATAGTTTCATTTTTCACTGAATTTGTATTGACGGTGCTAGAACTAGAACCATCTGAGCTACCATTTCCTGCCTTCAGTTTCAAGAGAAACAAAGTTATCAGTAAGTTGTTTAACGAGACATTTAGTGATTCAATTCAAATAGGGAAAAGATAGAGAGAATGAAGCAACTCAAATTTTAAATCCAACTCAAAAACTCAAATTTGAAATCCAACTCAAAAACTCATAGATGAATGATAACGAAGTAGTTTATATTGAATAATTTGAAATCCAACTCAAAAACTAAAATTTGAATGTTATTACAGAAACATGTCTGGCTCTTCCAAGCATGGGTCTGTGCCCGAAGACGGTGCCGAGGAAGAGGGCTGGGATGCCCACGCTGCAACCAGAATTGAGGAAGAGGACCGGGAGGACGGCGGTGATATTTATTGGGGGTACTTGGAGGAAGAGGACCGGGATGACAGCACGGATGGTGGCGGCACTGACCGCACGGCGGCTGGTGGTAGCGGCGACGCCGCCCCGACGACCGATAAGAAGAATAAGAAGCCTAGGGCCCCAAGGAAGGATCGTACGCCGCAAGTGCTCGCGAACGTCACTGATACAATCACCGAGGTCTCGCCGAGTGGCCTACCATTGGCGCCTCGAGCAGTTGTCTCAGGGTACGGCATGCAGCTAGGGTGCATCGTGCGGGAAAGCATGTCGATCAACACGACGGACCTTAGAAGCAGCGACAACAAGGCTTTGGTCGAAATCCTCCTGAAGAAGCTTCACCAGCGATACATTTTCCCGGAGCCGTTCAACAAAAGGGTGGACTCTTTAGCCATCACGAAGATGAGCACCGCGTTGAGCAGCTGGAAATCCCGGGTGAAGAAGAAGATTGCGAAAGGTAAAAGCTGGGAGGAGATCAGTCGCAAAGACCCGACGCTCGTGAAAGAAGATTTCGACATACTGAAGGCGTACATGAACACCGAGGAGTGTAAAAATGGACAAAATGGCGGCAGGATATGCGGGACCAAAACATAGGGGTGCAACATTGCGGAAGCGGTGGTTACCGAGGAAAACAACCTGTTTGGGAGAAGGAGGACCGCGAGATGGAACGTCTCAGAAAAGATAACCCCTGGCACAAAATCACGGATATACGAGTTAGGAACTTTGTCCGATCCCGGTACTTCTTAGACTGGAAGACGAGGGAATTTGTGACGAAAGACCAGGACGTGAAGGAATTCGAGAAACATTTGGTAAGGACACATATATCTCAAGTACATGTATATTGCATTGATCTAATAATTAGATAATGGGCTCACCTTGATTTCCTTTTGTCCGAAGGAGAGGGAGTTGCGGAAATCTGACCACTCGTCCGAAGGGTCGACGGGTCGGTGGGACACGCCTTTCAATAGGGCGACGAACGCATACAAGAATAGGCCGTTGGATGCCCCGCCGACGTCAGCTGGCCGTATCTACGGCTTTGGGCTAAACATGAAGGTAGCCGTGTACTACGCATCAGATGCCAAGTCGTCGAGAAAGAAGAGGAAGACGACATCGACTACGGATGATAAGGAGGTCGCGGAGCCGAAGAAGAAGATGGCGGCTCTAGAGAAGAAACTTGAGAGCAGAGAGGTGGACCCCGACACGCTCAATAGATTAGTGGATGAGAGGCTCAAGGAAGTCATCCCCCTGGGCTGATGGAGGGGATAGCTTCTTGGAATGCGGGGGGTCAAATTGGACCGATCCATCTGCCTACCTTCGTCGGCAGCAACCTAAGCATGAACCAGCAAGTGCCGCCACAACAGCTGACCCCCCAGACGTCGGCGATGCTCCTTCTGGTCACATCGGCGCCCCCTTCCGCAGCAATGCCGAAGAATGATGGGCCGGCCGCCGGCACCGTCGCCCTTGTCTCGACACCCGCCGAGCTCGACGCCATCACCAAGGTAACTAATTAGTTGGTCGTGATCTAACTACACCTTCTCAAGATGACTGTCATCTCATGATGCCTGGTATGTTGCCCAACAGGACGAACCTTGCTTACTCCTGCATCGTGTGGTGCCCGGCGGAGAGTTGGTGGATGTTGCTACCGGCACTATTATACAACCCATGGAACGCACTATGCACCACTCTCGAATGGACGAGAACGTGATGAAGGTGAAGTTGGCCAATTTAGTGCCGGAGTATCGCGACGTCCTCCCCCTTTCAACCTCCAGGCTGCGAAGAGGAGGAGAACTTGGTACTTGGAGACTGCACGACTTGGGTGATGAAATGGCCGAAGAGCTAGATTCGTCTTGGGGGGGGGGGGGTCTTGTGATCAAGCGCAACACCGACGCCACATCCCCTATGGCCCCGCTCAATAAGATCGTCCGGCCCACGAAGCAAAGAGCCCTCCAGACAGCACCGAAGGCCGTCGCCCCTCAGAAGGAAACGGTAGTCGTCGCCACCACCACCCAGAAGGAACCGGCGGTTGTTGCCACCACCACAAGGCACAAAGTGTTGTTGGGAAATATGCCGCAACGACCGGCCATAAGATCATCAAATGCAGTTGTGCCTCAACCGCCGGCATCACAGCCGCCGTCACCACCAAAGGACGTGGACAACCCGTTTGCTGGAGCCGGTGTCAATGACTATCATTACGATGACAATGTCGACATCAATGCCTACCTCAAGACGGGCTACAGCCAAGATAGGTACATGCCTGATATGGATCGTGACGATGAAGCCTTCCGCAGTCACGACGATCAACCTAGGCGTACTGAAGTCACGCAGCGCCTGACCTACCCGGAGGGTACACTATTCAGCCCTGACACACTGCATAAGACAGTCGTAGGGTCGTCCCGAGCACCCGCACCCCCAGCTCCCGCAGCAGATCAGGCCACCGCCAGCAAGAAGATTAGGAATAGACCTGCTAAAAAGGTCCAGCATACTAAGATCTTGGCCGACGCCGTGGTATGACCCCGTAAGGATGGCTTGACCCGCTTGCATGAAGCTGGGAAACAGATAATGGGTCCGGACGAGATACACGGGGCAACTGGACCAATGCTCACATTGCAGAACATTATCGTGATGCTAGAGGGCCTCCTTCTTCAAGACAAGTGTCCAAATTACCATGCGTTCGTGGTCAAGGTGCGAGAGGGCCCGGACTTCGTCCATGAAGACCCCGCAGGACTGTTCTTCATAGCGTACGAGGATATATTCAATCTGTTTCACTCGAGACGGCTGGACTATAACTTGATCCGCCTATACGCGCTCAATGCTCAGATGCAGATCCAGCGAGAGTTACCCCCGCATGTTATGGTAGCGGATCCTTACTACATGCGTGATAGCCAGCTGGAGGAAGGATCAAGTACACGGACCAAGGCAGTGAAGTACCTCAAGAGCTTCATGTTGAGAAACAGTGAGAACAAGAGGGACATTCTTTTGCCTGTCTTTCCCGAGTAAGTCTCGTGACCGTCGTAGCTAATGTTTTTTTTCTAGATTTCATCCATTGCTTATCCTGGATTCAATTGCATGTGTTGAGCAGGGACACATACTGCACACTCATCGTGCTTTCCCAAAGTGGTCACTTGCCCAGTACTTCGACTCGTCGAATAAGACGAAGAGGAAAGACTACACCAGAATAAGGGGTGTTCTCGATGAGGCTATCAATGGCTACGCCCAAAATGGAGGCACATTCGAAAAGAAACAAGAATGTATCAGGCCGGCTACTGGCAAATACGGGTTCAGGCACGTGACCGAGTTCCCCTGCATCAAGCAGCCGGCTTGGAGCACGAAAGATGCCCTCCATCACCTCAAAGGGATTGTCCGCGATGCAAACAATATGAATCATCCTTCTAAACTCCGAGACTGGTCCAACAAAATGGCGGGGGAAATCTCACAGGAAGATCTTATGCAAGATTTTCATCGCATCAAAGTCAAGTTGTCGGAGATAATCATTGAAGATGTCACCAAAAAGGGAGGTCCTTGCACCAACCCATAGGGTTATGCCAGAGGGATATCCAGGAACGCCTAGAGCGGCAGGCTGATCGTAGGACGTGGATGACGAAAGACCTATATAAGCCGTTTCCGGCACCGCTCCAGTTGAGGTATCGTTGATCGAGGTGTGCGTAGCTAGCTACTATTAGTTTGTTTAACAAAATTTTCTTAACTTATATAAGTCAAGCTACTATATTAGTTTAGCTCTAAACTTAGGCCTAGCTAGCTACTATTAGTTTGCTCTAAACTTAGGCCTAGCTAGCTACTATTAGTTAGCTCTAAACTTAATTAGGCATAGCTAGCTACTATTAGTTAGCTCTAAACCTAGGCCTAGCTTTATGTTGTATATCTTTGATGCTTATTTTTGTTTCCTTAGTTGTTTTTGGTGAACATATATGCCTTAGTTATTTTTTGCATTATACTTACTAATATGCTTTGTGTCTATCTATATAGATGACGTACTACGTGGTGTTCGAGGGTCGGGTTCCAGGAGTCTATGACGAGTGAAAAGACTATAAAGCACAGGTGGACAAGTTCAGCGGCAACTGCTATAAAGGTACGAGACTAGACATGAGGCGGTTGCGAAGTGGAGGGACCACCAGTCGAAACAGAAGAACAAGATGAAGACCTCCATCAAGCTACCGTTCTTGCTCACCATCGTCGCCGTGCTTGTAGTCTATTTCATCTTAGCTTAGGCCTTATCGAGTAACTATGTGGTGGCATGTTCGATGAACTATGTGGTTGCATGTTCGATGATGTTTGACTATCTTTCTTGATTTGAACAAAATTCGATACTTTTGCACTATGTATCACTATTGTACATTATGTTATCCTCGAGTAATGTGTGACTTATATCTTTGTCAAATATCACTTTGATGTTTATATATTTGTCAAATATCACTGTCTGTATTCAAACTGTATAAATATTGTTATATACCTGGTATTTATATCAGAAACAAATTAAATTTCGAAATACTGCAGATATTTCTGTGGCACACCTATGGAAAATTTTGTGGCGCATATACTTCTGTGGCGCACCAGGAGGGGATGCGCCACATAATCAACTATTTCTGTGGCGTAGGTAGGTGGTGCGTCACAGAATCAACTATTTCTGTGGCGCAGGGCAGTGGTGCGCCACAGAAATTATTTTTATGGCGTGTGTTCTGTGGCGCACCCTTGTGGCCCCGGGGTGCGCCACAGAAAGGCTTTTTGGTGCGCCACAGATGAGGCGATCTGTACTAGTGTATCTCCCACATGATTACAATGGAAAATATCAACTTATTCTGCCACTTTGAGAAATTCGAACAGTCAGTGTGTCATTTGTGCTGTCGCCAATAGAAACATTCACATGTTTTCAGTAATAGTGAAAAAAGCCACAAGAGAAGAAAAAATGATCAGTACAACAGACACCAAATATTTATCAGGACACAAATTTGAGAAGTGAAATAAAATATTACTCCC
This sequence comes from Alopecurus myosuroides, assembly GCA_028641055.1. Classification (NCBI taxonomy): domain Eukaryota; kingdom Viridiplantae; phylum Streptophyta; class Magnoliopsida; order Poales; family Poaceae; genus Alopecurus; species Alopecurus myosuroides. The sequence continues at coordinate 463,755,088 of CM054058.1, forward strand.
TCCGTTCCAAAATATAAGCCTTTCTAGCAAGCTAGTTTAGTTTGCTAGAAAGGCTTACATTTTGGAACAGAGGTAGTAAGAAGTAAGCTCATGGTCATGTCAATTCACGAAGTGCAGCCCAAATTCCATAGTCAGAATGAAGGCAATGTCTCATCATGTTGGCTACATTTGAACACGAGAAGGTCTATCATTCTGTGAGGTAAAAAGACAACGAAACATTTTTTTTCCTCTGAATCTAACCTGCTAATAATATTGCACTGAACACTAAATTATCCATCAAACACCAGCTCATGAGTCATGAGATCAAACATGAACAAATCAGTCATGAATCTTTGCAAGTTGTTAGCACGTGGGTGAGAATCAAGCTGCGTCCTTCGTTTATCCAACAAGAAACCTCGTCGGTAAAAATACCTAAAAAAAAACCATGAAAAAGGTGCTACTTTCAGGTTTGCTGCGTGCATGTATCACCTGCCACATACCACGTGTTGAACCATGGATATCTTGTCCGTTATTGTCATGCCATGGCATGTACCTCAAGTTGTCGAACAAATAAAATAGCTTGAAAGTAATATTTCCAATTCGATCTAGATGCTGCACAAAATATTCTAGGAATGTAGCAGTCAATTTCATATCTTAGCAAAACACCAAAATGTTAACAACAAAAAGTTAGGATTTTTTACAATCGGACCAAATAGGGCGACCATGACCCCTGAAATCAAGGCTAATCATACCATATTTCTTCCCATCTCGTGTTTAATTACTTTGGTTGTTGTTTCCTACTCATCTCTCTAAAAAATAAATCCCACTAAAATGTGCAAACTGGTAGAACATGTGCTCACCTAGAGTTAACAATAGTATAAAAACAGATTGAATAAGTGAGGAAATCGAATATGCAAGAATGATCCAATGCACTTGAGTATCCTTCATATGTCAATGATCCAATATAAATCAAAAAAAATACTAAAAATATATTGTAACCAGCCGGGTTTTTGTTGTATGAAATGGACGACAGAAGTTTTGTATTTCTCATGTGAGTGCACTATCCCAAGCGACTCAATTTTTTGCAGGTAGTGTCATGTGCAACAGTGCGAGTTACCTGGAGTTCTCGGTAGTGCGGCAATGATGGTCATGTGCATAGTGAGGAGATGGGCCGCACCGAGGAAGTGCAGTTATCGGCACATGAAGGATATTATGGTTCTCCCAGATCACCATTATGATACAGCGCCACTGATTTCTCGGCTGTTGCAATTTTGATTTCAATATCTATCAGAAGTAATGAAATGGCATTGACAATGGTGTCTCTTGCATCTGACCTGACAAAAATTATACCCAAGAAAGAAATCATGTTGCCTTAACCAAATACGGAAAAGGCCTAGCATTCAAATGTATACAATTTAACATAGTGCGGGGATTATCTCACTTCAGCTATGCCGCTTTAAAAAATCTCAATACAATATAAGACAAGAATACAAAAAAAAACATGGATGGATAGGATGAGGGAGGGGAGTGTCGGATGTTGCATCTCACTTCAAAAGTGATTTCGTAAACGACATATATGTCGGTTACTTGCTATATTCTAAGAATGGACAAGTAAAGCGAAATAAAAGTGAACAATGACCAAAGTTTAGTGGAAATAAAAAAGCGCCCGTTTTTACTATATTTGAACCAAAAGGTAGCCAAAACGCCGAAATTATTGCATGCCTCTTCATCTTGTGAACTTTCAAATATTTATCAGTTTGTCAAATCCTCTCAAGAAACATATGGATGGTTTCTTATGTGAAAGAACATACTGGAAACATGAATCATGCGAGCACCTATCTTCAAGCAAGGTGTGTTCTAAAGCACAAGGAAAAAGCTATAACTGGGTAACCAATGTTTACCTGCCAACCATTGTTGAAAGTTGTATGAAACGCAATGGAGCATAGCCAATTCAATTGAAGTGGTCCGGTCTTAAAAAAAGCTGGCTTCAGAGAAGCCAACAGTGATCCAAAGAAAAAAGTGGAGTCGTCTCAGCTCTTGCCAGCACCCAGCCCAGCTGGCATGCGGTTCATGGCGTCCACTGGCTGACCGGCTCATTTATCAAAAATCCCCATGTTCACTCCAAACTTAAAATTGCAATCTCGCAGTAGCAAATCTAAAATAAAGAACCACATAGTTTGACATATGTTTTATTGCGGGCCGACCCAAATTCATATACTGGACAGGAAATAATCTATGAGGGATTGAGGGGAACCGGCTGGGGCTCATCGGCGGCGTGATCTAGTGGTTGGAGGTGGCGGCGGCGGCGCTGCTGCTCGCACTTCCTTCTAGCCCACGGTCCAGTGCCGCCATGAAGGCATCGAGATCGGCGCCCGAGTTCATGATCTTATCGTCCGCTACCCCTACATCAATAAACCACCACTGAGCCCGTCCCCCGATAACTGGATGAAAATGTAGGAAGACAGGGAGGAGTTTGGTACTTTGGTATCAGGAAGCGCACCTAGTCCTCGAAGAACTTCATGATGTGATCCATGGCAAGGGCACGAACTGGATTCGGAGCCCGTCTGTCTAGTCCCGGTTTGGCACCAGGCGTTTGTCTTGGCGCAGCGCAGCATGTGGGTGGGGGAGAGAAACGGCAGGGCGACGGTTGGTGTCAGGCGTGACTCGTCGATCGGGAAGGCAGAGGGGAGTAGACGTGGTTGCTCCTTCAACGGAGAATGAGGAGCGGAATTTTTTCTCCACATGTAGAGCGAGTTTTCCTCTGTCTCTAATCAAGATCCAAATAACATGGTAGTAACTAATTGTTTGTTTCTTTATCTAAAAAAGTAATTGTTTGTTTCCAAATATCTGAACAATTCCGAGCGAAAGTTGAGGCGAGCGCCACGCGCGAAACTTTTTTCGTCCGGCAGAGTTTCCTCCGCACCTCAAAATTGCTAAGCCTACATATCGGTGATAGTTCGTTTTCATGTTGACGGTTGGATCTAATAGGGGGGCTTGATCCTGAGGCAGTAATTGGTCTTGGTTATCCTGTGTACATGTATGGGGTGCGTTTAGCAAATAATATGTTTGATCTTTTAATCTCTACTAGTATACGTGCACGTGCAACGCACGTCTATAAAATATAATTCAATGTATGTTTTAGTGACATTGTTTTTGTTATTTGAGTAATATATAAATCACATCTCTAAAATATAAACCGAAACAATGTGTGAACAACATACAATCCACACATCTTGCATCACTTAAAATCCACAAAACACAAAATAAATAATTGCATAATTATTACAAACAAACACAAGTTCAAATAGGTAAGTAAAAATAAATTCTAAGTAACAATATCCAGTATTTATTACTTCATCTCTTTATGCAATCATGAACACCACGTTCCAAATTCAAATCGGCAAGTAAAACCAAATTCTAAGTAACAATATCCATTATTTATTACTTCATGGACGTCCATCTTTTTATGCGATCAAGAACCCCACGTTCCAAGTCAGGAATGTTGTGTCATCGCTTCATTGTCTTGATACTTCAAAATATGTACCAAAAATTGCTTTCTCAAATCATAACTATCCTACATATGCATTATACAACATTGTCACATACGTTTCAAGTTCAAAGTGTTGCAAATGAATATGGCTAAGAATATTCGCCGTTGATATTGGATAAAATGAAGCTTCGTTGTACCCGAATTGCATTAGACTAAAAACCAAATAATCAGATAAAGCACTACATACATGTTATATTAAGCGTTAAATAAATTAAATAATGTTATATTTATAAGTGAAAAACTTCGTACCCGTGCGAGTTTGTAGGATCAACATGAACTTTTCGTCCCCATTTGGAGATGGCGTTCTTCCATTTGGAATTTGCCAGCTGAAGTGCAAGATTTTATCTTATTGATTACTTCAATGTTTCTCAAAATTTGCAACACCCTCCCCCCCAACTGGGTCTCGAAAGCGGGTCGAAATATGGATAATATTCTTCGTTGATCAAGCATGAACAATATGAATATGCCAAGAATATCATTAGGAAAATAAATCTTTGATGCAAAGTTTATGAATGAATCAATATTTTTGTACAAAATAAACAACTATCATGACCTAAAAAATAAACTATTACCGTGTCACATTCTGATATATGATACTCCATTCTATTACGCCAATTTTGAAATAATTGTGCTAACTGAATAAAATCAAGCCTTCCACTCCCACTCGACATTGTCTAAGATAATTAAAATACATTACTAATACGATAAAAAATGAGATAGGTAAATATAGAAACTTACACAAAAATTTAGATCCATATAATGGACGGGAATGTCACGAAATAGGTGGTTCTCGTGGGAAGCCAGTATGCGCACATCCACGTTGAAGCAATTTGCATCCATATGTTCATCCATCTTGAAATATGTTCTTTATTTGTCTTAGATTTAGACTAATAGGATAAGGTTGAGAGCTTCTCACTCATTCGCTCCGGTGAATTAAAGAAATTCATGACTAAAAGCGGCACATGTATAACACGAAATGAACTGGCAAGTAAAATCTGACTTACTCCAACAAAAGGGACATCGTCAACCTTGCTTATATATATAAGAAAAGTTCATCTATTAAGTCAACATTGGTTGGTTTGACATACGGTGAAAGGACCAATGATTGCGATAGACTCTCTCATCTTCCAATGATTCCATGAAATGAGAGTTTGTTGGATTTATTGCATATGTTGAAACGACCGATGATTGCGAAAATATTTCATCTTTTGATGATGAGATTGATGTTTTGACCTTCTTAGGGAGTCCATCGAGAATCACACAATCCTTGGGGTCCATGTTGGTCTCGTCATCTTTCAACTCCCGATTTCTTATATCATCATCATTCAATTTCAAGTCGACTAAAATGACAACTAATTTTTTCTGAGATGTGTCATATGAATCTAAATTGAAGTAGCAACCAGAGTTAGTTTCTGATAAGAAAAAAAAAACAAAATAAACTACTATGTTATGAAGAAAAAAATATACGCATGTTCCAGAGTGTCGGACAGAATGTCTCCAATGAAGTACTCAATAAAATTTAACATCCTAAGACCCCAAGATGATTCGCATGATTACAATTTTTAATTAAAATAATATTCTTAGGTACACGAATATATTTTCATAAAAATATATATTTTCAGATTCACGAATCGTGAATCGAACACGTCCGATGAAAAAGTAAAAAAGTAAACCATACACGTTGTTACTTAAATGGCACAGAATGAGTCGCGAATCCGTTTCGAATTAAATCATCACGTGAAAAAATACCGACGAATAACAACATGTATGCAGGGTTTAATCATGCGCAGGCATAGTATGCACACATGGGGCCTGGCCGTTTAATTTATCAAAAGTGTATCGTCGGCCGACTCTTAAATCTCTCTCGATGTGAAAAAAAAAACTCTCTCGACCTCTCACTTACTCATCCCACCGCCTCCAATCTGCACACTCCTTATCCTGCCGACAAGCTCACCGTCGAGTTCCTCATTCTCCACCCATCAGCATAACGTATGATCCCTTGTCAGCTGCCCCATTCCCTTCGCCTCCTCTTCCAGTGCGAATAGCTGAGGAATCGCACGCCCCCTCATTGAATCAGAGTTTTGAAGACGTGCTCCGCCTCCCCCTCGATTCCGCTGCTCTGGCCTCCTCTCGATTCCGACGCTCTGGCCTCCCCCTCGCTGCGCGCTCCGCCGCGCCACCACCGCAGAACCCCTATTCCCCGCGAGCGCCCAACATCCACCACCATCGACGCCGCATGATGCCGTGTTGTGGCCGCACCGGCCAGCAGTCGCCACCCTGGTACGTATCTCACACCACAGCCACAGCGACTCTTCGTCGTTGTTTACACCGTGCAAGAGAAATTTGGGGATCAAACTTGGTCAATTTGTCATCGTTCGTTTCATTTCAGGCCGGCGTGCCGGACTGCCGGAGGCGGAGCGTGGTTGTCTTGTGAGCGGGCTTGGCGGGGTCTCCTGCGCTGACATCCTGGTGAGGTACAACCTCGACGTGGTGGTCCTCTCGAGAGCCACTATCGCCCGTGCCGCACCGCCCACTCATTCGATTGTCGACGCCCTAGGCGAATTGTTTCCGTGTGCACTTATACGTTTTTATTGCTGAGTTATGGTTCAGTTGTCTGTGCATTGCGCTACTACGATGTTTGGCTCAGTTCGGATCACCGGAGATGGACACATATATTTCTTTGGGAAGTTTTCAGTTATGCACGATATGTAAGATGCATTTCAGTAGGGAGATTACAGTAAATGTATTCAGCACTTAGGTCCCCACTTGTTGTAGTTGAGACTGTTATTTATGCACACTAATATTCCCCTTGAATTAACTTACAAAAGATGTTCCGTAAGTGCAATTTTCCAAGCTATTTGTCTATTGTATAAGATTCTCGTAGCTATACTCACGCTATTCTCATGCTTCTGTTTTACAAAGCTTCTCATATCTCATTGCAATTTACCTTGAATTAATTTGCTAACGTAATGCAGGATCAGAGGATCAACTCTTGATGTTGCACGCTCACCTTGGCGTACGGCCATCGAGCAGGACGGCGTGGGCAGTGCAGCGGCAGCGTGTAGTACGCCGGCCGTGCAACTCGGCGTCGTCGTCCAGGCAATGCGGCGGCGCATCGATCGGAGGCTTGGGCAGGCTTGATGGCGGAAGTTAGAAAGGATGTATTGCAGGTACATATTCTTATACGTGACCGATCGGATGACAGAGCCACACGTACATATTCTGTCGCGAGGGATCGCAAAAGATACTGGCTGGCAAATGCTAATTAAACTGCGTTATTTTCGCTCCGTAACCTTTACTCCTTTCCTTTGCATGCGGCTAGGTGCCGGCGGTGGCAGAGTTTTCGTCTGCCCACACAAATTACTAAACACACTCTTTGGCAGATTTAGTGTTTATTTGAACCGTTAGATCTAATTAAGTCACTGGTAGAAAATAGGCCTATAGTCCCGGTTCGCCAGGGCCAGTAGTCCCGGCCGCGCAACCGGGACTAGCTCTGCGCGACTAAAGACACCCCCCCCTTAGCCGCGCCTCTTACGAACCGCCGCTATCTCTAGTCAAATTACTTACTCGTGGTCAAACTTCCCGCTCGGTCACCCATCCTCCCACTATTCTAGCACTAGCACGCTTAACTTCCGAGTTCCATCCCGTCCCGCATCCAATTGTTTCGCACGCATGTATGTGATAGTAGTATCATATCAATCTTATTAACATGTTGGTCGATGCCACATTTCTTTATTGTTTGAATTTCAAATAAATCTTTAAATAAACAAAAGTAATGATGTAATTAATAATTTTGAATAAATAAATAAACGTTAACTTTTTAATTTGTATTATTTCTAAAAATACTATTAATATATCAAAATATTCAGAAAAATAAAAATAATTCATTTTTAAATCTTAAAAATACAAATAATATATCAAAAAATTAAGAAAAATAGAACTAATTCATTTTAAAATCTTAAAAATACAAATAATATATCAAAAAATTAAGAAAAATAATACTAATTCATTTTAAAATCTTAAAAATACAAATAATATATCAAAAAATTAAGAAAAATAATACTAATTCATTTTAAAATCATAAAAAGACTAGTAGGCTCTTCTATTATTGGTGAACAGATATATAAAAACTGTAGTTTTTCTGTTTTGTTTTCTTGATGTGTTTTTGTTTGTTTTCTTGATGTGTTTTTGTTTGTTTGTTTTGAAATGCGTGTTTGACATAATATAGAAATAATATAGCTAGGAATTAATATAGAAATAATATCTATACATAATAATATATCCATTACATACTAAGATATCCATTACATGCATATATCGAACGCAAGATGTGGTACACAAACAACATCTACTCGAGCTCCGTCGAGTAGATGCGGAACAACTCGTAGGAAACGTATGCATCTATGGATGCATACTTGACGTTGGTCCAGTCCAGTGATTCCTAATACCTGTGATTCCTAGAGGGGAAACGAGACTTCATGGTTTCGTAGCCGTCGTGGATGAAGGCAGTTGCCATGGGAGCCATCCTGGTCTTGTGCCCGTACAAATCATCAAAATGGATAAGGTCCTGAAGATCAATGTAGTGATCTTCAGGTATCACAATATCCAAGCGCATCAACTTCTGACGGTCTTGAGTGATGTCAACACTGCAGAAGTCATACCCCATCTTGACAAGAAAATCAACAAGTGCCGGAGAATGCTTTGAACTACTGCAACAACAAAAATTTGATACGTGTTAGATATGTTGCAACACATGTATTCTTCAGATGCAACAAACAAATCGAAAATGCAAGATTGTACGTGTGCGTTACCTTGACCATTGGAAGATCAAAACGGCCTCCTTGAACGCAATCTGGATGACGGCAACATCCCGTTGATCCGCCGTATACTCTAGATCAAGCCCGAAGAACCGGTGTTCATCGGGTTCTTCATAATAGAGATCAGTGAAATGCTCAAGAAGACCCGGGAGGCTCTCGCAATTATTGGTGTAGGCCACGTCGAGACTCTTGCCGCATGGTGTGGCCACACGAAATGTCCTCCAAACTTCATCCATGCTGCTTGGTGGAGGAAGATCGAAGAGAGGAAATAGAAGAGAAGAGAGAAGAAGAAACAGAGACTCGGGTGCGCACTGTAGCAATGGCGCCCTTCTGCCTCTCTTCGCGAAATAAAACCGCCGCGCGGGAGGCGAGCAGTTTGCATCTTTAGTCCCGGGTGGCCAGGCCAACCGGGACTAAAGACTGGGAGGCCAGCAGACTGGACCATTAATCCCGGTTGGCCAGGCCAACCGGAATTAATGCCCTCCACGCGCCTCCACGCGCTTCCCAGCCCGCGACGCATGACCTTCTGTCGCGGGTCTCCTCCCGACCCGGGACTAAAAGCCCTTTAGTCACGATGCGCGAAGTTTGGGGACTGATGGGGGCGTATGGAAGGCCTTTTTTCTACCAGTGAGTAGACATAATCATGAGGGGGTAATTGGTACGTGTTGTTCTGTGTACCTTTGATGAGTGTGTGTAGAAAAGAAAATATTTGCTATTTTAGTAGTATAGTAGAGAGGCTATGTCGTCTTTACTCCTTTTCTTTGCATGCGGCTAGGTGGCGGTGGCAGAGTTTTCGTCTGCCCACACAAATTACTAAACGCACTCTTTGGCACATTTAGTGTTTATCTGAACCGTTAAATCTAATTAAGTAGACATAATCGTGAGGTGGTAATTGGTACGTGTTGTTCTGTGTACCTTTGATGAGTGTGTGTAGAAAAGAAAATATTTTCTCTTTTAACAGTAGTAGAGAGTCTATGTCGTCTTTACCCCTTTCCTTTGCATGCGGCTAGGTGCTCGCGGTGGCAGAGTTTTCGTCTGCCCACACAAATTGCTAAACACACTCTTTGGCAGATTTAGTGTTTATCTGAAACGTTAGATCTAATTAAGTAGAGATAATCGTGAGGTGGTAATTGGTACGTGTTGTTCTGTGTACCTTTGATGAGTGTGTGTAGAAAAAAAAATTGCTCTTTTAATAGTAGTAGAGAGGCTATGTCGTCTTTACTCCTTTCCTTTGCATGCGGCTAGGTGCTGACGGTGGCAGAGTTTTCGTCTGCCCACACAAATTGCTAAACGCACTCTTTGGCAGATTTAGTGTTTATCTGAACCGTTAGATCTAATTAAGTAGACATAATCGTGAGGTGGTAATTGATACGTGTTGTTCTGTGTACCTTTGATGAGTGTGTTTAGAAAAGAAAATATTTGCTCTTTTAATAGTAGTAGAGATAAACTGCGTTATTTTCGCTCCGTAACGGCTATGTCTTTACTCCTTTCCTTTGCATGCGGCTAGGTGCTGGCGGTGGCAGAGTTTTCGTCTGCCACACAAATTGCTAAACGCACTCTTTGGCAGATTTAGTGTTTATCTGAACCGTTAGATCTAATTAAGTAGACATAATCGTGAGGTGGTAATTGGTACGTGTTGTGTAACATCCCAAGTATGAAAACTTCCCTTAGAATGTTTGTTTCTTGTTTAATTAAAGTTTTGCATCATGTCATCATACTCATTGCATTTGTTTTCCTTTTGTTTGCATCTTTTTCCCTTTGTTTTCACAATTGAAATTCAAACATTATTCAAATGCTTTGTTTCATACTTGTTATGTTACAATTTTTCCAACTAAAAATTTCAATCAAAACAACCATTTTGTTTCCATTAAACTATAAGGTTCAAACCATTTTAAATGTTGTTTTCAATAATTCACTTAATTCAAATGATTTTCAAATTCAATTGCAATTACAAACAGCACCCAATTTGAAATCATGAAAATTACCAAAACAATTATAATCATTTGATTCCATTTAAACCTAAGGTTCAACTATTTAAATTATTTTCTTCCAATATTTCAACTAATAGCAAATTCACCTAAATTCAATCCATTTACCAAACATCAAATAATTTGAGTTATTTTGTAAAACAAAAGTTGGTAAATGTTGTGGTTACCCTAAATAACCTATAACCAAATTTTCTAAATTTTTCTAACCTAAAAAACTAACATTTTCTCTCCTATTCCAATATGCAAAAAAAAAATAAGGAAGAAAAAATAGTAAAAAGCTAACAAGAGAGAGAGAGGGGCAGCAGGCCCAGCCCATATCTCCCCCTGGCCTGGTAACCCCCTCGCATCATCTTCTTCCTGTACGGCTCGAATCCGAGCATGGCCACGTCGATGGCAGAGGAGCAGCAACGGCTGCGACCACCTCCTCCCCCCTATAACTCGACCCTAGCCCTAGGGTTCCCTCTGCCCTAGCCTCCTACCTCTCTCTCTCCCTCTCCCCGCCTCCAATCTTCTTCCTCTCCTCCCACCCTCTTCCTCTCTCTGCAACTCCCTCTAACTGAACCTGAACCCACACCCGAAATTCCTCCACTTCCCCTCCGGCGATCACCGGCGTTGAGCCCTCCTCCGGCCGGGCAAACGGCGGGAATGGAGACGCCGTTCCGCCCTCTTCCTCCTCCACCCCTCGGCACGGGCCGGGAGGCCCCACAGCGCCGCCGCCATCCGCCTTTGTCGCCGCCGGCCACCTGCTGCCCCGACCTGCTCCTCCCTCTGCGCTTCTTCCTCGGTGAGCTCACCTCGGTCCCCTTCCTCCCTCCCTCCTTCCTCTAGCCCGCAGCACACCGCACACCCGCAGCACCACGCACACGGCGCGGCCACCGCAGCAGGCCGGCGAGCCGAGCGCCGCCGGGATCGCTGCCCCTTTTCTCTGTCGCGTGCGAGCTCAGTTCAGTTAACCCACCACCTGCACCTTAAGCCCCCCGAGGTCCCCTTCCTGTCACCAAAGCATAGCACAGCCCACTAGTCACTGCCCCTTTGCGCGCAGCGGGAGGTCCCGGGTTCGAGTCCCCCTCCCGCAATAAAAACCAAACTTTTATTTCCCTTTGTTTTGATACAGCAACTCCCCAGAAATCACACACAGGCCCTTGCCAGTTTATTTTAAGTCCCTGTTTATTTTTCCTAAGTCCCTAGTTAATAAAAAATGGCAGATTGCACCTTAAACTTGTAAATTTCATAAATAAATCATTCCAACTCCAAATTCAACTTTTTAAATATGTATTTTGTCCCAAATTAAATGTTCTACCCAAATATAAATTTGTTTACTGTTTTGAATGTTTTAAATTGGTGCAATATTTAAAAACTTGTTTAATTCACTTAATTTTGCAAAATTCATAACTTGGGCATAAAAATTCCAAATTCCACAAACTAATTATGTTTTTCATCCAATTTTTCATGTACTTTCCAAATATCAACTTTGTGTTCTGTTTTAAATAATTTATATTGCTGAAAACAACAATTGCTTGTGTAACATCATTAAGAAGCCAAGATTCTTAACTTGTTAAATAAAATTCCACACTTGGTAAATTTCATTCTACTTGCATCTAATGTTGTTACCTTATTGTTTTCATCATGCATGCATCATGCTAATCAACTTGCACATGGTAATTAATTGTAGATCATTTGTCTCAACCTTAACTCATGGGCTTCCATATGCAATCTAAATTGCATATGAACCCATTTAAACATGTTACCATGTCAACTAGTTTATTTTGGAGCACCAGTTAAATTGACATGCATCATCCCATGTTTGTGCACTATGTGTGACGCCCCGAGATCGGGCACTATGCAGATTTCAGCATTCCCGCCAAATCCGCATAATAACCGATTCCAGGTTGCCACTTGTGATAACATTACAACAGTTCACGAATATTCCACAACAACAGAAGATATATATACAAGACGACTCAAACGAGTCAGGTATACAACTGATACAATACAAAGATCCAAATAACAGCGGAAGAAACAACATAGTGTCCGACTACGGACAAGATACAAATTGGACTAAGAGTCCTGAAGATAACCGAGAGCGTCCAATCCCTGCCCAGGCCAAGCCGGAGGGATTCCCAAGCTAACATCGTCAGACTTCAAACCTGTTGACTGCAATGTTGAATATGCAGCCACGAAAAGGATTCGTGGGTCAGTACGGTTAAGTACTGGCAAGGGGATAAACCATACTCACAAGATACCGGCGTAACCAGTCATCACAAGATACAAATACTTTGGGTACAACGGAAGGAAGGGGTTATTGCAAAGAAGCGGCAGCGGGCTGCACTAACCAACTACAGAAACACACTACAACTTCCGGCTAACAGAAAGAAGATGAGATCGCGTATCGTAACCAACTACAACTACTCACCAAACAATACCCATCCAATGTTACCCCCTACTAAGGAAGCAACCCAAGGATAACTCACACGGTTGATTAAGGTGAAGTCATGTTATTGTGTCAATATGCCTATTACTAGTCAAATTATCATTAATTAGGTGTAAGTTGTCTGAGTACTTGTTAGCCAGCACTTTCACCAAGTCGTCACATAACCGCGGACAACACGGCTTCTCGAGAAGATTTATCCCTACAGGGTGTGCTCCAGTACCCGTACACACTCAAGACACCAACTAAAACTCAGGTTGGCTCGACACGACCCAAACCGTCTCTACAACCCATCCTCGGAGCCATGGAGCTATAAGGTCCCGGCCAGTCCGCCTAACCTAAGCGCAAGGGTGAAAACCACACCCCCCGGCACCACAGGCCTCGCCCTATATGCATCATCATCATAATCATCATCATCAGTAACCATGGGGGTCCCTCCCATTATGCAAGGAGCAAATGGAACACCCGAACTAAGTGTGGCTCTTCGGACAAGCTGCAGATAAATCTAAGTCGAGGGGGGTCCCATACTACCACCCGGATGCGGTGAGCACGCTCATCATGGATCAGTAGACAAGACTCTTTTCCTAGTTTCGACACCAGCCGGCTCCAAAACCCTTACCCGGGCCTCCTACCGGTGCCTTATCATCAAGTTATTATTGTTACCCCAAACATTAACATGTTGTTGATTGAATTGAACTCAACTATAAACTAAACAGGTGATAGAACAAAAGGACAACAAGACTCGAGCGCAAACAACACTAAGCATGCAACTACGACACGGGGCCGACAAGGTAAACAAGCAACAGTTAATAGGAAGTGGAAGGAAAGGCTATATCATGGCTGCAAGGTAAACATATGATAGAATCGAGGCACAAGCATCGAATCAAAAGGCTAGCATAAGAACAACGGAAGAATCGGTAACAAGTGATGAAAGGCAGCCATAAGTAGCAAGTGAGTATACTTGCCTGGAATCCAGCAAGGTAGCAGAACTTGTCGTTGCTCACATCATCTCAACGTCCTATCCGCGAAGAAGCAACGAACTAAAAGAAACACCGGATGCAAAAATTACTACTACGGCAAAAGATCCAGCATGATCCTATTTTATATGCATGGCATGGCAAGATGCAACGGAGAGGAAACAACTTAAGCAATTTAATCGGAACCGGAGTCCGGAGAAATAGGAATTGGTTCAAGTTGTTTATCTAACCATCAATTTAATTGTTGTTTAGCATGGCAAACAATAAGGTAGATGAGTTAGGAAATTTAAATGGAATGGGGCAACAGTTGGAATTAATTAGCCCACACATTCCATATGTTGTCATATAGATGAACATGCATGACAAAATCTAAAATGCACAAGATAAGATGCAAACAGGAATATGAATGGCATGAACATGTTAAGGACATGAAACTGATTGGAGAACATATTTTATTGGTTGAGAAACACTTTTAAAATGATTTGGTTAAGCATATTACCAATTTAATTGCATTAATTAAGAGATGAAACAATTATTCAAATTAAATGTTGCAAACCAGAAAACAAAGTTGATATTCAAGTGTGGCATTTAATTTTGGATGGAAAACATGTTTTGAGTATTTAATTTGGAGCAACCATTTGAAAGTTATTAATTATGCCATTTAGTTTGTCATTTTTAAGGATTATTAAATAACATTAATTTTAATTGCCCAAAATGCAAAACAAAGTTGATAAACCGAAAGGTTATTTCATTTTGAGTGGAAAAAATATTTTGTTTGTTGAAATTGGAATTTAATTGAGCAAGTTATGCATTTTACCATTTAAATGATTTAATTAAAGCATTAAGTAATTGCATTAATTTTATTTACCCAAAACAGAAAACAAATGTTATATTTGAAAAGTTCATGAAATTTTGATTGGGATACATACCAAATTTGTGTCATTTGGGTTTGTGGTTTGAAAATTATGAGCATTTGAAGTTTTAGGTTTTATTTGCAAAAGACAGGGACTTGACTGTGATGAAAACAGAGAAAGGGAGGGCTTAGGTGGAAAAGGTAGAAGGGCAGGGGCCTCGGTGCAAAGATCCGGATCCAGATCTGGATCTGGGACGGGTTTCACCGAGGGCAGAACCAGCCACAGCGGCTGACCTGCGGGCCCTAGCGCCACGCGGGCGCTTGACGGGGCGCGGGTGCGGATGAGGTGGCACAGGGAGTGTATGACGGGTGGGGCCGGGCTCTGGCGGAAGAAAATGCGAAAAAGGGGGCGTCCCCAGGGATCGAACCCTGGTTGCCTCGCTGCGCGCAAGGGCTCGCTACCAGTGCGTTGTTCCTATTCGAGTGTTGGTACCTGCTACTGTCTGAACAAAAGGCATCGCACGGGTGGTTAACTGAATTTTACGACAGAAGCGCTGAACCTGACGGAACCAACCTAGCAGCGCTCGCCGGCGGCAGAACAAGGAGGCGCACGACGGTGGTGGGTGCTGGTGCGTGGCGAGTGCGCTGGTGCGTGCAGGCCTCGTGAAGATGGGCCAAGGAACAGAGGGGAAGAGGAGAGATGGGCGCTCACCTCGGTCTGTTGTCGAGGAAGGCGAGCTGCTGCTGACGTACAACAGCGACAGGGAAACTTCCGGCGATGGCGCGGCGTCCACGGGGACTCCCAGCAGCTGGCGAGGGGACGGGGAGATACAGGGGATCGTCGCGTTTCCATTCCCCTAACCCGTTGATCCTCGAGGTGGCCGTGGCGATCGGAGCTGTGGGGAGGCAGTGTGGTGGTGCTCTGGTTTCTGTTCAGAAACAGAAGAACTTGGGGGGGGGGGAAGAGAGGAGAGACGGCGGCGCTAGGGTTAGAGGATAGGGGCTAGGGTTAGGCTAGGCTAGGTAGGTAGGTGGGTGGTTATATGGTGGAGAGGAGCTCGGTACGGATGCGAATCGGGAGGGGGAGAGGATGATCGGGTGGTGGTGAGGCTGTTCGTACAGAGATGACGACAGCGAGGTGGAAGAAAGGTCTCGAAGGGGTACTGGGCCTGAAAGAAAAGTGGGCTTAGGGGGATGGTGATGGGGGGATAGTAACCCGGTAGGCCAACCTCAAGGTGTAACTCGGCCCAAGGTGCGCTGTACAAGATCCGGCTAAGGGTAAAGAAACTTCCGGAAGGCCCAAAAGCTTGTAAGCTTTGTGACCCGGATTGTGGGTTGCGATAAGGAAAGTTAGGGTTTGTAAGCAGAGTTCGAGTAGGACTCAAGATGTACCTTGGAGGCTAAGCCAGGGGGTACGGGTGCTTTATAAACCGTCCCCTGGGCTTGGCTTGAGAGAGATTCAAGTCATAATTGTAACACCTGTTATCGAGTATCCAGCGTAGTTCATATTCGAGATCTGGCGAGTTGTTTTCCGATTCTTAGATTGCTTTACGCCATGTCCTCCTTCGAGCTAAACCATCTCCCGAATACCTGTGTCGACTTGCCCCAAGATCAGTTACCCCAGGTAACATCTGCCGTGATTATCCCACGACAGTTGGCGCCCACCGTGGGGCCTGCGTCCAAAGGTGTTTACATCACGGGAGAAGCTCGGAAGAGCATGAAGAACTTCATCGTCGGCGAGATCTACTCCAATGGCGAAGGAGAAAAGATAGTGGATAATTCCGGGTGGGAGTTGGAGCCGGGTCACCTCGAATCCGGATCTACGGTGACGATCGGCCAAATCAGTATCTTCATCGGTATGGTACGTACGCTTGATTTAAAAGGACAATATCATGTGCATGTTACAGGGACTTCTAGCAGGGACAAAGAAGCATTAAAGCAAACAGTGAATTCGGTTTCCTCGGCCGCTCCGGGATACTTGAGATGGGCGGAGCAAGAGATAACGTGGAGCAGAAGGGATCACCCGGGAGGAACAGAGCGCCCCGGAGTCTTGGCGTTGGTGGTCGCGCCGCAGGTCAATGGTTATGAATTGAAAAAAGGTCTTGATGGACGGAGGGAGTAGCATCAACATCCTATATTGGGAAACCTTCTTGCGCATGAACCTCAAAGAATCTCAGCTACAGAAAAGTTCGACGGTATTTCATGGAATCGTGCCGGGTCATTCGGCGCGCCCCGAAGGAAAAATCACATTGGAGGTCGCTTTCGGAGAATCGGTGGATAATTATCGCGTAGAGTGGCTCACGTTTGAAGTGGTCAAATTGCATAGTCCTTATCATGCGCTGTTCGGAAGGCCGGCTTACGCAAAATTCATGGCTAGGCCGTGTTATGTGTATTTGCAGCTAAAGATTCCAGGTCCCAAACAGACCATCACCATTCATGGGAACCGGGACATAGCAGCTGAGTGCGATGAAGGAGATTCAGTGATGGCTGAGCAAGCTTGCAGAAAGGAAGAACTCAAATATTACCGGTCTCAGGTAGATCCGGATGATGGCACAGCGTTGAGAAGGCCGGATTCCGAGGATGAAAGAGTGAAGTTCAAAGCAGCACAAGACACCAAGAAAATAGATTTCGTGGAAGGGGATCCCACCAAGCAGTTCACTATAGGGTCTAACTTGAAAAACGAGCAAGAAAAGGCTCTTGTGGAATTCATTCGTTCAAATGCGGACGTATTTGCGTGGACGACCAGCGACATGCCGGGTATCCCCACCGAGTTAGCGGAGCACAGTTTGCACGTGGATCCCAAGGCTAGGCCTGTAAAGCAGGGTTTGAGGAAAATGAATGAAGAAAGAATGAGAGCCATAGGCGAGGAGATCGCGCGGCTATTAACTGCAGGTTTTATCATGGAAGTGTTTCACCCGGACTGGCTAGCAAATCCGGTTCTTGTGATGAAAAAGACAAATGAGTGGAGGATGTGCATCGATTTCACAAGTCTCAATAAGCATTGCCCAAAGGATCCGTTCGCGCTACCAAGGATAGACCAAATCATAGACGCAGTAGCCGGGAGTGACTTGCTGTGTTTCCTGGACGCATATTCAGGATATCACCAGATTAAACTCAAAAGGGAGGATTGGGAGAAAACGTCGTTTATAACCCCTTTTGGGGCCTTCTGCTACAAAACCATGACGTTCGGATTGAAAAACGCGGGCGCAACTTACCAGCGGTGTATTCATAAGTGCTTCGAAGACCAAATTGGGCGCAATGTGCATGCTTATGTGGATGATGTGGTTATTAAGACCCGGAAGGCAGAGACATTTATCAATGATCTAAAGGAGACGTTCAAAAACTTGAGGAGGTATCAGATGAAGCTTAACCCAACGAAGTGCGTGTTCGGAGTTCCGGCTGGGAAATTACTCGGCTTTATAGTCTCCGAGAGAGGAATCGAGGCAAACCCGGATAAAATCAAGGCCATCCAGAGTTTGAAAAAACCGGAAAATTTGAAGCATGTTCAAAAGCTCACGGGCTGCGTAGCAGCCTTGAGCCGATTCATATCCAGACTTGGAGAAAAGGCAATACCCTTGTACCGGCTCTTGCGGAAATCAGATAAATTCGTGTGGGATCAAGAGGCAGATGAGGCGTTTGAAGCACTAAAGAAGCAGTTATCTGAAGCACCAGTGCTAGCGGCGCCGGGTCCTAAAGAACCTATGTTACTATACGTGGCAGCTGGCCCCCGAGCCGTCAGCGCGGTAGTTGTCGTGGAACGCAAAGAGGATGGGAAAGGTTACCCGGTTCAGAGACCGGTTTATTACGTCAGCGAGGTATTATCAGAAGCGAAGCAGCGCTATCCACATTGGCAAAATTTGGTGTTCGGGGTCTTTATGGCCAGCCGGAAGTTGAAGCCATATTTCCAAGAGCATCCCATAACAGTGGTTAGTTCAATACCAATGTCGGATATCATCAGAAACTCGGATGCGACGGGAAGAATAGCTAAGTGGGCAATAGAGATGGGGGATTATCATATCAGCTACGAGCCCAGATCAGCAATCAAGTCCCAGGCCTTGGTCGATTTCGTTAACGACTGGACGCACACTGGAATGGCTACCATAGTTCCAAATTCCGAATCATGGACCATGCACTTCGATGGATCAAAGCAATACGAGGGATCAGGAGCTGGAGTGGTGCTGACATCGCCCAAGGGAGACAAATTAAGTTACGTGCTGCAGATTCACTTTGACTGTTCAAACAATGTGGCTAAGTATGAGGCCCTATTGCATGGCTTAAAGGTAGCCAAGGAGATGAACATTAGAAGGATACGATGCTTTGGAGATTCGGATCTTGTGGTACAACAGGTATCAGGAACTTGGGATAGAAAGGACGCAACTATGGCAGCATACCGCAGGGAGGTTGATAGGGTTGCCGGGTGTTATTCCGGGTATGAGGTGGAGCACATAGACAGAAGAAAAAACGAGGCAGCAGACGCACTCGCCAGACTCGGCTCGCGCAGGGAGCCGGTTCCACCTAATGTTTTCCTGGACGAGTTATGGCGACCATCAGTTAAATCCGAGTCTGAAGAAGAACTGGCAAATCAAGACCCGGATTTGGAGCTTGTGGCCACAGTACGTATCGTTCCTGAGTGGACAGAGCCGTATCTGGCCTACCTATCACGGGGCGAGTTGCCAGAACAGGAGGTACTAGCAAGACAAATCCTGAGGCGAGCAAAAGGATATGCTATTATCAATGGGGAGTTATACAAGAGAAGTGCAGCAGGAGTCTTTTTGCGCTGCGTGGCACCAGAAGAAGGCCGCCAGATCCTTAAGGAGATCCATGAAGGTGATTGCGGGCATCATGCATCCACAAGATCCCTTGTGGCCAAGGCCTATCGACATGGATTCTTCTGGCTCACGGCTCTAGCGGATGCGGAACGGTTAGTGGCAAGGTGCGACAGATGTCAAAGGTACGCTCGCCAAACTCATGTGCCGGCTATGGAATTACGGACCATCCCATTAACTTGGCCATTCGCTGTCTGGGGTATGGACATGGTTGGCCCCTTCCATATGTCACCTTGCAAAAAGACACATCTTTTAGTGGCTGTTGATAAGTTTACCAAATGGGTTGAGGTTATGCCAGTTACTAATTGCGAAGCGGCCACAGCAGTCAAGTTCCTGAAAAGAATTATCTACCGATTTGGGTACCCCCACAGCATAATTACCGACAATGGAACCAACATGTCCCTTGGAGAGATGGAAAATTTTTGTGGCAGCAATGGAATCCGGCTTGATGTAGCATCAGTGGCACATCCACAAGCAAATGGGCAAGTGGAGAGAGCAAACCAAGAGTTACTTCGCGGATTGAAACCGCGACTGAGGGTTCCTTGTATCAGGGCCGCTGGAGCATGGGTCGAAGAACTTCCTTCCGTGGTCTGGGGTATCAATACTACACCCAACCGATCCACCCAGATGACACCTTTCTTCATGGTCTACGGCGCAGAAGCGGTGTTACCAAGCGACATCATTCATGATTCACCAAGAGTGGCAGCCTATGTCGAAGTGGAGAACGAGAAGACCCGGCAAGACGCCATGGATATGTTAGAAGAACAAAGGGAGCAAGCCTTAGAAAGGTCCGCCATATATCAGCAGGATTTACGGAGATATCATAGCCGGGGTGTGAAAACCCGGGTCTTCCAGGAAGGAGACCTGGTCCTACGCTTGGTTCAGACAAACGAGGGAAAACACAAGTTATCACCACCATGGGAAGGACCTTTTATCGTGAGCCGGAGTCTACATAATGGGTCATATTACTTGGTGGACGCAAGGGAAGAATCGGCCACAATCAACGACACTGCTCGCACTACTGCACCTATGCAAGAAAGAGATAGACCATGGAACGTGGCTCAGCTACGCCCATATTATACTTAGCAGAGATTATGTTGGCGCGTGAAATCAAACGATGTAACAGGCAGCAGGTTTCAGACGCACTCTTTTCCTATCCAGGGTACCCTTGGGGACTGGACGGGTTTTTAATGAGGCGGCTTGCTGACCTAATTTTCTCATATCAAATAAAAAGGGGTTATCAAGAAAAGAGGCAATTATCATTTATACGGTGTGTATCTTCAGGTCTTGAGGGCTGGTCGCTCCTATAAGCACAGCTGCAAACTCAAAAAGACCCGGCCTTGATGCCAATGAGTTATAGGGGCCGGTCACTCGAAAAAACGAGTGCGGCTACAATCTTATAACCGGACAAAGAAGTCCAAATTTCTCGGCTATTCTTACTTAAGCTCGATGTGACTCGCAACAAAGTGGCATGATTTGTTCGCTTACGATTACTGTCAGCCATGAAACCCAAATGGGACTTGCCTGACCCCGTTTTCGTATTGATGTAACAACATGGTATCCACGCGAAAGCCGGCTTACAGTACAAGATAGTTGAAAGGGTCATCTAAACCACAAGTTATGCAGAGTATAAGGCTGACAGCCGGAAACTCAACGATTATTAAGCATAACTTCAAACCCTATAAAAAGCTGTCCTGGGGTCCTTGAGAATCTAGCGGCAGTCAATTCGTTCTCTTTTAAAAATCACGTGTCCCAGGCGCGGAAACCCGGACCTGGGGGACTCGTGAGTTTTGAAAGAGAAACAGCGTTGTTCAACCGTTAAAATTCCAAGGAGCCAAGCATCCGGGTCTTGAGGGCTTGGGGACTTGGACATAAGTCCGTTCTTCAAACGCCAACGAAACCCGGAAGCCGGGTCTCACAAAAGGAAGCATAAAGGAGTACGAGTATCAAGAATAAAGCAAGTCGGATATCAAGAACAAGTGGGTGCAAAAGCATATTAATCAAAAGCCCAAAGGGGCGCAAAGTGCATCGGGAGTTTAAAATATATTACAAAGCCTTACTAAAAATATCAAAGGAGCACAGGCGCTCCGCTCAAAAAATAAGTTGTTTCAACGACGCTTCGCCGACTGACGCATATGAATAGTAGGCGACATTCATTACTTCAAGCTGCAGGATCCATCTTGGCCTTGCCCTTGTCGTCACTCGTGGTGGCAGCGCCACTCGGATCAGTAGCAACCCCGGCTTGCGCAGGGGGAGGGACGACAGGAGTAGAAGTTGCAGGAGCAGAGTCGGCTTCGGCCTTCTTGGCGGCTTCTTCCCATATCTTGGTCGCCTCCTCCTTCCACCGGGCAAGCATATCGTACGGCTTGGGGCGGTCCGCCTTGACGATCTTGTCGTTAGCATCATATGCAGGGAGAATTACATCAATATCCAAACTATCGGCGATAACGCTAGCCGGAAGACGGACTTCCTTCTGAATAGCCTTGAAGTCCTTAGGCAAAAACTTGGATCCATCCAAGTTGAACTCTGGAAACCCGCCCATAAGCTTGGCCGGCTCTAGCTTAGGAAAGTAAGCTTTAGCCAGCGCGAGCCCTCGGGTCACCCCAAATCGGCAGGAGGACCGCTTCCAGTGCCAAATCCACTCAGGGATAGTGGAGCAGAATTCTAGTAATCTCTTCATATTGTCTGGCCTGATACCCGGCAGTCGCAACTCATCAAGAATCCAACTAACTCCGCCGCAAAGCTGACGGAGAGTGTTCTTGATGGTTTTTAGCTTGGCAGCGTCATCTTCTTCCGGGGCCGCGTCACTCGGGCCTGCTAAAGAGGCAAGAGGAGCAAAGATAATAAGTAAACAAATACAGTTGTTCATCTAAAAAGAAGCCGGGTCAGAAAAGGTGAAATTTGAAAATCATACCAGTTGCGGTGCGATAAACATCAGCAATTTGCACGGAAAGCGTTGTTAGTCTGTCCTCAGCCTCGTGAGCTCTTTTCCTGTACTTTTTCGTAATTTTTTGGCATCTGCGAGCTTCAGTTTCAGCGGCTTCGCGAAGGGCCGTCTCTTTTTCGATACGTTTGGTGGCCTTGGCTAGCTTCTTCTCGGACTGCGCAACATAGTCCTATAAGGAAGCATGAAGAAGGATCAGCTAGAAACATTATGCAAAGTTCCAAGCAAGTTACTTAGTAATTCACTCGGAACTTGGGGACTATGTGTGGAAACAGTTGGTATTACTCGGGTTTACCTTGTGTTTGGTTATCAAGGCGTCTAGTATGTTTTCTTCATCGGCCCTCAAGGTGTAGAGGGCATCTAGCATTTGAGCAAATGTCATGTCTTCAGGGCGAAGTCGTGAAGGGCCGGAAGACTGGCCTTCCTGTTGAAGGGTTGTTCCGGGTCTAGGGGTCGAAACCCGGACCGTCCGAGTATCCGGGTTAGGAGAACCTGACTTGGTCTCCAAGATGATATCTTCGTCCACCTCTTCAGAGGACTGGAGTGATGCAGCCTCCGGTGGAACTGGGTCCTTAAAGAGGTCTTGTTCCTTTTCGTCCTCAGCCTCGTCATCAGCCGCAATGTCCATGTTATTATCCGGCCTCTCCTCTCCTTGTTTTTCTGCTTCAGGAATATCCGGGTCACTGACGGTAACTGTGACACTGAAGGGAAAAAAGGAGATAATGGTTAGTGGTATGTATGGAAAAAAGGGAGCTAACAAGTGTGAAATAACGTCAAGTAAAGGTCGTTTACCCGGTGTTCACGGCATAGTCTGGGGGAAGCTCGCAGCTAGAGGCAGATGATGTTGGCAAAAGCACTGGCTGCGGCACCCGGAATTGCCCGGCAAGTGGATGACTGGGAGATGGATGACGTTGAGGAGATTGGGAAGGCTGAGCTGGAGGGGTGCTAGCTCGGTGAGCAGGTGAAGTGGAGATACCCGGGTTAAGGGGATCATCCCCCGGGGAGCTCCGGGTCACCCTACGTTTAGTCGGGAGAGGGTCCTTCAAGAATGGTGAATGTGATAATCGTTCATTAAGTTTATGCATAGTGTCAAAGGAGTAAGGCGCAGAAGACATGGAGGAGAAGGGAACCTTTGCGACTACCCCTCTAGCCTTCCTCTTGGTTCCAACTGGGGGTTCTTGGTCGGACTCGGTGGCTTCCGGATCATTTTCTTCTTTTTCCTCCTCGTCTTCTAACCCTGAAAGCCGAGTATGCATCAGGCAAGGAAAGACGGGTGATAAGAAAGATAGCACAGATAAAAGGCGGATATAAGATCAAGGAAAAGTACCTTCGTCATCATCAACTGGCTCGTCTTCTTCTTCGGGGTCTTGGGAAGGAGGAGAGGTTTCAACCCTCCAGAAGGGATCGTCAGCCTGTGAACAAAGAAATGCAAGTAAAGATTAGAGGCTATAACAGGTAAAAGCGCTGAAACGAGGAAAAAGGTTCGGGTCTCACCGCTGGAGCTGGATTCTCTCGAGTAAACGGGGGTAACCCGGTGATGTTCCTTATCACATCTAGCCTCTCCGTCAGGAAGCCCTTGATGGTCTTGTTAGTGTCACCAGCGGCGAAGTTCTTGGTGGAATAGCGGAGGGAGTCCGTGATGTGACCCGAATATTCATGTAGCAACTTGGAACGGATGGAGTTGGGCTGAACCCGGAAATCTACCCAAGTCTTTACTAGGTTAAGCCCAAGAAGGCCCTGGGCTGAGAGGGCTGCTAGTTTGGCCAACAAGGGTTGAATCGCTCCCTATCAGGGTCAGGAGCAAAGGCGCTGAAAGTCTCGGAGGGTTCAAGGAGACTCTCCGAGTAACCCGGCAACTTCCTCTCGCCGTCCGGGGAAGTGTCATGGCAATAGAAGAAAGACAGTTGCCAGTTTTTGACGTGGGAGTTCAGGTTAAGAGTTGGCATCAGTGAGTGCTTGCGGCGCTGGATAGATACCCCGCCGCAGGTAAGAAGTGCTCCGTCACCGCTCTCGCGGCAAGGCTTGCACTGGAATAACTCGGTAAAAAGAGCCAGACTTGGCGGAACGCACAAGTAAGACTCGGACAAAACTATGAAGTGGGTAATGATCAACATAGAGTTAGGCCCTATGTCGAACACCCGGAGGCCGTAGTGGCTCAAGATTTCCCGGAAGAAAGGGTGACCCGGAGGACGGAATCCCCGGGTCACGTGCTCGATAAAACAAATTACCTCGTTTCCGGCAGGAGTGGGACGGGTCTCATCGCCAGGAGCCCTCCAATGTATTTCCTTTTGAGAAGGAAGGATTCCTAGCTCGGCCATCCCATCCAGCTTGGCCTTTGTTGCTGAAGACCGGCCCCAGTTGGCAGAAATGGTTTGGGAGGTCTTTGCCGGGGCCGGTTGTCTTCCCTGTCTTTTCGGAGCCATGGAGTTAACCTGCAGGGGACAAGAGATGCGAAGAATAAGACTCGGAATATCGGATTATCCGAGTTTGGAATATTAAGACGACGTGAAGGCTAAAAAATATCCGGGTAACGCATTACGGTACCAAAGGTTGAGAACTTTCCGGGTGTTAGATGAGGTTGAGTAAATCGTTAGTTAATTACGTATTGAGGTGAGTTGGGTGAGCACGGATGGTTGCCCATACCTCTATTGCGAGGGAAATAGCTGGAAAAAGAGGATTTTCCGGGTGTTAATGTGACAAGCGGAAAAACGAGGAGGAACGGATCTAGATGGGAAAATTTGCGAGCGATCTTATATAAGATTTGATGGTTAATAATGGCGAGGGGATGAGTTGCGACCGTATATCAGGTGCTTAAAGGAGTTGGGGAGTGTCGGAGCGGTTTAATTTGGTGATATCGGAAAAATAGTTTACGGGTTGACCCAGATCCGATCCTGGTTAAATTGAAGAAATTGCGAGGCTAAATTGACAATTGCGAGAGGCTTACTGAAGGGATCGAGGTCTGAAATGAAGGTGATGTGTGGTGCGGCTTGAATGCCCCTCCACGATTCTTGATGAAAGAAATGAAGACGCGACGGTGACGCTTGACGGCGGCGCATGATGGTTCGAGGTCGAGCGCGGCCGGCAGCGGCCTTACTTTTGATGGTGTGCACGAGCTCTGGCGGCGGCGCTGTAAGGGAGCGAGGAGCAAGGGGAGAAAGGAAATGATGAGGCGAGGTGAAGGGCCTAGGGTTACCTTCTACCGTTATTTATAAGGGAGGTGGTGAGCTCACCTCAACGACCGGAAAACCGGAAATTACGGAACAGTAATTATCCACGCGGATTTTGTGATGCATGCGTCAAGTGCGGAGTAAAACATTCCGTTGACAGAGGAAGTGCAACTTACCCCGGGATATCAGGGACCCGTATCAAGTGTAGAATCTTAATGTTTTGGGGTTCAAATCTGGAAAGACATGTTAGGCATCCGGAGAAAGGCCGGGTTACTATATGGCCGCCATGGAGCTGTGCCTAGCCGTCTATCAAAGCAATTTAACCCGGCCTCCATGAACTTGAGTGTTTTGTATTTTTTCAGGGAATAGCGAGCGCTTCAAGGAGGAATCCGTGAAACCCACGCTATCCTGGGGACTACTGATGGGGGGATAGTAACCCGGTAGGCCAACCTCAAGGTGTAACTCGGCCCAAGGTGCGCTGTACAAGATCCGGCTAAGGGTAAAGAAACTTCCGGAAGGCCCAAAAGCTTGTAAGCTTTGTGACCCGGATTGTGGGTTGCGATAAGGAAAGTTAGGGTTTGTAAGCAGAGTTCGAGTAGGACTCAAGATATACCTTGGAGGCTAAGCCAGGGGGGTACGGGTGCTTTATAAACCGGCCCCTAGGCTTGGCTTGAGAGAGATTCAAGTCATAATTGTAACACCTGTTATCGAGTATCCAGCATAGTTCATATTCGAGATCCGGCGAGTTGTTTTCCGGTTCTTAGATCGCTTTTCGCCATGTCTTCCTTCGAGCTAAACCATCTCCCGAATACCTGTGTCGACTTGCCCCAAGATCAGTTACCCCAGGTAACATCTGCCGTGATTATCCCACGACAGATGGGCTGGAGGGAAAAGGGCTGGGGTGGCCGTCTCCTTTCCTTTGTTTTTTTTTTGTAGAGAAGAGAGAGAGAGAGAAAAGGAAGTGTTAGGGTTTTTCTTTTATGAATTATTTGTATTAATTTTCAAAACAGAAAATAAAAGCAAATGTTAACATTATTTCACAAGTTTGAAATTTTACTTTGATTTAAAGTTGTTAGTTGAATTTCAAATAAGGTTTGGTTTGGGAATTTTGGAAATAAACAAATTTTATTAAATAAGTTCAAGCAATTATGAAAACATTATTAGCTTTAATTTGTTTGCAAGATTTTAATTTTTAAACTCCCATTTGAAATATTGCCAAGTAGGATTTGATTTGATTTGAATGTGTTATTTGAATTTACCATTAGGGTTTTGAACAATTTAAATTGTTTTGGATTTTTGAGTGGTTTGGAAAACATGATCCAATGCTCATGATGCATGTGATGCATGCAAAAAAAAACAAAAAACAACCAACTTCTATTTAGGGTAACACCCCAGGTGTTACAGACGACACCACTAACAAGGGATTGCGCCCTCGCAATCCACCTGCTAACCCGGGAGGGGAAAGAAGTTCAACTAACGATTCTTCATGCTTCCAGCTGATCTCCTCGACACCACTAACAAGGGATTCTTGCTCGGAGTAACGACGACGTTCTTCCACCAGGAATCTTCCGATGATCGAACCTATTAGGTTAAAGGCTCAGAAAACGTCCACCCACGTAGGATCCTAACACTTTGAAAGATAGACAAGGGAGAGAATCCAAAACAAATAAGATGGGAGGGGAAATAGAATAGAGATAAGGAGAAAACAAGAATCCTATTGAGATGTTTTCCAAAATAGTTTAGCAGAAATAGTTTTTGACACTCTAGTAACAACGACCGTTAGCGAGGTTATCCTACAGGCTTTGCGGACCCGTTGCTTCGATAACCATTCGTATCGAAACAATATCGGGAATCGGAAACCATGCTCTGATACCATTTGTGACGCCCCGAGATCGGTTACTATGCAGATTTCAGCATTCCCGCCAAATCCGCATAATAACCGATTCCAGGTTGCCACTTGTGATAACATTACAACAGTTCACGAATATTCCACAACAACAGAAGAGATATATACAAGACGACTCAAACGAGTCAGGGATACAACTGATACAATACAAAGATCCAAATAACAGCGGAAGAAATAACATAGTGTCCGACTACGGACAAGATACAAATTGGACTAAGAGTCCTGAAGATAACCGAGAGCGTCCAATCCCTGCCCAGGCCAAGCCGGAGGGATTCCCAAGCTAACGTCGTCAGACTTCAACCCTATTGACTGGAATGTTGAATATGCAGCCACGAAAAGTATTCGTGGGTCAGTACGGTTAAGTACTGGCAAGGGGATAAACCATACTCACAAGATACCGGCGTAACCAGTCATCACAAGATACAAATACTTTGGGTACAACGGAAGGAAGGGGTTATTGCAAAGAAGCGGCAGCGGGCTGCACTAACCAACTACAGAAACACACTACAACTTCCGGCTAACAGAAAGAAGATGAGATCGCGTATCGTAACCAACTACAACTACTCACCAAACAATACCCATCCAATGTTACCCCCTACTAAGGAAGCAACCCAAGGATAACTCACACGGTTGATTAAGGTGAAGTCATGTTATTGTGTCAATATGCCTATTACTAGTCAAATTATCATTAATTAGGTGTAAGTTGTCTGAGTACTTGTTAGCCAGCACTTTCACCAAGTCGTCACATAACCGCGGACAACACGGCTTCTCGAGAAGATTTATCCCTGCAGGGTGTGCTCCAGTACCCGTACACACTCAAGCCACCAACTAAAACTCAGGTTGGCTCGACACGACCCAAACCGTCTCTACAACCCATCCTCGGAGCCACGGAGCTATAAGGTCCCGGCCAGTCCGCCTAACCTAAGCGCAAGGGTGAAAACCACACCCCCCCGGCACCACAGGCCTCGCCCTATATGCATCATCATCATAATCATCATCATAAGTAACCATGGGGGGCCCTCCCATTATGCAAGGAGCAAATGGAACACCCGAACTAAGTGTGGCTCTTCGGACAAGCTGCAGATCAGATCTAAGTCGAGGGGGGTCCCATACTACCACCCGGATGCGGTGAGCACGCTCATCATGGATCAGTAGACAAGACTCTTTTCCTAGTTTTGACACCAGCCGGCTCCAAAACCCTTACCCGGGCCTCCTGCCGGTGCCTTATCATCAAGTTATTATTGTTACCCCAAACATTAACATGTTGTTGATTGAATTGAACTCAACTATATACTAAACAGGTGATAGAACAAAAGGACAACAAGACTCGAGCGCAAACAACACTAAGCATGCAACTACGACACGGGGCCGACAAGGTAAACAAGCAACAGTTAATAGGAAGTGGAAGGAAAGGCTATATCATGGCTGCAAGGTAAACATATGATAGGATCGAGACACGAGCATCGAATCAAAAGGCTAGCATAAGAACAACGGAAGAATCGGTAACAAGTGATGAAAGGCAGCCATAAGTAGCAAGTGAGTATACTTGCCTGGAATCTAGCAAGGTAGCAGAACTTGTCGTTGCTCACATCATCTCAACGTCCTATCCGCGAAAAAGCAACGAACTAAAAGAAACACCGGATGCAACAATTACTACTACGGCAAAAGATCCAGCATGATCCTATTTTATATGCATGGCATGGCAAGATGCAACGGAGAGGAAACAACTTAAGCAATTTAATCGGAACCGGAGTCCAGAGAAATAGGAATTGGTTCAAGTTGTTTATCTAACCATCAATTTAATTGTTGTTTAGCATGGCAAACAATAAGGTAGATGAGTTAGGCAATTTAAATGGAATGTGGCAACAGTTGGAATTAATTAGCCCACACATTCCATATGTTGTCATATAGATGAACATGCATGACAAAATCTAAAATGCACAAGATAAGATGCAAACAGGAATATGAATGGCATGAACATGTTAAGGACATGAAACTGATTGGAAAACATATTTTATTGGTTGAGAAACACTTTTAAAATGATTTGGTTAAGCATATTACCAATTTAATTGCATTAATTAAGAGATGAAACAATTATTCAAATTAAATGTTGCAAACCAGAAAACAAAGTTGATATTCAAGTGTGGAATTTAATTTTGGATGGAAAACATGTTTTGAGTATTTAATTTGGAGCAACCATTTGAAAGTTATTAATTATGCCATTTAGTTTGTCATTTTTAAGGATTATTAAATAACATTAATTTTAATTGCCCAAAATGCAAAACAAAGTTGATAAACAGAAAGGTTATTTCATTTTGAGTGGAAAACATATTTTGTTTGTTGAAATTGGAATTTAATTGAGCAAGTTATGCATTTTACCATTTAAATGATTTAATTAAAGCATTAAGTAATTGCATTAATTTTATTTACCCAAAACAGAAAACAAATGTTATATTTGAAAAGTTCATGAAATTTTGACTGGGATACATACCAAATTTGTGTCATTTGGGTTTGTGGTTTGAAAATTATGAGCATTTGAAGTTTTAGGTTTTATTTGCAAAAGACAGGGACTTGACTGTGATGAAAAGAGAGAAAGGGAGGGCTTAGGTGCAAAAGGTAGAAGGGCAGGGGCCTCAGTGCAAAGATCCGGATCCAGATCTGGATCTGGGACGGGTTTCACCGAGGGCAGAACCAGCCACAACGGCTGACCTGCGGGCCCTAGCGCCACGCGGGCGCTTGACGGGGCGCGGGTGCGGATGAGGTGGCACAGGGAGTGTATGACGGGTGGGGCCGGGCTCTGGCGGAAGAAAATGCGAAAAAGGGGGAGTCCCCAGGGATCGAACCCTGGTTGCCTCGCTGCGCGCAAGGGCTCGCTACCAGTGCGTTGTTCCTATTCGAGTGTTGGTACCTGCTACTGTCTGAAGAAAAGGCATCGCACGGGTGGTTAACTGAATTTTACGACAGAAGCGCTGAACCTGACGGAACCAACCTAGCAGCGCTCGCCGGCGGCAGAACAAGGAGGCGCACGACGGTGGTGGGTGCTGGTGCGTGGCGAGTGCGCTGGTGCGTGCGGGCCTCGTGAAGATGGGCCAAGGAACAGAGGGGAAGAGGAGAGATGGGCGCTCACCTCGGTCTGTTGTCGAGGAAGGCGAGCTGCTGCTAACGTACAGCAGCGACAGGGAAACTTCCGGCGATGGCGCGGCGTCCACGGGGACTCCCAGCAGCTGGCGAGGGGACGGGGAGATACAGGGGATCGCCGCGGTTCCATTCCCCTAACCCGTTGATCCTCGAGGTGGCCGTGGCGATCGGAGCTGTGGGGAGGCAGTGTGGTGGTGCTCTGGTTTCTGTTCAGAAACAGAAGAACTTGGGGGGGAAGAGAGGAGAGACGGCGGTGCTAGGGCTAGAGGATAGGGGCTAGGGTTAGGCTAGTCTAGGTAGGTAGGTGGGTGGTTATATGGTGGAGAGGAGCTCGGTACGGATGCGAATCGGGAGGGGGAGAGGATGATCGGGTGGTGGTGAGGCTGTTCGTACAGAGATGACGACAGCGAGGTGGAAGAAAGGTCTCGAAGGGGTACTGGGCCAGAAAGAAAAGTGGGCTTAGGGGGATGGGCTGGAGGGAAAAGGGCTGGGGTGGCCGTCTCCTTTCCTTTGTTTTTTTTTTGTAGAGAAGAGAGAGAGAGAGAGAGAAAAGAAAGTGTTAGGGTTTTTCTTTTATGAATTATTTGTATTAATTTTCAAAACAGAAAATAAAAGCAAATGTTAACATTATTTCACAAGTTTGAAATTTTACTTTGATTTAAAGTTGTTAGTTGAATTTCAAATAAGGTTTGATTTGGGAATTTTGGAAATAAACAAATTTTATTAAATAAGTTCAAGCAATTATGAAAACATTATTAGCTTTAATTTGTTTGCAAGATTTTAATTTTTAAACTCCCATTTGAAATATTGCCAAGTAGGATTTGATTTGATTTGAATGTGTTATTTGAATTTACCATTAGGGTTTTGAACAATTTAAATTGTTTTGGATTTTTGAGTGGTTTGGAAAACATGATGCAATGCTCATGATGCATGTGATGCATGCAAAAAAAGGAAAAACAACCAACTTCTATTTAGGGTAACACCCCAGGTGTTACACTATGCCATGTTATTGATTGCCCGTGTTCCTTCGTTGTTTGTGTTTGCTTTTTCTCGAATAGACGACGACGTTGAGACAGACGAGCTTTACGACACCATTTTCGAGGACTTAGCTCAGTACCAGGCTACTGGGTTTGCAGGCAAGTTATCACTCACATGAACCATTGAGTTCCTTTCCACACTGGTTACCGATACTATCCATTGTCTACTTTTGCTAGCCCTATGTATCGTTGCTTGTTCTCCGAACCTATCACATGATATCCTGAACCCTGATATTGCCTCACCTCCACACCTATAACCCTTGCTTGTTGCCTTAGTCCTACTAGCATGCTTAGGGTTGCTTGTGCTCGAGTCTGCTGTCGGTTACTTCTTTTACAGTACTCATTTATGTTCTATGGGCTCGGGTTAAATCAATCAACCTGTTAATGCTATGGATAATAATAATATGCTGATAAGGCACCGGCAGGAGGCCCTGCGTGGTTTTGAGGCCTGCTAGTGTCGACCCTAATTAGGAAAAGAGTCTTGTCTACTGATCCATGATGAGCGCACTACCCGCATGTGGGAAGCGTGTATGGGCGCCCCCCTCAATTTGACTCGATTCACATCTCGTCCAAATCGCCTCATTTAGTTCGGGTTTTCCATTTGCCGCATGCATGTTTTTGCGAGCCCAGGCCAGGGTGGAACTTTCGTAGTCGGCATATAGGAAGACACGTTCTTAGAATGCTATGAGGGTCCCCTTTTCTTCGGGGGCTCGATTAGCCGTGCGCTCAAGGTGCTTTGGGCTTGATGCGAAGAAGAGTTGGGTTGTGTTGAGTGCCCCGCTTGGTGGGAGGCATCCCATCTGGCGGCTTATTCTTACGTGTACGGCCAAATTAGTGCATCCCTGCAGGGTTAAATCTTATCGAGAAGCCGTGTTTTCCGTGGTTATGGTTGACTTGGCGAAAGTACTGGCTAATAAGTACTCAGAACAACTTACACCTAACTAATGCTAATCACCTAACTAATGCTAATCTTGACTAGTAATAGCATTATTGCCACAATAACCTGAACCACCATTAATCCAACAGTGTGAGTTATCCTTGGGTTGCTTCCTTAGAAGGGGGTAACATTGGATGGGTTTGTTTGAAGTTATTTTTCAGTTGGTTACTATACGCGATCTTATCTTCTTTCTGTTAGCCGGAAGTTGTAGCGTGTCTTTGTAGTTGGTTAGTGCAGCCCGCTGCAGCTTTTATATCACCTATTCTTCCGTTGAACCCAAAGCAGCCGTGCTTGTGTTGACGGATAACTCTTTGGTGAAGTGTGAGTCTTGCTTGCCAGTACTTGGATGTACTGACCCCTTTGGGGTTGTGGTTTACGCAGACTACGATTACGAGGATCCCCATGGAGGCTACTACGTGGAGTACGACGAGACTGCATACGAGTAGATAGCGGACCCGGGCAGGATCCGAGACTACGTGGATGGGCTTCGTCTTCTTTTCTTTCTCGGCCTCTTAGGCCTATTCGGATTTGTCTGTACTCAGACACTTTGAGTGCTTCCGCTGTGATGTAATGATGATATGTTGGGACATGTGTCCTCTGGATGATTGTATTTGCTATTCTCTGCCCTAGTGAGGGCCAGTTGCAACTTATTTCCATCTTTTGTGTCTTAGAGATATGTTGTGTTATCATTTCGTTTAACGCCGTCGACGTACCATGTGTGAATGGTATGAAGTACGTCGATGGTAGTATCTTGATCTCTATGAGATAGTTTACATCGACGATGGAAAAGCAGAGTTTGGTTGTCGCACATAAGTGCTGGCCTACTCGTAAGAGGATGCGGGAGCAGTTAGGCCCCGTAATCCAAGCATCTGCTTTCCAGTTCGGCCCGGTGAGTATCCCCTAGAAGTCAGGGTGCGACAATTGGTATCAGAGCCTGTCTGCCCGTAGGATCCCTTTTACTGGTCGCAGTTTGAGTCTAGAAACTATTTTGTAGCTATATAAGAAAAATGGAACGTGAGAGTAGGAATTCTGTTCTTTTTCTTCTTTCCCCACCCACCCTCCCTTTTCTGGTAAGGAAGTGCAACATTGTTTTCCCTTCTCATATAAACTTTCAAGTTAGGATTTCACGTATCCTGGTTTCTCTAGGATGATTATATCTACTAGACCATAGGAATGGAGGTGGTTGTGACATGATTTATCATCTTGCCTACTCACGATTGAGAACGGAGGCGTGTAAGCCCCGGAAGCAGATCCTCTATTCCTTAAGCAGTAGATATTGATCCTTTAGAAGCCCGGATGGGTTTTCCGTAGTACCTCAGGAGTTTTGATCTCGTTTTCCCGATGTTGCTTCGATATCCTGTTCTTTCTCAACATCCTTTTCGTCCGTTGAAACCTTGTTCTTTGCTTTCCACTTCAGTTCTTCTACCGGCGTCTAATCAAAGTTTCCCCGTTCATCTGCTAAACTCTATTCCAGCTAAAGTGTTGTTTGATACCGGAGCATCACATTCTTTTGTGTCAAAGATCTTTGCCGCAACAAACAACCTAATTGTGGTTCCACTAAGCAATCAAATCACCGTTCACTCTCCGGGATCTCAAATGTTGACTTCAAGATAAGTAAGGACAATCAAATCCTAATTGGAGGTCGCATATTCCTTGCTTCACTCATGTTGCTGGGAAATTCTGACATTGATGTCATTCTTGGTATGGATTGGGTGAAGGCCAATAAAGCTAAAATTGACTGTGCTCAGAAGTTATTTACTCTGTTCCACCCTTCTAGCCAGATAGTCTATTCTCCAAATGAATCAAGTTCCATTCAGCTATACACCCTCAATGCAAAACCACCTCCTTCAATTAAAAATGTTCCGGTGGTTTGCGAATTCCCTGACGTCTTTCCAGAAGAGTTGCCAGGAATGCCTATCGTTTTGAACTTCCAGAAAAACTATCCAAGGTGCACGATGTGTTTCACATGTCACAGCTCAGGAGGATCTTCGCAAGAAGTATCCGGACCTTTTCTTTTCTCAGTAGGAATCTCGGGGCGCGATTCCTTCAAGGGGGGGCGTTTTGTAACATCCCAAGTATGAAAACTTCCCTTAGAATGTTTGTTTCTTGTTTAATTAAAGTTTTGCATCATGTCATCATACTCATTGCATTTGTTTTCCTTTTGTTTGCATCTGTTTCCCTTTGTTTTCACAATTGAAATTCAAACATTATTCAAATGCTTTGTTTCATACTTGTTATGTTACAATTTTTCCAACTAAAAAGTTCAATCAAAACAACCATTTTGTTTCCATTAAACTATAAGGTTCAAACCATTTTAAATGTTGTTTTCAATAATTCACTTAATTCAAATGATTTTACAATTTGTGACGCCCCGGGATCGGGCACTATGCAGATTTCAGCATTCCCGCCAAATCCGCATAATAACCGATTCCAGGTTGCCACTTGTGATAACATTACAACAGTTCACGAATAATCCACAACCACAACAGAAGAGATTTATACAAGACGACTCAAACGAGTCAAGGATACAACTGATACAATACAAAGATCCAAATAACAGCGGAAGAAACAACATAGCGTCCGGCTACGGACAAGATACAAATTGGACTAAGAGTCCTGAAGATAACCGAGAGCGTCCAATCCCTGCCCAGGCCAAGCCGGAGGGATTCCCAAGCTAACGTCGTCAGACTTCAAACCTGTTGACTGCAATGTTGAATATGCAGCCACGAAAATGAATTCGTGGGTCAGTACGGTTAAGTACTGGCAAGGGGATAAACCATACTCACAAGATACCGGCGTAGCCAGTCATCACAAGATACAAATACTTTGGGTACAACGGAAGGAAGGGGTTATTGCAAAGAAGCGGCAGCGGGCTGCACTAACCAACTACAGAACACACTACGACTTCCGGCTAACAGAAAGAAGATAAGATAGCGTATCGGAACCAACTACAACTAACTCCAAACAAACCCATCCAATGTTACCCCCTACTAAGGAAGCAACCCAAGGATAACTCACACGGTTGATTAATGATGGATCAAGTTATTGTGTCAATAAGACTATTACTAGTCAAGTTATTATCATTAAGTGTAAGTTTTCTGAGTACTTGTTAGCCAGCACTTTCACCAAGTCGTCACATAACCGCGAACAACACGGCTTCTCGAGAAGATTTATCCCTGCAGGGTGTGCTCCAGTACCCGTACACACTCAAGCCACCAACTAAAACTCAGGTTGGCTTGACACGACCCAAACCGTCCCTACAACCCATCCTAGGAGCCACGGAGCTATAAGGTCCCGGACAGTCCGCCTAACCTAAGCGCAAGGGTGAAAACCACACCCCCCGGCACCACAGGCCTCGCCCTATATGCATCATCATCATCATCAGTAACCATGGGGGATCAACCCATTATGCAAAGGAGCAAATGGAACACCCGAACTAAGTGTGGCTCTTCGGACAAGCTGCAGACCAGGTCTAAGTCGAGGGGGGTCCCATACTACCACCCGGATGCGGTGAGCACGCTCATCATGGATCAGTAGACAAGACTCTTTTCCTAGTTTCGACACCAGCCGGCTCCAAAACCCTTACCCGGGCCTCCTGCCGGTGCCTTATCATTAAATTATTATTACCCCAAACATTAACATGTTGTTGATTGAATTGAAACCCAACTATAAACTAAACAGGTGATACGACAAAAGATAACAAGACTCGAGCACAAACAACACTAAGCATGCAACTACGACACGGGGGCCAACAGGGTAAACAAGCAACAGTTAATAGGAAGTGGAAGGAAAGGCTATATCATGGCTGCAAGGTAAACATATAATAGGATCGAGACACAAGCATCGAATCAAAAGGCTAGAATAAGAACAACGGGAAGAATCGGTAACAAGTGATGAAAGGCAGCCATGAGTAGCAAGTGAGTATACTTGCCTGGAATCCCGCAAGGTAGCAGAACTTGTCGTTGCTCACATCATCTCAACGTCCTATCCGCGAAGAAGCAACGAACGAAAAGAAACACCGGATGCAACAATTACTACTACGGCAAAAGATCCAGCATTGTCGAGACATCGTAGTAGTTTTCATAGACGGGGGTGTCATGAGACTACGGTAGAGACGTGGGGTAACGGGATAGCGTAGTAACACAGAACACGGGATTTTACCCAGGTTCGGTACGTCGCGACAGTACGGCGTACCTACTCCTGCACTTCTCACTAGTTGGGACTAAAGCCCGTAAATCTGGGTTACAATGTGAGGGAGTAGATCTAGCTATTCGGCGAGGATGAACTTCTCAGCGAGTAGCGTAGAGCTTAGAACTTAGAACCTATTCAATCTATCCTCTGTCCGGCTTTATATAATAGCCGGACTAGGGCTTACAGATTAGGAAACCTAGAAGACTACGTTTAACTTGTAACTTGGAAAGCAAGGAATCCGCCTTCTCCTCCAAGCCAGATCACGTGGGCCGTGATCCGGGTTCTTCTAGAATCCGGCTTCTGCGCGTCGGACTACTGGGCCGCCCAATGGACCTAAGCCCATTACCACTTAGGCCACCCTGGTAGTCCGGCTCTTTGTCTACCATCTTCTATACCCCTATTCAGTATATATCCGACAGTAGCCCCCAGGAAGGATCAAAACTCTGATTCTCCGTCTTTCGCCAAATGCATTTTGTCCGGGAAATCTTGATTCAGCAGTCTTGATTCCTTCTACTTTTCCTTTTGAAGGAGATGGTAACATAAAACCCGGAACTCTGAAAATCCGGCTTTTCTTCTCGCGATCCTTCGCGGAAAAGGAACTTCTGACGTCAGTGCTTTAATCATGCTGACGTAGGCGACGCTTGGTTTCACGCGGGAAACCCTGCAACGTATCTCTGACAGATTCTCACGGGAAACGAGGAGATAGCCATCATTCCCCCGTCGTTTCATTTCCCGGATTTTCCGGTGGGCGACACGCGTCAAACATCCAACGTTCGAAAGAGCCGTTGGCACGTATCTAGAGGTTTTCCGGCTATAAATAGCCGTCCTCGTCCCCATCGGCAATCTTCTTCACCCCCTCACTGTCCCAAGCCATCGCTGCGAACGCAAACTCGAGAGCACGAGAGCAAGACCTTGTCCCGACGAGCTCGTCTTTGCACGCCGGAACGCACGCACGCCACCGAAGAAGATGGCCTCTTCACCGTCCTCGCCGGCCCGCGCCTCCATCGACGAGCTTCTGGGCGACCTAGATCCACAGCTAGGGTTGCCCAAGCGCGCCGGCGGCGAGCCAGAAAAGACCGCGGCCTCCGCGGCTGGCGGAGGAAGCACTTCCGCCGCCGCGGACGTTGCGGCATCGAGCGTCACGACAACCCCGCCGTTTGCACCTGAAACGGCGGAGGAAAAAATCGAGCTCCTCGGCGACGAACTCGCCGCCGCGGAGGCCGCCGCCGCCGCCGGAGCGGACGAGGAGGCGGAATCTGCAGGCAACTGGAGTGCCTGCAGTATTCCCCCGGCCCTCCTTCCAAACTTGGAAAAGGAGGGCTTGGTCCTTAAAAAGAAATGGCGGCTCCCGGAAGAGGAGACCGAACCAACGCCACAAAATGGCGAAAGGGTGCTTCTCACCTCCCACCTTCTACGAGGTATGGGGCTCCCACCTTCCTCTTTCTTCCTCCAAGTTCTGTCACATTACAACATCCAACCTCACAAACTTCCTCCCAATTCCATTCTATACATGGCCGGCTTTCAGGCCTTGTTCGAAGGCTACCTAGGAATAGAGCCTAGGTTAGATTTTTGGATGTACTGCTTTGGGGTTAAGCGTAACTCTTCGGAGGGCGCACTCCCAAATTGCGGGACCATATCCTTTACTCTTCGGAGATTCCGAGAGGATTGGTTCCCCAAAATCAAAACCTCAGAATCCGTCAAATTTTTGACGGGTTCTTTTTTCTATCATCCCGACGTGCCTTTTCCTAAAAAAGCCGTCGGGGTTCCGCCTTTTGTGAATTCCGCCGCTGTTCCTCAAGATAACTGGGGGACAGAAGCCGTCCAGGTTCTGCCTCCAGATCTGCTAAGGATCAAGAAGCGCATCGCCAAGCTCACCTCATCCACCCCTCCTCTGACCGGTATGGATACGGTCCTTTGCTGGCTGAATAGGCGGATTCAGCCGTTAGCAAACCATGGAGGTCGCCTTCTGTGCGAATATACGGGACCTAAAGATCCTATGCGGACAACCGACAAGGATTGGGCCCCGAAGGAGCTTCGACGGCGCATCAACCAATTGGTCGCATCTCGCGACCAATACGAAGCGAGTCGGCAGATGTATACTGCCGACAACCGGGTTCCCAAGGTAATTTTTCCGCCATTTGGGTTTTAGTTGTTTATCTCGGATATTCCAACTTCTAATTCTGATTGGTTTTCTTCCGACAGCTTGCGGATCTTCCAGACTCGGAGTTAGCCTCCGAGGCTGAGCTGGATGCGCTGCGCACCGCTGCTGCTGGTGGACGCAAGCGTAAGAAGATAACTTCCTCTGAGGAAATTATCAATATTGACGGAATCCCCGTCGCCACTTCCAGGTTATTTCTTCTGGATTTTTCTTTCATGGGAGCTTTTTTTCATCCATCTTCGGTGTTTTAACCTTTTCCGGGTTTTCTGTTTTTAGCCTGCCGCCTTCCAGCTTAAAGCCGAAGAAGCTGAAGAAACACAAGGTTTCTTCCAGCCGAGGCAACCAACCTTCCCCCGCCATCGCCCCGGACACGCCGCGGACAATGGCGGAAGAGCCTACTGCAGCCCCCACCACCAAGCCCCCAGAGCCCAGCCAGCCCGTTGTGTCCGAGTCGGACACGAGGGAAAGGGCGGCCCCAGAGGTGGGGGAATTTTCTCGGACTTTTGACGAGGAAATTCCCACCTTCGACAAGGACTTCAAAGTTATCAATGACGGCTTGGATGCAGCCGGGAATCTTTTTGCGGAATACGCAAAAGGGTTCCAAGAAAACTTGGCAGGTTTGCAGCGCATGAGCCAGGTATATAACTCTAGCCCCCAAGCATTAAACAAAATGCGTGCTTTTTTGCTTTGATGTTTTTTGTAACCATACTTTTCCTTGCTGTGTTTCAGCAAACCTCCGAAGCCATAAACCTGGAAGTTTTCAGGAAGCTCACCATCAAGAATAAAGAAGTTAGAAGTCTTCTTTCTATTCTTGAAGAAAAGGAGGCGGAGTTGGAATCATCTCAGCTCGCGTTGACGGAAACAAAAGGTAAGCTTTTTCGTTTTGAAATTTCCGATTTAGGTATTTGTCTAAGTTTTTTCCCGAGTAAATTGATTAACTCGGATTTTCCCTTGCTTTTCAGCTGCCTTAGCTCAGGCTAAGCAAGCAGCGGAAGATTCTGGCAACGCCGAAATTCTCCGCAATGAGAATATTGAGCTTCACAAGAATCTTGTGAAAGCGCAACAAGACCTGGAAGCCAGCAACACGGCCCTTGGAATTGCTAATTCCATGGCTTCCGAACAGGCGGAGAAGGATAAATCCACCATTCAGGATTTGACCGAAGCTCTGAACCTTCGCCTGGAGGAAGTTTCCGAGATCGACAAGCTCATCGGTAAATCTCTTACTCTTTTCTCATCTTTCCATGTTTTGCTTTCTCTGTTTTTCTGCCTAATCCTTTTGGATGTTTTATTGGATCAAACAGGAGACACCCCGGATGGAACTCGGATTGCAGGCATCCGAGCTTTCGGGGAGACATGGAATTTGATTAAGGCTGCTGGGACGCAGCTCATAGAGAAGTTCCTTCCCGATAAATCTGGGGAATGCTCGGAGGTTGAAAAACTTCCGGGTGTCATCATGGAGGTGGCGGAGTCCAAGGAGTCCCTTCTCCGCTCCGCTGCACGGGGTGGTGCGCGCATGGCCCTAGGCCTTATGCGCATGCACTATCCTAGTGCCAAATCCTGGCGCGTGGCCACCGGTGTCCCTCAAGGATACACGGATACGCAACAAAACACCATTTTTGGTGAAGTTAAGGGCCACGCCACTCAGATTGCCGCCATGGTAAATGTCTCCGTCAACTATCCAGAAGAGGAGGCTCCTCCAATCCCCGATGAAGAAAGCAGCGAGGAGGAGTCGGATTCTTGAAAGGTTACCTGGAACCTGGATAGAAAAAGTAGACAATAGGAGCATTACTGTTCTTTTAATTGTAATCCAAAATGTAATGCTTCTTTTGAATGAATGGAACTTATGTCTTTTGCAGTTTAAGGTATTAAATTCGTTGCAAGTTTTTTGGATTTTACCATTCCTTTATCTTCTAAGTTCTCTGGTGTTTATGCTTTAACTGTCCTTAGTGTTTGAAATGGCTCAAATAGCAATATGAATCGTTATACCGAGTAACTGGGGACGAACCAATCAGTTTTGAAACTCGAAAACTTGAATCATGCTAAAGGCATTTTTACTAACTAGTTCCAGTAACCCGGCACACACACAATCAGATAAGACTTAGAGAAATAAGGAAAGTTTTAAGTGAAACTTGGGCACGCAGGCAATTCAAGTTTCCCTTAGCCGTTAAAAGGCTGAAAAATCATTCAGTTTTATAACGCCGAGTACGCAAGCACAATTCGGGTTAACGTTGAGAAATTTGTAAGATCATTGGGAAATAGATGAGGCGGAAACACTTTGCACTTATAAAGAATATGGATGACAGTATTCCGACAACTTTATTTCATGATCTCAAAAGATGTTTACATAGAATTGAACTAAGTACGGAAAGGGACATAACTTGCTAGACGTTCCCAGGCTTCCGCAATCCACTTGACTTTGTCGAATTTCTCCAGTAGCTTGTAGAGTTGTAAGGTTTTAGCCCCCAGCCGACTAATAAATCTTTTTACGGCTTGGCGGAACCCGTCAATCTTTGGACATCTTTTACGCACGTAGGTTTTGAGATGTTCAAGATTGCCTTGATCTTTTCCGGGTTAACTTCTATTCCTCTATGAGAAACGATGAAACCCAGAAGTTTACCTGAGGGAACCCCGAATACGCACTTAGATGGATTCAACTTCATCTGGTAAGTGCGTAAGTTTTCGAAAGTTTCTCGCAAATCCTCAAGGAGTGTATTTTTTTCCTTGGTTACGACAGCGATATCGTCCACATAAACATGGACATTTTTTCCAATCTGACTATGCAAACAATGTTGCATGCAACGCTGGTAGGTTGCACCTGCGTTCTTCAGGCCAAAAGGCATGGTTACGTAGTAATACATCCCGTACGGGGTTATAAAAGAAGTCTTGATTTGATCTTCCTTTTTCATGCGTATTTGGTGGTACCCGGAGTATGCATCCAAAAAGCATAAAAGCTCGGAGCCTGCAGTGGCATCTATTATTTGATCGATTCGTGGCAGTGCGAACCTATCTTTCGGACATAACTTGTTCAATCCTGTGTAATCTATACACATTCTGAGGGCAGTTGTGTCTTTCTTCGGTACTAATACCGGATTTGCGGACCAGTCAGTATGGATTACCTCCTTGATAAAATCCGCTGCTAAAAGCCGGATAATTTCCTTGCCAATAGCCTTCCGTCTTCTTCCGTCAAATCGACGGAGACCTTGTTTGACGGGTTTTGATCCAGGAATAACCTTGAGTTGGTGCTCAGCAAGTTCCCTGGGTACGCCTGGCATGTCAGCTGGACACCAGGCAAAAATATCCCAGTTCTCACGGAGGAACTTGATGAGCTCGCCTTCCTATTTGTCGGTCATCCCAGTCCCTACGACGACGAATTTTGTCGGATCTTTCGGATCTAGGATTACCTGTCTTGTATTCTCGGACGCCTTGAAGCTATCTGTTGGCTTCCGAGTTTCTTTTCCTGCCGGCATTTCTTTCGGTGATACCTCCTTGGCTAACTCCTTCAGTTCTTCCTTTGCTATAACTCTCTGCGCGCAAAGGGCGTTTTGTTTCTCCAACTCATTTGCCAGCTTGAAATCACCGGCAATGGTGATTACTCCTCCTTTGGGTCCTGGCATCTTCAGCTTGTTGTAGATATAACAAGATCTTGCCATGAATTTGGC
The DNA here is from genome assembly GCA_028641055.1 of Alopecurus myosuroides. NCBI lineage: Eukaryota > Viridiplantae > Streptophyta > Magnoliopsida > Poales > Poaceae > Alopecurus > Alopecurus myosuroides. Next base: position 463,797,643 of record CM054058.1, read on the forward strand.
GAAAGCCGGACGTCCGAGTATTGCGTGATACACGCTTTCGAACGGCACTACTTCGAAGGATACTTTTTCCTGTCGGAAGTGATCTTTATCTCCGAAGGTGACATCTAGGGAAATTTCTCCTAGGGATCGTGCTTGCCTGCCAGGAACAATGCCATGGAAGCGTATATTGCTGTAGTTTAGCTGGGACTCGGAGATCTTCAACTGCTTTAGTGTATCCAGGTACATTATATTAATGCTGGATCCTCCGTCCATCAGCACCCTTCTTAGCCTAGTGTTTTGAACAATAGGGCTTACAACAAGAGCTTGTGTGCCGGGTTCCGGGATATTTCCAGGATGATCAGACTGATCCCAGATTATTGGTGTGTTGGAGTATTTCAAGAATTTCGGGGTCGGAGGAATAATCGCGTTTATTTCCCGAAGTGTTCTTTTGGCCACCTTTGTTGATGGAGTTGCTAAGAAAGTTAGCATTGCTTCTCCGTCAACTCTCGGAAATTTGGGCTCGCCTTTTCGCTGTTGTTCCTGGATTTTGTCATCAGTGTCCGATTCACTGTCTTCTTTGTCAGCTTCTGGCTTTTGTTTGGCAGGTTTCCTCTTGGAAGCCTTCCCCTTATTTCCGGATCCTGCATTGCCTTTCATATGCTTATTTAGCCGGCATTGCGCATTTGTATGGGTAGGTTTCCCAAATTGCGAGTGGTGGACACAGGGTTCCGACTTAATTCTCTCCCATTCTTCGGGAGTGTAATTGATTGGATCTGGGCTGCGTCCTTTCCACTTATTCCCCTTTTCTCCTCCAAAGGCTATGTTGACCTCTTTGGGCTTTGTTGTTGATTCTGGAGTTCCTTTTTTGTCAGAGCGAGGGGTTTTCTTGGCAAGTATCAGTGTATCAATATTGCCGCCTCTTGCTCTGATGTCATCTTCGGCTGCAGCGTGTTCATTGGCGGTTGTAAGCATAGATCCGAGATCTTTGTGCTGCTTGGAACCAACCATGAACGGTACAAGTCCGGGTTTTAGGCCATTGACGAAAGCATGCATTGCTTGTACGTCAGTTACTCCAGAACAACTATTCTTCATTGCCGTCCATCTGGAGATGAAATCCACGTATGGTTCATCCTCAAATTGAGTGCAACGGTTCAGTTGGTTGATGCTGTTCGGGCGTTTGTACGTTCCCCGAAAATGCTGAGTGAATACTCTAGCCATATCATCCCAACTGTCGACAGTTCTTGACGGTAATCCATTGATCCAATCTCTGGCTCCGTCTAGCAACATTGGGGGAAGAAACTTGACAGCTTCCAGGTCTGTCCCATTGTTGATCTGGACGGCTGTATAGTAGTCTGAGAGCCAGGTATCCGGGTTTGTGCTGCCGGTATATTTTTGATAGGTTGGACCAACTTTGGCGAAGCCAGAATGCAGGGTTATTCTTCGTATCCTGTCAGTGAAACACTTAGGACCGAAGTATAGATCATCCTTTTCTGCTCTATCGATGTGTGCAGAATATCTTCCGGCTGAATGGACAGAAGGGGATATGATCCTTTCTTTTCCATTGTTGCGCGGACGCGCTTTTCCGGGGTTATTTCTATCCCTTCCGTTGTCACGCCCTTTTGGATTAGGCGGAGTTCTGCTCCTGTGCCTCTCCTTGTCCTTGGGCGGTGTCCGAGATCTTTCACGTCTGTGAGGTGTATCATACCTTCCAGCTTTCTCGGCTGGGTTTCTCGGAGGTGGCATTATTTTGCCGTCATTCCGGTGTGCGTCTTCCCGATCATGTGGTTTGTATCCATCTTTCGGGAGATGAGGTCCGGTCCTGGACGCTGCATCCCGGTTGTCGGGGTTTTTCTTGTCTTTTCTCGGATCCTCTTTTTTGTTATCTGAATCTCCGGGTCCTTCAGGTCCAGGTGCTCCAGCAGCGCAAGTAGCTGTTTTGCATAGGGCGGAATTATCATGCAGCCTCCCTGATCGCTCTTGACCCCGCTGTTGTTGTTGCAATGCTTTTCCTAGGAAAGCATACACCCCTTGAAGTTTTTCCCCGTTGGAGTACAGATCGTTATTGAGGATGGCGAACGCTGCTTCCGCGTTTTCTGCTGCGGTTTTGTATATTGGTTCGCCCCTAGCATCTTTTCCGTTTACCCGCCTTTGCCAAGATGGGTTATGAAACCTTTCTTTTGGCGGCAGTTCTTCCGGTTTTGCAATTCCGGGTAACCTTGTAGGTTTGATGGCAGATCTATTCTTTCTCTCGTACTCCTCTATTTCTTCCTTCATGATTTTGATATCATGTTGGGTTTTTTGGAGGTGTTCCCGAGATCTGAGTAGACGTTGCTGTTGCCGTTGGAAAGCTTGCCTCCTGGCTTCCAGCATCTCAGGGGGCTCGCTTGGTCCTACTGGCGTTTGCAATAGTTCTTGCTCTTCTTGTTCTGTCATTGGCAGAACAGGGATTTCCTTTTTCTTCTCCGTAGGCTTTTCTCCGCTTGCTTCTCCTATTTCCGGGTTTTCTTCAGCTGTATATGCTAGCTTTTTCTTCCGGAGTTTCTTAGCGGACTTGTGCCTTTTCTTGGAAGAGGGAGGTTTTTTGACAGGTTCTTCTTCTGTCATCTCCTTGACATTGGGGAATATTGGAGAGGTTTCTCCTTCTTCTCTCTCTTCCTCTGGTGGAGGGGTTTTGGGGCTTTCCTGGCTGCCGGCATCCGTGACTTCAGCAGGTTTTGCCATTAGCACTTCATGGAAACCCTCTTGAAGATATTTTACCTTCCTTTCAAAGGCATCTTCATCTTCATCTTCGGAATCGAATTTGTCCGATCCGGTGTCCGACTCCAATCTTGCCTCAATGGCAGCTAGCACGGACTCGGCTTCCGAGTTTATCGTCGCGCTGGCGGATGTCGGATCTTCCGTCTGGGTGACGGGTAGTGGTTCTTCCATCTCTGTGACGGGTGTATTGTTGTCTGCCTCTTGCACGGGATTTCCATCATCCGTGTTTTCAGCGACTTCAGATTGCACCATGCCGATAAAGTGTGAGCTACTTTTTTGTCGGCGATCTGAGCAAAATCGGGGATCATAGTCGTCTTCGACTGGGTATAGGGCGGGTGGGAAATACTTGCTTCTACCGCAAAACCCCATTGCCTCTGCGGTTAATCCGATAAAGATGTTAGCAGATCCAATCGGTAATACGCAGGCACTTACCAGGTGGTTTTGCGCCGGTATGTAGGATCCATTGTCGAGGAAGCGCCCGACGTCGTTGTCGAATTCCAAGCTTTCGACAGTGATCGATCTTCCAATTCCGCCGAGTATCCCAGATCGGAATTTCACGCCTGACGTCGTTTGCCCCACGGTGGGCGCCAACTGTCGAGACATCGTAGTAGTTTTCGTAGACGGGGGTGCCATGAGACTACGGTAGAGACGTGGGGTAACGGGATAGCGTAGTAACACAGAACACGGGATTTTACCCAGGTTCGGTACGTCGCGACAGTACGGCGTACCTACTCCTGCACTTCTCACTAGTTGGGACTAAAGCCCGTAAATCTGGGTTACAATGTGAGGGAGTAGATCTAGCTATTCGGCGAGGATGAACTTCTCGGCGAGTAGCGTAGAGCTTAGAACTTAGAACCTATTCAATCTATCCTCTGTCCGGCTTTATATAATAGCCGGACTAGGGCTTACAGATTAGGAAACCTAGAAGACTACGTTTAACTTGTAACTTGGAAAGCAAGGAATCCGTCTTCTCCTTCAAGCCAGATCACGTGGGCCGTGATCCGGGTTCTTCTAGAATCCGGCTTCTGCGCGTCGGACTACTGGGCCGCCCAATGGACCTAAGCCCATTACCACTTAGGCCACCATGGTAGTCCGGCTCTTTGTCTACCATCTTCTATACCCCTATTCAGTATATATCCGACAAGCATGATCCTATTTTATATGCATGGCATGGCAAGATGCAACAGGGGAAACAACTTAAGCAATTTAATCGGAACCGGAGTCCGGAGAAATAGGAATTGGTTCAAGTTATTTATCTAACCATCAATTTAAATGTTGTTTAGCATGGCAAACAATAAGGTAGATGAGTTAGGCAATTTAAATGGAATGGGGCAACAGTTGGAATTAATTAGCCCACACATTCCATATGTTGTCATATAGATGAACATGCATAACAAAACCTAAAATGCACAAGGCAAGATGCAAACAGAGATATGAATGGCATGAACATGTTGACGACATGAAACTGATTTGGAAAACATACTTTATTGGTTGAGAAACAATTTTAAATGAATTAGTTGAGCACATTACCAAATTTAAATGAATTAAATAAGAGGTCAAACAATTACTCAAATTAATTGTTGAAAACCAGAAAACAAAGTTGATATTCAAGTGTGGCATTTGATTTTGGATGGATTTCATGTTTTGAGTATTTAATTTGGAGCAACCATTTGAAAGTTATTAATTATGCCATTTAGTTTGTCAATTTTAGGAATTATTAAATAACATTAATTTTAATGGCCCAAATTGCAAAACAAAGTTGATAAACATAAAGGTGGTTTCATTTTGAGTGGAAAACATATTTTTTTTGTTAAAATTGGAATTTAATTGAGCAAGTTATGAATTTCACCATTTAAATGGTTTAATTAAAGCATTAAGCAATTGCATTAGATTTATTTATCCAAAACAGAAACAAATTGCATTGAAAAGGTTGAAAACATGTAGCAAATGTTTCACTGAACATTTAGAGCTATCAAACATAATTTTTGGGTTATTATTGGATTTATTAAGCAATTTTCCATAAATAGTTTTATTCTTCCCTTTTTATGAAATTCTAAAGTTTCCAAATTTTTTGCATTTTCAGTAATTAATTATTTAGTGCAAAAATTGTTACAGAAACATGTTGCAAATTTGACATTACTGGAAAGAGCACAAAATTATGAATCCACAGGATTTTGAATCATCCATTTTGGAGCAAAAATGGATTTTAGATGGATTTTAGAGTTAATGGTCCAGATTTGACTTTCTGAAAGTTGGGCAGAAAAAAAGGAAAACGCAGAGATAAAAGGTGGGTTAGGTGGATCGAACCCAGGACCTGGGGGGCTTGCGCGCACACACTGCCTAACCACTGTGGTACTCGCTCGGATTTGATAGGTAATGATTGCGTGGGTTTTTGAGGTGGCTTGGGGCGGCTAATCTGAACGAATTCAGTTTTCCTGAACACTGTCGAGGACAGCGATGGCGGACCAGACGCCGATGGCCATGAGATGCAGCGACGACGGGCGCGACGGCCCGCGTCCAGAGCAAGCAGGGGGGAGAGGGGCAGGAGGTGGTCCCGAGGGACAAGGGCTCACCACGGCGGCGTGATGCCGGGAGGCGCAGGGACGATCGGTGGCGATGGAGGCGCGGTTGATGGCGACGAGCGGTGGAGACGGCGGTGGTCGGGGAAGGACGGCGCCGTCCCTAGGGCTCCTCCGGCCGGGCCTCCTTCAGCAAAGGGGAAGGGTAGACCGCCCTGGTTCCATTCCCGGCCACGGTGCGGCCTCGCGGTTACCGGGGTGGCGGCGGACGGCGAGGTCTGACGGCGGTGGTGGAGGTGCGGTGCAGGGTTCAGTAACAGAAGGAACTCGGGGTTAGGTAGAGAGGACGGCGGCGCTAGGGCTAGGGTTAGGGGCTAGGCTAGGGCAGAGGGTAGGTGGGTGGTTTTATGGTGGAGAGGAGCTCGGTACGGCTGCAATCGGAGGAGGGGAAGAAGGATCATACGGTGGTGAGACTGTTCGTACTGAAGATGACGACAGCAGGAGGTGGAAGATGCCCATCGAAGGGGTATCGGGCTGGCTAGGGTGGGCTGGGGAAAAATTGGGCTGTGGGCTGCCTCTCTCCTTCCTTTGCTTTTCTTTTTATTTTTTCCTAATCTTTTTTTTTGCTTGTAGGAAAAGAAAAGAGGAGAGAAAGAAAGGTTGGGGTTGTGGGTTTTTATTTTTATTTTTATAATTAATTTTTATTACTTGCAAAACAATGAATAAAGGCAAGGTTAGTATTGATTTCAAATTTGAAAATATTAGTTTGATGTTAAATGGGTAGTTGGATTTCAAATAAGGTTTGATTTGGAATTTTTGGAAATAACAAATTTTAGTTAATAAGCTCAAGCAATTATGCAAACATTAATGAATTTAATAGTTTGCAAGAATTTGATTTTTAAACCCGCAATTTGAAACATGCCCCTTAAGATTGAAATGATTTGAAATTTAAGTTGAATTGGAAAGTTACCATTAGGGTTTTCAACAAGAGGGAAAATTTTATTTAGCAGGCAATTTAAATACATTCAACTTCAACTTATTGAAAACAAATTGAGTTGCAACTTTCAATTGAAATTTCTTGGACAGGTGTGAAAGTTTAAATTGTTTTTTTGAATTTTTCAGTTGTGATGCAAACATGGTGCAATGCAATATGATGCCTGGATGCAAAGCAAGAAGAAAACAAACACTTTCTAGCTTAGGGTAACACCCCAGGTGTTACACAATTCAATTGCAATTACAAACAGCACCCAATTTGAAATCATGAAAATTACCAAAACAATTATAATCATTTGATTCCATTTAAACCTAAGGTTCAACTATTTAAATTATTTGCTTCCAATATTTCAACTAATAGCAAATTCACCTAAATTCAATCCATTTACCAAACATCAAATAATTTGAGTTATTTTGTAAAACAAAAGTTGGTAAATGTTGTGGTTACCCTAAATAACCTATAACCAAATTTTCTAAATTTTTCTAACCTAAACAACTAACATTTTCTCTCCTATTCCAATCTGCAAAAAAAAAAGGAAGAAAAAATAATAAAAAGCTAACAAGAGAGAGAGAGGGGCAGCAGGCCCAGCCCATATCTCCCCCTGGCCTGGTAACCCCCTCGCATCATCTTCTTCCTGTACGGCTCGAATCCGAGCATGGCCACGTCGATGGCAGAGGAGCAGCAACGGCTGCGACCACCTCCTCCCCCCTATAACTCGACCCTAGCCCTAGGGTTCCCTCTGCCCTAGCCTCCTACCTCCCTCTCTCCCTCTCCCCGCCTCCAATCTTCTTCCTCTCCTCCCACCCTCTTCCTCTCTCTGCAACTCCTTGTAACTAAACCTGAACCCACACCCGAAATTCCTCCACTTCCCCTCCGGCGATCACCGGCATTGAGCCCTCCTCCGGCCGGGCAAACGGCGGGAATGGAGACGCCGTTCCGCCCTCTTCCTCCTCCACCCCTCGGCACGGGCCGGGAGGCCCCACAGCGCCGCCGCCGGCCACCTGCTGCCCCGACCTGCTCCTCCCTCTACGCTTCTTCCTCGGTGAGCTCACCTCGGTCCCCTTCCTCCATCCCCCCTTCCTCTAGCCCGCAGCACACCGCACACCCGCAGCACCACGCACACGGCGCGGCCACCGCAGCAGGCCGGCGAGCCGAGCGCCACCAGGATCGCTTCCCCTTTTCTCTGTCGCGTGCGAGTTCAGTTCAGTTAACCCACCACCTGCACCTTAAGCCCCCCGAGGTCCCCTTCCTGTCACCAAAGCAGAGCACAGCCCACTGGTCACAACCCTTTGCGCGCAACGGGAGGTCCCGGGTTCGAGTCCCCCTCCCGCAATAAAAACCAAACTTTTATTTCCCTTTGTTTTGATACAGCAACTCCCCAGAAATCACACACAGGCCCTTGCCAGTTTATTTTAAGTCCCTGTTTATTTTTCCTAAGTCCCTAGTTAATAAAAAATGGCAGATTGCACCTTAAACTTGTAAATTGCATAAATAAATCATTCCAACTCCAAATTCAACTTTTTAAATATGTATTCTGTCCCAAATTAAATGTTCTACCCAAATATAATTTTTTTTACTGTTTTGAATGTTTTAAATTGGTGCAATATTTAAAAACTTGTTTAATTCACTTAATTTTGCAAAATTCATAACTTGGGCATAAAAATTCCAAATTCCACAAACTAATTATGTTTTCCATCCAATTTTTCATGTACTTTCCAAATATCAACTTTGTGTTCTGTTTTAAATAATTTAACTTGCTGAAAACAACAATTGCTTGTGTAACATCATTAAGAAGCCAAAATTCTTAACTTGTTAAATAAAATTCCACACTTGGTAAATTTCATTCTACTTGCATCTAATGTTGTTACCTTATTGTTTTCATCATGCATGCATCATGCTAATCAACTTGCACATGGAAATTAATTGTAGATCATTTGTCTCAACCTTAACTCATGGGCTTCCATATGCAATCTAAATTGCATATGAACCCATTTAAACATGTTACCATGTCAACTAGTTTATTTTGGAGCACCAGTTAAATTGACATGCATCATCCCATGTTTGTGCACTATGCCATGTTATTGATTGCCCGTCTTCCTTCATTGTTTGTGTTTGCTTTTTCTCGAATAGACGACGACGTTGAGACAGACGAGCTTTACGACACCATTTCCGAGGACTTAGCTCAGTACCAGGCTACTGGGTTTGCAGGCAAGTTATCACTCACATGAACCATTGAGTTCCTTTCCACACTGGTTACCGATACTATCCATTGTCTACTTTTGCTAGCCCTATGTATCGTTGCTTGTTCTCCGAACCTATCACATGATATCCTGAACCCTGATATTGCCTCACCTCCACACCTATAACCCTTGCTTGTTGCCTTAGTCCTACTAGCATGCTTAGGGTTGCTTGTGCTCGAGTCTGCTGTCGGTTACTTCTTTTACAGTACTCATTTATGTTCTATGGTCTCGGGTTAAATCAATCAACATGTTAATTCTATGGATAATAATAATATGCTGATAAGGCACCGGCAGAAGGCCCTGCGTGGTTTTGAGGCCTGCTAGTGTCGACCCTAATTAGGAAAAGAGTCTTGTCTACTGATCCATGATGAGCGCACTACCCGCATGTGGGAAGCGTGTATGGGCGCCCCCCTAAATTTGACTCGATTCGCATCTCGTCCAAATCGCCTCATTTAGTTCGAGTTTTCCATTTGCCGCATGCATGTCTTTGCGAGCCCAGGTCAGGGTGGAACTTTCGTAGTCGGCATATAGGGAGACACGTTCTTAGAGTGCTATGAGGGTCCCCTTTTCTTCGGGGGCTCGATTAGCCGTGCGCTGAAGGTGCTTTGGGCTTGATGCGAAGAAGAGTTGGGTTGTGTTGAGTGCCCCGCTTGGTGGGAGGCATCCCATCTGGCGGGTTATTCTTACGTGTACGGCCAAATTGGTGCATCCCTGCAGGGTTAAATCTTCTCGAGAAGCCGTGTTTTCCGCGGTTATGGTTGACTTGGTGAAAGTACCGGCTAACAAGTACTCAGAACAACTTACACCTAACTAATGCTAATCACCTAACTAATGCTAATCTTGACTAGTAATAGCATTATTGCCACAATAACCTGAACCACCATTAATCCAACTGTGTGAGTTATCCTTGGGTTGCTTCCTTAGAAGGGGGTAACATTGGATGGGTTTGTTTGAAGTTATCTTTCAGTTGGTTACTATACGCGATCTTATCTTCTTTCTGTTAGCCGGAAGTTGTAGCGTGTCTCTGTAGTTGGTTAGTGCAGCCCGCTGCAGCTTTTATATCACCTATTCTTTCGTTGAACCCAAAGAAGCCGTGCTTGTGTTGACGGGTAACTCTTTGGTGAAGTGTGAGTCTTGCTTGCCAGTACTTGGATGTACTGACCCCTTTGGGGCTGTGGTTTACGCAGGCTACGATTACGAGGATCCCCATGGAGGCTACTACGTGGAGTACGACGAGACTGCAGACGAGTAGATAGCGGACCCGGGCAGGATCCGAGACTACGTGGATGGGCTTCGTCTTCTTTTCTTTCTCGGCCTCTTAGGCCTATTCGGATTTGTCTGTACTCAGACACTTTGAGTGCTTCCGCTGTGATGTAATGATGATATGTTGGGACATGTGTCCTCTTGATGATTGTATTTGCTATTCTCTGCCCTAGTGAGGGCCAGTTGCAACTTATTTCCATCTTTTGTGTCTTAGAGATATGTTGTGGTATCATTCCGTTTAACGCCGTCGACGTACCATGTGTGAATGGTATGAAGTACGTCGATGGTAGTATCTTGATCTCTATGGGATAGTTTACATCGACGATGGAAAAACAGAGTTTGGTTGTCGCATATAAGTGCTGGCCTACTCGTAAGAGGATGTGGGAGCAGTTAGGCCCCGTAATCCAAGCATCTGCTTTCCAGTTCGGCCCGGTGAGTATCCCCTAGAAGTCAGGGTGCGACATGTTGTTCTGTGTATCTTTGATGAGTGTGTTTAGAAAAGAAAATATTTGCTCTTTTAATAGTAGTAGAGATAAACTGCGTTATTTTCGCTCCGTAACGGCTATGTCTTTACTCCTTTCCTTTGCACGCGGCTAGGTGCTGGCTGTGGCAGAGTTTTCGTCTGCCACACAAATTGCTAAACGCACTCTTTGGCACATTTAGTGTTTATCTAAACCGTTAGATCTAATTAAGTAGACATAATCGTGAGGTGGTAATTGATACGTGTTGTTCTGTGTACCTTTGATGAGTGTGTTTAGAAAAGAAAATATTTGCTCTTTTAATAGTAGTAGAGATAAACTGCGTTATTTTCGCTCGGTAACGGCTATGTCTTTACTCCTTTCCTTTGCATGCGGCTAGATGCTGGCGGTGGCAGAGTTTTCGTCTGTCCACACAAATTGCTAAACGCACTCTTTGGCAGATTTAGTGTTTATCTGAACCGTTAGATCTAATTAAGTAGACATAATCGTGAGGTGGTAATTGGTACGTGTTGTTCTGTGTACCTTTGATGAGTGTGGTTAGAAAAGAAAATATTTGCTCTTTTTTAATAGTAGTAGTCTATACTACTGTAAAAAGAGAGAACATATTCATTGCTACAGCCACACCTCCTAATGTACGCATAACAACAACATCCAAAAATAGCCACACGATCAGGCCCACTCATTCAGATCTAACCGTCAAAGAGCACAACTGGCCCGCACCTGTATACGCTTAGCAATTTTTAGAAGCGGACGAAAACTCTGCCATCCCCACCTCCGCACGCGCACGCGCACAATTAACGGGAGCCAGTCAACGGGATTACAGGGGAAAAAAGGCACAATCCCACCGGTAACAACATAATCCACTATACCAAAAAAGAAAATAGCCTAAATTAACGGGACCTAAATCAAACTGCCCGTTCACGTCAATCCTTCCTATCCGGGCGTGGGTTGCAGTGAGACGTGGCCGTCCACGCTATCAAGCGCCGACGCCTCACTGCGGATCCGGCGACATGTCCGCGGCGACGAGCTAAGCGTACGACCACGTCGGCACGAACGAACTTCTCGGCAACGCAGGTGCAATCTCATTCTGATTACAATGCGCTTTCTGCAACCATTGACATTGGTATTCCAGAGATTACAACGAAACACACTATGGAGTAGCCTACTACGGGAAGATGAATCAGATGAATCAGTACCATGATTACTGATATCGATGCCCTCACTTGGAACCATTATGGTGCTGCATGATTACGGCCTATGTCCTGTTCAAATAATAAGAAGATTTAAAACGACACTGCCTAAATCAATCCTCTTGATAAAATGATAAATGATTTAGCTCTACATAAAGAATGTATCATCCTTTTGCATTCTATGAGATGTTTTAGAGGTGTGACGCCGGTGAGTTATTCTAAAGTTTATTTGCATCCTAGTAGAGATAACTACTTTTTATGCTAAAAATATTTCTGGATCATTTTCAGGTTTTGGGCAGACCGAGCTACATATATAACCATGAAAGATGAATGGTGTTGCTGCATATATACCTTATAACTTCTTTCTTTCAGTTCAGTAGATGTGTAGCTATATTTTCCCCCTCTATCTCATGTTGACCAATTCTTGATGTAATAAATTGAGAAATACAGCTGCAGACTGTATTTTCACAATGTATAGTTATGTTCGAACATTTTTGGAGTACTTGGTACACTTGGTGTTAAGTGCGGCTGTGCTGGGGATCGAATAATAATTTCAAAATGCTCCAAATTTACATCATCAGCCTGCAAATAACATAAGCCAGTTGGTGAAGGACCGAATCCCAGAGCTAATAAGACAATCCGTTTATGTACCAAATCTGAGTCTGAGAAATAATAATAAGCCTATTCATACTGCAGTCCATGGTTACATGAAGTATTCTAAACGTGGAGTATAAAAAATCCGTTACAAAAATAATTCTATTAAATTTGTGTGCGTGGGGTATGAAAAAGGAAGGGGAAAATATGGGGCCTGAGATAATCACCGGTATTAAATTTGTTACTTAATCTTATAACAGCTGGAAGGAGTCGAAAAATAATTCAAATGCGCATAACATCACATGGAGTCAAGTTCTGCTAAGTGGAAGGACCCAAACGTCACATCATGGCAAAGAGAAGAGTGATAAAGAGCAAACTGCAGACATATGGAAGCTGTGTGCATCCACTGGATGCAGAGGCTGGATTTTCCGTTTCAAAAAAAAAATATGGGTACACCTCCTACGTCAACAACGCAAAATCACTATTATGTGTTTTTTGTACGTCACCCTTAATTGCATTAAGTAAGTACTAAGAATTAAGTATGAAGATGACAGCATGTTGTAACTTGGGATGAAAAGCACCAAAAATCATTCTCTGAACCTTCATAAATCTCTATAATCAATAAAGGCAAACAACAAGTCATCAAAAAAAAAAAACTAAAGTCTGGATACTCACTGGTCCAATGTACACAAGTAGGAAATAAACTCGCCTAATTTCTTACATCACATGAGTAATCAACACATATTAGTTAGATGGTGGTTTCTGAAGATTTGTTTGCACCTAAACAAAAGAAAAGACATTTACATATTGTCAGCTAATTTGCATCACCTTTACATATTGATGGTGTATGGTTCCTAACATAGACGAATTATAAATAATGATAATGCCGGAGCATCTGGCTACAAAGAAAGGTTACATTAAAATTCTGGTAAATGTGATAGAGCACTACTACAGTTACTCGGTTATACTCCAGAATACCTCAACCAAGTATAGGCCATGCTTATTAGCACATTCCATATTACCACATCAATAAGTATTGCAACAATTGACTGCAAATTAACAAACGAATAAGTGCTAGGAAGTTGACTGAACCTTCAAGAAATCATGAGCCCCTATCCGCGACTTGAATTGTCCTTCAGGGGCCTTCGTCCCCGGCTAATTTCTACACCACGACGTGTTCTATCTTGGTGCAGAAGCGAAGACTTCATTACCGGTCTGCTTCTTTTTTGCGGGTACCGCTCCCATGTGTTTGAGTGGAGCCTGCCTTCAAACACCACCGGTTCTTCTTCAGACGACAATTTAAATAAACAAGCATGCGGCAGTAGGGCATGCAAGGTTACTTAGCTTAGCTAGCAAACTCGCGTAATCATGCATGTACAGACCAACTTTCTTCCCGTACCGTGATTATCTTTTTTCTATGCCAGGCCATCATCAAAATATTACTAATCGCTTGGACAAGGCCTTTGAGTGCTAATTTCGATATGTTTATTCTGATTACTGTTTTCGCTTTTACATCTTTGTGCTGAAAAATTCATATCGTAAATGTGAAAAGGAAGTCATGTTGCATTTAGAGTTAGAGATTAGACATTTTCTTTATGCTGGTGAAATTTGTAATATGATCTCGTGGAAGGTAGTGTTAAATCAAGTGACATATTTATGTCGTATTTAGAGCATCTCCAACGTGCTTTTTTAGCGCGCGTAGAACCTCAAACCATTCTCATCAGAGGCACAATAATAGGACGCGCCAAAAGAAATGTCCAGCGCAGCGCACGGTATGGTAGGCTGAAAATTTTGGGCGTCCGCTGGCCAATCCAGAAAAGGCGCGAGGAGCAACTGCCATCTGGAAGTTTCCTCAGCGTGGAGCTACCCTGCCATTTTCTTGTTTCGTTCAGAAGCGCGAGCACATGCTTCCGCCGTCGCCGCCTAGGGCCGCCTCCGTTCGCGGCCGGCCGAGTCACCGAGGACGGTGGTGAGGGAGACCATCTCGGGGGCGGTCTCCTCGAGCTCCAAGGAAGAGCAGCCGGGCTCTCTCCGCTCCCTTGCTTCGTTCTCTCCTCCCCATACGCTCCTCCACGCGCCGATTTCCGGCCGCCGCCCTCCCGCACATCTTCCCTCCTCTCAAATCTTTCTTCTCCTCTAGGCCCTCGCACACCGACATCCGCTCCTCCTCCACCGCGTCCCTCGGCACCGGAGGCGGCAACAGATTTAAATGGTTTCAACCTTCGTCACTGCCTCCAAACTTCAAGGTATCTTTGAAAACAGTTGGTAAATATATGAATATTTTGCTTACTCAAAATATGTATACATGAGTATTTGCTTGATTATTACACAAGAGATACACATGTGCGTTGCACGTGCAACATTACTAGTAGTAGTAGAGAATAAAAGATTTTCATCCACCTCTTTTGAAAAAGGGAAAATTGGTTATTTACCCAAAACTTGAGCAGGCTTGGATTATGTACCCAAAGTTGATAGTAAGTTGGTAAAATACCCAACGCGTAGTTGAAACGAAAATAAAGATCCAGCAGGGACCTAAAAGCAAAAGTATATACAAGCTTGTAGTTAATTGATCGGATCGCTCACATCTCATGTACGTAACTGTCTATCCTGCTAGAGATTTGCTATGGCCGGCATCAAGCAAGGCGCAACAACCAGCATGTAAGTACATATTGTACATATTGGTTGCCATGTTCTACGTAGCTAAAATACAACTATTCGAATCATCTAGGCACCTACCAGCATACATATTTCATATCTATGTATATATTTACCAAAAAGTCGTACTACTATCCAACAATATATGTATAAATGTACCGGTATAGACCATTGCATTCCTAGTATATATTTGCGACAAAATCCATAGCGACAAGTTCACGGCAAATAAAGGTATTGTCGAAAGAAGCGTACATCACAAGAAAATATGAAATATAGTTCTGTTTAAAGATCAAACAAAATGAAAAAAGAAACTACAAATTTTAATTTATTTTCCTTTTCCTAGGAGTAATCTTCTTTGCGGTCTTTGCCTTTGATTTTGTCGGAGTCTTTGCTGGAGGTGTAGTGAAAGTTAACTGGGATCCTCCATCTCCAAAAAAAGAGAATTGGCTTAAAAAAATAGGAACATGTCACCAACAATGTATAAACTGAGGAAAAAAAAAAGTTGGCGATGCAATATATATCACCTCCTTGTAACAGGTCTAGGACTTGTTGATGGTTGGGCAGCGGCATTCGTCCTCATAGGCGTAGAAGGACTACGTGCAACTTGAATATAGAAACGGGAAAAGGCAGGATAAAATGTCAAAAAATGCATGCTTAAATAAATGGTTGGCATGAAATTTATTTACCTCCTTGTGACTGGTCCGGGACTCATTGATGGTTGGGAAAGGTTATGTGCAGCTTGGCTATTAAAGAGAAAAAAAATGTCATAAGCTATATGTGCTAAAATTTAAAAGAGTTGACATGAAAATATTAACCTCCTTGTGATTGGTCCAGGACTCGTTGAAGTAGAAGGATTTCTATTTATACTTGTGCCCGCATGATCCCAGGGTACCGTATTTTTTCTGCTTCTACTTTTCCTGCCACATGAAGCACACACACATGTGTGTAAGTTGAATGCATGAATGTATAATTGTAATAGCTAACAAAAAACATTTGCATAATTAGAATGTGTACCTTTTCTTTGTACCATTTAAAGGACAGTCGGCTTGCCTATGCCCTAACTCTTGACAGCGTTTGCGTCTATTTTTGCCTCCCGTTTGAACCTTTTTTCTCCCTTGATAACCGCTTTCTGTAGATGGCTTGATCCTCAGTTTTCTAGGTCTCCCTCTCCCTCTTTTGGATATTGGGAGTTTCAACCGAATCTAGGATCAACACTACGCCATTGGGACTTTCCTGTTAGTGGTTCTATTTCCACTTGATATGCTGCTCTGAATCTCTCCACGGAGTAGTAGTTATGCACAAAGTCTTCTAGTGTTATTTTGTCTGCAGCTAATACAACCAAAGCATGTCGACATGGCTTTCCCGTGTGCTGCCATTCTAGGCAAGTACACTCATGTGTAAGACACTTGACTACATGTCGAAGGTCATTTTGTGTAGTATCTTTAACCTCGGCACTCCACTCGCCAGATGCACGTGTTTTAAGATGGCCTAATCCTCTAGAACGAACATTCAACTCTTGTATGATAGCCGGTAATATTTTACCTTGCAGCCTTGCTCCCATTGCTCTCCTCTTCTTAAAAAGAATCATAATCTTCTCTCTCAACTTGTCAACTAGTTGTGCAATAGGTAAATCCTTTATACCCCTGATCCAAGAGTTAAAGGTCTCAACAAGATTATTAGTTATAGAGTCACACTTGATATCTGGATTGAACCCACACCTGCAAAAGGAAGACAAATTAAGTTTGTGCAATAATAATTAATTAATGAAAATGACATTGACTGGAGCTAAAAAAAATGCATCTCATCCATAGCAAATTATGGTACTCCAGTAGGTATGGTGCTACCTTAACGCTTGCTGCAAATATTTTTCTCATGTGGTGGTCAAATATCTCTCTTTCATATGCCCTAGCTGCTGGCCACATTCGGTTATAGACTTTGCCACGAAATTTCTTAACAAAATTTGCCATAAGGTGTTTAATACACTCCCTTTTCTCAGCATTAGGGAAAACCGCCATCACTGCATTCTCCAAACCTTTGCAAGCATACGTACACACGGCCAATACGGGCGGGTCACCTATTGCCCTCTTTCGTTGAGTCATAAACCACGTCCGATTTTCAGTAGTTTCTACATCAAAAAATCCAAACGCTATTGGAAACATCCAATTGTGGCCATCCATAGTGTGACGCCCCGAGATCGGGCACTATGCAGATTTCAGCATTTCCGCCAAATCCGCATAATAACCGATTCCGGGTTGCCACTTGTGATAACATTACAACAGTTCACGAATATTCCACAACAACAGAAAAGATTTATACAAGACGACTCAAACGAGTCAAGGATACAACTGATACAATACAAAGATCCAAATGACAGCGGAAGAAACAACATAGTGTCCGACTACGTACAAGATACAAATTGGACTAAAAGTCCTGAAGATAACCGATGGAGTCCAATCCCTGCCCAGGCCAAGCCGGAAGGGTTCCCAAGCTAACGTCGTCAGACTTCAAACCTGTTGACTGCAATGTTGAATATGCAGCCACGAAATTGAATTCGTGGGTCAGTACGGTTAAGTACTGGCAAGTCATACTCACAAGATACCAGCGTAACCAATCATCACAGGATACAAATACTTTGGGTACAACGGAAAGGAAGGGATTATTGCAAAGAAGCGGTAGCGGGCTGCACTAACAACTAGAGAGACGCGCTACAACTTACGGCTATTAGAGAGGGATAAGATAGCGTATCAGAACCAACTACAACTACTCACCAAACAATACCCATCCAATGTTACCCCCTACTAAGAAAGCAACCCAAGGAAACTCACACGGTTGATTAGGGTGACATCATTTTTATGGTGGAGGTAATCTATATTACTGGTCAAGTTATTATCGTTAAGTGTAAGTTGTCTGAGTACTTGTTAGCCAGCACTTTCACCAAGTCATCCATAACAGCGGACAACACGGCTTCTCGAGAAGATTTAACCCTGCAGGGATCCACAAATTTGGCCGTACACGTAATAATATCCCGCCAGACGGGGGATCAACCCACCAAGCAAGGTACTCAACACAACCCAACTCTTCTTCGCATCAAGCCCAAAGAACCACGTGCTGTGCGTGCGCGGCTAATCGAGCCCCCACGAAGAAAAGGGGGACCCTCATAGCACTGGAAGACCACGCCGCCCTAAATGCCGACTACAAAAGTTCCACCCTGGCGCCAAGGGTTCGTACCTGCATATGCGTGCATCAAATGGAAAGCCCGAACTAAGTGTGGCGATTTGGACGAGATGCGAATCGAATCAGAGTTGCGGGGGGCGCCCATACACGCTTCCCGCATGCGGTTAGTGCGCTCATCATGGATCAGTAGACAAGACCCTTTTCCTAATTAAGGTCGACACTAGCAGGCCTCAATACCACGCCGGGCCTCCTGCCGGTGCCTTATCATCAAATTATTATTACCCAAAAGATTAACATGTTGTTGATTGAATTGAAACCCAACTATCAAACTAAACAGGTGATATGAAAAAGGACAACAAGACCTGAGCGCAAACAACAATAAGCATGCAACTACGACACGAGAGCCAACAAGGTAAACAATCAACAATTAATAGGAAGTGGAAGGAAAGACTATATCATGGCTGCAAGGTAAACATATGACAGGATCGAGACACAAGCATCGAATCATAAGGCTAGCATAAAGACAACGGAAAGAATCGGTAACAAGTGAGGAAAGGCAACACGGGTAGCAAATGAGTATACTTGCCTGAGATCCAGCAAGTAGAGGTACATCCGCAGAACTTGTCGTTGCTCACATCATCTCAGCGTCCTATCCGCGAAGAAGCAACGAACTAGAACAAATACCGGATACAACAATTACTACTACGGCAAAAGATCCAGCATGATCCTATTTTATATGCATGACAATTAATTGATGCATCAAAGTAAACCAGTTGACATGGTAAACATATTTAAATAGGCCCATATGCAATTTGGATTGCATATGGAAAAGCCCATGAATTAATGTTGAATTAAATGATCTACTAATAACCATCATGTGAAAGTTGATTAGAATGATGCATGGATGAGGAAAACAATAAGAAAACAATAATAGCTTCAATTTAATATGTTGTTTACCAAGTTTGGAATTTTATTTATTAAGTTATGAAATTTGGCTTCTTAAATGAGTTACACAAGAATTTGTGGTTTTCACCAATTTCAATTGTTCCAAATAGATAACAAAATTCATATTTGGAAAGAAAAAAAAATTAGATGGAAAACATATTTCATTTGTTAAATTTGGATTTTAGATGAGCAAGTTATTAAATTGACAATTTTAAATGCATTAATTAAGAAATAGTTGTTTTCAGCAATTTAATTTATTCAAAACAGAAAACAAAGTTGATATTTGCAAAGCTTATTCAATTTTGCATGGAGAACATATTTTACATGTTGGAATTGGATTTGAATTGCCCAAGTTATGAATTTTGCAATTTAAAAGGTTTTATTAAAGCATGAATTATTACTCCAATTTTAATTAGGCAAAACAGGAAACAAAGTTGATATTTGCAAAGTTTAGAGAATTTTTATTGGAAAACATATTTTAATTTTCAAATTGGGAGTTAAAATGAATTAGTTATGATTTATGCAATTAAATCAATTTAGATCGAGCCGGAAGCCCAACATTTAATTTAGAAGGTTCACGTTATTTATTTACCCATCAAGATTAAATGTTGTTTAACATGTATAACAAGATATCGATGAGCTACACAAGTTTAAATGGAACCGGGACAATATTAAATTATCCCAACTCATTCCATATTTAATTATTAGGTGATATTACTATTGCCCGCACCCACAAAATGCAATGCAACACATGAATGATTTGACATTTATACAATAGATGGTATTTAGAAAATACGCATATAGAGGTTAGCATTGGGGTTTGGGTTCGCACGTTGGAAAGAGATCTTCGGATTCAACGCCGAAATCTTCAGAGCGTAGAGGAAGTAGTCGACGTAGTTGTTCTCATTCCATAGTCGTAGTAGTAGTGGCCGAACCGCGACATCACCGTCTTTGGGGTGGTTGGAGAACTTGGCGGCGTCCTGGTACTAGGAGCCCACAACGGCGGCCAACACAACGCGTACAACGACGGACATGAGCGAAGATCTTGTCGAAAGTGTAGTCGTGGGCGTGGTTCGGTCCAAAGTTCTCGAGGTGGCGGTACTTGTCGGCGATGATCTTGTCGATGTGGTACAGTTCGGTGTACATCTCGGCAGCGTCACGGTCACGAAGAAACGAGCACGAAGGCCTCGGTCACAACAACAGAGCACGGGTGGGTGTGCGCGGAACGCCGAGATCCTTGCGGGACTTGCAACAAACACCTCGCGGTCGTCGAGGTCGACGTGAGGCAAGGACGAGCTCATGGCACCATCAAAGCAGGCCACGGGCATGGCCAGGACCAGCAAAAGCGCCACAACTTAGTAGTACCCGGTGAAGGCGTCAACTACAGGAGGTCGACGAAGAGCGGCGTCAAGCAAATGGGGACGGCGACCGGTGGAGGGACCGAGGCGGAGCTTGAATGTGTCGATGCCGGATAGTCCTTGTACACCATTCCGTCGGTGCCTAGTGATCAACGTTGAGGGAGGGCACCGGAGGAGAGCTGCAGCAGCCATAGACAGTAGCCAGACCACCATGTCATGTGCCAGCAGCTTCACCACCATCATCACAACGCCAACATACACACCAACACCACCGGGAATTAGCGCACTAGGGCCATGGTGACACGAATCGGGTAGGGGCTCGGGCGTGGTCGGAGGAGGACGGGCCGGCGGAGGGTGTCGTGGCGGTGCTGTGCGCGGGGGCGCTGCCCTTGTCGACGGGGACGGCACTTGGTGTAACATCCAAGTATGAAAACAACCCTTAGAATGTTTGATTCCTTGTTTAATTTCAAGCAATGCATCATGTCATCATGTTTACTTATTGTTTGCATTTGTTTCTATCTGTTTTATCCTGTTTTCACAACTCAAATTCAAATCTTTTTCAAACATTGCTTTCATACTTGCTATGTTACAATTTTGGAATAAAAATAACAACTAAAAACAACCATGTTATTCCTTTTCTCACTTATTAAATTGTTGCTTTAAATCCAACTAATATTTCAATCAATACCTCTCAAATCATCTTTTAAATTTCAAACCAAGTTCAAATCAGTACCTATTTGAACCCATCAAAATTCACCACACATTGTATCCTAAAAGCATTTATTTTAACCTAGGGATAACCCTATTCAACTGTTGGTTTTCAATAAATAAATTTAATATGAAATTCCCCCATATTTGGTTTCAAACACTAACTATGATTTTAAAATTTCATTTTTGAAATCCAAGTTGATAATGTGGTTGCTAATTAGTTAAAAAGCTTAACCTAATTTTTCTAGATTATTCCTCAAATAAAACCTTAACAAATTTGATCCAAAAGCAAACTACAAAAATAAATAAAACAGAAAAGAATAAAAAATGACCTAACCTAGCGCAGCGCGCGGCAGATAAGCAGCCCAGCCGCTAGGCCTGCCCGCGCGCATCGGCCCAGCCCATCACTTAAGCCTCCGTACCGCTTCGGGGTGCGCTGAGATTCGTGCACGCCCATCGTCGCGTCTTCAACCTGTACGGCGTGCATCCAGCGCGCCACCGCGGCAGACAGCGGCGCTCGACGGCCGATCCGAGGCCCTCGCCTCTATAAATAGCCTAGGGCTCAGCGCGCCGACAACCCTAATCCCTATGCTACCTGGTCCCTCGTTTTCCGCCGCCGCTATCCTCTCCGCGATCCTCTCCTCACCATCTGAATCCCACCGGCGAGTCCAGCTCTGAATCCACCATGGCCTCCGCCGTTTTCGTCCACCTGCACCCCACCTAGCTGCTGAGATCAACAACCCGTTCCTTCCTCTACACCTCGAACACCGGAGCGTCATCGGAGGGTCACCAGAACTGCGCCGCCGTCCTCGTCTTCTCCGCGGCGGCCGTCGTCATCGCGCGTCAGCAACCCTCGGCATCGTCTGCAACCGGTGGTGAGCTTCCACCAGTTCCCCTCTCTCTCCCTCGGTGCACCACCGCAAGTTCGTGCACGTTCTGAACACGTCCGTGCACACATCCCCTGCAGCGTTCACGGCCACGGTCACCTTCACGCCGGCGTCTTTTGTCTGTCAGTCGAGGAGTTGATCTTCGTCAGTTAAATTCAGTTAACATCTGCTGATGAACGATACCTTGGCTGCGCATGTTTCCTTGCCAACTGATCGAGCACAGCGCAGTGGTAGACGTACGCTGAATTTTCGCGAGTGGTTGCGGGTTCGAGCCCCCGCAAGCACAACCTTTTTGGTTCCTTTTTCTTCCACAGCACTCGGTCCCACCAGTCGGTGACTGACCCTGCCACGCGGGCGCGCAGCGCCACGCTGTCCCCCCTGGCCCACGGGCAGAGTCTAAGGGGTAGAAACCGTGCGGTAACAAAAGTTTATTCGCACCTGTTTTATTTTCTGTTTCTTTTAAATAGCAGAATTAAATCAAAACTTTGAAATTCAATAACTTTCATTTTATAAATCCAATAAATACAAACTTGATGTCTATTCTGATCCAAATTTCCTAATCTATCCAAATATGCAATTTGTGTTCTGTTTTGAATTTTCAAAATGCAATTTAAATTCAAATCCAAATAATTCAAATGCAATTTGAAATAATTCATAACTAATTCATACTGTTTCAAATAATTCAACTAAAATATGTTTTTCACACCTTTTTGAATGCTCTATTCAAATATAAATTTTGTTTTCTGGTTTGAACAATTTAAATTGCCTAAACTATTTAAATCATGTTTAATTCAATTAAAAAATTGTTTAATTTTGTTTAATTCATAATTAAATAATCCAAAGTCCAATTTCAAATTGTGAAACATGTAATCCAACCAGAATTGGATGTTCTTTTCAAATATCAACTTTGTTATTTGTTTTGAACATTTTAAATGGTTGAAAACAACAACCACTTGTGTGATACCTTTAATGCACCCAAAATTTTCCAAAATTAATAACAAACTTTTAAATTGCTACAACCTATTCTATTTTGGTTCTAATGTTGTTATTTTGCTGTTTTCCTGTTGCATACATCATACTAATCCATTATCATCTGTTAATTAGTTGGAAAACAAATAATCTAACCAAATTCCATGGGCTTTTCATATGCAACTCACAGTTGCATATCAGTCCATTTAAATTGTGTTATCATATCAAATAGTTTATTTTGTTGCATATATTAAATTGTCATGCATCATAATTGATTGTGCACAATGCCATGTCAATGTTGTTTACATACCTGTTTTGTTTGTTGCTTCTTCTCGGTTAGACGACGACTACGTTGAGACCGACGATCCTTACGACACCACTTCTCAGGACCTAGCCCAGTACGATACTGAGCTGCCAGGCAAGTTATCACTCACATGAATCATCGAGTTTCCTTTCCACACTTGTTGTCGATACTATCCTTTTGTCTATTATTGCTAGCCATATGTATCGTTGCTTGTTCTCCGAACCTATCACATGATTCCCTGAACCAATGATACTGCCTCACCTACATACCTACAGCCTTTGCTTGTGCCTGTTCTACCTAGCATGCTTAGGGTTGCTTTTACTCGAGTCTGTTGTCGGTTATTACTTTTACTATCTTATTATTTTGTACCGGGGCTCGATGTTAATCAATCAATCCTGTTAATTGCTAATGGTAATAATAATAATTTGATGATAAGGCACCGGCAGGAGGCCCATGAGAGGTTTTGAAGCCTGCTAGTGTCGACCCTAATAGGAAAAGGGTCTTGTCTACTGATCCATGATGAGCGCACTACCCGCATTTGGGAAGCGAGTATGGGCGCCCCCCTCAACTTGACCTGATTCGCATCTCGTCCAAATCATCTCATTTAGTTCGTGCTTTCTATTTGCCGCATGCATGTTTTTGCGAGCCCAGCGCAGGGTGGAACTTTTGTAGTCGGCATATAGGGGGACACGGTCTTAGAGTGCTATGAGGGTCCCTTTTCTTCGGGGCTTGATTAGCCGTGCGCCCAAGGTGCTTTGGGCTTGATGCGAGGAATGGTTGGTTGTGTTGAGTGCCCCGCTTGGTGGGAGGCATCCCATCTGGCGGGATATTCATGAGTGTACGGCCAAATTGGTGCAACCCTGCAGGGATAATCTTCTCGAGAAGCCGTGTTTTCCGCGGTTATGGATTACTTGGTGAAAGTACTGGCTAACAAGTACTCAGGACAACTTCAACTTAATGATCAATCATGATTCACCCACTGATTAATAACCTGACTAGTAATAGGTTATTCACACAATAACTTGATTCACCTTATCACAACTGTGTGAGTTATCCTCGGATTGCTTCTTTGGATAAGGGGCGAGATCCAGGATGGGTTTGGTTGAAGTTATCTTTCAGTTGGTTACAATCCTCGATCTCATCTTATTCTGTTAGCCGGAACTTGTAGTTATCTTCTGTAGTTGGTTAGCGCAGCCAGCAGCAACTTTTATATCACCCCTTTCTTCCGTTGATCCCAAGCATCAATGCTTGTGTTGACGGGTAACTCTTTGATGAACTGTGAGTCTTGCTTGCCAGTACTTGGATGTACTGACCCCGTTGGGGCTGTGGTTTACGCAGAGTACGACTACGGCTACGATGCTTCCCAGGACGGCTACTTCGTGGAGTTTGACGACGCTGCAGACGAGTAGATAGCTGGACCAGGGCAGGATCCAGAACCTTCGTGGATGGGCTTCGTTTGCTTTATTTTCCTCCGGCTTCTTAAGCCTTCAGTTTTGTCTGTACTCAGACACCTTTGTTTGCTTCCGCTGATGTAATGAATGACATGTTGGGACATGTGTCCTCTGGATGATTGTATTTGCTATTTCTGCCTTAATGAAGGCCAGTTGCAACTTTATTTCAATCTTTTGTGTCTTAGAGATATGTTGTGATTATCATTCGTTCAAAGCTGTTGACGTACAGTGCGTGTTTGTTATGAAGTACGTCAATGGTAGTGCCTGTGATTTCTAGTGGATAGTTTACATCGACGGTGGAATAGCAGAGCTTGTGTTGTCGCGCATAAGCGCAGGCCTACCAGGAAGCTGGGACGTGGGAGCAGTTATGCCCCATAATCCAAGCATCTGCTATCCAGTTCGTGCGGTGAGTATCCCTTAGAAGTCAGGGTGCGACAAATGGTATCAGAGCCTGTCTGCCTGTAGGATCCCTTTTACTGGTCGCAGTTGAGTCTAGAAACTATTTTGTAGCTATATAGGAAAAATGAAACGTGAGAGTAGGAATTCTGCCATTTTTCTTCTTTCCCCACCCACCCACCCTTTTCTGGTAAGGAAGTGCAACGTGTTTTCTGTTCTCACCTAAACTTTCAAGTTAGGATTTCACGTGTTTGGGTTCTCCTTAGTACCTCAGGACTTTTGGTCAAGTTTTCCCAGTGTTGCTTCAATATCATGTTCTTTTCAACATCCTTATCGTCCATTCAACCTTGTTGAGTTCCACATCCTTTTTCATCTACCGGAGCCTAATCAAAACCTTTCCCGATCATCTGCAGATGGATCTCAGGTTCTACCCGCAGGTGGTTAGGATGACTCGCTGTGAGGACACCGCCGGTTATCCGGAGATGCTCAGGGATATGGTTACCTATCTGGGGTTCCGTTGGGCACCAGAGTACCAGGTCTACGAGCATCAGCGCGAGTTCGAGCAGACTTTCTACCGAGCTATCGTCTACATTCTGTCGGATGATGGCAGGAGCTTTGTTCACAGCTACGAGGCAGTAGGTTCCACAGTGGATATGGCCGTGCAGCAGGCAGCGTACGTGAGTCTCACCGTTCTACGTGCTGACTATTGGGGGTTTGATGATTCCATCTATCGTCACATCCCCCGTGGTTACATCACGGCAGCGGGAGTTCACTTCACTGACCACCGCGACCTGGATACCTACGAGTCTGATAGCTCCAGGCTGCACACTACGGCCCAGTTGGTGAGGCACAGTGACGCAGCTGTTTCCGCACTTTCTCAGGAGTTAGCCTCAGTCAGGGAGCAGCTCCACCTTGCTCTCACCCGTCTGGCGACGTACACCACAGACTTTGTTGGAGATGAGCGCTTTGCACGTTGCGTTCAGTCAGCTGGTCTTCCGTTACCAGATGCTGGAGGTTACGAGCCGGTCAGAGGTCCACTTCTCCACCTCGGTGCAGGTTACACGGGGATCCCTCGATATGGAGCACAGGAAGAGGATGCCTTCTACTTCACCACTCCGAGAGTTGCTCTCCGAGCATTTCCTATCTACAGGGATCGTCGTGATACCTACTTCCGTGGGGTTCCTCCTCACCGTATCTCTCGTCGTACTACTCACCGCCGTCCTGCGTGATGAGCATGGGAGTACCGATGTATCCGTTCCTAGCTATGTTTAGTTATCCTTGTCTTTTGAACCATGTGTTGGTCTGTTGGATATTCTGATGTATTTGAACATGTGATGATGTACCTGTTGGTTATCGATTCATGCGTCGGAATAATCTATCTTTCGGTTACCAAGTCTATCCTGTTGTATTGTTGTGCTAAAATGCATTTCTGTTCAGGATGCCTCCAACCAGGAACACCCCGCCTCCGCCACCACCAATGGGGGAACTGTTGGCTCAGATGACCCAAGTGGTGACTCAGATGGCTCAGATTCAGGCTAACCAGCACAACAACCAGAATGCTCCGCGAGTCAGTATCAAGGAGTTTCTGAGCGTGGGTCCGAGGGCTTTCGTGGCAACACGTGAGCCTCTGGATGCTGATGACTGGATCAGGGAGATCAACAGGGCTCTGGAGATTGCTCATGTTGCTGAGGAAGATAAGGTCAAGTATGCCACCTACCTACTGAAGGGTCAGGCAGCTACTTGGTGGGAGAACTACCAGACCATGAGAGCTGGCTATCCTATCACCTGGGGATGTTTCAAGGATGCCTTCCTGAAGCACCACATTCCGGATGGCCTCATGGAAAGGATGCGTGAGGAATTCTGCTCTCTCAGACAGGGCAAGCTGGACGTCCTCGGCTACCAGAACGAGTTCAATCGTCTCGCTCGGTATGCTGGTGACGAAGTGTCCACCGAGACCAAGAAGATGGCAAGGTTCCGCCGAGGCTTTAACCCGGAACTGAAGTACGCTCTCACCAACATCAAGTGCAAGGACTTCGTTGAGCTCGTGAACACCGCGCTTAATGAGGAGAATGGGCGCAAGGCGTTCGAAGAGTCCCGCAAGCACTCGCGCGAGGGTGGTTCCTCCTCCAACATGACCACCCCTCCGCAGAAGCGCCGCATCTGGGTGCCAAATGGTGCTGTCACTCGGGCTCCAAATGCCCAAGCTGCTCCAGGCATTGGTCCCCGCCCGCCCAACCCATCTCAGATGCAGGGTCAGAGGATTCCAATGGGGCAGCCAAGGCCAGGTCCTCCTCGTGTCGTCACTTGCTACAAGTGCAAGGAGACTGGGCACTACGCTGATAAGTGCACTCAGAGGCAGCTACCTCCACCTCCTCGCCCCAACACCAACCAGCCTATGGTTCGTGCTCCACCGGCTAAAGCCTTCAACTCCAACAACAGGCCTGTCGGGAGGAACGCGAGGGTGAACCATATCAAGGCCGACAAAGCTGAGGAAGCTGCTGACGTCGTTCTCGGTATATTACCCGTAAACTCTATTCCAGCTAAAGTGTTGTTTGATACTGGAGCATCGCATTCGTTCGTGTCAAAGATCTTTGCTACAACGTACAATTTAGCTCTGGTTCCACTAAGCAATCAAATCTATGTGCACTCTCCGGGAACTAAAATGATTACTTCCAAGATAAGCATGGACAATCAGATCCTAATTGGAGGACGCATATTCCTTGCTTCACTCATGTTGTTGGGAAATTCTGACATTGATGTCATTCTGGGTATGGATTGGTTGAAGACCCACAAAGCAAAAATTGACTGTGCTCAAAAGTCAATAACTCTCTCTCACACTTCAGGCCAGATAGTCTATTCTCCATTTGGATCAAGTTCTGTTCAGCTGTTCAACCTCGATGCCAAACCCCTTCCTGAAATTGAAAATGTTCCGGTGGTTTGTGAATTCCCTGACGTCTTTCCAGAAGAATTGCCAGGGATGCCTCCGGACAGAGCAGTTGAGTTCGTGATCGAGCTTGAGCCAGGTACTGCTCCAATCTCTAAGCATCCATACAAGATAGCTCCTCCTGAACTGAAATTGTTGAAGGAGCAAATCGATATGTACATGGAAAAAGGTTACATTCAGCCTAGTTCCTCCGCTTGGGGTTGCCCAACTCTGTTTGTTGCCAAGAAGGATCAAACAAAAAGACTCGTGGTTGACTATCGTCCTCTCAACGAGAAAACCATCAAGAACAAATATCCACTTCCTCGTATCGATGATCTTTTTGATCAACTTGCTGGAGCCTCGATATTCTCAAAGTTGGACTTGAGGATGGGGTATCATCAGATAAAGATCAGAAAGGAAGATATTCCAAAAACAGCCTTCACCACTCGTTATGGTCTATATGAATTCACCGTCATGTCCTTTGGTCTCACCAATGCACCGGCGACCTTCTCAAGACTCATGAATTCTGTCTTCCATGAATACCTCGACAAGTTCGTTGTGGTATACCTTGATGATATTCTAGTCTACTCAAAATCCGAGGAAGAGCATGGAGAACACCTTCGTCTCACTCTCATGAAACTTCGCGAGCATCGTCTGTATGCCAAGTATTCCAAATGTGAGTTCTGGATTCCAGAAGTTGCATATCTTGGTCATATCATTTCTGCCAAAGGCATTGCCATTGATCCTGAAAAGGTTAAGGCAATTGTTGATTGGAAACCCCCTAAGACGGTGAAGCAAGTCAGAAGCTTTCTTGGCTTGGCTAGCTATTGCCGTCGTTTCGTCCAAAACTTTTCTAAGATAGCTAAACCTCTCACTGATCTCACAAAGAAGGACAAAAAGTTCGTTTGGACTCCACAATGTGATGAGAGTTTCAACCTCCTGAAAGCTAAACTCACTTCCACACCTGTTCTGGTTGGTCCAGATACTACCAAACCTTTCCAGATATTCTGTGATGCATCTCTCCAAGGCCTAGGAGCAGTTCTTATGCAAAAACGTCAAGTTGTGGCTTATGCTTCACGTCAGTTGAACCCACATGAGCAAAACTATCCCACTCATGATCTTGAACTTGCAGCAGTGGTGTTTGCCCTCAAGAAATGGAGACAATACTTGTTGGGTAACAAAACTGAAATCTTTTCCGATCATAAGAGTCTGAAATACATCTTCACTCAACCAGATCTGAACCTCAGGCAAAGGAGATGGATTGAGAAGATTAAAGACTTTGATCTCACCATTTCTTACACTCCAGGCAAGGCTAATGTTATGGCCGATGCTCTCAGTCGCAAATCCTATTGCAATAATCTCATGATCATGGAAAGCCAACCTCCACTTCATGAAGAATTTCAGAAGCTAAACCTTGGTCTTGTTCCTGAAGGATACCTTGCTAGCTTGACAGCAAGCCCAACTCTCGAGGACAAGATTCGTTCTGAACAACTTCGTGATAATGAAATCAAGAAGATGGTAGAGCAAATCAAGGAGGGCAGTGATAAATTCAAGTCCTTCTCAATTGATGACAAAGGAACTGTGTTCTTCGAAGGACGCATTGCAGTTCCTCAGATTCAAAGTCTCAAGGATATCATTCTCAAGGAGGCTCATGAAACTCCTCTATCCATTCACCCTGGAAGTACAAAGATGTACCAGGATCTTAAGACTCTGTATTGGTGGTCTGGCATGAAACGTGAAATTGCTCAATACGTTTCTGAATGCGACGTTTGTCAACGTGTTAAGGCAGTCCATCAAAAGACAGCAGGTCTACTCCAACCTCTGAAAATTCCTGACTGGAAGTGGGACATGATTGAAATGGACTTCGTTACTGGGTTTCCAAAGTCCAGGAAAGGCAACGATGCAATCTTCGTTGTTATTGATCGTCTCACTAAGGTTGCTCACTTCTTTGCTGTCAAGGAAACTATCTCAGCTAGCCAGTTAGCAGAGCTCTACACAGCAAGGATTGTTCCTCTTCATGGTGTACCATTGGAAATAAGCTCAGATCGTGGAAGCATCTTCACTTCTCATTTCTGGAAAAGCTTTCAAGAAGCATTGGGCACTAAACTTCTGTTCAGCACAGCTTATCACCCTCAATCTCAGGGGCAAGTCGAAAGAGTCAATCAGATTCTCGAGGATATGCTCAGAGAATGTGGTATCTCCTTTGGCATGAAATGGGAGGATTGCCTTCCATATGCTGAATTCTCCTACAACAACAGCTACCAGGCAAGCCTAGGCATGGCACCTTTTGAGGCACTGTATGGCCGCAGATGCAGGAGTCCAATCAATTGGTCTGGAGCTGGCGAACGTTCACTCTTAGGCCCTGACATTGTTAAGGAAGCCGAGGAGAAAGTTCGTATCATTCGTGACAATCTCAGGATTGCTCAGTCTCGTCAGAAGAGCTATTATGATAGCAAGCACAGGGATATGGTCTATGCACCTGGTGATAAGGCATATCTCCGTGTAACTCCCCTCAGAGGCACTCATCGTTTTGGTGTGAAAGGAAAGCTTGCACCAAGATACATTGGTCCTTTCAACATCCTCTCAAGACGTTCAGAGAATGCTTATCGACTTGAACTTCCAGAAAAACTATCCAAAGTGCACGATGTGTTCCACGTGTCACAACTCAAGAAGTGTTTCAAAGACCCAGATCGTGCAGTTGATCATGATTCCATTGAGCTGCAAGATGATCTGTCTTATGAGGAGCACCCTATTCGTATTCTCGATGAGACCGAGCGTAAGACTCGCAACAAGAGCACCAAGTTCTTGAAAGTCCAATGGTCGCATCATTCTGATAAAGAGGCAACGTGGGAGACCGAAGAGGATCTTCGCAAGAAGTATCCGGACCTTTTCACTTCTCAGTAGGGAATCTCGGGGCGTGATTCCTTCAAGGGGGGGCGTTTTGTAACATCCAAGTATGAAAACAACCCTTAGAATGTTTGATTCCTTGTTTAATTTCAAGCAATGCATCATGTCATCATGTTTACTTATTGTTTGCATTTGTTTCTATCTGTTTTATCCTGTTTTCACAACTCAAATTCAAATCTTTTTCAAACATTGCTTTCATACTTGCTATGTTACAATTTTGGAATAAAAATAACAACTAAAAACAACCATGTTATTCCTTTTCTCACTTATTAAATTGTTGCTTTAAATCCAACTAATATTTCAATCAATACCTCTCAAATCATCTTTTAAATTTCAAACCAAGTTCAAATCAGTACCTATTTGAACCCATCAAAATTCACCACACATTGTATCCTAAAAGCATTTATTTTAACCTAGGGATAACCCTATTCAACTGTTGGTTTTCAATAAATAAATTTAATATGAAATTCCCCCATATTTGGTTTCAAACACTAACTATGATTTTAAAATTTCATTTTTGAAATCTAAGTTGATAATGTGGTTGCTAATTAGTTAAAAAGCTTAACCTAATTTTTCTAGATTATTCCTCAAATAAAACCTTAACAAATTTGATCCAAAAGCAAACTACAAAAAAAAATAAAACAGAAAAGAATAAAAAATGACCTAACCTAGCGCAGCGCGCGGCAGATAAGCAGCCCAGCCGCTAGGCCTGCCCGCGCGCATCGGCCCAGCCCATCACTTAAGCCTCCGTACCGCTTCGGGGTGCGCTGAGATTCGTGCACGCCCATCGTCGCGTCTTCAACCTGTACGGCGTGCATCCAGCGCGCCACCGCGGCAGACAGCGGCGCTCGACGGCCGATCCGAGGCCCTCGCCTCTATAAATAGCCTAGGGCTCAGCGCGCCGACAACCCTAATCCCTATGCTACCTGGTCCCTCGTTTTCCGCCGCCGCTATCCTCTCCGCGATCCTCTCCTCACCATCTGAATCCCACCGGCGAGTCCAGCTCTGAATCCACCATGGCCTCCGCCGTTTTCGTCCACCTGCACCCCACCTAGCTGCTGAGATCAACAGCCCGTTCCTTCCTCTACACCTCGAACACCGGAGCGTCATCGGAGGGTCACCAGAACTGCGCCGCCGTCCTCGTCTTCTCCGCGGCGGCCGTCGTCATCGCGCGTCAGCAACCCTCGGCATCGTCTGCAACCGGTGGTGAGCTTCCACCAGTTCCCCTCTCTCTCCCTCGGTGCACCACCGCAAGTTCGTGCACGTTCTGAACACGTCCGTGCACACATCCCCTGCAGCGTTCACGGCCACGGTCACCTTCACGCCGGCGTCTTTTGTCTGTCAGTCGAGGAGTTGATCTTCGTCAGTTAAATTCAGTTAACATCTGCTGATGAACGATACCTTGGCTGCGCATGTTTCCTTGCCAACTGATCGAGCACAGCGCAGTGGTAGACGTACGCTGAATTTTCGCGAGTGGTTGCGGGTTCGAGCCCCCGCAAGCACAACCTTTTTGGTTCCTTTTTCTTCCACAGCACTCGGTCCCACCAGTCGGTGACTGACCCTGCCACGCGGGCGCGCAGCGCCACGCTGTCCCCCCTGGCCCACGGGCAGAGTCTAAGGGGTAGAAACCGTGCGGCAACAAAAGTTTATTCGCACCTGTTTTATTTTCTGTTTCTTTTAAATAGCAGAATTAAATCAAAACTTTGAAATTCAATAACTTTCATTTTATAAATCCAATAAATACAAACTTGATGTCTATTCTGATCCAAATTTCCTAATCTATCCAAATATGCAATTTGTGTTCTGTTCTGAATTTTCAAAATGCAATTTAAATTCAAATCCAAATAATTCAAATGCAATTTGAAATAATTCATAACTAATTCATACTGTTTCAAATAATTCAACTAAAATATGTTTTTCACACCTTTTTGAATGCTCTATTCAAATATAAATTTTGTTTTCTGGTTTGAACAATTTAAATTGCCTAAACTATTTAAATCATGTTTAATTCAATTAAAAAATTGTTTAATTTTGTTTAATTCATAACTAAATAATCCAAAGTCCAATTTCAAATTGTGAAACATGTAATCCAACCAGAATTTGATGTTCTTTTCAAATATCAACTTTGTTATTTGTTTTGAACATTTTAAATGGTTGAAAACAACAACTACATGTGTGATACCTTTAATGCACCCAAAATTTTCCAAAATTAATAACAAACTTTTAAATTGCTACAACCTATTCTATTTTGGTTCTAATGTTGTTATTTTGCTGTTTTCCTGTTGCATACATCATACTAATCCATTATCATCTGTTAATTAGTTGGAAAACAAATAATCTAACCAAATTCCATGGGCTTTTCTTATGCAACTCACAGTTGCATATCAGTCCATTTAAATTGTGTTATCATATCAAGTAGTTATTTTGTTGCATCTATTAAATTGTCATGCATCATACTTGATTGTGCACAATGCCATGTCAATGTTTGTTTACATACCTGTTTTGTTTGTTTGCTTCTTCTCGGTTAGACGACGACTACGTTGAGACCGACGATCCTTACGATACCACTTCTCAGGACCTAGCCCAGTACGATACTGAGCTGCCAGGCAAGTTATCACTCACATGAATCATCGAGTTTCCTTTCCACACTTGTTGTCGATACTATCCTTTTGTCTATTATTGCTAGCCATATGTATCGTTGCTTGTTCTCCGAACCCATCACATGATACCCTGAACCAATGATACTGCCTCACCTCCATACCTACAGCCTTTGCTTGTGCCTGTTCTACCTAGCATGCTTAGGGTTGCTTTTACTCGAGTCTGTTGTCGGTTATTACTATTACTATCTTATTATTTGTACCGGGGCTCGATGTTAATCAATCAATCCTGTTAATTGCTAATGGTAATAATAATAATTTGATGATAAGGCACCGGCAGGAGGCCCATGAGAGGTTTTGAAGCCTGCTAGTGTCGACCCTAATAGGAAAAGGGTCTTGTCTACTGATCCATGATGAGCGCACTACCCGCATTTGGGAAGCGAGTATGGGCGCCCCCCTCAACTTGACCTGATTCGCATCTCGTCCAAATCATCTCATTTAGTTCGTGCTTTCTATTTGCCGCATGCATGTTTTTGCGAGCCCAGCGCAGGGTGGAACTTTTGTAGTCGGCATATAGGGGGACACGGTCTTAGAGTGCTATGAGGGTCCCTTTTCTTCGGGGCTTGATTAGCCGTGCGCCCAAGGTGCTTTGGGCTTGATGCGAGGAATGGTTGGTTGTGTTGAGTGCCCCGCTTGGTGGGAGGCATCCCATCTGGCGAGATATTCATGAGTGTACGGCCAAATTGGTGCAACCCTGCAGGGATAATCTTCTCGAGAAGCCGTGTTTTCCGCGGTTATGGATTACTTGGTGAAAGTACTGGCTAACAAGTACTCAGGACAACTTCAACTTAATGATCAATCATGATTCACCCACTGATTAATAACCTGACTAGTAATAGGTTATTCACACAATAACTTGATTCACCTTATCACAACTGTGTGAGTTATCCTCGGATTGCTTCTTTGGATAAGGGGCGAGATCCAGGATGGGTTTGGTTGAAGTTATCTTTCAGTTGGTTACAATCCTCGATCTCATCTTATTCTGTTAGCCGGAACTTGTAGTTATCTTCTGTAGTTGGTTAGAGCAGCCAGCAGCAACTTTTATATCACCCCTTTCTTCCGTTGATCCCAAGCATCAATGCTTGTGTTGACGGGTAACTCTTTGATGAACTGTGAGTCTTGCTTGCCAGTACTTGGATGTACTGACCCCGTTGGGGCTGTGGTTTACGCAGAGTACGACTACGGCTACGATGCTTCCCAGGACGGCTACTTCGTGGAGTTTGACGACGCTGCAGACGAGTAGATAGCTGGACCAGGGCAGGATCCAGAACCTTCGTGGATGGGCTTCGTTTGCTTTATTTTCCTCCGGCTTCTTAAGCCTTCAGTTTTGTCTGTACTCAGACACCTTTGTTTGCTTCCGCTGATGTAATGAATGACATGTTGGGACATGTGTCCTCTGGATGATTGTATTTGCTATTTCTGCCTTAATGAAGGCCAGTTGCAACTTTATTTCAATCTTTTGTGTCTTAGAGATATGTTGTGATTATCATTCGTTCAAAGCCGTTGACGTACAGTGCGTGATTGTTATGAAGTACGTCAATGGTAGTGCCTGTGATTTCTAGTGGATAGTTTACATCGACGGTGGAATAGCAGAGCTTGTGTTGTCGCGCATAAGCGCAGGCCTACCAGGAAGCTGGGACGTGGGAGCAGTTATGCCCCATAATCCAAGCATCTGCTATCCAGTTCGTGCGGTGAGTATCCCTTAGAAGTCAGGGTGCGACACTTGGGGCGAGGTGAGATGAGGAGGACGGAGCGATGCGAGGGAGGAGCATGGGGAGAGGCGGAGGAGGTCGTGGTCAAGGAGGGCATGGCGGCGCTTGGGGCAAGGTGGAACCAGGAGGGAGGCGGCGGAGTCGGTCGGCGCCTCCAGCTACGATACAGAAACAAGGAGGGGGATCGAGCGAAGGAGAAGGGGGGGTTTCTCCCGTGCGTTGTGCGTGCGTGAGTGCGGTTGGTGAGAGAGGGACCTGATTGTGATAACAGGGAAATGAGGGAGGGTGCCTGCAAGTGAGGAGGGGGTGGGAGTAGAAAAAAAGCAGGGGAGGGCTAGGGTTCGGCCAGGAGGAGGCCTTGGGCCGAAAATGGCCAGGCTGTGGGCTGCTCTCTCCCTTCTCTCAATTTTTTTTTGTTTTGTTTGCTTAATTTCCAGAAATTGTTGAGGCAATGAGAAAAATAGATTTAAACATCAAATAAATTTTAGTAAATTTGTGAAAACATGATTTGATTAACTTCAAATAGTTTGCAAGTTTTAAACGGATGATGATGCATGAGGATGTCATGCGATGCAAAAAAGAAAAACAACGATCAATTCTATTTGGGGAAAAACCCCGGGCGTTACAGCCGACACCACTAACAAGGGGATTGCGCCCTTGCAATCCGCTCCAAACCGGTAAGATAGAAGAGATGGTTATAGTATCGAGTCTTCGTGTTCCATGTTGATCTTCTCGACACCACTAACAAGAGGATCTTTCTCGCGTCGATGACGATGTTCTTCCGTTGAGAGATCTTCCGGAGATCGAACCTATTAGGTTATAAGCTCATAAAACGTCCGCCCACGTAGGATCCTAAAACTTTGAAAGATAGGTACGAGAGTAGACTCCAAAACAAGTGAGATAGAAGGAGAAGTAGAATAGAGATAAGGAGAAAACAAGAATCCTATTGAGATGTTTCCAAAATAGTTTAGCAGAAATAGTTTTTTGACACTCTAGAAACACGACCGTTAGCGAGGTTATCCTACAGGCTTTGCGGACCCGTTGCTTCGATAACCATTCGTATCGAAACAATATCGGGAATCGGAAACCATGCTCTGATACCATTTGTGACGCCCCGAGATCGGGCACTATGCAGATTTCAGCATTTCCGCCAAATCCGCATAATAACCGATTCCGGGTTGCCACTTGTGATAACATTACAACAGTTCACGAATATTCCACAACAACAGAAAAGATTTATACAAGACGACTCAAACGAGTCAAGGATACAGCTGATACAATACAAAGATCCAAATGACAGCGGAAGAAACAACATAGCGTCCGGCTACGGACAAGATACAAATTGGACTAAGAGTCCTGAAGATAACCGAGAGCGTCCAATCCCTGCCCAGGCCAAGCCGGATGGATTCCCAAGCTAACGTCGTCAGACTTCAAACCTGTTGACTGCAATGTTGAATATGCAGCCACGAAAATGAATTCGTGGGTCAGTACGGTTAAGTACTGGCAAGTGGATAAACCATACTCACAAGATACCGACGTAACCAGTCATCACAAGATACAAATACTTTGGGTTCAACGGAAAGGAAGGGATTATTGGAAAGAAGCGGCAGCGGGCTGCACTAACCAACTACAGAAACACGCTACAACTTCCGGCTAACTGAAAGAGGATAAGATCGCGTATCGTAACCAACTAGTACTAACCACACAAACAAACCCATCCAATGTTAGCCCCTACTAAGGAAGCAACCCAAGGATAACTCACACAGTTGGATTAATGATGATTCAGGTTATTGTGTCAATAAGCCTATTACTAGTCAAATTTAGCATTAGTTAGGTGTAAGTTGTTCTGAGTACTTGTTATCCAGTACTTTCACCAAGTCAACCATAACCGCGGAAGACACGGCTTCTCGAGAAGATTTAACCCTGCAGGGGTGCACCAATTTGGCCGTACACGTAAGAATACCCCGCCAGATAGGAAATGCACTTCCACCAAGCGAGGCACTCAACACAACTCAACCCTTCTTTGCATCAAGCCCAAAGCACCGCGTGCTGTGCGTGCGCGGCTAATCGAGCCCCCGAAGAAAAGGGGACCCTCATAGCACTGGAAGACCACGCCGCCCTAAATGCCGACTACAAAAATTCCACCCTGGCCTCGGGTTCGTACCTGCATATGCGTGCAGCAAATGGAAAGCCCGAACTAAGTGTGGCGATTTGGACGAGATGCGAATCGAGTCAAATTGAGGGGGGCGCCCATACACGCTTCCCACATGCGGGTAGTGCGCTCATCATGGATCAGTAGACAAGACCCTTTTCCTATTAGGGTCGACACTAGCAGGCCTCAAAACCACGCCTGGCCTCCTGCCGGTGCCTTATCATCAAATTATTATTACCCAAAACATTAACATGTTGTTGATTGAATCGAAACCCAACTATCAAACTAAACAGGTGATAAGACGGACAACAAGACTTGAGCGCAAACAACACTAAGCATGCAACTACGACACGGGGCCAACGAGGTAAACAAACAACAGTTAATAGGAAGTGGAAGGAAGGCTATATCATGGCTGCAAGGTAAACATACGATAGGGTCGAGACACAAGCATCGAATCAAAAGGCTAGAATAAGAACAATGGAAAGAATCGGTAACAAGTGATGAAAGGTAGCCATATGGCAACAAGTGAGTATACTTGCCTGGAATCCAGCAAGTAGAGGTAGCAGAACTTGTCGTTGCTCACATCATCTCAACGTCCTATCCGCGAAGAAGCAACAAACTAAAAGAAACACCGGATGCAACAATTACTTCTACGGCAAAGATCCAGCATGATCCTATTTTATATGCATGACATGGCAAGATGCAACAGGGGAAACAACTTAAGCAATTTGATCGGAACCGGAGTCCGGAGAAATAGGAATTGGTTCAAGTTGTTTAGCTAACCATCAATTTGATTGTTAATTGGCATGGCAAACAATAAAGTAGATGAGTTAGGCAATTTAAATGGAAGGGGGCAACAGCTGGAATTAATTAGCCCACACAGTCCATATGTTGTCATATAGATGAACATGCATAACCAAATCTAAAATGCACAAGATAGGATGCAAAAAGGGATATGGATGGCATGAACATGTTAATGACATGGAGCTGATTGGAAAACATATTTTATTGGTTGAGAAACACTTTTAAAATGATTTAGTTAAGCATATTACCAATTTAATTGCATTAAATAAGAGGTGAAACAATTATTCAAATTAATTGTTGCAAAACAGAAAACAAAGTTGATATTCAAGTGTGGCATGTAATTTTGGATGGATTTCATGTTTTGAGTATTTATTTGGAGCAACCATTTGAAAGTTATTAATTATGCCATTTAGTTTGTCATTTTTAAGAATTATTAAATAACATTAATTTTAATTGCCCAAAATGCAAAACAAAGTTGATAAACAGAAAGTACATTGAATTTGGACTGAGAAACATATTTTATTTGTGGTATTTGAATTAAGTTTGAAATAGTTATGCAATTAATCAAATTTTAAATGAATTGTTTGAATTTGAAATTTGAAACAATTTGAAATGTGCAAAACAGAAAACAAATGCTGTAATTAGATAGAGTATTAAATTTGGGGCAGAAAACATATTTTATTTACATTATTTGAAGTTGGAAAATAAAAGTTATGTGCATTTTAATTTTGGGGACTAATCTGTAATGACAGGGACCCAAAAGATAGAAAAGGAATTGCAGAGGGGCCCCTGGGGCGTTTTTCACCCAGGGCACCCTAGCCTGGGCCTCTGCGGTGCGGGCCCGTGCCCCTGTGGCGGCCACGTGGGCGTGTGCGCGGTGAGGTGGCAGCAGGGGCCACTGACCCGTGGGGCCTGCCCCTGTGCGCGAGGCAAAGGAAAAAAGGGTGGGGTTAATTCCCCTAGGTGGGAATCGAACCCACGGTCGAGGGCGTGCGTGCACGGATGCAGTACCAGTGCGCTGCTGCGGTCGTTTTGTTCAGAGACGGATGCGTTGGTTTTTGTGGTTCAGCTCGTGATAGACACTGAAACCTGAATAAAATTCAGATGCAGTTCAACAGAGGAGCACGACGTCGACGATCTCTGCAGCGGTGGCCGGCTGCTGCTGCGCGCTGGGCGTGCTGGTTCTTGCGGGTGCTCACGTGTGGGGCGTCAGACGTGCGAGAGGGAATCGAGGGAAAGGAGAGGAGATGGCTCACTCCGGGTGGGTGTCGAGGAAGGCTGTCGACGAAGTAGGAGCTAGGGAAGCCGACGGCGAGCTCGATGGCGCGGCTTCCTTGGGCTCTCCCGGTACCCAACGAGGAAACGATGCAGTGGAGGGAGCCACCACGGTTCGATTCCCTACGCCAGCAGCTCTTCGTAGCCACCCCGTCGCCAACTCCAGGTGATCGAGTTCTCGTTCATGGAGGTACAGTGCAGAGGAAAGATTCAGAAGGTGGGAGGAGGAGAAATTGGCGGCGCGGCAGGAAGATGGGAGAGGGTAGGGTTGCAGGAGGGGGTATGGTGGATGTTTGATGGGGGGGGTTGAGCTTGTACGGCGCACATCGGGAGGGGGAGAGGTTGATCAAGCGGTGGTGCTGCTGTTCGTACAGAGGGTGACATCACAGGGAGGAAGATGATGCCCTCCTCGAAGGGGTATGGGCCAGAGAGGTGGGCTTGGGTGGTGACTAGGTGGGCTGAGGGAAAAAGAGGGAGAAAAGCTGGGATGCCCCTCTCATGCTGTTTTAATTTTTTTCTTTTCCTTTTTTTTTGTGCTTGTAAGAAAAGAAAAGGGAAGAGAGAAAGAAAAGGTTGGGGTTGTGGGGTTTTTATTTTTTTTATAATTATTTTTATCTGATTTGCAAAACAGCAACAACAAGGTAGTTTAAATTATTTTCAACAATTTGAATTATTAATTTGATATTAAATTGTTAGGTGACTTTCAAATAGGGTTTGGTTTGGAATTTTGGAAATAAACAAATTTTATTTTATAAGCTCAAGCAATTTTGCAAACATTATTGAATTTAATAGTTGGCAAGAATTTTAATGTTTAAACCACAATTTGATCATGTCAATTATCAATTGATTTGAAATTTAATTTGCCATTAGGGTGTTGATAAAAAGGAATTTTTAGTTAATAAGCAATTTAAATAACTTCAAACTATTGGAAGCAAATTGAGTTGTGTAGTTGGCAAATTTTAAATTGGAAACAGTTGGACATGTGTGAAAGTTTTAATTTGGTTTGAATTTTTAGTTGTTTTTGAAAAACATGGTGCAATGCTTATGATGCATGTGATGCAATGCAAAAAAAAAAAAAACAACAACCAATTTTCTACTAAGGGGGAACACCCGAGGTGTTACAGACGACACCACTAACAAGGGATTGTGCCCTCTGTAACATCCCAAGTATGAAAACCACCCCCTTAGAATGTTTGTTGCATGTTTACTAAAGTATTGCATCATGTCATCATAGTGTTTCCATGTTGTTTGCATTTGTTTCTTATTTGGTGCATTTATTTTCCACTGTTTTCACAACTCAAATTCAAACCTTACTCAAACAATGTTTTCATACTTGTTCTGTTACAACTTTTGGAATAAAAATCACAAATAAAAACAACCAAATTGTTCCATTTTATTCCATGTTGATCACTCATTAAATTGTTGCTTTAAATCAAACAATTAATTCAATCAAATTATTCTAAATCATTTTCAAATTCAAACCAAGTCTTCAAATCAGTATCCTTTTGAATCCATGAAGTTCACCACACATTTGTATTCTTAAAAATCATTTTAAACCCTAGGGGTAACCCTATTCAAATGCTTGTTTTTCATAAGGGTTCATTAATATTAAAATATCCCAAATTTGGATTCAAATCCAAACATCATTTCAAATCTCAAATTTTTGAAATCCAATCTTGGAATATGGTTTCTAATTACCTAACTAGTCTAACTTAATTTTTCTGAAATTTTTATTAAACAAAACCTTAACATTTTCTTCCAAAATCTGTTTCAGCAAAAAAAAAAAAAACAGAAAAAAAAGGAGCAAAACCGCAGCGCGCGCGGCAGCTAACAGCAGCCCAACCCACCTAAGCCATCTAACGCGCGCGGCCCAGCCCAGCTAGCCAACTTACCTGTTCGTTAGCCGCCGGAGTCGTCTCCCCCCCGTACGGCAGGGCGATCCACCGTGCCACGTCGCCGTACGGCAGCTCCCCCGTACGGCGCAGTGGCTTGGTTCCTTTCTCTCGTTGCGTAGCGACCGGGTTCGAATCCCAGGAGCTGCAAACATTTTTGCGAGTTATTCCGAAAACGCGGTCCCACCTGTCATGGGCTCTCTCTGCCACGCAAGCAAGCGCGCAGCGCCACAGTGGCCTGTGGCCCACTGGCAGTGGCTATGGCTAGCCACTGCGCGGTGCTTTCTGTTTTCCACATTTCCGTTATTTTCCAAATCTTTGTTTTAATAACAGAATTAATCCCTAAAAGCAAAACCTTAATAACTTTTAATCCCTAACTCTAAATAATAAAAGTTATATATGTTTTCTGTTCCAAATTTCATAACCTTTCCAAATAATCAATTTGTGTACTGTTTTGGAAACTTCAAATGCATTTAAAATTCAAACTTAAATAATTCAAATGCTAAATTATAAATTCAATAACTAATTCATTGTTAATCCAATAAATGCAAATAAAATATGTTTTCCATACCATTTCATCTCACCTTTGTAAAAATAATTTTTGTTTTCTGTTTTGAATAATTAAAATTGCCTAAACAATTTAAATCTTGTTTAAATTCAATTAAAACTTGTTTAATTCATAATTAAATTATCCTAACTCCTATTTCAATATGTGAAACATGTAATCCAACTAAAATTTGAGGTTCTTTTCAAATATAAAATTTGTTATTTGTTTTGAACACTTTAACTTGATGAAAACAACCACTACTTGTATAACATCATTAAGTAGCCAAATTTCCAAACTTAATAAATTTTTTCCTAACTTGTTAACTATCATCCCAATTGCATCTAATATTGTTACTTTATTGTTTTCATCATGCATGCATCATGCTAATTCACTTACACATGATGTTTAGTTGTAGAACAATTAATTCAATCAAAAGGCATGGGCTTTCCATATGCAATCCAATTGCATATGGATCCATTTAAATTGTTTTATCTTGTCAACTAGTTTACTTTGATGCATCTATTAACATGACATGCATCATCCCATGTTTGTGCACTATGCCATGTATTGATTGCCCGTCTTCTTTCGTTGTTTGTTTTTGCTTCTTCTCGATTAGACGACGACGTTTAGACGGACGATCTTTACTGTACTTCTTCACAGGATTTTAGCTCAGTACCAGGCTACTGAGTTTGCAGGCAAGTTATCACTCACATGAATCATCGAGTTCCTTTCCACACTTGTTGTTGATACTATCCTTTGTCTACTATTGCTAGCCCTATGTATCGTTGCTTGTTCTCCGAACCCATCACATGATACCCTGAACCAATGATATTGCCTCACCTCCATACCTACAGCCATTGCTTGGGCCTGTTCTTACCTAGCATGCTTAGGGTTGCTTTTGCTCGAGCTCGTTGTCGGTTACTTCTTTTACTATCGTACTCTATTATTATCGTACCAGGGGCTCGAATGTTAATCAATCAATCCTGCTAATGCTATAATAATAATAATTTGATGATAAGGCACCGGCAGGAGGCCCTAAGTGGTTTTGAGGCCTGCTAGTGTCGACCCTAATAGGAAAAGGGTCTTGTCTACTGATCCATGATGAGCGTGCTCACCGCATCCGGGTGGTAGTATGGGACCCCCCTCGACTTAGACCTGATCTGCAGCTTGTCCGAAGAGCCACACTTAGTTCGGGTGTTCCATTTGCTCCTTGCATTTTGGGAGGCGCCCCCATGGTTACTGGTTACTGATGATACATATAGGGCGAGGCCTGTGGTGCCGGGGGGTGTGGTTTCACCCTTGCGCTTAGGTTAGGCGGACTGGCCGGGACCTTATAGCTCCGTGGCTCCGAGGATGGGTTGTAGAGACGGTTTGGGTCGTGTCGAGCCAACCTGAGTTTTAGTTGGTGGCTTGAGTGTGTACGGGTACTGGAGCACACCCTGCAGGGATAAATCTTCTCGAGAAGCCGTGTCTTCCGTGGTTATGGTTGACTTGGTGAAAGTACTGGCTAACAAGTACTCAGGACAACTTCAACCTAATGATTAACCATGATACACCTAATGATTAATAACTTGACTAGTAATAGGTTATTCACACAATAACTTGACTCATCTTTAATACAACTGTGTGCGTTATCCTCGGATTGCTTCTTCGGATAAGGGGCGAGATCCAGGATGGGTTTGTTTGGATTTACTTTCAGTTGGTTACCATCACTCGATCTTATCTTCTATCTGCTAGCCGGAACTTGTAGTTAACTCTGTAGTTGGTTATAGCAGCCCGCTGCAGCTTTTACATTACCCCTTCTTCCGTTGATCCCAAGCATCTATGCTTGTGTTGACGGGTAACTCTTTGATGAAGTGTGAGTCTTGCTTGCCAGTACTTAAATGTACTGACCCCGTAGGGGCTGTGGTTTACGCAGAGTACGACTACGACTACGATGATCACCAGGATGGCTACTTCGTGGAGTTCGACGACACTACAGACGAGTAGATAGCTGGACCTCGGGCAGGATCCAGGACCTACGTGGATGGGCTTCGTCTTCTTTATTTTCCCCGGCTTCTTAAGCCTTTTGGATTTGTCTGTACTCAGACACCGTTGTTTGCTTCCGTTGATGTAATGAATGATATGTTGGGACATGTGTCCTCTGAATGAGTGTATTTGCTATTCTCTGCCTTAGTGAAGGCTATTTGCAATATTATTTCAATCTTTTGTGTCTTAGAGACATTTCTGTGGTATCACTCTGTTTAACGCCGTTGACGCACCATGTGTGATTGGTATGAAGTACGTCGACGGAAGTGCCTTTGATCTCTAGTGGATAGTTTACATCGACGATGGAATAGCAGGGCTTGTGTTGTCGCGCATAAGCGCAGGCCTACCAGGAAGCTGGGACGTGGGAGCAGGTATGCCCCATAATCCAAGCACCTGCTATCCAGTTCGGCCTGATGAGTATCCCCTA
Organism: Alopecurus myosuroides; assembly: GCA_028641055.1. Taxonomy (NCBI): domain Eukaryota; kingdom Viridiplantae; phylum Streptophyta; class Magnoliopsida; order Poales; family Poaceae; genus Alopecurus; species Alopecurus myosuroides. Next base: position 463,841,829 of record CM054058.1, read on the forward strand.
GAAATCAGGGTGCGACAAATGGTATCAGAGCCTGTCTGCCCGTAGGACCCCTTTTACTGGTCGCAGTTTGAGTCTAGAAACTATTTTGTAGCTATATAGGAAAAATGAAACGTGAGAGTAGGAACTCTGTTCTTTTTCTTCTTTTCCCTCCCTCCCACCCCTGTTTCTGGTAAGGAAGTGAAACGTTGGTTTTCCCTTCTCATCTACAAATTTCAAGTTAGGATTTCACGTGTTCTGGGTTCTTCCGTAGTACCTTCAGAGTTTTGGTCACGAGTTTCCCCGAAGTTGCTTCAATATCAAGTTTCTCTCAAGAACCTTTCGTCCATTGAATCTTGGTGTGGTTTTCAACTTCAATTCTTCTACCGGCGCCTAACCACAAGGTGTACTCCAATACTCATCACTAAGTACTGATGTCCACACCCAAGGAACTTCCCAAATATCAAATCTATCTATCTGTCCAGAGAGGTTCTTGTTGTTGTTGTTGTTGTTGTTTTCATTCCTCAAGCACCACATTCCAAATAGTCTATTCTCCAATTGAACCAAGTTCTATCCAGCTATACACCAACCATACAAAACCTATACCTCTCCCTTTACTTGAAATGTTCCGGTGGTTTCTAAATTCTCTGACGTCTATCCAATGTGCACGATGTGTTTCACGTGTCACAGCTCAAGAGGATCTTCCCAAGAAGTATCTGGACCTTTTCTTTACTCAGTAGGAATCTCGGGGTGCGATTCCTTCAAGGGGGGGCGTTTGTAACATCCCAAGTATGAAAACCACCCCCTTAGAATGTTTGTTGCATGTTTACTAAAGTATTGCATCATGTCATCATAGTGTTTCCATGTTGTTTGCATTTGTTTCTTATTTGGTGCATTTGTTTTCCACTGTTTTCACAACTCAAATTCAAACCTTACTCAAACAATGTTTTCATACTTGTTCTGTTACAACTTTTGGAATAAAAATCACAAATAAAAACAACCAAATTGTTCCATTTTATTCCATGTTGATCACTCATTAAATTGTTGCTTTAAATCAAACAATTAATTCAATCAAATTATTCTAAATCATTTTCAAATTCAAACCAAGTCTTCAAATCAGTATCCTTTTGAATCCATGAAGTTCACCACACATTTGTATTCTTAAAAATCATTTTAAACCCTAGGGGTAACCCTATTCAAATGCTTGTTTTTCATAAGGGTTCATTAATATTAAAATATCCCAAATTTGGATTCAAATCCAAACATCATTTCAAATCTCAAATTTTTGAAATCCAATCTTGGAATATGGTTTCTAATTACCTAACTAGCCTAACTTAATTTTTCTGAAATTTTTATTAAACAAAACCTTAACATTTTCTTCCAAAATCTGTTTCAGCAAAAAAAAAAAAAACAGAAAAAAAAGGAGCAAAACCGCAGCGCGCGCGGCAGCTAACAGCAGCCCAACCCACCTAAGCCATCTAACGCGCGCGGCCCAGCCCAGCTAGCCAACTTACCTGTTCGTTAGCCGCCGGAGTCGTCTCCCCCCCGTACGGCAGGGCGATCCACCGTGCCACGTCGCCGTACGGCAACTCCGACGGCCAGCAGCGATCCCGAGGCTCTATAAGAAGCCCCTAGGCCTTGGCAGGTGCCCTAGCTCCTAGGTTTTCCCTGTCCCATCGCTCCGCCGCCGCCAAGTGTTTCTCCCCGTCGAGCTCCCCCTCTCTGCAACCACCCGGCGGCGATCTCTGAATCCCGATGACATCCACCGCCTCCGCACCCCCTCTACCCACCTAGCCTACGGGAACCAGCTCACCACTCTCACCTCTACGCGTTGGACATCTGAGCTCGCACGGAGGAGCCCGGAGACCACGCCGCCGTCCTCGACTACCTCGTCCCCGCCGCGGCATTCCCCTCCGCCGTAAGAAACAACCACGGCAACCTCCTGGTGAGCCCACCGTGCGCCCTTCCCTCTCTCTGTTGCTTCGCATCCGTGCACGCTTCATCACATCTGCGTACGCACGTATCCACCCGCCGCGCACGGCCACCGCTCGCCGCCGGCAGCGTTTCTGTCAGCCTCTCAGTCGTGTGCGCGCGTCAGCAAATTCAGTTAACGTTTTCTGAAGCTAACCTTGTCCGCCTGCTTCTATCTGTCAAAAACTTCGTAACAACGCAGTGGCTTGGTTCCTTTCTCTCGTTGCGTAGCGACCGGGTTCGAATCCCAGGAGCTGCAAACATTTTTGCGAGTTATTCCGAAAACGCGGTCCCACCTGTCATGGGCTCTCTCTGCCACGCAAGCAAGCGCGCAGCGCCACAGTGGCTTGTGGCCCACTGGCAGTGGCTATGGCTAGCCACTGCGCGGTGCTTTCTGTTTTCCACATTTCTGTTATTTTCCAAATCTTTGTTTTAATAACAGAATTAATCCCTAAAAGCAAAACCTTAATAAGTTTTAATCCCTAACTCTAAATAATAAAAGTTATATATGTTTTCTGTTCCAAATTTCATAACCTTTCCAAATAATCAATTTGTGTACTGTTTTGGAAACTTCAAATGCATTTAAAATTCAAACTTAAATAATTCAAATGCTAAATTATAAATTCAATAACTAATTCATTGTTAATCCAATAAATGCAAATAAAATATGTTTTCCATACCATTTCATCTCACCTTTGTAAATATAATTTTTGTTTTCTGTTTTGAATAATTAAAATTGCCTAAACAATTTAAATCTTGTTTAAATTCAATTAAAACTTGTTTAATTCATAATTAAATTATCCTAACTCCTATTTCAATATGTGAAACATGTAATCCAACTAAAATTTGAGGTTCTTTTCAAATATAAAATTTGTTATTTGTTTTGAACACTTTAACTTGATGAAAACAACCACTACTTGTATAACATCATTAAGTAACCAAATTTCCAAACTTAATAAATGTTTTCCTAACTTGTTAACTATCATCCCAATTGCATCTAATATTGTTACTTTATTGTTTTCATCATGCATGCATCATGCTAATTCACTTACACATGATGTTTAGTTGTAGAACAATTAATTCAATCAAAAGGCATGGGCTTTCCATATGCAATCCAATTGCATATGGATCCATTTAAATTGTTTTATGTTGTCAACTAGTTTACTTTGATGCATCTATTAACATGACATGCATCATCCCATGTTTGTGCACTATGCCATGTATTGATTGCCCGTCTTCTTTCGTTGTTTGTTTTTGCTTCTTCTCGATTAGACGACGACGTTGAGACGGACGATCTTTACTGTACTTCTTCACAGGATTTTAGCTCAGTACCAGGCTACTGAGTTTGCAGGCAAGTTATCACTCACATGAATCATCGAGTTCCTTTCCACACTTGTTGTTGATACTATCCTTTGTCTACTATTGCTAGCCCTATGTATCGTTGCTTGTTCTCCGAACCCATCACATGATACCCTGAACCAATGATATTGCCTCACCTCCATACCTACAGCCATTGCTTGGGCCTGTTCTTACCTAGCATGCTTAGGGTTGCTTTTGCTCGAGCTCGTTGTCGGTTACTTCTTTTACTATCGTACTCTATTATTATCGTACCGGGGGCTCGAATGTTAATCAATCAATCCTGCTAATGCTATAATAATAATAATTTGATGATAAGGCACCGGCAGGAGGCCCTAAGTGGTTTTGAGGACTGCTAGTGTCGACCCTAATAGGAAAAGGGTCTTGTCTACTGATCCATGATGAGCGTGCTCACCGCATCCGGGTGGTAGTATGGGACCCCCCTCGACTTAGACCTGATCTGCAGCTTGTCCGAAGAGCCACACTTAGTTCGGGTGTTCCATTTGCTCCTTGCATTTTGGGAGGCGCCCCCATGGTTACTGGTTACTGATGATACATATAGGGCGAGGCCTGTGGTGCCAAGGGGTGTGGTTTCACCCTTGCGCTTAGGTTAGGCGGACTGGCCGGGACCTTATAGCTCCGTGGCTCCGAGGATGGGTTGTAGAGACGGTTTGGGTCGTGTCGAGCCAACCTGAGTTTTAGTTGGTGGCTTGAGTGTGTACGGGTACTAGAGCACACCCTGCAGGGATAAATCTTCTCGAGAAGCCGTGTCTTCCGTGGTTATGGTTGACTTGGTGAAAGTACTGGCTAACAAGTACTCAGGACAACTTCAACCTAATGATTAACCATGATACACCCAATGATTAATAACTTGACTAGTAATAGGTTATTCACACAATAACTTGACTCATCTTTAATACAACTGTGTGCGTTATCCTCGGATTGCTTCTTCGGATAAGGGGCGAGATCCAGGATGGGTTTGTTTGGATTTACTTTCAGTTGGTTACCATCACTCGATCTTATCTTCTATCTGCTAGCCGGAACTTGTACTTAACTCTGTAGTTGGTTATAGCAGCCCGCTGCAGCTTTTACATTACCCCTTCTTCCGTTGATCCCAAGCATCTATGCTTGTGTTGACGGGTAACTCTTTGATGAAGTGTGAGTCTTGCTTGCCAGTACTTAAATGTACTGACCCCGTAGGGGCTGTGGTTTACGCAGAGTACGACTACGACTACGATGATCACCAGGATGGCTACTTCGTGGAGTTCGACGACACTGCAGACGAGTAGATAGCTGGACCTCGGGCAGGATCCAGGACCTACGTGGATGGGCTTCGTCTTCTTTATTTTCCCCGGCTTCTTAAGCCTTTTGGATTTGTCTGTACTCAGACACCGTTGTTTGCTTCCACTGATGTAATGAATGATATGTTGGGACATGTGTCCTCTGAATGAGTGTATTTGCTATTCTCTGCGTTAGTGAAGGCTATTTGCAATATTATTTCAATCTTTTGTGTCTTAGAGACATTTCTGTGGTATCACTCTGTTTAACGTTGTTGACGTACCATGTGTGATTGGTATGAAGTACGTCGACGGAAGTGCCTTTGATCTCTAGTGGATAGTTTACATCGACGATGGAATAGCAGGGCTTGTGTTGTCGCGCATAAGCGTAGGCCTACCAGGAAGCTGGGACGTGGGAGCAGGTATGCCCCATAATCCAAGCACCTGCTATCCAGTTCGGCCCGATGAGTATCCCCTAGAAATCAGGTTGCGACACCCTCGCAATCCACCTGCTAACCCGGGAGGGGAAAGAAGTTCGACTATCGATTCTTCATGCTTCCAGTTGATCTCCTCGACACCACTAACAAGGGATTCTTGCTCGGAGTGAGGACGATGTTCTTCCACCAAGAATCTTCCGATGATCGAACCTATTAGGTTAACGGCTCAGAAAACGTCCACCCACGTAGGATACTAACACTTTGAAAGATTGAGTACGAGAGTAGACTCCAAAACAAATGAGATAGAAGGAGAAGTAGAATAGAGATAAGGAGAAAACAAGAATCCTATTGAGATGTTTCCAAAAATAGTTTAGCAGAAATAGTTTTTGACACTCTAGAAACAACGACCGTTAGCGAGGTTATCCTACAGGCTTTGCGGACCCGTTGCTTCGATAACCATTCGTATCGAAACAATATCGAGAATCGGAAACCATGCTCTGATACCATTTGTGACGCCCCGGGATCGGGCACTATGCAGATTTCAGCATTTCCGCCAAATCCGCATAATAACCGATTCCAGGTTGCCACTTGTGATAACATTACAACAGTTCACGAATATTCCACAACAACAGAAAAGATTTATACAAGACGACTCAAACGACTCAAGGATACAACTAATACAATAAAAAGATCCAAATAACAGCGGAAGAAACAACATAGCGTCTGGCTACGGACAAGATACATATTGGACTAAGAGTCCTGAAGATAACCGAGAGCGTCCAATCCCTGCCCAGGCCAAGCCGGAGGGATTCCCAAGCTAACATCGTCAGACTTCAAACCTGTTGACTACAATGTTGAATATGCAGCCACGAAAATGAATTCGTGGGTCAGTACGGTTAAGTACTGGCAAGTGGATAAACCATACTCACAAGATACCGGCGTAACCAGTCATCACAAGATACAAATACTTTGGGTTCAACAGAAAGGAAGGGATTATTGCAAAGAAGCGGCAGCGGGCTGCACTAACCAACTACAGAAACACGCTACAACTTCCAGCTAACTGAAAGAGGATAAGATCGCGTATCGTAACCAACTAGTACTAACCACACAAACAAACCCATCCAATGTTACCCCCTACTAAGGAAGCAACCCAAGGATAACTCACACAGTTGGATTAATGATGATTCAGGTTATTGTGTCAATAAGCCTATTACTAGTCAAATTTAGCATTAGTTAGGTGTAAGTTGTTCTGAGTACTTGTTAGCCAGTACTTTCACCAAGTCAACCATAACCGCGGAAGACACGGCTTCTCGAGAAGATTTAACCCTGCAGGGGTGCACCAATTTGGCCGTACACGTAAGAATACCCCACCAGATAGGAAATGCACTTCCACCAAGCGAGGCACTCAACACAACTCAACCCTTCTTCGCATCAAGCCCAAAGCACCGCGTGCTGTGCGTGCGCGGCTAATCGAGCCCCCGAAGAAAAGGGGAACCTCATAGCACTGGAAGACCACGCCGCCCTAAATGCCGACTACAAAAATTCCACCCTGGCCTCGGGTTCGTACCTGCATATGCGTGCAGCAAATGGAAAGCCCGAACTAAGTGTGGCGATTTGGACGAGATGCGAATCGAGTCAAATTGAGGGGGGCGCCCATACACGCTTCCCACATGCGGGTAGTGCGCTCATCATGGACCAGTAGACAAGACCCTTTTCCTATTAGGGTCGACACTAGCAGGCCTCAAAACCACGCCGGGCCTCCTGCCGGTGCCTTATCATCAAATTATTATTACCCAAAACATTAACATGTTGTTGATTGAATTGAAACCCAACTATCAAACTAAACAGGTGATAAGACGGACAACAAGACTTGAGCGCAAACAACACTAAGCATGCAACTACGACACGGGGCCAACGAGGTAAACAAACAACAGTTAATAGGAAGTGGAAGGAAGGCTATATCATGGCTGCAAGGTAAACATACGATAGGGTCGAGACACAAGCATCGAATCAAAAGGCTAGAATAAGAACAATGGAAAGAATCGGTAACAAGTGATGAAAGGTATCCATATGGCAGCAAGTGAGTATACTTGCCTGGAATCCAGCAAGTAGAGGTAGCAGAACTTGTCGTTGCTCACATCATCTCAACGTCCTATCCGCGAAGAAGCAACGAACTAAAAGAAACACCGGATGCAACAATTACTTCTACGGCAAACATCCAGCATGATCCTATTTTATATGCATGACATGGCAAGATGCAACAGGGGAAACAACTTAAGCAATTTAATCGGAACCGGAGTCCGGAGAAATAGGAATTGGTTCAAGTTGTTTAGCTAACCATCAATTTGATTGTTAATTGGCATGGCAAACAATAAAGTAGATGAGTTAGGCAATTTAAATGGAAGGGGGCAACAGCTGGAATTAATTAGCCCACACAGTCCATATGTTGTCATATAGATGAACATGCATAACCAGATCTAAAATGCACAAGATAGGATGCAAACAGGGATATGGATGGCATGAACATGTTAATGACATGGAGCTGATTGGAAAACATATTTTATTGGTTGAGAACCACTTCTAAAATGATTTAGTTAAGATAATTACCAATTTAATTGCATTAAATAAGAGGTGAAACAATTATTCAAATTAATTGTTGCAAACCAGAAAACAAAGTTGATATTCAAGTGTGGCATGTAATTTTGGATGGATTTCATGTTTTGAGTATTTAATTTGGAGCAACCATTTGAAAGTTATTAATTATGCCATTTAGTTTGTCATTTTTAAGAATTATTAAATAACATTAATTTTTAATTGCCCAAAATGCAAAACAAAGTTGATAAACAGAAAGTACATTGAATTTGGACTAAGGAACATATTTTATTTGTCATATTTGAATTAAGTTTGAAATAGTTATGCAATTAATCAAATTTTAAATGAATTGTTTGAATTTGAAATTTGAAACAATTTGAAATGTGCAAAACAGAAAACAAATGCTGTAATTAGATAGAGTATTAAATTTGGGGCAGAAAACATATTTTATTTACATTATTTGAAGTTGGAAAATAAAAGTTATGTGCATTTTAATTTTGGGGACTAATCTATAATGACAGGGACCCAAAAGATAGAAAAGGAATTGCAGAGGGGCCCCTGGGGCGTTTTTCACCCAGGGCACCCTAGCCTGGGCCTCTGCGGTGCGGGCCCGTGCCCCTGTGGCGGCCACGTGGGCGTGTGCGCGATGAGGTGGCAGCAGGGGCCACTGACCCGTGGGGCCTGCCCTTGTGCGCGAGGCAAAGGAAAAAAGGGTGGGGTTAATTCCCCTAGGTGGGAATCGAACCCACGGTCGAGGGCGTGCGCGCACGGATGCAGTACCAGTGTGCTGCTGCGGTCGTTTTGTTCAGAGACGGATGCGTTGGTTTTTGTGGTTCGGCTCGTGATAGACACTGAAACCTGAATAAAATTCAGATGCAATTCAACAGAGGAGCACGACGTCGACGATCTCTGCAGCGGTGGCCGGCTGCTGCTGCGCGCTGGGCGTGCTGGTTCTTTCGGGTGCTCGCGTGTGGGGCGTGCAGACGTGCGAGAGGGAATCGAGGGAAAGGAGAGGAGATGGCTCACTGCGGGTGGGTGTCGAGGAAGGCTGTCGACGAAGCAGGAGCTAGGGAAGCCGACGGCGAGCTCGATGGCGCGGCTTCCCTGGGCTCTCCCGGTACCCAACGAGGAAACGATGCAGTGGAGGCAGCCACCACGGTTCGATTCCCTACGCCAGCAGCTCTTCGTAGCCACCCCGTCGCCAACTCCAGGTGATCGAGTTCTCGTTCATGGAGGTACAGTGCAGAGGAAAGATTCAGAAGGTGGGAGGAGGAGAAATTGGCGGCGCGGCAGGAAGATGGGAGAGGGTAGGGTTGCAGGAGGTGGTATGGTGGATGTTTTATGGGGGGGGGGGGGGGTTGAGCTTGTACGGCGCACATCGGGAGGGGGAGAGGTTGATCAAGCTGTGGCGCTGCTGTTCGTACAGAGGGTGACATCACAGGGAGGAAGATGATGCCCTCCTCGAAGGGGTATGAGCCAGAGAGGTGGGCTTGGGTGGTGACTAGGTGGGCTGAGGGAAAAAGAGGGAGAAAAGCTGGGATGCCCCTCTCATGCTGTTTTAATTTTTTTTCTTTTCCTTTTTTTTTGCGCTTGTAAGAAAAGAAAAGGGAAGAGAGAAAGAAAAGGATGGGGTTGTGGGGTTTTTATTTTTTTTTATAATTATTTTTATCTGATTTGCAAAACAGCAACAACAAGGTAGTTTAAATTATTTTCAACAATTTGAATTATTAATTTGATATTAAATTGTTAGGTGACTTTCAAATAGGGTTTGGTTTGGAATTTTGGAAATAAACAAATTTTATATAATAAGCTCAAGCAATTTTGCAAACATTATTGAATTTAATAGTTGGCAAGAATTTTAATGTTTAAACCACAATTTGATCATGTCAATTATGAATTGATTTGAAATTTAATTTTCCATTAGGGTGTTGATAAAAAGGAATTTTTAGTTAATAAGCAATTTAAATAACTTCAAACTATTGGAAGCAAATTGATTTGTGTAGTTGGCAAATTTTAAATTGGAAACATTTGGACATGTGTGAAAGTTTTAATTTGGTTTGAATTTTTAGTTGTTTTTGAAAAACATGGTGCAATGCTTATGATGCATGTGATGCAATGCTAAAAAAAAAAAAAAAAAAAAAACCAATTTTCTACTAAGGGGGAACACCCGAGGTGTTACACTGCAGCCTCGGCCACCTCCGCGATCTCCTCGAGCAGGCTGTAGAGCTCCTGCGCGATGCGTCCACCGCCTGGATCTCTGCAAGGAGGCCCGTCGACGGAGAGGACGAACATAGAGACATGTCGGATCACGATCTCTTCTTCTCCCTCTGCCTCGATTCATCCAAGATCCGCTCCTGGACGTCCAACATAGGCCCTGTGTGAGTTGGAGTGAGACGATCTCCCCGAGGAGCGAGGACGGCGTCGGGGCGGCGCTAATGTCGTCGGCGCCATCTCCTCTTCGAAGCAGCATCGCCTGCCTCCATCTCAATGAGGCGCGGAGTAGAAGGAGGATTGCTACGGTTCGTGTCTGTTGCAGTTCAAGGTGGCTGAGTGTTTGGGGGAGGAAGGAGAGCGTGGGGCTTGGGGGATGCGGATGGTTAGAGTCTTGGTCTCTGTGTGGAGTTTTGAGAGGACTAGAGGCTGGGGCGCCCCTTGGGGCGCCTCCTCGCCGGTCAGTGGCATGCCAATCACAACGTCTACACCTACAATTAGAAAGTGCACGCTAAGTTGAAGTAAAGGGCAACATCTAAAAATTGGATTAGCTTTGTATTGCTTGTTCCATTAATAAAATCGGGGTAATCCCCTTTCATCTAAAAAGAAACAGGATTATCTCGTTTGAAATCAAACTCTTTATTCCGCAAAAAACAGTAACGTACAGATCTATTAAACTTGCTAACACTGAACACAAACTAAAAAGCCATTATCTCGTCATACAGAAGCAACGCTCCACTGGAGCTAAAGGGGAAAAAAAACACCAATGTACTCCACGAGTGCAAACGCAATGTCAAGATGGGTTGGCTCGACAAGTCCAAGTCCACTGATGTTGTGGCGGTGACAGACCCTTGCAGTTCAGAGTCGCCTGGTCTCCGCCATCCCATGAAAAACCGTGAAGCTGGATGGCTCGAATTGTACGGATATGGGATGGTTTGTCAACAAAAACCATCTAAAATGTGTTTGCACAGACTTACAAATAAGATTTTAGCCACTTACATATCCTCTGCTCATGCAAAAACATAAATAAGACCAAGTGATGCTATAAATTCGGAGGTCAACCGACATATAAACTTTCAGTTGCTCGGCAAAACCTACCAAGACACTAAGCATCAGAAACCCAAACCGATATTCCAAATTTAAAATTTTACCTCAAAGGGCGAGGTGCAATATTGTAGAAACAGGTCTACATTCTCCAAATGCAGGGTCATACACATCTATGAAGTTTACGAATCCTAGCAAGACAGGAGAATAGCCTCACCACCATCCATGCTTCTGCCTCCTCTCCCATGAGCCAACATCATACTTTTGTTAAACTGGAGAGCGAGCTGCAACATAATTACTCTATTCTCAATATTAGTGATCACTCAGCTGTGTGACAACACTCTGATAAATTTCACCATCCAATGAAACGTATTATCAGAAAGTTATTCATATGTTCTGCATATGGTGTGACCTGCAGAAAAACATCTAGTATTTTTTTCAAAAAGGGGAGATAAACATCTAGTCTATACAAAAATAACAATATGACCAGAACTGTTCAAGCACACAAAGGCAGTGGCTTCAGATTTCACTAAAGACCACGTACAGATTAAGCACATGGTCGTATACTCACACCTTTCTGCTGCAAGGAAGAAAACTGCAGTGTGGGGGGCTACTCTGCTGTGTAGGTTGGCATTGCTCGCGGTTAAGTATGTCATAAGCTAGGAATGCACTAATTGACTGTCAAAGGATGATGAGGAAAACAGTCGCAGCACAAAATTAATTTCTCAGTTTTATGTTCTCCTAAAAAAAAGAGATGAACCAATATACTACACAGTTTTTCCTAGAGTTCTATGTACGCCTAAAGAACTGGAAGTAAAATACTTGTTTCATCCTTCATGTTGCTATTAATACTGATAATGGGTCATTTAGAAGTCCCAGATAACACCTACAATTAAAATAGCGCAATGAATTTTTTGCATGCTGGAATGAAACTCAATTTCAGTAAGACCACTTCAAGAAGAATTTACTAAGATTTAAATACAGATTGCACATCACACCAAAACTGAGAATAAAAGGAAGCTTAATGCTTCCAGAATACATGTAGCAAACTCACCTTCTCTTCAGCAAGTATTTGACATCTACTGACTCGCCAAATTGAACGTACTGCTGCCACTGTGAAACAAGGCGAAGACCAACTAATTCACCAATAGGTGGAACCAAATCTAGCGTTTAATCATTCATCCTTCTTCCCACATAATAATCAATCAATAATATAGTTTTCCAACCTTCAGAAAGAGCCAACCATCCTACTCATCGTCAATTTTCCACAAAAAACAATAAAACTACAAGTATAATGGGATGATTTGTAAATTACATCGGATCTAAAGCAGGTTAGAAACCAAACTAACCGACATCGCTTTTTATAGTATTCCAAGAACTTGTGCAACATCTCTATAAAATAACAAGACCCACAATCGAAGGGACCAGATGTGTCCTCAAACTTGTTTTGAAGCCTTCAGTCCGAATACCTAAAATGCAGTTGATTATACCGAGTCATGAAATAAACTGTTTTTCCATAATGAGTGTAACAGGATTAAGAGCCAAATATGGCATATCGCAAAGGGTCATAAAGAACTTTAGAACACCATGAATAATTATCATAAAAACACCGAATATCTTCATAAAGCAACAACCAAACAATTTAAAAACAAAAATGGTCTTAATTCTCATAGATACATCACCTAATCTTTGTCCTAAAGAAGTCTCGTTGTCCGTATGTACCTCCAAAAACTTCTAGGAATAGGCATACAACTTTAACTTATACAAATATGAATGTGCAAAGTATATGAAACTGGATTTTACCTTGTTGTGGATGATCTATGTATTTCTTTTTCCGGTCCAAGTATCTGCATGTGCTTCCTCTACAGACAATAGCACTCAACCTTCCTGAAAATCTAGGTAACATGTGTAATTTAACCAAAAAGCAAATACGATTTTCTGCTGCTACCGAGCCGGAGTGCCCATGCACTTTTCTCCAGTAGACGATATTTTCACAATTCACAATGAGGGTCATGAAAGTCATATTATCCCTGAAAAACTATTTGAATGATGGCTATAATGAAGGGCTGAACATTGTCATTATCAGCCAAAAAGTGGAAAGGTTGAGCTGAAAACAAAGACCTTGGTGCAAAGCAATGGTGAAGGCACACCACCCCACTTTTACATATTTATCATGCTTATTAAGAGAATACATCTAGGGAGTGCCGACCCAAGAACTTAAACAAGGAGTCTTCGTCAAGATTTAAAGGTTTAAATTAGCATGAAGTATGGTTGTCTGCAGAAGAATCTTGCTCGATGAAGGGTGGACATTCCATGGAGCTCAACCTGAGACTTATATGCGCTAAAAACACACGTATGTGCAGTTCATATACCTGAAAATAGAAAGGGACCGGTAAGCTTATGGATGAAGTACAAAATAATTGAGGATGGCTCATGCATGATGCCATTCAGCCATTGTGGATATGATATGATGATCAGACATGCCTCCTAGACCCACATTTGGTTAGTTCTTAATTTTAATCGCACATAATTTTGTCATGTTTACTGATCAATAAATCAAGCCTAAACATTCATTAAAATAAGCCTGAACATGTACAACCTATTTGAAACTTACAAAGGTTACATTGCCACGCATATACGTGATAGATTAATTTCCAACCCATCCATACCTTGACGTTTCATGAGAGGAACAATGGATTGGACATCAAAAGTAAACTTTGACCGTTTGAGATATGTCTTTAAAAAAAAAAAACTGCACCTTATTGTAGCTGGTCCTCTCAACTTTGAACTCAACGGTATCCAGAGCTGACCTGGTCGCATCCAATGCTACGAACATATTATCAGAACCAAGTGATGTTTCACATAATCAACTGGATAATGACTCTTGGGCGTCCTGTGATATCTCTCCGGTTTTAATATTTAGTTGAGACACGGCTATCTTGGAGGCATGGCAATCTCAACAAAGAATAAAATATCATTCTCAAGTGACTAAACGATTTGTTTGGTTTCTAGACTGCACAGACATTCAAGTACAAGTTAGTATTGTTTTCATGATGTTCTGAACAAGTAAACACAAGAAATGTTTATGTGCATAATCACCGAGTGTGAACTCTTTTCCAGAGAGACGAATCCATCGATGCTTGATACCGCATAAATTCATTGTCCAGCCGAAACTAAACCAAATTGCTCTTGCCACATTATTGTTTGGTTGCAAAAGAAAGGGGATCGGTTACTCTAAATAAGTGATACAGGACAAATAGTTCTATCATCCACATATGAAAAAATTCCAACAGGAACCAAAATATTCAGCAACCATTTTGATGTTATGAAACCTTGCATATTGATTTCCCTGATGATATATTCATAAGAAAGATTCTACGCACTTAGTATATTACTGCTCAAAGAAAGAGTGTCAACATCTGAATACATGATAAAAATCAGATTGTTATATACATGTGGCTTAGCAAACTAAAGTTTGCATAATAATGCATTGAATATATTATGTACAGTAATGAATAAAGAACAAGAAGCAAAAAAGAAAGATAAAAAATATTTTCATGTATGTGCAGACCAAGGATTCAAGCATGGTCATAATGTGCGCTTGCCTTACATACAAATAAAAGCAAAACTATTTCACTAACTCAGTTCAGAGATCACCGTTTTTTCTTTAATATCATCTTGATCGGGTCCATGTATAGCTTCCTATCTCTTTCATGTAGTCTGGATCGAACCCCAACTTCGCCATACTCCTGCAGGGTTCACCAGATTGTAATTGTGTGATAGTATTTACCATGACAACTACTGGATAAATATAAGATAGCTCCCGGATATATATCAAACCAATGCGAGCAACAATAGTTCAACACTGTATAGTAAAATGAGTAAATTATAGGCTAATGAGGATAAGAAAATGCCTCACAGTATATATTGCAGATATTGGTGGTCTAGTAACCCTCAACTTCTGAATTCTGTAGAAGAAAAAAGAACATGACAAAACGTTCCAGTCCCATTACTGATCACACAATCGAGAAAACCTGCAGTTATAATTCACATGAACCTCTTTTGGAAGAGTAATCATCTATCTAAAGATAAAAATATGCTCCTAACTATAAACACACAAGATGAGGAATAAATCACCTTGGGACTTAGCATGTATTGTGAGCACAAGGATGCTAGCAAATCATTTGTGGAACTGAATAGGTAGACATAACATATTTAAGTACGCCTAAATCCATTAGAAGCTAAACTATTCTTTTGTTTTTGTCCTTTTTCTGGTCTCGGAGATTACAAATTCTAACTACAAACAGGAATACTATTTTTTTAACTCAAAATCATCTACAACATCTATGATAGAGAAAATAATCCTGGGTTGCGAGAGCGAGATATGATAACTTGTGACCATAAAGAGCTCATGCAACCTCTCCACCTACGTGGTGGTGGAGGCAAACTTGTCGGAATCCTCCTTTTCGTTTGCATCCTTTTCAGCTATGTCACACACATGCACGCAAAACAAACCATAATCACACGCACCTAGCCTTGAAGCATAATCCTAAAAACCACCCTCGCCAATTCTCCTGAAGGAATATGAGCAATCAGACACAACCACATAGATCAATAGATATCTGACCTGCAAACAACTCCACAAGGAAACATAATTATCAATTTAAGATGCACAAAAAATTATTCTCGAAAAAAAATGCACAAAAAGAGAATGCCATGTTCTGAATCACATCCTTCAATCTGAAAACGAAAGTACTCACTTGACATTCTTAAAATAAATCCAGTTAGTACTTTAAGAGGAGGGGAATTGCTCAATTCAAGCCAGCAAGAATGCATATGAGATTAAAGATTAGGTCCTCTCCTATGTCCATTCCTGTCACTAAATCCATCTGCAACAGGAACAAGAACAAGTCAGCCAGATCCCAATCTAATCAAGACAATCAACCGCTCGTCAAAAAAATTGGAAGAGAATGACAGGGAGTAGGAGAGGAAGAAATCTTGCCCTTGTACTCGTGATTCCCCATCCGTGTTTGTGGTCCTACCACCGCTCGTGTTTGGGGTGGAACCGTGAATCCCGTGCCCACCACCTTGCCGATGTGCTCGACGCCGTCTGTAGGTATACGATGGCGTTGCCCCGAGCGATGCAGCAGCCACACGGGGAGGCCCATTGCGCCTCTCACCAGCTCTGACACCGAACGACGACGCAGCCTAAACCACCATTGCGGGTCGAGCTCCTCCTTAGGTGGCCGCTGCACGTGTGGGGATGGGGGAGAAGCTGCATCAGACGCCACGCGGAGAAGAGAGCTCTCGACGGGAAACAGTGGAGGAGATGAGCTAGGCGGTGTGTTGAATAATTAGGCATAATTTCCACGATTAATTCCAGAATATAAATCATGATGACAGCAACTATTAACATGTGAAACTCAAACATACTAGATGCAGTAGACAACATGAATAATAGCAACACGATCTCTCTAAACATGTAAACAGTAGACATGCTAGACATACAGATCAGGACGCAGGTTCCGTACCGATCGTTTGTAGTAACGTTGTTGATGACAACGTTGGCGATGACGGGTCGGAGTAGACGACGCTTGAGGCGGCGGTACGCAGCACCGCCTGACTTGCTAGGCAGACGAGCCGTCGTGGAAGCAGCGAGCAGTCGCGCGAAGCGCTTCCCAAAAACCTAATTCGCCCTCTCCCGTACAGGATCACAAGAGCGACTGGTTCCGGAGACCTGCTCTCCCGTTCGCCGGTGGACGCCGGCGCTCGGGATGGAGTAGACTACGTTGGCGGCGCAAGCAACGAGGTGTGGCAAAACCTAGATTGGTTTGGTGTGTGTACAGCGTCCACGGTGCGCGTATTTTATAGTGCGGTTCGGAAAACCCTAACGCATGCGACGTGGGAGGCCCACGCCGCACGTCCGAGTCCGTTGCAGCACGCGATACGGGAGCGACCCGAACCGCCTCAACTGTGACGCGTCCGTCACGACTACGAAATCGGTTTTCCAAAACAGCAAAATAAACATAAGTATTGTCTCGGCTTGAGGCTCGATTCACGAAACGCGATCGCGATGTGTCGTGTCGAGTCGAGACGAGACGAGCGAGCGGAGGAGGAGGAGGAGGAGTGCGCGAGAGCCTCTCTTGTTCTCACTCACATACAATCCCTACAACACTCCACCTTATAAGGTGGTGTGCAACTCCTCAAACTTCCAATGTGGGACTAAACTTCCCACTCCCACCACTCACTTGTACACATGGGCCATTTTGAGATTTCAGGATTTGTCTATTGGGCTACCCACATATGAGCCCAAAATTTCAGCTCACTCACATGGGCTAAAAATTCCAACAATCCCCCACCAGATCTCAAATGCCCATTTGAAGATTTGCCAATCCTCGCTACTTGTTTATATACTAGTGTTTCAGCAGAGACTGTTAAGTTGAACTTCCGCCTAGAGCCTTAAGCTACATCTATCAGCAACTTGAACAATGGACTATGCCTTGAATTGCAAGTTTTGTGCCAATAGACTTTACTCAAAGTCATAACTAGTACTTGGCTGCCAGTAGCCTACCCCGCGGGTGGGGCATATGCGTCATACTCCGTGGTCTCTTCATGAGTTTACTAGAGATCACCCAAATCTCATAGACTGCGACGTTTACAGTCGGACTCACATAGGTGTGTTCTTTCAAGAATGCTCTGTAGGACAGCATCTTTGCTATGAATAGCCAACATAAACACATTAAGGCATGTTGCCAACCTGCCTTACAGCTCTTTGAGAGTTATGCATCATCACTTAGAGAGGGTTTACCAAATACTCTCCTCAGTCAAACCACTAGCTTGTTCTTCCCAGGTCCTAATTCACGGGATCTCCGATCACATAGGTTGGGTTACCACTATGGTGTAACGCTTACGGGTCTCATACCCATCTCCCTCGATGCACTATCTATCACATTACGTGATAGTCCCTTCGTAAAGGGATCTGCCAGGTTTTTGTCTGTTTGAATATACGTAACAGTAATTACTCCGGAGTTTCTCAATTTCCTGACAGACTTCAAACGTCTTTTGACGTGTCTTGATGACTTCGCATTATCCTTAGAACTGGTCACCTTGGCAATCACCGTTTGATTGTCACAGTTCATGAGAATAGCAGGTAATGGTTTCTCAACCACCGGCAAGTCCATCAAGAGCTCACGCAGCCATTCTGCCTCAACAGTAGCTGTATCTAAAGCAGTAAGTTCTGCTTCCATGGTTGACCTTGTCAATATGGTCTGTTTACAAGACCTCCATGACACTGCGCCACCTCCAAGAAGAAATGCATATCCACTTGTGGCGTAGAGCTCATCTACATCTGAGATCCAGTTGGAGTCACTATATCCCTCAAGCACAGCAGGGTGCCCTGAATAATGAATCCCATAGCTCATAGTACCATTCAGATAGCGCATGACCCTTTCAAGTGCATGCCAATGATCATTACCCGGGTTTGACATGATCCTACTCAATTTGCTCACAGCAAAAGAGATGTCAGGCCTCGTCGCGCTCGCAAGGTACATGAGTGAACCGATTATTTGAGAGTATCTCAATTGATCTTTCGTAATCCTCTTGTTCTTTCGAAGCGTCACGCTAGGATCATAAGGTGTTGGAGAAGGCTTGCTATCAATAAAGCCGAAACGGCTCAAGATCTTCTCAACATAGTGTGATTGCGTCAACGTAATCCCACTCTCATCTTTAATAAGCTTGATGTTCAGAATTACATCAGCTTCTCCCAGATCTTTCATATCAAAACACTTTGATAGAAAAGACTTGACCTCATTGATCACAATAATGCTTGTACCGAAAATCAGTATGTCGTCAACATACAAGCATAATATAACACTATCGCCCCCACCATGGCGATAGTATACACACCTGTCAGCCTCATTAATGACAAAGCCCGCAGAAGTTAAAGTTCTGTCGAACTTCTCATGCCATTGCTTAGGTGCTTGTTTCAGTCCATACAAAGATTTTAACAATTTGCACACCTTTCTCTCTTCACCTTTTACCACAAACCCATCAGGCTGATCCATATAAATTTCCTCTTCCAACTCTCCGTTAAGGAAAGCTGTCTTTACGTCCATTTGATGAACGATAAGACCATAGGAGGCAGCCAGGGAAAGTAGTACACGAATGGTGGTCAGTCTAGCAACAGGTGAATAGGTGTCAAAGTAATCTTCGCCTTCTCGCTGAGTGTAGCCCTTGGCTACAAGCCGTGCCTTGTACTTCTCAATAGTACCATCAGGCCTTAGCTTCTTCTTGAACACCCACTTACAGCCCACTGGCTTACAACCATAAGGTCGTTCAGATAACTCCCACGTCCCATTAGAAAGAATGGAGTCCATCTCATTATGGACAGCTTCTTTCCAGTCATCTGCATCTGGAGATGCAAATGCCTCTGCAATAGACGTAGGAGTATTGTCCACAAGGTACACAATGAAATCATCACCAAAGGATTTTTCAATCCTCTGTCTCTTACTCCGTTTAGGAGCTTCATTGTCATCCTTCTCAAGGACGTTCTCATCATGTGGTTGTTCAATATGATCACTGGATGTACTAGATTCAGGAATTAATTCAGAAGAAAATTCAGCAAAGCTATGCATATCTTTCATAGGAAACATATTCTCAAAAAATGTTGCATCACGAGATTCCATAATAGTATCAACATGCATATCAGGTACCTCGGATTTAACCACTAGAAATCTATAACCAATGCTACGCTGAGCATAACCTAGAAAGATACAATCCACTGTTTTCGGTCCGAGTTTGCGTTTCTTTGGAATTGGAACGTTGACCTTTGCCAAGCATCCCCAAGTACGCAAATAAGAAAGTGATGGTTTTCTCCCAACCCACTCCTCATAAGGGGTTTTCTCTTTATTCTTGTTAGGAACTTTATTCAGGACATGACACGAAGTCAACAGAGCCTCCCCCCACCATGCCTTAGATAAACCAGCAGTGTCCAACATGGCGTTCACCAAGTCGGTCAGCGTGCGGTTTTTCCTCTCAGCAATTCCGTTTGATTGTGGTGAGTAGGGAGGCGTCCTCTCGTGAATAATACCGTGTTCCTCACATAATTCATCAAATACTTTAGAGAAATACTCTCCACCACGATCCGACCTAAAACGCTTGATCTTTCTCCCTAATTGATTTTCAACTTCAGCCTTATAGATTTTAAAGTAGTCTAAAGCCTCATCTTTAGTTTGCAACATATAAACATAGCAGAATCTAGTAGCATCATCAATGAGTGTCATGAAATATCTCTTTCCACCTTTTGTCAACACACCATTCATCTCGCATAGATCAGAATGTATGAGTTCTAGAGGTGCCAAGTGTCTCTCCTCGGCTGCCGTGAAAGGCTTTCGAGGTTGCTTAGATTGCACACAACTATGGCACTTAGAACCTTTGGCAATAGTGAAATTCGGAATTAAACTTAAACAGGATAGCCGCGACAGTAAACCAAAATTAACATGACATAAACGAGAGTGCCAAACACTAGCATCTGAATCAACATTGCCACAAATATGGTTTACTGACTTATTGCAAAATTCGGAAAGAGAAAAGCGGAACAAGCCTCCGCACTCATAGCCTTTACCAATAAATTGTCCAAATCTCGACACAACTACTTTATTGGACTCAAACACTACTTTAAACCCATCTCTGCAAAGAAGGGAGCCGCTGACGAGATTCTTATTCATAGAAGGGACATGCTGCACGTTCCTCAGCTGCACGATCTTCCCCGAAGTAAACTTCAGATCTACCGTGCCAACACCACGAACAGAAGCATGTGACCCATTCCCCATTAGGACGGAGGAATCCCGTGCGACCTGATAAGAAGTGAACATAGAGATGTCAGCACACACATGAACATTAGCACCCGTATCAATCCACCAACATGGAGATTGAAGAACTGAAAGTACCATCGGTATATTACCGTACCCATCAGTGTTGCTAGCCGTCACCATGTTGACATTCTTGGAGCCTTTCTTCCCTTTCTTGTCTGCACGGTCTGGGCAGTCCATAGAAAAGTGGCCGAGCGCTCCACACGTAAAGCACTCGAGCCCAGCTTTGTTCAGCACCTTCTTCTTCTTCTTATTCTTAAAGGCAGTAGTGTTCAGAGGGCCATTGAACTGGGGCTTATAGGTCCCTTTGTTCTTGCTGTTATTCTTGACGTGATGATTTTTCTGCACCATATTGGCGCTAGACTGCAAATCACCGCCTCTCTCAGTTGTGTCCTTTGCCCGAGCTTTCTCCTCAACATCAAGAGACGCTATCAGATTTTCAACTGATATCTCCTGTCTCTTATGTTTGAGAGATGTGGCAAAATTCCTCCATGAAGAAGGCAGCTTTGCAATAATGCATCCAGCCACAAACTTATCAGGAATCACACACTTGAGCAGATAAAGCTCCTTCGCAATGCACTGTATCTCATGAGCCTGTTCGACTACAGAACGGTTATTCACCATCTTGTAGTCGTTAAAGCTCTCCATGATATACAGCTCACTGCCAGCATCGGACGCACCGAATTTAGTGTTCAGTGCATCCCAGAGCTCCTTAGCGTCTTCGATGTGCATATACACATCGCACAGACGTCCCTCCAGGACACTCAGAATACAGCCTCTGAAATTGTTATTGGCTTCCTTGAACTTATTCTGAACCTCGTCAGAAGCTCCTTCAGGAAGGCCACTCATAACAATGTCCCACACTTTCATGGACTGGAGCCACAGTTGGCTTCTCAGTTGCCATCTCTTAAAGGTGGTACCATTGAACCTATCCGGTTTCATCGAATCACTTAAGTGGGCCATAGTCAGTTCAGGAAATTGCCTACAATTTAGGTTTTTGGATTGTTGAATAATTAGGCATAATTTCCACGATTAATTCCAGAATATAAATCATGATGACAGCAGCTATTAACATGTGAAACTCAAACATACTAGATGCAGTAGACAACATGAATAATAGCAACACGATCTCTCTAAACATGTAAACAGTAGACATGCTAGACATACAAATCAGGACGCAGGTTCCGTACCGATCGTTTGTAGTAACGTTGTTGATGACAACGTTGGCGATGACGGGTCGGAGTAGACGACGCTTGAGGCGGCGGTACGCAGCACCGCCTGACTTGCTAGGCAGACGAGCCGTCGTGGAAGCAGCGAGCAGTCGCGCGAAGCGCTTCCCAAAAACCTAATTCGCCCTCTCCTGTACAGGATCACAAGAGCGACTGGTTCCGGAGACCTGCTCTCCCGTTCGCCGGTGGACGCCGGCGCTCGGGATGGAGTAGACTACGTTGGCGGCGCAAGCAACGAGGTGTGGCAAAACCTAGATTGGTTTGGTGTGTGTACAGCGTCCACGGTGCGCGTATTTTATAGTGCGGTTCGGAAAACCCTAACGCATGCGACGTGGGAGGCCCACGCCGCACGTCCGAGTCGGTTGCAGCACGCGATACGGGAGCGACCCGAACCGCCTCAGCTGTGACGCGTCCGTCACGACTACGAAATCGGTTTTCCAAAACAGCAAAATAAACATAAGTATTGTCTCGGCTCGAGGCTCGATTCACGAAACGCGATCGCGACGTGTCGTGTCGAGTCGAGTCGAGTCGAGACGAGACGAGCGAGCGGAGGAGGAGGAGGAGGAGTGCGCGAGAGCCTCTCTTGTTCTCACTCACATACAATCCCTACAACACTCCACCTTATAAGGTGGTGTGCAACTCCTCAAACTTCCAATGTGGGACTAAACTTCCCACTCCCACCACTCACTTGTACACATGGGCCATTTTGAGATTTCAGGATTTGTCTATTGGGCTACCCACATATGAGCCCAAAATTTCAGCTCACTCACATGGGCTAAAAATTCCAACAGCCTAAACCACCATTGCGGGTCGAGCTCCTCCTTAGGTGGCCGCTGCACGTGTGGGGATGGGGGAGAAGCTGCATCGGACGCCACGCGGAGAAGAGAGCTCTCGACGGGAAACAGTGGAGGAGATGAGCTAGGCGGTGTGAGGAGAGGAGATTGCGGCGGCTGCAGAAACATTGGGGAGGGAGACGAGGAGAAAGTAGGGTTTGGGTAGGAGAGCAGATATTTTCCACCGAACCTGTGACAAACACATCAGCCTTCAGCCATAACGAGACAAAATAAACGAACGAGCGATCTCCACGTGGATAGCGGCAGTAGGCTGGAGGGGGGTCGCGATTACTTGTTTAGATGCGAGTATACCAGGGACGTGGATGACTATTTGACTAACCGTCGCTTTTATTTGGACAGCGCTGGGCCTCCCTCGGGGATCAAACTTTTCCATCCCCGGGTCCCCAAGCCGACACGTGTTCCCTTTTTTTTTCAAATCCCGCTTTTGCTCCCGTAGAAAAAAAAAAGTCCCGCTTTTGCTCACATTTAGCAAAAAAACGTTTCGGCCAAAAAAAGAAAGAAAAAAGTCAAATCTCGCTAGAGTCACTGTAGCAACTAAAAATGCTACTGTAGCAAAAAATCAACTTCGCCGGAAAACGGCGCCGGTAGGATCTCGCCGGAGACATCGCCGGAAAATCTCAATAGCAAAAAGTTTGTGCTAAAATAGCAAAAATTTATAATTATGAGAGCAATTTTTTTTTGGTATTGTAGCAAACCATTGACCTCGCCGGAGATATTGCCGGAGTTATTGTAGCAAAAAAAATTACACCAAGAAAGCAGAAAAAAAACACTAATGTAGCACTAATGTAAGAGGCGGGCGCGACCTCTCTGAGATCAGCGGCGGCGCGGCCCAGCCCTCGGGAGACAGCGGCACGGCCCAGTCCGGCAGCCAGCGGGGGCGGTGGTAGGAGAGCTCCGCGACAAGGCCAAGACCACCTTCTTCGAAGTCAACCGGCCGCTCCGCCCGCCTCGTGGGAGCTCGGAGCCCTGCTCCACGCTCCTCCTCTTCCGCTCCAAGGACGGCGGACGCCGGGGCTTGGCTGGGCGGCGGACGCCAAGGGGCAGCGGCGCGGCGGCGCGTCCCCGGCGCCGCGGACGCCAAGGGGCGGCGGCGCGTCCTCCTTGGGGGGACAGGAGAAGCAGCGGCGCGTCCCCGGCGCGACGGCGGCGCGTCCCCGGTGGCGGGTCTTCGTGCGAGTCGCAGGTGAAGGCGGCGCTAAAAACGGCGGCGGAGATTTTCCCTCGGCAGTTAGAAGGTAATCGGGGAGAAGAAAAGGAGATAAGGAGCAGAGAGCGGTGCACGTGGTGGGGCCAAAGGGAATACGTGCGAGCGAGTTTCCCAGGGAGGAGGCGGACGATGGAACACGTCGTTCCCCCGGGGGTTTCGCAGCGTTTTCCCTTTTATTTCGAGGCAGGATCGGCATAGCGGTACTTGCGTGTGTTTCCTTTTTTTCTCGTCTGTGGGTTGTTGGAGCCTGATGAGCGAGGTACGGACACGGACACCGCCTACTCCACTTTAATAGTAAAGATAGTGGGTTCATGCGTGTCACTTTCCTTGACAACACGAGCGGTTGTTCACACAGTCCTCGCAAACGCACTCGGTGTAGTCATTGTAATCTACGCGTTGCAATAAACATACATAAGCAACAAGACATAACACTATGCAACACATGCATGCATGATAGCTTATTTATGTAAACATAGATCTATTATCATCCTATGGTTGTTAATGACATGTATGATGCAAGAAAAGGGTTTTTGTTGCAAAGAAAATAATTAAGGCAACTATAAAGATTTAATAGTGCTAGATTAAGAACATGCAAGATCTAACTTGAATTAAGCATCTACATAAGTTAATGTTATTTTTCCTTGATAGATCTAATCAAAACAAGATTAGACAAAAAGGATTTGATGAAATTTGAGCTACGGTTGATTTTATATGATTTAAAAAGCCTAAAAGCATATTTGAAAACAGAAAATAAATATAGCTCAAAACATGGAATTGATTGCGTAGATGGATAGATCTCATTTTTCTCTTTCGTTTGGTATATTATATGCGTAATTTGGAGCTATAGATCTAAATATATAGATTTTACAAGATTTAAGCAAAATCTGGAATTTTTAAAACAAAATAAAAACTAAAAGTTGACTGGGTTGACCGTGCTGACGCAAGCATGACGTCAGCACGACGTCAGCGCTGCGTTGACCGCGGTCAGATCCGATCTGTGCCGTCGGATCGAGATCCGACGGCCCAGGATCAATGGCATCGGGATCTCACCGGAGTTGGATGGCGGCGGCGATGTGGGCGTCCTCCGGCGGGGGCGACGGCGGCTTCCTCTCCTCCTCGGGGTCCTCTGAGTGGTGGCGGCGCTGGCTCCCGTGGCGAATCTCGCCGGCGGCGAGGTCTCCCGAGCGGCGGCGGTGATTGGTGGCGGCGGCTAGGGTTTTCGAGGGCGGCGCGCGCTGCACGAGGCGGTTTGGTGCGGACGTCGAGGCCCGGAGCGTGGTATATAAAGGCGGAGGGGGTGGCTTGGGCGAGGGGACAAGCGGGGCGAGGCCGTTGCGGATTGCGCGCGGCGGCGCGCGTATCCGGGACGAACTCCGGCGCGATGACGTCATCGCTGACGTCGTGGGCGGGGCCCACGCGTCAGCGGGCGCAGGAGGTTTTTTTTTTATCTAATCCTTCCGCGACGAAGAGGTACGAGCTGGGCTGGCCCATCTGCGCGTGCACTGCGCGCGCTGGGCTGGCTCGGCCGGCCCGTTCCGTTTCCTCTTTTTTTTATATAACAAAACTAAAATGTTTATAACTTTTGAAATACAAAGCCAAAATGCGTCAAACCAATTTCAAAATTTTTGAAATTTGAAAACCTATCACCCTAGCTCATTTTAAGGGGATTTTTTGGGAATATGAAAATAATAAAAAGGTTTGGCCTAAAATGCTTTAAAGAGAGTTTCTGTTTCTTTAAAACCTGAATTTGATTTAGGGCTTTCAAAAGCAACAAACAAAAGCAAATTTTTGAATTCATAGCATGCTATGCAGATGGTTTAAATGCAAAACATTCCAAATGTAAGATTTGGGTTGTTACAATATTGCACACAAACTTGCATCTTGGAAGCACGGACAATGTTGACGAAGGAAGTTTTTTTTTAACTGAATAAAAAAACCATTTTCCATTTTCGGAGTGTGAGAAATGGTTTTTTTTGTGAAGGTCCTACCACAAAATTGTTGCAAAACTTGGGGGATTAATTTTGTAAGCATGTTAGGACATGTGACATGAACAAATCAACAACTTGTTTTCTAATAAAAGATTTCCATCCACCTCTTTTGATACATCATTCAGTTCATCGACCGAATACAAATCATCCGGATTCGCCATCATACGTTCGATTGTGCTTTTGATATGCATATATGCACTCATGAGGAGCCATAGTCGGACTGTATGTTGGCGATACCTATTGTTTTGTTCTACATCCCCCATTAAAGGTTTGACAAAAGGTTTTATAAATTATTCAGTTCATCGTCGGAATAGAAATCATCCGGATTTGCCATCATACATCCGACCGTGCTTTTGATATCCATATGTGCACTCATGAGGAGGCAGAGTCGGGCTGTATGATGGCGACACTTGGTATGCCAACTCCTAGCTTTTGGTAACATCCCGACGCTCCGGAGCCCCTCCGTGGCGAAAAGTACACCTTATCAGTCGCCCAAATGAGTTTTAAAACATCATAAGTGAGTTGAATTTATCTTTTTGATCATTTCGACATATAACTTGCAATTTTCAGAATTTATTGAATTATTTGATATTTTCTCCAATTCTGAAAGGAATTAATTCAAATATGTTTGAAAGTAATATATTTAGTTAGTTTATACTTTTCTAAATGTTTTGGTATCTTCTACATATTTTTCTGATTATTGAATTAGCAAATATACAAATTCAAAATTTAAATAGGGCGGGAAAGTTTGCGAATATGAAAAAATTAAAAAACAGGGCATTCACCCTGGTTTTTCTAAATAACCGGGACGAATTCCCCTCGTCGTGTCGTTTCAATGTCCTAGGGCATCTGTACCGGTTGTTTAGAAAAACCGGTACAAATGGGCGGGGCATCCGTCCCGGTTATTGCGAACAACCGGGACGAATGAGGCATTTGCCCCGGTTGTTGGCAAAAACTGGGATGAATGCCCGGGACTTAATAGTTTCGCATTCCTCCTCCGCCCGCACTTGGTCATTTCGCAAAGGAACGGAGGAGGAGACACAGACGTCGCCAGTCTGCCCCAGCGCACCGTCGTCGCCGTCCGGCCGCCGTCCGCCACACTCGCGCCATCGCCGGTTTCTCACGGGTCTAGGGTGAGCGTCTGCACCTCCTAGCCCCCTTTCCCCCCTCTATTTTATGGTGACGCGATAGAAATCGTCGGCCGCCGCTCGCCATCGACGCCGGCATTGCTCCGGTGAGAAATATACGACAGCGCCGCCTCCTTTAGGTTCCTCTCGGTCCACCCTGTCGAATGTGTCCCTCCTTTCGCTCGCCAGTTCCCTGTAGAGAGCCGCCGCCGCCCGCCGTTGGCCATCGATGTCGGTGTTGCTCCGGTGAGAAATAGATGACCCCGCCGCCTCCTTTAGGTTCCTCTCGGTCCCCTTGTCGAATGCGTCTGTCCTTTCGCTCGCCCGTGCCCCGTAGAACTGCCACCGTCCACCACAGAGCCGCCGTGCAGTCCACCGGTGACATCAGTTGACGACGAGATGATGTCACGCGGGCCCCAGTTTCGCTTGCATGGCACCGCCGTATCCTTGGGCCCACTCGTCAGTGTGTGGCTCGGAGGCATACGGGTGAAAAACATTTCCGGCGGTCCCCTGTTTCCTTTGTGCGGCGCCACCGTGGCCCTGGGCCCTCAAGTCAGTGTGTCTGGCTTGGTTTCATATGAGTGTAAAAAGTTTCGGCTGATTTTAAAACAGCAAAACAGATTCAATTGATTACTTGTAAATTCCGTAGTAAATTGAAAAATGAACCAAATTTGACGATTCAAATTGTTGTGTGTTGACCTCAAAGAGCTCTATCCTCTAGTATCATTTTGACATGAAGTTTCTATATAATTTTAGCACTTAGTAAATTATTATAGAAATGATTTATTGAAAGTGAAAATTTGGAAATTCATAACTAGAGTTATGTTTTTTCAAATTGAGCAATTAAAGTGCCAAAATGTTTGTATTAACAAACTCTACATATCCATATTTTTTTATTACATAATTGAGATAATTTTATTCTCTGTTTTAGATCTAGATGGTCATTTGGGTACTTAGACATAATTTAAATTCTATAAATAATTAAAAAATGTTTTCTTAAGAAAAGTTGCTCCATTTGGTAACCTTATACCATAGAGACCAGCACCCCAACCACTTGACCATAATAGAACTATTTTTCTGCTAAGAAAATCAATTCCAAACTGTTTTGCTATTTTTTTAAACTGCTAAGTCATTTTACTTACTTGCAATTTTTAATTTGCAGAAAGTATGGACCCAAACATGAGAGACGAAGCCACGGAAGACATACTAGCGGATTATATCGGCTTTGTGAGACCAATGGGCCCTGAACCTACTCCATGGTCGCCCCAATCCAGGGGGCTACGTTGTTGTCGGGGTGGATGAGGTTATGAGCGGATTCAAGCCGGTGAAGCTCGACTATCCTGAAGGTGAAGACGGGGAGGTGACTGAACTTGGAGACACCAAGAACTTGGCCATTATATGGCCAAAGGAACACATCGTGCTTCCAAATTGGAAGCCAAAGCATCCTTCTTTGCCGCCTCAAGAGTAGTCTCCGTCGTCTTCGTACTCTCCGCCTCGAGCGCCGTCTCTATCACGTGCGTCATCTACGCCACCGCGTCAGCCGTCTCCACCCACGACCTCTCAGGGCAGCCAAAAGCGGAGGAGAACCACCGCATCACCAAAGCATCAACTGTCGCCCCTACCAAAGGTACCTCATCAGAATCTACCCAAGTTACTCTACCACTATACTGATGAGCATACCAAGGAGATCACACATTCTGAATACGAGGCATGGAAATCAAAGGAGAAGGCGCCTAAAGAGTCAGATTTTCCCCACACCGAAGAAGACAAAGCCCGAGCGTTGAAAATGGTGAAGACCCTTTATCAACCTGAGCTGAGGCTGTCATCGGACTATGAACGCTCTATTGAGAAGTCACCCAAGAAAGAAGTGCGGTCGAAGAAGAGCAGTAGCTCAAGCGGAAAGTGCGGGAAATCGGTTGAACAACTCGGACAACAGAAGAATCAATCCATCCACCCGCTCATAGTGCATACGAATACTGAGGTGGGGCCGAGCACGGGTGCAGGCGATCAAGTTGCCCAAAAGTTTATTGCACTGTACGGAGAAGCGGCCGCTGCTACGGGTGTGTCCATTCAGGAGTATATGCTGACCTGATCAAACTTCCCTGATTCTGAATTAGCCTACAAATACCGGGCATCCTCTATTCATACCCGGGGAGGAAAATGATCTACCAACTAAAATGCGTAGAGTGCATAATTGGTACATGCAAGCGTCGAAGGAATCAGGTGGCTACCAATGGGAGTTAGAAATGAGCATCACGGGTACGGAGAGAGGCTTATCCTTATTCATTTTCATGAATTATTTCGGCTATTCCAGCAGCAAGCCCTCGACAAATCAATCGTCAGTGCCTATTGTCTGTAAGTATGTATTTTTGTACTTAATTAAGTCTCTAGCTAGCTCACCTTGTTCATTGCATTTATAATAACACTCGCTATATTATAATTGCAGAATGAAGATTATCGAATGTAAAAGAGGACGAATATATGACATTGGGTTCATTGACCCATATTGGGTTAATCATAAAACTCTGGAAATATATCCCAAGGAGACAGGAGATGGTATTCTGATGGCGTTAAGGTTTCCCGCTCACAAGAGGGAAATTCTTTTTTGCTTACAACTTCAAGTGAGTGTTACTGTCTTGTAAACATTATGTTTTCCTTAGACGATGATAAGTGTATAACTGATGAGTTATGTTTGCGCAGCTTCCACTATATTCTGCTCATATTTGAAACTGACAAAGGAATAGTATCGGTAATGGACTCGAAAAATAAACCCAGTGAGATGTGGGCCGACATGCAGCAAACGATCCAACAGTAATTTCAATCTTTATGACACTATATCGACAACTTTCGTTCATTTTCTGATAACTCCCTTTGTTCATTTTCTTTGCCGGGCAGCGCTTGGAAACGGTTCACAAGAAAGGAACCTGGACCATGGAAAAAGGAGCTTAAATTTAAACATATTCCAGTAAGTACTACTAGCTAGATCGCCACATCTACTTGATTCTAATTTCGATACCGTTATAATGCTATATTATTATTTTTATTGAAACCATGTTCTTGTAAAGTGCTTGGACCAGGGAGACGGGAACCACTTATGTGGATACTATGTCTGCGAGTTCATTCGTCAGACGACCTGCGCCAAGGGAAGGGATTTCGAAAAACTTTGTGTACGTCAACAATCTCTTTTATCTTATTAATTACCATCTATTGACAATCCCTTATATATGTATTGACCACTCTTCTTTATATTAGATCGAACGGATGCGGGACGGTCTTCTCCCATGGGATCGCATACGAGGAACTCAAGAGGAAAATTGCAAATTCTTGGATGCAGAGGTCATAAAGCTAGAAGGAGAATACTATTACAGTTTCTCAAGTTGAAACTCGAATTCTTAGATGCATAGTATTTACCTGTATATTCGAGTCTTCGTGCATGTGGTGGTGTATTCGAGTACTTATGGGAAAGAGTACCTTGATGCATAGTACTTAATTGTATATTCGAGTCATGGTGCGTACTTAATTACTTATATATTTTTCAAGTATATATTCTAATCCGATCACCCGCTTCCCGATCGGTGGGGGAAGCCTCTTCTCCCCCTGGTGCCTACTACGGCTTCCCCCCGCGCTAGTGAGAAAAGAGCATCGCGTCCGCTTCCCGATCGGTGGGGGCAGCCTCTTCTCCCCCGGTGCCTACTACAGTGGAGGTTGCGGCCGCCGCATCGCTCAGGGGCCCTAGCTCGTACATATTATTGATTGGGACATCAACGACAGGGGGAAAGAGTACTTTCTCCCCCCCCCCCCCCCCCCGGTGCCCGGTAATAAAATGGAATATAACATACGAAACCCTTAAAGGAAAACAAGAAATAAAACAAATCTGCCGCGCAGAAAAATAGCCAAAATGCTGCCGCAGCAACGGGAGCATTTATAACGGTTGGTGTTAAGAACCGGGACGAATGGTCCTGGCCAAGGGCCAAGCCCTAAGAGACCATGTGGACGACCCATTCGTCCCGGTTTTAACACAACCGGGACTAATGGGGGGGCATTTGTCCCGGGGTCTCCATCCCGGTTGAGCAACCGGGATGAATAGCCCTTTAGAACCGGGACCAGAAGCCCTGTTTCCACTAGTGGCAGCTGCACAATGCAGGTCTTCGGGACTAGGCTCGGCTCATTCATCCAAGCCTCCACCGATAGGAATCAGATGTCCACCGGGACATGCATCTGCACCATATCACCGCCAAGATGGTTGACGAACTGCCCCACCGCAACGAGCTCACATGCCTCCTGCTGGAACCGCTCGAAGGTTAGCTTCGTCGGGTCCGGTAGCTCAGATCGCTCGGCACCGCTACCACAGCACCAGCGACTAAATATGAGTGGCTCTCCACCGGCGATGATGTGCCGGGACAAATGTAACATGGTGGTGCAGTCCTCCTCGGAACAGAATCGAATGTGAAAGTACACCGGCGGCGCACTAACATCCACCTTCACCTTCCTACGGGTGACTCCACATTGCGCGACCAGCGCAGCCAGGACTTCCTCAGGAGACAAAGGAGGGCGACGTCCTCCCACGATGACCTCGAGCGCGCGACCGTGCCACTTCGCCTCTAACTTCTCCATTGTACGCGTGCGAGCGAGCACGCAACGCCCTTGAGTCAACCGTAGTGCGGGCTCCCCAGTACGGAACATCTCCTCTGGGAACAAGTGGCGGGCAGCCATCAATGACGGAGACATCGAATACTCGCGCGCGATCTATGGATTTTGGTGGGCAAGAATGGGGAATTTGGGGTTTGATCCTGTTTCAGTCTGCGAGATGGGGATATGAGGAAATGGAGAATTTGGGGTTAAATCCTGTTTTAGTCTAAGTTTGACCCTTTTCTCAACACAAAATCTGCACTAAGGGCTCCAATTCTTGTTATAACATGTGCTCGATTTTGGTTTTATATGTACATATGGCATGCCCAAACAAAGTGAGGAAATAAATCCATTGGTCTGCCCCCTTCTGATGCCGTGAAGGGCTAAACAAAAAAAGTTGCAGTCAACACATGTCAAAGTTCCATTGAAGAGGGGGCTCCGGAGTAGGAATCCTTGCCATGCCTATATGGAGTAAAATCATGTCGATACAAGTGTGCTATGAGGTGATGAGAGCCAAGATCCCAACCCGAGGTGTGACTTTCACCCGAATCGCTTGCTATATATGCAGGAAGGATCAATACGTACACCTCAACCCCCTCCCCCTTCCGACGATCCCGGGGGAATACTATGACAACTCTGGAGCGTATGAATCCCACCCAAAACAAGGGTTTCCCATACCATGTTTGTTATAGTGTGGAATGGGCCTTCAATGCCCAAGATTCCCTCACTCTTTGTGTTAGGGCTCATCGGCGTCAGATTCTCTCTAATTGGTTCTAGGACTACTCAGAGCCCGAAACTCCCGGATCTGAAGGAACGTGGGGGGGGGGGATGTTGCCAAGATGTGGGCCCTGCCATTGTCTTGGGTGTTCCTTGGGCCTAATCAAACACAACCGGGAAATTAGTTCCAATTTGCTACCCCCTTCTGGCTCACGTAGAGGGGCCAAAACGACAGTTCCGTCATTTTCTCCAATGGGCCTAGGGTTTCTCCGTAGAGAGGCTTCGGAGCGTCTGAATCCCACCCAAGCATGGGGTATTCCATATCATGTGCGGTAGAGTGTCGGATGGATCTTGGATGCCCAAGATTCCCTCACTCTCTGTGTTTCGGCTTCACCGACGTCGGATTCTCTCTGGTGGGTTCGAGGACTAGTTAGAGCCCGAAACTCCCGGATCTAACGGAACGGGTGGAATCTTGCCAATAGGTGGGCCCTACCATTGTCTTGGGTGTTCCTTGGTCCTAATCTAACACAACCAAGCAATTATTTCCACTTTGCTACCCCCTTCTGGCTCACGTAGAGGGGCCAAATCGGTAGTTCCGTCCTTTTTCTCCAGCATGCCTAGGGGCGATGATGCCTCGTCTGCCACGTCATGTTCTTGTAGCACTTTTTTATGTAGTCGAGACGTGCCTGGCCGGAGAGACGTGGCGCCACCAAGACGAAGATGGCGTTGGTCTTCCAAGCTTCCGTGAGGTGTAAATTAGACAACGCGGGAGTGTTCATGCGGATAAGTGCGTGTGCGTCCTCCTCCATCAGCAGATTCTCGTCAGATGGAGGTGTGTGGGCACCCGCAGGGTTACGGGAGCTTGTTGGTGGGCCGCGCTGCATCGGCGTATGTGCATAGTGGAGGAGGAGAGAAGCTAATGGAGGAGTGGACCTTAGGAGTAGAGGAGGAGAGAAGCTAATGGGGAGTGGACTTTAGGAGTGGAGGAGGAGAGATGCTCGTCCCCTTAAAATTTAACTCCAGCCAAAATAGCTCTCCACGGTACCGTGCATTAACGACTCAGTCGGAAAGACGGGACATCGCCACAGTTCTGACAAGCGTGCTCTTTTGCCTGAGAGAGCCAGCTTTGGCGCTAGCTAGCTGTTGCATGCCATGTCTGCAAACTTTGAGCTAGCTAGTTGTATGTCGCACGAGACGTGCACACTTTGCCTCCTTGCGCTGCGTGTTGTGCCTGCGTGACCCGTTGCGTCTTGATCCGAATGCGTGCCTGCGCGCGTGCCCGGCCATATGCATGCATGCCCATGCCTCACTTCTGCCTGCATGCGTTGCCGGCTAACTGTGGACTGCTGGGTCAAAGTCGGCGCCGTCTGTATGCGTACTAGCCCGTGCTACATGTGTGTTGCTCTGCACCTGCTTGGCTCGGTCCTTTGTGTGT
Organism: Alopecurus myosuroides; assembly: GCA_028641055.1. Taxonomy (NCBI): domain Eukaryota; kingdom Viridiplantae; phylum Streptophyta; class Magnoliopsida; order Poales; family Poaceae; genus Alopecurus; species Alopecurus myosuroides. The sequence continues at coordinate 463,875,748 of CM054058.1, forward strand.
GCTCATTGTCATCGCTGCGCCTGGACAGCAAATTCAATGGTAAAGGCCGGCCTCGACACTAATTAATGGTGTTTGGCGATCCGCTGGCCGGCCTCTCCCTGCCGCTATATTACCCGATATGTGCATTTGGAGGTCCTCTACAAAACACACCCCCTTCATCACCACATCTCAAATAGATAGCTAGTGCAAAATACAAGAGGTCAGCTTTGTGCTCTCAGAGCGCGCCATGGCTTGGACGACCATCAAGCTGATCGGGGAGGAACCGCTCCAGGTCGCACACCAAGTGGAGTACGTAGGCCCCAACGGATATGACCTCTCCGACATGGTGCAGTTCTTCACCGCTAGTGGAAATATCTCTGTTTGGAGCGCCGCGCACATCGTGCTTGGCGCATGTTCATCATCGACCACGGCAAGGATGGCGGCAGGGTCTACGCCGGGTTTTGAGAGCATGACTCTGGAGCAAATCTGCATGGCGGCCTCTGCTGGCTGAATGACACCATGGTGTGTTGCGTCCAGGTCAACCGTTTTCTCCTATAGAACGAGTTCGTCCCAATGGTGTGTCCGGTTGTTCGTGTCTTTCATCGCGGCAACTAGTGTGCTTATAGAGCATATGTGTAACTTGCTATGTCGTCAACTTGTCGTGTTTTCCTTGTCGACACGTCTGTGTGTTGTGATTGTGTTTTGCTACTTTCTAATTAAGTTAATTTGTGTTGTGTTGCAAGTACTCAGTTATCTGTAGTTCTTTAGTTACTGTTGGTTTCACAGAGAACCGTTCTGCGTATTCTAATGTGTTTTATGCCTAACGACCTCAAATCCAAAATTATTTCATACTTATTTATTTCCTCACAAGTTCCCTTAAGAAAATTATTGTATAAATGATCAATTTGTTTAAGTCACCCATACACATATGACGGCTAGCATAGTTTCCCGCACTTCCGCCAAAATTTCGCGTCCCTCCGAAAATTTCGCGCCAGGACAGCCCACCCAAATTTTTTCCAGCAAGAATATTATTTCTCAGCCCTCCCTGACACAATGGTCAAACTTTATCGCGGAGTGCATTTCTGTAATCATTCCGAAACCCTCCCTTATCCCCTCGGCCCTCGCCCAAAGAATCAACTACTCCCCCTTACCCTCTAGTCCACGTCCTTCTAGACCAGATCCCATCCTCTTACACATCTTCATATAGCTCTCTTGCCAGATCCCCACGTCGTCGTCGAGATCCCCATCCAGATCTGCCCCATGCCGCCTAGGTCGCCGTCTAGGACCCCCACCTCGCCGTCGTGCTCACCGGTCTACCACATCGTCACCAACCTCTGCGTCGTGCTCACCGATTTGCTACATCGTCACCAACCTCGCCGTCATGCTCACCTGTTTGCCATATCGCCACTAACCTCACCATCGTGTGCTCGCTGCTGTGCCTTCTTAGTTTGATCCTTCATATCTTTGATGCAATTAATCTCTCTCTAAATTGTTTGATCGATGCTTCTTAATTATCCTCTTGCTTTCCTAATGTTTGATGTAATAAATCTCTCTAAACTATTTCTCTTTTAGTTGTATGATTGATGGTTCCTTATATTCGTCTTTCTTCTTAGATTTGCATTTATAACTTTGTATAGTGGCAAACAGGGGCTTGTCCATTTCTTAATTTTAACAAATCTGTAGCGGAAATGGGTGTGTTGCCCTCCTGATGCTCCTTTTTTTAATTATTTGCTTTCCTGGGAGAGTTGTAACAAAAGACTGCATGGTTTCTTTTAATGGAAATCGGAAGGGGGACCTTCTTGCTTAACTTGTATAAAAGCGTATCCAGCTTTAGTTTTCTTACTTTCAGCATGTATACTATTAGGTTTAACGTCACTTTTCTTATGATCCTATCAGTCTTAGTTACAATCCGAATTTATATTACTTATACTGGACTGTTCTTACAGGATGACTACACCCCATAGAAGAAGAGCATGCCAGAACTATCATGGCAAACAATGCAAGGATGCATTAACTGGGTGTAAAGTATTTAGCAACTCTTTTTCCATGTCCTACTGTATTCACACTAAAAAAGATCAAGAAGGAAGACTCTGGATCTGAGTACACTCCCGAGGATGATGTTGAAGAGGAATCAGATTCCAGTGAAGCAGACTGGTCATGTGAATCACTATCCAGTGTGGAAAATGAGCTGTAGGTTATTCCCTAATTCGGCAGTTCAACATTCTTCCATGATATCACAACAACTAAGGTACAATTCTTAAAACACTTTAAGTAATAAAAATTTCCTTTATTGAAAAAAACAACAACTAGGGCGCAGCTTACTTATCTTGTGTTGAACAGTTTGATTACTGTTGTGCCATACATTTAATGCTACTTCATCTATTCCATACCATAAGACGTTTTTCCAAGCTAATTAAGGTTGTGTTGTCATTTCAACATGGTTTCCATATATATTCCTGACATGCTTGACATCTACTAGGTCATTACAGACACGCTTCTTTAATTTTCATGTGCTACTTTTCATCTATTTTCTGTACATTTCTCGCCCTCTGTTAGTTTCATCTATTTTCTGTACATTGCTGGTCACCTGCTAGTTTTATCTGTTTTCAGCACATACTTATAATCTTCTATTTAATCTATTTTCTTTGCATGCTTTTTAGGAAAGCAAGAAAAGGATGATATCAAAATTTGCTTCAAAGGATGATGATGATACTTTAGCTATCATGTTGGATCGTGGAAAGCATACTTTATCGAAGAAAGCCCGTGTGGAAACAAGTATTTCAAGGTTTGAACTTGAACTGCAAACTAATGTTCAGAGAGGGGCAATCCGAATATGCGCAACACAATTTCTGATTTGAGCCCCGCCAATGCAGAATCTGAGCGAATGAGGCTCCGGTTTGCATTTGAAATGGAAGAAATGCGAAACGAACAAACGAGCTAAAAACCTACCAACAAGAAGGAGTTGCGCTACTTTAGTAGTTGGTTCAACGCCTATGTGGTAATTGAAACTGTGGTCGTGTTGCTGAAAACTGAAATTATGTATGTTGGTTTGTTTTTCTGTAAAATATACCAGTACTGCTTGAATTTCTGTATTTGATGCCTGCTATGTGGTTTGCCTCTCTGCATACGGAACATACAAAGGTCAATTTGAACGATGATTTAAGCACCCATCTGGCACGAAAACAAACGTCGTAGTACTGCAATGTAAAAAGAGGCCTAAATCAGGGTACGTGGTGTCGTATGGCACGCACATGTGTCATTTTATGATTGGGCAGTTACACAACGAAACAAAACGGCACGGAAAAGGCGGCATGTGGCACCGTGCGTTTGGCACACGTGGCGTCGCTATGCCGCTTGCTTCGCGTTGAAAAAAAATACGTCACCGCATAGCCCACGACGACCGGAGATCGTCCCAGAAAAAGACCACGCGGCGACCTATGATTGCTCCACGTGTCTTTGTCTTGTTGCGTCATCTCATACCACAACGCTATTAGTTCGTTGCAGGTGGCGTCCACATGGTTTCACCTGATTTGTCGAGGCTGCGACAACTAAAAAGTCATGAACGGGATCGGTGGTTATGATGTCATGAACGGAAAAGGTGATGTCATAACCGTGGCCTTAACAATATCTAATATTGACAGAAAAAATGTTGCAATCGTAATGATGTAAGTTGCATGTAATGTGACGTCAACTGATTAGGCTAACGACGTCAGTTAATCCTTTGCCACGTGTCAGCTGACAATAACAAAATAAAAACGTTGCCGCTTATTGGGCCGTGACCGGACGACCCAGCTGCTCGTGACGATTGTCTGAACGTTGCGGACAGCCTCGGCGTTCTCCGGGTCAAATTAACGTCGCAGAATCGTCCATGACAGTCGATTAAACACGTTCTCGTTCCGCTGCGGATTGCCCTCAGCGACGTTTTGGAGCTCATCTGCAACGTTATTTAAATGTCCCAGATCGCGAGGAATTTAGCAGTGCAAGCCTCCGCCAGAGGTGTTGCCTTACGATAGGACTCATGAGGAGAATGCTGCGTGGGTGGCTGCGGACATGAAACGTCAGATGTCTATGTGGGGAAAGAAACCCGCCTCACCGCCAAAAAAGCCAATCGATCCGGCAGTACGGAAACACTTTAAGGATCTATTGCATATGTCATCCCAAGTTCACCTAGATCTAAAAGATCACTATGAGTTTGGTTTATCGAATATTCATTCCAAAGAAAATAAGAAGGGGACCACAATTCCCCATCTCGGGGAGCAAAAAAACAATCGGCCTCCCCGCTCAAGGTGTTACCCGTCGCACAGAAACCCTCAGAGGAAATTGATATGGATGAAGTTAGGAGGTTTGCCGGAGATTGTGGTATGACTGTTGAGCAAATGCTAAGCGGTCGCGAAGGGTCCTTCCCAATTGCTGATCCCCCGGAGCATGAAAATAAGAGCCGGGGAAGTCTCTCGTAAATCTGAGCTTCTCGGATCTCTATCAACACTAAAGCGTCAACTGTACGAGTGGTACTTGAAAGCCACAAAAGAAGGGCTAGATGCACTCATGGTCAAATTTACGGAGGAGCAAGTCTTCCACGACGACTCGATCTCTATTTATCTTGCAGATTTTTTATAATCTAGACGGCCTCGATAAATTGATCATCAACGCCTATTGTCTACAGGTGATTAATTTATTTCTTTAATAAATCTCTACCTCAGCTTGTTCGATCATTGCTTCTTATTATCCTCACTGTACGATATAAATTATGGAGATTGAAGATTCGGCAATGTCAAGGAGGCGGTGGCATTGGGTTCATTGACCCATATGTCGTCAATGTTGTAATGCTAGACCAATACCCTAGAGAATAACATGAATATGTTTTGGAGAAACAATTTTACTATAGTGAAATACTATTTCCTTACAGACACGGGTGAGTGTTACTGTCTTCTGCATATTCCTACAGATTTCTATTTTCCTAACTCAATTTTAAGTGTATTTATGAGTTATGCATGACTATGTATATAAGCATGTGCAATTTTCACTGGATTCTTCTCTACATTCACGTTGACATCGGAGTAGTTTATCTCATGGACTCTATGAATAAAAAAAAAGAGGTGTACACGTCCGTGAATTAATATTCAACTGGTAAGTTCAATCATTATCGCACTATACCGTCCCCTTTTGTTCAGTCATTATCGTATGATGACGAGAGTGGCTACAATGAACCCGGCGATAGGTGCTCCCGGCTATTTTTTAAAAAAAAAAAATTGATTTAAACCACTTTGTCAAAGTTAAACAAATCTGCAAAAATCAAATGTATAGGCAATGCAAATCCAATGCATGGCAAGTGAGTTTCGTGATGAATTTCTATTTAAGTTGGCCACTGATAAAAAAGAAAAAAATTTCATTGCTGCAGTATTGCTATTTAGCAGTGTATATACGTAATAGATTTGTCTTTTTACACAGGCCAAATGAAAAATCATTTCTTTACATGATTTTGTACTATTGCATAATACATGTGTATGTATGCTCCTAATTTTTTGCCGAATTTTTGAACCATTGGAAAATCAATTTTCTAGGCAGGAGCATTTATACCCAGGTTCAAATGACTATTTTCCGTACGATGACCCCTTTATTGCTTTTTTCTTTGGCGGACAGGGCTTGGAAGCGGTTCAGAAAGCAACAACCCGGTCTTACGCTAATAGGAAGTTGATACATTCATCGTAAATAATACTTGCTAGATTCACACATCTCTTTAATTGCTTGAGCATTATTTGACCGAATTCTATTTCTTGTAAAGTGCCGTCAGCAGCTGGTGGGAACAATTTTATGTGCATTCTTTGTCATGGAGAATATAAGAAAGATCCCGAATGAGTGGAAGATGAATATAAAGACTTTAACGATTCACGACATGCGGGAGGAGCTCCTACCGTATGACCGCCTAGAAGCTATTCAAGAGGAATTGGCAGGATTTTTGGTTAAGGACGTCATAAATTCAAATTCAAAGGGAGCACACCAGTATCGACAATGATCTCCATACATGTAGATGGTCTCCATGAAAATGATCTCAAATGTACAAGTCTTAATGTATAGGTGGATCTCAATGTAATGATCTCCATGTAATGATATGTATAAATGTTGTCAATGTGAAACTAATATAATATATATGTCATTTACGCACAAAACTCTCCCAAATACTCCTACCGCGGCTGAGAAAACACCCCAAAACGTTGTCGCGGCAAAAAACTGCCGAAAACATTGCCACGGCAGAAAACAACCCGAAACGATGTCGTGCGGCTGCCACGTGTGGGAACCTTTATCCCCGGTTCGTAATACGAACCGAGGCTAAAGGGTGACCACTTTGGCCGACTCGGTTGGCCAGCCAGTGCGAAAGGGGGTTACCAACGGGGCAAATGACCTGTATTCTTGTAGTGCATGTGCATTAGGGTGAGTCTAAGCAGCTCTTCCGACGCGCGGTGTGGTCGATCCAGTGTTGCTGCAATGGAAGTAACGTTCACTAATAGCTCGTGCACCTTCCTTCCTTTGACAAAGACCGTGCACAAGGGTCCATGATATTTTCGACCGATGTTCGATTTTGGATCCGCTTCCACTATTCATAGTTGATCTTTTTATGATACCGTGATGAGCTTTCAAAACAAACCATTTTTTAATGATTTTTCTTATGAGGGCGTCTTTTGTTTACTACCAATGTTAATCAAGATACGCAAACAGAAATTTGCGCCGAGATGCTGACCGGCTAGATGTTTTTGTTTCGGAGCGCATTAGTTGTAGGATAAAATGTTTTATCACATCAATGTAATGCATGTTCCATCCCATGCAACAACCCATCGGGAGACACTGAATTATTGACCATTTCATTCACATCGAATCCAGATGCATTGATAACACTTATTTGATGTAAAATCTTACATTCTCACTAGCACATATTGGGCACTAACATGATTTTGAGTCCTCTCCTATGGATTTACGATAGGATCCATGAGGATCGACGCTGCCAGTGGTATGTGTTCGCGGCAACAGCAAATTTGTGAACTTTGGCAGGATGCATCTTCGCTGAAACCTAAATGAGTGCATTCCTCGCCTCATAATACGTCCGAGCAACCAGGAAGGAATAGGTTAGTGCATATGTTTGCAAAAAAAATAATTCAAAGGCGTCAACTGTGTTTGTTCTACAATCTAGATACCTGCACCGCAACTTTTGGTGATATAGCAATATAAAATGAGAAATAGAACCTATTGCATTTGAAAAGGACAACAAGGTTGTGCCCATGACTACAAGCACCGCCAAGCAGAAAACCCTCCAATCTTGTAATGCGATCTTGGCTTAACGCAAACATTGTCTTTCCTACTTGTTTATGTAGTATGATGGAGTACATATTAATATCACATCAATAACAATAAATTGATACCCACCCATTTCTACCGATAATTAATTGACATCCTGCAATATCATTAACATCACAATAATATCTGATTAATACGTTCCAATTTCCACCAAGCTATTATTTGACATCTTGAAATAAGACTGAGATAAGATACCCAAATCATAAATTATAACGATTCATTTATTTCTTTTTGCAAAAAATTACACCATCTATTAGTAAATCATCCACAGAGGTCCAAAAAACTCAAAAATTATTAAAAAACAAATAGGTCCTTGAACCACCTAGCGACGACTATGAACACTGGAGCGAGCCAAAGACGCGCTGCCTGGCCCCTCCCTCACTGGAGTCTAAAAACTTTTCATGGAAGAGCTTCTTGTAGTGAACAGAAGCGAAAGTGATGCTAAGGCCCCGAAGAGACCAAACATCAAAGCAGCCACCATTGTCGTCAAAGATGAGAACAATAGATCGGAAGAACCTGACCTGTAACCACGCCGACGAACATGAAAATCATCCAAATCTCTGGATATCCGCTAGACATACAACTCCATGAGCCCTCCCTTAGTGCTCAACGCACCACCGGAGATGGATATGGCTGGGAGGATCTTATGACACTGGGATGCCGCGCTACCTCATCACCCGGATGAGTACTCATAAATTAGCTAAAAGAGCAAATGGGAACCCTCCCGTCCTAGAAAGCCATCAAAGGCAGGGGAAAAGCGTTCTTGACGTCGAGCTGGCGAATCCTCCATTTGGAGGAGAGAGCGATAGAGAGGAAAACCCGGATGGTAGCTGATTTAACCACCGGGCTAAAGTTCTCATCGAAATCAATGCCGTGCTCCTGGGAGAAACCACGCAGCACCCAACGTGCTTTGTAGCGGTGGAGGCTACCATCGGGTTTGAACTTGTGGCGAGAGACCCACCTGCCGGAGACGATGTTGGCATTGGCGCGGGGGTGTGTGTGTGGGGGGGGGGGGGGGGCGTACAAGATCCCACGTGTTGTTGGCGAGAAGAGCATCGTACTGGTCGGTCATAGTCGCCAGCCAGTTCGGGTCTTTGAGGGCACCACAGACGGACTTGGGGACGGGCCATGGAGCGTTGACGTGAGCAACATGCAGGTTGAGACATTCGCGCGGGCCAACAATCTTTCTAGCCTGACAGCGGGTGATCATCAGACGGACAGGAGGCGGTGGTGATGGTCGTGGCATAGCTGTGGTCGAGCTGGACGCGGAGATGCGGAGCCAGAGGCTGCGTAGTCGCCAACATCGTTGCGAGACACAGTCGTGGGAGAAACCTCATGGGCCAGCGTATGCCTAGCCAAGGAGGCGGGTGAGGTGGAGGAGACTGGCGTGTGGTCCGGTGTGACCGGCGAGGAGGAGCCCGAGACAGCGGGGGCGTGGGCCGGTGAAACCGGTGCATGGACCGGCGTGCGCGGCGTCGCTGGATCAGGTGCTGAGGAGCCTGGGCGTGGTCCAGCAGACCGACGCGGTCCAGCGTGCATCGGTGGCACGGGAACCGGGGCGAGCACGTCGATCAGATCTTTGGCCGGAGGAGGTGGCGAGGGCTGCTTCAGGTTAGACACAGAAAAATCTTTTGCAAAAGGAAACCGAGTTTCGTCAAAAATCACATGCCGAGAAATAATGATGCGACGAGACTCGAGATCCATGTAGTGGCAACCACGATGATTAGAGGGGTAACCAAGGAACACGCACGCTCTTGAACGGTGCGACAATTTGTTAGGCATGGTGGCTGAAAGGTTTGGGTAACATAAACAACCGAACGTACGAAGGAGAGTATAGTCGGGTGTTTTGTAAAAAAGAGCGAACTAGGGACAAGATGAAGTGAGAGCTTTGGTGGCTAGTCTATTCAGAAGATAGGTGGCCGCATGAAGAGATTCAACCCAAAATTTGGCGGGAATTCTAGCTTGAAATAAGAGGGTGCGTACTACTTCGTTAATATTGCGAATTATGCATTCAGCTTTACCATTTTGTGGGGAAGTGTATGGACACGAGAAGCGCAGGAGAATCCCGTGTTTGACGGAGAGTTCCTGGAGAGCGCGGTTGTCGAATTCACATCCGTTATCGCACAAAATGGCTTGAAAAGAGAGGATGCGGCGACATAAGCACGAAAGTTAGATAAAAGAGAGAAAACTTCAGATTTTTGGCGTCGGGGATGTGTCCACAAGTAATGAGTGAAATCATCTAAATGACTAGAAAGTATTTATAGCCAGAAACACTCTCGATAGGTGACCACAAATCACAATGTATTAATTCAAAGGGTCTATGAGCACGAGTAGTATAAGCTGAAAAAGGTAAACGAACATGACGGCCAAGTTGACATGCATGGCATAAACTAAAGTACTTGGCACTTTATTAATGGGGAGCGATGACGACAAAACGAGGCACCGGAATGCGTCAGTGTCGGGGTGACCAAGACGCCGATGCCATGGAGTGGAGTCGGCGGTGAGGGTGGCGAGGGCGTGCGGCAAGGAGGTGACTGGCTAGAGATCACCCGAGCTACTACACCTGAGGATCACAGCCCTGCCCTGGGATCCTTCACAAAATAACCCCAAGGGTCCACTGAACATAAGTTGTCAATAGTAAACTAACGAACATAAATTAGATTTTTAACTATACGGGGAGTGACAAGGACATCACGAAGAGTAAGACGACGAGAACTATGTGAGGAAGTAGGGAGAAAGGCATGACCGGAGTGAGACGCAGGAATAGAGGAACCATCTCAGACCATGATATGTTTATGTGGAGGATTGGAAGAGAGAAAATGGAGGTTACCAGCATCCGAAGACATGTGAGCACATGCTCTAGTGTCCATGACCCACTCCGCGGGTGTCGCACCCTGACTTCTAAGGGATACTCACCGCACGAACTGGATAGAAGATGCTTGGATTATGGGGCATAACTGCTCCCACGTCCCAGCTTCCTGGTAGGCCTGCGCTTATGCGCGACAACACAAGCTCTGCTATTCCACCGTCGATGTAAACTATCCACTAGAAATCACAGGCACTACCATTGACGTACTTCATAACAAACACGCACGGTACGTCAACAGTTTTGAACGAATGATAATCACAACATATCTCTAAGACACAAAAGATTGAAATAAAGTTGCAACTGGCCTTCACTAAGGCAGAGATAGCAGATACAATCATCCAGAGGACACATGTCCCAACATAGCATTCATTACATCAGCGGAAGCAATCAAAGGTGTCTGAGTACAGACAAAACCAAAGGCTTAAGAAGCCGGAGGAAATAAAGCAAACGAAGCCCATCCACGAAGGTTCTGGATCCTGCCCTGGTCCAGCTATCTACTCGTCTGCAGCGTCGTCAAACTCCACGAAGTAGCCGTCCTGGGAAGCATCGTAGCCGTAGTCGTACTCTGCGTAAACCACAGCCCCAACGGGGTCAGTACATCCAAGTACTGGCAAGCAAGACTCACAGTTCATCAAAGAGTTACCCGTCAACACAAGCATAGATGCTTGGGATCAACGGAAGGAAGGGGTGTTATAAAAGTTGCTGCTGTCTGCGCTAACCAACTACAGAAAATAACTACAAGTTCCGGCTAACAGAATAAGATGAGATCGAGGATTGTAACCAACTGAAAGATAACTTCAACCAAACCCATCCTGGATCTCGCCCCTTATCCAAAGAAGCAATCCGAGGATAACTCACACAGTTGTGATCAGGTGAAACAAGTTATTGTGTGAATAACCTATTACTAGTCAAGTTATTAATCAGTGGGTGAATCATGATTGATCATTAAGTTGAAGTTATCCTGAGTACTTGTTAGCCATTACTTTCACCAAGTAATCCATAACCGCGGAAAACACGGCTTCTCGAGAAGATTATCCCTGCAGGGTTGCACCAATTTGGCCGTACACTCATGAATATCCCGCCAGATGGGATGCCTCCCACCAAGCGGGGCACTCAACACAACCAACCATTCCTCGCATCAAGCCCAAAGCACCTTGGGCGCACGGCTAATCGAGCCCAGAAGAAAATGGACCCTCATAGCACTCTAAGAACGTGTCCCCCTATATGCCGACTACAAAAGTTCCACCCTGCGATGGGCTCGCAAAAACATGCATGCGGCAAATAGAAAGCACGAACTAAATGAGATGATTTGGACGAGATGCGAATCAGGTCAAGTTGAGGGGGGCGCCCATACTCGCTTCCCAAATGCGGGTAGTGCGCTCATCATGGATCAGTAGACAAGACCCTTTTCCTATTAGGGTCGACACTAGCAGGCTTCAAAACCTCTCATGGGCCTCCTGCCGGTGCCTTATCATCAAATTATTGTTATTACCATTAGCAATTAACAGGATTGATTGATTAACATCGAGCCCCGGTACAAATAATAGATAGTAAAAGTAGTAACCGACAACAGACTCAAGTAAAAGCAACCCTAAGCATGCTAGGTAGAACAGGCACAAGCAAAGGCTGTAGGTATGGAGGTGAGGCAGTATCATTGGTTCAGGGTATCATGTGATAGGTTCGGAGAACAAGCAACGATACATAGGGCTAGCAATAATAGACAAAAGGATAGTATCGACAACAAGTGTGGAAAGGAACTCGATGATTCATGTGAGTGATAACTTGCCTGGCAGCTCAGTATCGTACTGGGCTAGGTCCTGAGAAGTGGTGTCGTAAGGATCGTCGGTCTCAACGTAGTCGTCGTCTAACCGAGAAGAAGCAAACAAACAAAACAGGGATGTAAACAAACATTGCCATGGCATTGTGCACAATCAAATATGATGCATGACAATTTAATAGTTGCAATAAAATAAACTACTTGATATGATAACACAATTTAAATGGACTGATATGCAACTGTGAGTTGCATATGAAAAGCCCATGGGATTTGGTTAGGTTATTTGTTTTCCAACTAATCAACAGGTGATAATGGTTTAGTATGATGCATGCAAAAGGAAAACAGCAAAATAACAACATTAGAACCAAATTAGAAAAGGTTGTAGCAATTTAGAAGTTTGTTATTAATTTAGGAAAATTTTGAGTGCATTAAAGGTATCACACAAGTAGTTGTTGTTTTCAACCATTTAAAATGTTCAAAACAAATAACAAGGTTGATATTTGAAAAGAACATCAAATTCTGGTTGGATTACATGTTTCACATTTTGAAATTGGACTTTGGATTATTTAATTATGAATTAAACAAAATTAAACAATTTTTAATTGAATTAAACAAGATTTAAATAGTTTAGGCAATTTAAATTGTTCAAACCAGAAAACAAAATTTATATTTGAATAGAGCATTCAAAAAGGTGTGAAAAACATATTTTATTTGAATTATTTGGACTTAAGAATAATTGGTTATAAATTACTACAAATGGCATTTGAATTATTTGAATTTGAATTTAATTTGCATTTTGAAAATTCAAAACAGAACACAAATTGAATAATTGGAAAGATTATAAAATTTGGATCAGAATAGATATAAAGTTTGTATTTATTGGAATTGTAAAATGAAAGTTATTTAATTTTAAAGTTTGGCTTTATTTCTGCTATTTAAAAGAGATAGAAATAAAAACAGATGCGATTTAAACTTTTGATACCGCACGGTTTTCTACCCCTTAGCCTCTGCCCGTGGGCCAGGGGGACAGCGTGGCGCTGTGACACGGCTAGGAGGTGACAAGGCACCACGGTCTATGACCAGTGGGCCCTGCTGCGCGGAAGAAAAAATCGAGCAAAAAGGTTGCGCCCGCGGGGATCGATCCCGGGTCGCTGCGTTGCGCTGCGCTAGACTGAACCACTAGGCTGCGATTCGCTTCGTTGACAGAAGAGCGACGCAGGGAGGAAATACTTCAGATCCACGGTTAACTGAACTGAAACTGCAACGCGCCGGTTCTGAACTTTGACAGAACCGAGCTCGACGCCGGCGTTTGGCTGCTGCTCGCTGCGGCTGAGCGCTGCGGGGACGTGCGCATGTGCTGGTTCTACGGGGAAAAGCCTGGGCGCGCGCGGTGTGTGCACAGGGAGGAAGAAACAGGCGCGGTGATCGTCGGAGGGGTGCTCACCGTGAGCTGCTGGCTTGCCGGAGAAACGCGGATGGCGGCGACGATCTGGGGTAGCTACGGCTCGGTGGCGGTGTTGTAGACGTAGAGGGCACCGTGGGCTCACGTTTCCCGTGGCTAGCTAGCGCTGCTAGCCATCGGCGACGGCGAGCGGCGGAGAGATTCAGAGGGGTGGCGCCGGTGTTCAGCACGGAGGAGGAGGAAGGTGAGAGCGATGGCGGCTGCGGCGGAGCTAGAGGGGGGTAGCTAGGGTTTGCGGCCGAGAGGGGACGCCGGGGTGGTTTTAAGGGCTCCATGGGGGGCTGTACGGCGGCCATCGGGGGGGTCTGGGAGGAGATCAACGACGGGGCGGAGCTCGTACTGTCGTCGTCAGCAAAAGGGAGGAGGTGACAGCGACGTGGAGAGGGTATCGGGCCTCCAGGGGGTTCTGGGCTGGGCTGGTCCAGCTGCTGCTGCTCTCCTCTCCCCCCTATCTTTTTTTTTATTTTTTTTTTTGCACTGATTTTTTTTTTTTGTAGTTGAGCAAAATGAAACAAAGCAAAGGTGTTTGTGTTAAAGAGGATTTGAAAAAAAAAATAGGGTAAATTTATTAGTGGAAAATGCAACCTTTTGGTAGTTGTTGTTTTCAAAAATTTATTTGTTTGTTTGTTGCTTTAAAATTAAACCAATTTAAATGAAAATTGCAATATTATTTATTATTGGAAAAACAAGGCAAAATCAATAGGGTTTCCCCTATAGTTTTAAAAAGGATTCAAAGAATTCCAAATAGTGGTGAACTTTATGGATTTAAGAATGAGAAGGTTTGAGAAATGGTTTGAGCTTGGAAAATGATTTGGGAATAAGTGTTTAATTGAATAGTTGATTTAAGCAACAATTTAATAGATGAATTATAAAGGAATTAGTTGGAAGCAATTGATGTTTTGATTTGCAAATCTTTATTTGAAAGAAAGTAACAGACAAGTGTGAAAACAAAGGTTGACAAGTTTGGATTTCATTGTGGAAACAATGCAAACAAATGAAACAAAAACAATGAAATGATGACATGATGCATTGCTTGAAATAAAACAAGGAATCAAACATTCTAAGGGTTGTTTTCATACTTGGATGTTACAAAACGCCCCCCCTTGAAGGAATCGCGCCCCGAGATTCCCTACTGAGAAATGAAAAGGTCCGGATATTTCTTGCGAAGATCCTCTTCGGTCTCCCACGTTGCCTCTTTATCGGAATGATGCGACCATTGGACTTTCAAGAACTTGGTGCTCTTGTTGCGAGTTTTACGCTCGGTCTCATCGAGAATACGAATAGGGTGCTCCTCATAAGATAGATCTTCTTGCAGCTCAATGGAATCATGATCAACTGCACGATCTGGATCTTTGAAACACTTCTTGAGTTGTGACACGTGAAACACATCGTGCACCTTGGATAGCTTTTCTGGAAGTTCAAGACGATAAGCATTTTCTGCACGTCTTGAGAGGATGTTGAAAGGACCAATGTATCTTGGTGCAAGCTTTCCTTTCACACCAAAACGATGAGTGCCTCTTAGGGGAGTTACACGGAGATATGCCTTATCACCAGGTGCATAGATCATATCCCTGTGCTTGCTATCATAATAGCTCTTCTGACGAGACTGAGCAATCCTGAGATTGTCACGAATGATACGAACTTTCTCCTCGGCTTCCTTAACAATGTCAGGGCCTAAGAGTGAACGTTCACCAGCTCCAGACCAATTGATTGGACTCCTGCATCTGCGACCATACAGCGCCTCAAAAGGTGCCATGCCTAGGCTTGCCTGGTAGCTGTTGTTGTAGGAGAATTCAGCATATGGAAGGCAATCCTCCCATTTCATGCCAAAGGAGATACCACATGCTCTGAGCATATCCTCGAGAATCTGATTGACTCTTTCGACTTGCCCCTGAGACTGAGGGTGATAAGCTGTGCTGAACAGAAGTTTAGTGCCCAATGCTTCTTGAAAGCTTTTCCAGAAATGAGAAGTGAAGATGCTTCCACGGTCTGAGCTTATTTCCAATGGTACACCATGAAGAGGAACAATCCTTGCTGTGTAGAGCTCTGCTAACTAGCTAGCTGAGATAGTTTCCTTGACAGCAAAGAAGTGAGCAACCTTAGTGAGACGATCAATAACAACGAAGATTGCATCGTTGCCTTTCCTGGACTTTGGAAACCCAGTAACGAAGTCCATTTCAATCATGTCCCACTTCCAGTCAGGAATTTTCAGAGGTTGGAGTAGACCTGCTGTCTTTTGATGGACTGCCTTAACACGTTGACAAACGTCGCATTCAGAAACGTATTGAGCAATTTCACGTTTCATGCCAGACCACCAATACAGAGTCTTTAGATCCTGGTACATCTTTGTACTTCCAGGGTGAATGGATAGAGGAGTTTCATGAGCCTCCTTGAGAATGATATTCTTGAGACTTTGAATCTGAGGAACTGCAATGCGTCCTTCGAAGAACACAGTTCCCTTGTCATCAATTGAGAAGGACTTGAATTTATCACTGCCCTTTTTGATTTGCTCTACCATCTTCTTTATTTCATTATCACGAAGTTGTTCGGAACGAATCTTTTCCTCGAGAGTTGGGCTGGCTGTCAAGCTAGCAAGGTATCCTTCAGGAACAAGACCAAGGTTCAGCTTCTGGAATTCTTCATGAAGTGGAGGTTGGCTTTCCATGATCATGAGATTATTGCAATAGGATTTGCGACTGAGAGCATCGGCCATAACATTAGCCTTGCCTGGAGTGTAAGAAATGGTGAGATCAAAGTCTTTAATCTTCTCAATCCATCTCCTTTGCCTGAGGTTCAGATCTGGCTGAGTGAAGATGTATTTCAGACTCTTATGATCAGAAAAGATTTCAGTTTTGTTACCCAACAAGTATTGTCTCCATTTCTTGAGGGCAAACACAACTGCTGCAAGTTCAAGATCATGAGTGGGATAGTTTTGCTCATGTGGGTTCAACTGACGTGAAGCATAAGCCACAACTTGACGTTCTTGCATAAGAACTGCTCCTAGGCCTTGGAGAGATGCATCACAGAATATCTGGAAAGGTTTGGTAGTATCTGGACCAACTAGAACAGGGGTGGAAGTGAGTTTAGTTTTCAGGAGGTTGAAACTCTCATCACATTGTGGAGTCCAAACGAACTTTTTGTCCTTCTTTGTGAGATCAGTGAGAGGTTTGGCAATCTTGGAAAAGTTTTGGACGAAACGACGGCAATAGCTAGCCAAGCCAAGAAAGCTTCTGACTTGCTTCACCGTCTTAGGGGGTTTCCAATCAACAATTGCCTTAACCTTTTCAGGATCAATGGCAATGCCTTTGGCAGAGATGATATGACCAAGATATGCAACTTCTGGAATCCAGAACTCACATTTGGAATACTTGGCATACAGACGATGCTCGCGAAGTTTCATGAGAGTGAGACGAAGGTGTTCTCCATGCTCTTCCTCGGATTTTGAGTAGACTAGGATGTCATCAAGATATACCACAACGAACTTGTCGAGGTATTCATGGAAGACAGAATTCATGAGTCTTGAGAACGTTGCCGGTGCATTGGTGAGACCAAAGGACATGACGGTGAATTCATATAGACCGTAACGAGTGGTGAAGGCTGTTTTTGGAATATCTTCCTTTCTGATCTTTATCTGATGGTAACCCATCCTCAAGTCCAACTTTGAGAATATTGAGGCTCCAGCAAGTTGATCAAAAAGATCATCGATACGAGGAAGTGGATACTTGTTCTTGATGGTTTTCTCGTTGAGAGGTCGATAGTCAACCACGAGTCTTTTTGTTTGATCCTTCTTGGCAACAAACAGAGTTGGGCAACCCCAAGCGGAGGAACTAGGCTGAATGTAACCTTTTTCCATGTACATATCGATTTGCTCCTTCAACAATTTCAGTTCAGGAGGAGCTATCTTGTATGGATGCTTAGAGATTGGAGCAGTACCTGGCTCAAGCTCGATCACGAACTCAACTGCTCTGTCCGGAGGCATCCCTGGCAACTCTTCTGGAAAGACGTCAGGGAATTCACAAACCACCGGAACATTTTCAATTTCAGGAAGGGGTTTGGCATCGAGGTTGAACAGCTGAACAGAACTTGATCCATATGGAGAATAGACTATCTGGCCTGAAGTGTGAGAGAGAGTTATTGACTTTTGAGCACAGTCAATTTTAGCTTTGTGGGTCTTCAACCAATCCATACCCAGAATGACATCAATGTCAGAATTTCCCAGCAACATGAGTGAAGCAAGGAATATGCGTCCTCCAATTAGGATCTCATTGTCCATGCTTATCTGGGAAGTCAACATTTGCGGTCCCGGAGAGTGAACAGTCATTTGATTGCTTAGCGGAACCAGAACTAGGTTGTATGCTTTTGCAAAAATCTTTGACACGAATGAATGCGATGCTCCAGTATCAAACAACACTTTAGCTGGAATAGAGTTTACGGGTAATATACCGAGAACGACGTCAGCGGCTTCCTCAGCTTTGTCGGCCTTGATATGGTTCACCCTCGCGTTCCTCCCGACAGGCCTGTTGTTGGAGTTGAAGGCTTTAGCCGGGGGAGCACGAACCATAGCCTGGTTGGTGTTGGGGCGAGGAGGTGGAGGTAGCTGCCTCTGAGTGCACTTATCAGCGTAGTGCCCAGTCTCCTTGCACTTGTAGCAAGTGACGACACGAGGAGGACCTGGCCTTGGCTGCCCCATTGGAATCCTCTGACCCTGCATCTGAGGTGGGTTGGGCGGGCGGGGACCAAAGCCTGGAGCAGCTTGGGCATTTGGAGCCCGAGTGACAGCACCATTTGGCACCCAGATGCGGCGCTTCTGCGGAGGGGTGGTCATGTTGGAGGAGGAACCACCCTCGCGCGAGTGCTTGCGGGACTCTTCGAACGCCTTGCGCCCATTCTCCTCATTGAGCGCGGTGTTCACGAGCTCAACGAAGTCCTTGCACTTGATGTTGGTGAGAGCGTACTTCAGTTCCGGGTTAAGGCCTCGGCGGAACCTTGCCATCTTCTTGGCTTCGGTGGACACTTCGTCACCAGCATACCGAGCGAGGCGATTGAACTCGTTCTGGTAGCCGAGGACGTCCAGCTTGCCCTGTCTGAGAGAGCAGAATTCCTCACGCATCCTTTCCATGAGGCCATCCGGGATGTGGTGCTTCAGGAAGGCATCCTTGAAACATCCCCAGGTGATAGGATAGCCAGCTCTCATGGTCTGGTAGTTCTCCCACCAAGTAGCTGCCTGACCCTTCAGTAGGTAGGTGGCATACTTGACCTTATCTTCCTCAGCAACATGAGCAATCTCCAGAGCCCTGTTGATCTCCCTGATCCAGTCATCAGCATCCAGAGGCTCACGTGTTGCCACGAAAGCCCTCGGACCCACGCTCAGAAACTCCTTGATGCTGACTCGCGGAGCATTCTGGTTGTTGTGCTGGTTAGCCTGGATCTGGGCCATCTGAGTCACCACTTGGGTCATCTGAGCCAACAGTTCCCCCATTGGTGGTGGTGGAGGCGGGGTGTTCCTGGTTGGAGGCATCCTGAACAGAAATTCATTTTAGCACAACAATACAACAGGATAGACTTAGTAACCGAAAGATAGATTATTCTGACGCATGAATAGATAACCAACAGGTACATCATCACATGTTCAAATACATCAGAATATCCAACAGACCAACACATGGTTCGAAAGACAAGGATAACTAAACATAGCTAGGAGCGGATACATCGGTACTCCCATGCTCATCACGCAGGACGGCGGTGAGTAGTACGACGAGAGATACGGTGAGGAGGAACCCCACGGAAGTAGGTATCACGACGATCCCTGTAGATAGGAAATGCTCTGAGAGCAACTCTCGGAGTGGTGAAGTAGAAGGCATCCTCTTCCTGTGCTCCATAGCGAGGGATCCCCGTGTAACCTGCACTGAGGTGGAGAAGTGGACCTCTGATCGGCTCGTAACCTCCAGCATCTGGCAGCGGTAACCCAGCTGTCTGAACGCAACGTGCAAAGCGCTCATCTCCAACAAAATCTGTGGTGTACGTCGCCAGACGGGTGAGAGCAAGGTGGAGCTGCTCCCTGACTGAGGCTAACTCCTGAGAGAGTGCGGAAACAGCTGCGTCACTGTGCCTCACGAACTGGGCAGTAGTGTGCAGCCTGGAGCTATCAGACTCGTAAGTATCCAGGTCGCGGTGGTCAGTGAAGTGAACTCCCGCTGCCGTGATGTAACCACGGGGGATGTGACGATAGATGGAATCATCAAACCCCCAGTAGTCAGCACGTAGAACGGTGAGACTCACGTACGCTGCCTGCTGCACGGCCATATCCACTGTGGAACCTACTGCCTCGTAGCTGTGAACAAAGCTCCTGCCATCATCCGACAGAATGTAGACGATAGCTCGGTAGAAAGTCTGCTCGAACTCGCGCTGGTGCTCGTAGACCTGGTACTCTGGTGCCCAACGGAACCCCAGATAGGTAACCATATCCCTCAGCATCTCCGGATAACCGGCGGTGTCCTCACAGCGAGTCATCCTAACCACCTGCGGGTAGAACCTGAGATCCATCTGCAGATGATCGGGAAAGGTTTTGATTAGGCTCCGGTAGAAGAAAAAGGATGTGGAACTCAACAAGGTTCAATGGACAATAAGGATGTCGAAAAGAACATGATATTGAAGCAACACTGGGAAAACTTGACCAAAAGTCCTGAGGTACTAAGGAGAACCCAAAACACGTGAAATCCTAACTTGAAAGTTTAGGTGAGAACAGAAAACACGTTGCACTTCCTTACCAGAAAAGGGCGGGTGGGTGGGGAAAGAAGAAAAATGACAGAATTCCTACTCTCACGTTTCATTTTTCCTATATAGCTACAAAATATTTTCTAGACTCAACTGCGACCAGTAAAAAGGGATCCTACAGGCAGACAGGCTCTGATACCATTTGTCGCACCCTGACTTCTAAGGGATACTCACCGCACGAACTGGATAGCAGATGCTTGGATTATGGGGCATAACTGCTCCCACGTCCCAGCTTCCTGGTAGGCATGCGCTTATGCGCGACAACACAAGCTCTGCTATTCCACCGTCGATGTAAACTATCCACTAGAAATCACAGGCACTACCATTGACGTACTTCATAACAAACACGCACGGTACGTCAACAGTTTTGAACGAATGATAATCACAACATATCTCTAAGACACAAAAGATTGAAATAAAGTTGCAACTGGCCTTCACTAAGGCAGAGATAGCAGATACAATCATCCAGAGGACACATGTCCCAACATAGCATTCATTACATCAGCGGAAGCAATCAAAGGTGTCTGAGTACAGACAAAACCAAAGGCTTAAGAAGCCGGAGGAAATAAAGCAAACGAAGCCCATCCACGAAGGTTCTGGATCCTGCCCTGGTCCAGCTATCTACTCGTCTGCAGCGTCGTCAAACTCCACGAAGTAGCCGTCCTGGGAAGCATCGTAGCCGTAGTCGTACTCTGCGTAAACCACAGCCCCAACGGGGTCAGTACATCCAAGTACTGGCAAGCAAGACTCACAGTTCATCAAAGAGTTACCCGTCAACACAAGCATAGATGCTTGGGATCAACGGAAGGAAGGGGTGTTATAAAAGTTGCTGCTGTCTGCGCTAACCAACTACAGAAAATAACTACAAGTTCCGGCTAACAGAATAAGATGAGATCGAGGATTGTAACCAACTGAAAGATAACTTCAACCAAACCGATCCTGGATCTCGCCCCTTATCCAAAGAAGCAATCCGAGGATAACTCACACAGTTGTGATCAGGTGAAACAAGTTATTGTGTGAATAACCTATTACTAGTCAAGTTATTAATCAGTGGGTGAATCATGATTGATCATTAAGTTGAAGTTATCCTGAGTACTTGTTAGCCATTACTTTCACCAAGTAATCCATAACCGCGGAAAACACGGCTTCTCGAGAAGATTATCCCTGCAGGATTGCACCAATTTGGCCGTACACTCATGAATATCCCGCCAGATGGGATGCCTCCCACCAAGCGGGGCACTCAACACAACCAACCATTCCTCGCATCAAGCCCAAAGCACCTTGGGCGCACGGCTAATCGAGCCCAGAAGAAAATGGACCCTCATAGCACTCTAAGAACGTGTCCCCCTATATGCCGACTACAAAAGTTCCACCCTGCGCTGGGCTCGCAAAAACATGCATGCGGCAAATAGAAAGCACGAACTAAATGAGATGATTTGGACGAGATGCGAATCAGGTCAAGTTGAGGGGGGCGCCCATACTCGCTTCCCAAATGCGGGTAGTGCGCTCATCATGGATCAGTAGACAAGACCCTTTTCCTATTAGGGTCGACACTAGCAGGCTTCAAAACCTCTCATGGGCCTCCTGCCGGTGCCTTATCATCAAATTATTGTTATTACCATTAGCAATTAACAGGATTGATTGATTAACATCGAGCCCCGGTACAAATAATAGATAGTAAAAGTAGTAACCGACAACAGACTCAAGTAAAAGCAACCCTAAGCATGCTAGGTAGAACAGGCACAAGCAAAGGCTGTAGGTATGGAGGTGAGGCAGTATCATTGGTTCAGGGTATCATGTGATAGGTTCGGAGAACAAGCAACGATACATAGGGCTAGCAATAATAGACAAAAGGATAGCATCGACAACAAGTGTGGAAAGGAACTCGATGATTCATGTGAGTGATAACTTGCCTGGCAGCTCAGTATCGTACTGGGCTAGGTCCTGAGAAGTGGTGTCGTAAGGATCGTCGGTCTCAACGTAGTCGTCGTCTAACCGAGAAGAAGCAAACAAACAAAACAGGGATGTAAACAAACATTGCCATGGCATTGTGCACAATCAAATATGATGCATGACAATTTAATAGTTGCAATAAAATAAACTACTTGATATGATAACACAATTTAAATGGACTGATATGCAACTGTGAGTTGCATATGAAAAGCCCATGGGATTTGGTTAGGTTATTTGTTTTCCAACTAATCAACAGGTGATAATGGTTTAGTATGATGCATGCAAAAGGAAAACAGCAAAATAACAACATTAGAACCAAATTAGAAAAGGTTGTAGCAATTTAGAAGTTTGTTATTAATTTAGGAAAATTTTGGGTGCATTAAAGGTATCACACAAGTAGTTGTTGTTTTCAACCATTTAAAATGTTCAAAACAAATAACAAGGTTGATATTTGAAAAGAACATCAAATTCTGGTTGGATTACATGTTTCACATTTTGAAATTGGACTTTGGATTATTTAATTATGAATTAAACAAAATTAAACAATTTTTAATTGAATTAAACAAGATTTAAATAGTTTAGGCAATTTAAATTGTTCAAACCAGAAAACAAAATTTATATTTGAATAGAGCATTCAAAAAGGTGTGAAAAACATATTTTATTTGAATTATTTGGACTTAAGAATAATTGGTTATAAATTACTACAAATGGCATTTGAATTATTTGAATTTGAATTTAATTTGCATTTTGAAAATTCAAAACAGAACACAAATTGAATAATTGGAAAGATTATAAAATTTGGATCAGAATAGATATAAAGTTTGTATTTATTGGAATTGTAAAATGAAAGTTATTTAATTTTAAAGTTTGGCTTTATTTCTGCTATTTAAAAGAGATAGAAATAAAAACAGATGCGATTTAAACTTTTGATACCGCACGGTTTTCTACCCCTTAGCCTCTGCCCGTGGGCCAGGGGGACAGCGTGGCGCTGTGACACGGCTAGGAGGTGACAAGGCACCACGGTCTATGACCAGTGGGCCCTGCTGCGCGGAAGAAAAAATCGAGCAAAAAGGTTGCGCCCGCGGGGATCGATCCCGGGTCGCTGCGTTGCGCTGCGCTAGACTGAACCACTAGGCTGCGATTCGCTTCGTTGACAGAAGAGCGACGCAGGGAGGAAATACTTCAGATCCACGGTTAACTGAACTGAAACTGCAACGCGCCGGTTCTGAACTTTGACAGAACCGAGCTCGACGCCGGCGTTTGGCTGCTGCTCGTTGCGGCTGAGCGCTGCGGGGACGTGCGCATGTGCTGGTTCTACGGGGAAAAGCCTGGGCGCGCGCGGTGTGTGCACAGGGAGGAAGAAACAGGCGCGGTGATCGTCGGAGGGGTGCTCACCGTGAGCTGCTGGCTTGCCGGAGAAACGCGGATGGCGGCGACGATCTGGGGTAGCTACGGCTCGGTGGCGGTGTTGTAGACGTAGAGGGCACCGTGGGCTCACGTTTCCCGTGGCTAGCTAGCGCTGCTAGCCATCGGCGACGGCGAGCGGCGGAGAGATTCAGAGGGGTGGCGCCGGTGTTCAGCACGGAGGAGGAGGAAGGTGAGAGCGATGGCGGCTACGGCGGAGCTAGAGGGGGGTAGCTAGGGTTTGCGGCCGAGAGGGGACGCCGGGGTGGTTTTAAGGGCTCCATGGGGGGCTGTACGGCGGCCATCGGGGGGGTCTGGGAGGAGATCAACGACGGGGCGGAGCTCGTACTGTCGTCGTCAGCAAAAGGGAGGAGGTGACAGCGACGTGGAGAGGGTATCGGGCCTCCAGGGGGTTCTGGGCTGGGCTGGTCCAGCTGCTGCTGCTCTCCTCTCCCCCCTATCTTTTTTTTTTATTTTTATTTTTGCACTGATTTTTTTTTTTTTTTGTAGTTGAGCAAAATGAAACAAAGCAAAGGTGTTTGTGTTAAAGAGGATTTGAAAAAAAAATAGGGTAAATTTATTAGTGGAAAATGCAACCTTTTGGTAGTTGTTGTTTTCAAAAATTTATTTGTTTGTTTGTTGCTTTAAAATTAAACCAATTTAAATGAAAATTGCAATATTATTTATTATTGGAAAAACAAGGCAAAATCAATAGGGTTTCCCCTATAGTTTTAAAAAGGATTCAAAGAATTCCAAATAGTGGTGAACTTTATGGATTTAAGAATGAGAAGGTTTGAGAAATGGTTTGAGCTTGGAAAATGATTTGGGAATAAGTGTTTAATTAAATAGTTGATTTAAGCAACAATTTAATAGATGAATTATAAAGGAATTAGTTGGAAGCAATTGATGTTTTGATTTGCAAATCTTTATTTGAAAGAAAGTAACAGACAAGTGTGAAAACAAAGGTTGACAAGTTTGGATTTCATTGTGGAAACAATGCAAACAAATGAAACAAAAACAATGAAATGATGACATGATGCATTGCTTGAAATAAAACAAGGAATCAAACATTCTAAGGGTTGTTTTCATACTTGGATGTTACAGCGGGAGCCTGCAAGCTCATGGTGTTGAAGTAGCTCGCGAGGGCGGACAGGTCCCATGTCTGTGTCGAGGGGAAGCCGTAGGTGGGGTAGCCATTGTAGGTGAATGTCGCAGGCGATGGAGGTGCGTACGCCGGGGCAGGCAGGGCCATGTAGCCATGAGCCGGTGGGGGTGGCAGGGCACGGCCCGAGGATGTCGGCGGGGTGGCCAGCCTGGTGTTAGACGGGTCTTCCGTGACCCATCATCGGGTGCATGTAGATGGCACCGGTCCACGGGTGATGCATGCTGCGAAAGGTAGGGGCGCCACCACCCCCGTTATTCTTCTTCTTGCCCATGCGGCCTAAACCGTTGCCGGAGGGGGCGCCAAAGGGTTCAGGAGCGCCAAACCCAGAGTGCCCCGCGTGAGGCTGCTGCGGCGAGGGAGCAGGGCCGCCGCAAGGCCCCCCGGCAGGAGGGGTGGTGTAGAAGGCCGAGGGCGAAGACGAGCTCGTGTTCGACGGTTTAAGTTTCTGAAGAAGAAGCATGTTTCGAAATTGGAGAAAGGTAGGGAACGGCATGAGGAGGGGAGCGAGCTTGCCGATGTCCTTGTAATGGTCCTTGATGCCCTTGATGGTGTTCCACACCAAGGTGTCGTCGTAGACCGGGGTGTTGACGTCGGAGAGGGCGTCGGCGACCGTCTTCTGCTTGAGGCAATAGTCAGTGATGCTCTTGTCCAGCTGCTCGATGTTTTGGAACTTCTGGCCAAGATAGCCGGCGCGAGCTTGTTGGTTGTCACGGAAGAGGACGGTGATGGTGGCGAGGATGGCGGAGGCCGTTGTGCCCGACCATGTTGGAGATGTTGGGAGCGACGGAGCCATATAGCCAACCAAGGACGGTGGAGTTCATCCGCTGCCATTCCTCGTCGACAAGAGGAGGCGCCGCGTCGAGGTGATCTGCGAGGGCGTATTGGGTGACGGCGATGCCGAAGAAGTGCCGCCACTCGGTGAAGTTGGAGGCCTTGAGGTCGAGGGTGACAGGATCAGGCTCGTGACGTTTTGGATGGCAGTAGCCTGAGCCCAGAGGGGGGCGTGAGGAGGAAGAATGGAAGATCCCGGCGGCAGACATGGCTGCGGAGGCGGAGGCATGAGAGGAGGGGGCGGCGTGGGAGCCTGGTGCGGCGGCACTAGTGGAGAGGGGCGGAAGCGAATCCCTTGGCTGATTCCATGATAGAATTAGAGGAAGAGATTGATTGACCACACACGGTGGGTTTCCTACTGTCTCATATACTAGACCATGAAAGTGTGCGTTGCTGCGCCCTCAATCTTCATTTTTTTTTGGAATATTTTGGAAAGCTCGGAAACAGAGACATTTGGTAAGATTTGATAGTTTAACTAATACACACGTATAACTGCTTTCTTTACAATTTTAGGTACCTTATTTATTTACATTGCCTCTAGATCACATCATGATAAGATACCATAAATAGATGAAGAAAAAGATTACAAATTCTATTCTGTAGTGGCTTGCATCTTCTATTCTTACATATCCAACTATAATATGCAGGTCATGTTCCTGCTGGACGATTTTGGCACTAATGCAGTTGATCCTAATGGCTAAACCTGAATGTCAATATGTATTGCAACCATGACACTAAAGATATCCATGCCTAGATGACCAAAAACATCCAACTTAGAGATACGAAACCATTAACTAAAAAAATAAAAATAAAACGGTCATTATTATGCACATAGTGAATGTCCACCATCCAGGACTTCGATACGAACAACACCAATAGAAATTGAATTTAGTTTTTGGATATCAACGAAACGAGCTATATAAGATCAAATAAAGTTTTCTTAAAATCTGAGCTCACCTCTTTCTCATGTTGGATTTATTTGTATTTTTATATAAACAGATTTATTATTTGGCTATCGTGTAGAGCGCATTGAGAATCTGATAAGCAACCAAAATAGCAGGTCAACTTAGAGTCAAGTTACTGGTGAAAAACTACAGTACATTAAGGTTAATCTTTTATGAAAGAAGTGCAAACTATGCGGGACATGTTTGGAAAGCTTGGAAGGTAAAATTTGATAGTTTAACTAATACACACGTATAACTGCTTTCTTTACATTTTTAGGTACCTTATTTATTTACATTGCCTCTAGATCACATCATGATAAGATACCATAAATAGATGAAGCAAAAGATTACAAATTCTTTTCTCTAGTGGCTTGCATCTTCTACTCTTACATATCCAACCATAATATGCAGGTCATGTTCGTGCTGGACGATTTTGGCACTAATGCAGTTGATCCTAATGGCTAAACCTGAATGCCAATATGTATTGCAGCCATGACACTAAAGATATACATGCCCAGATGACAAAAAACATCCATCTTAGAGATACGAAACCATTAACTAAAAAAAATAAAAATAAAACGGTCGTTATTATGCACATAGTGAATGTCCACCATCCAGGCCTTCGACACGAACAACACCAATAGAAATTGAATTTAGTTTTTGCATATCAACGGAACGAGCTATATAAGATCAAATAAAGTTTTCTTAAAATCTGAGCTCACCTCTTTCTCATGTTGGATTTATTTGCATTTTTTATATAAACAGATTTATTATTTGGCTATCTGTAGTGTGCATTGAGAAGCTGATAAGCAACCAAAATAACAGGTCAACTTAGAGTCAAGTTACTGGCGGAAAACTACAGTACAGTTAGCCTTTTATGAAAGAAGTTCAAACTATGCGGGTTGCAAACCAGTCACTAATTAAAAGTTGTAGCTGCAATTATGATTCCCTTAGAGATGGAATTCCGGTGTCATGCTGGTCAGATATTGTTTTATAAAATAAAAATGCTAGCTCGCAGTCAGTACAAGCATGGTAATTAAATTATACGATTCGGACAATATAGCTGAACGGATATTAATAGTCACTCAGCAAGTGCAAATGTGGCAAAAGGTGTTTTGGGTGACATGCTAAGAGCATGTCTAACAGACCCCCTAAATGGCCCAAACCCGTATAATAACCGCTGATATACGGGTTTGGGCTCTACCCGGCCATCTAGCATACCCCGTAAATGGACCACCCCGGACGATTTTTTACAAGTTTGGGTAGGGGGCGGCCCGTCGACCCCTACATGTGCGGGTCGGGAGGAGATGTAGAGGGCCAACCCCTCACCTTTTCCCCAACTGCGCGCGAACCTCCCAACCGCCGCCGCCGCCGCCGCCGCCGGAAATCCGCCTCCTCGCCCTTCCCGGCCACCGCGTCGCTAGATCTCGCCGCCATGGATTCCTCACAAGCCCCTCCGACCGCCGACGACGCGTCACCCATGTCTGAGGTTGTGACTACTGCCACCGCCGACGTCGTGGGTGGTCAGACGACCTCCGCCGATGTCGCGGCCATCATCTCCGCCACCATGCCGATGAAGAGGAACAGGATCCCGAAGCTCTTCTTCGACACACCGCCGGGGCCTGCGGTAGCGGCGGCGGCGGCGACCACTACTGCTCCCGCGAAGAAGGTGAAGTCATTCGCGACGAGGGGGCGGCCGCCAAAGGTGAAGAAGGCCGCGACGCCTGCAGCGGACGATCCGCCCACGCAGGTGGTTGCCGAGGTTCCGTCGCCGGCCGTTCCGCCTGCTCCCACGCGGTTGCCCACGCCGCCGCCGGCTGGTGCCCGCCAGGTGCTCGACGAAGTGCCCGCGCCGGACGTCGCGACATCCTACATGGATATGCTCAACGATTCTGCGGTGGACTTGGATTCGGGCATTGGTGGCTTCGACGACGAGTACGCTGACTAAGGCGAGGATGAAGAGGCGGACAAAGAGGTGGACGACGACGTGGTTGAGGTGGACGCGGCTACTGCGCGGCGGAGCAAATCGGGGAAGCAGCCCAACTACACCGAGATTGAAGATGTCACATAGGTCCGTGCGTGGGGCAAAGTGTCCATGGATGCTGCCACCGGCACCGATCAAACCGGCAAGCGCTATTGGCAACGCATTGAGGATCTTTACCACAAGCTGAAGCCTCGCACGAAGAGTTTGGCGGATCGATCCTACCGCTCCCTTGAAGGCCGGTGGAACACGATCAAGCCAGCTTGTTCTCGTTGGAGCGCTGCCATGGACCAAGTGGCGGATAATCCACCAAGTGGATGTGTGGCATCGGACTACGTAAGTTTTGTGACAGACCTTGGTGCTTCAACTTCGGTGAGTGGTGGTGCCGACGGTGGGCTCCGAGATTGATGTGGATCGCGTTGGTGGTGGCAGTACTTTTGGGAACCTCTATGCCTAGAACATGACCTATGAACTTGTTGATCTATTTGTGATGTAAAACTATGGATTATGCATCGCATATCTTGAATCTGCCATGTTTGATATGCTTGTGTAGTTGTGCAAAACCCTGCAAAACCCTGTTTTCTGAGGGGCGAAAAGCTCGTGCGAGCTAGCAGACCCCCTACCCCCACCCCGTAAAACAGAATATTCTGTTTTACGGGGTGGGGGTAGGGGGTCTGCTAGCTCGCACGAGTTTTTGGCCGGCGAAATGTGTATACAGGGCCCTCTACACGCGTTTTAGGGGGCGAAAACATAAGGGGTCCGTTAGACATGCTCTAAGCTGCTAGGTGAACCGAACTAGCAAACTAATAGAAAATCAAGGAGAAAATATGAAATTGAATGAACACGCAGGAAACTGGTGTCCTGCTATGTTGAAATCACCCAACCATAAGCCAGAATTACTAATTGAGTGATACTCCACAAATCGAATATCCAAGCAAACACAAATGATGAACCAATGAGATAGTGCATTCCAGAACAACTAAATTGTCCTCCCTGGACAACCATGTACAAGATAATTAGATAGAATAGAAAGGTATGACTTGTTTGTAAAATATGCCTACATGTATTTATTTCCTTGATAAGCAGAGATCGAATGTACATGTCTGTCGCAATAGAAAAATCAGGGAATTGTTCTTTTATCCATGGCAATTATTTAAATGCAGCAAAAAAATATATGATAAGAGAGCTGTTATTTCTGCTAGCCACCATAGAAGCTAAAATCAATCTCATACAGAGCCATTGGCCGTCTGTGTGCGTGCAGAGCACAATTGGTTTGGAAGCTGCCCTAATCCTCCTGATATTTACAGTTTGGTAACAGATCACCAATAACAAATGTGTAGTCATTAGCGAAGTAAGAGAAGAGCACAACCAGGGCCCCTTCATCACCCTCCCAAGCGGGTGCACATTGTGGAGGCTGGACAGAGAGGGGATCTGAGCCGATAGTGTACAAGATTTATTTGCTGATGCCTAGCATGAAGCAGCAGCAGCGCAGACCATATTCTCTTCCTCATTGTATCCTATCCCTGACCATCCTATCCAGGCACCCAGGAAGATGAACAGACACGCAATTTAATGTCCGAGAAAAAAAAAGATGAACCGAATAGAGAGCCGAGTTAGAGAGAGGGCTCAGAGATGGAAGGTACGGTATAGGGCTATAGATAGGTTTTACCTGATCGAAGTGGACTGTCAATCTGTCACTGATGCACCGTCAAAGATGCTAGTCCAGCGGTCGCCCCCGCCTCAAGCTTCTGATCCAGGGAGATACCACCGCAGCCGCGCTGTTCACTCTGCGGCCTCCTTGCTTGCGACGGGATACGGAACCAATGTATCAAGCATGGCTGCGGCAGGAAGCAATTGTAAAGGGAACAATATGATAAATAAGATCATAAGTAGCCTGCTAAAATAGGGGAGAGGACATGGGCATAACAGAAACTGCTTCCAAAATAACAGGAAAGGAAGGAAACGGGAGGGCAGTGGCGGTGCACCTTCTATCGCCATTAATGTTGGCGGCCTTGCGGTGACTCCATTGGTGGCGGCGGCTCAGTGTCTCCATGGCCTTCCATCGAGGCAGAGCTTAATACACTGCTGAAAGCCCACGGAACCAACGAAGCAGGCCAATCGCTCTCTTACGGCCCGATTTAGGACAAGGCCTCCAGCTCGTTCTTCAGAGCAGCGGCCCGGTTACTTTAGCTGACGGCCCTGTCAAAAATGCCGAGACTACTGCGGGTTGACGAAAAGATCCAGGGCGTCCATAAATAAATCGAACGGCTGACGAACAGAAAACGCTGACGATGGGCGTAGCTTGATGCATTTTACTGTTTCTTAATACTAGCAAATTGGCCCGTGCGTTGCTACGGGCAACTGAGAGATCATGTAGAATTTGGTATTCTCCATTTCAGATGAAATTAGACTATTTAGTTTTTTTTTGTGTGCGAAGAACCTAAAATAATTGAAATTCATTAATCACAACATCCACATAACAAATGTTGAAATATTTAAACTTCTACATGTAAACTGAGTGGTGTACCTTCTAATTTTTTCTGTCATCACAAATATCTATAAGTCAACACAAAATGCACATAATTTTTTATATAATAAAAAATTAAATGTTTGTATCCATTACATTTTTAATAAAAGATCCAATAAGCATCAAGAAATCTGCTCAAATATGGTCCAGCAAGTTCATGTTGTAAGGACTTCCTTGTGAACTATGTTCATCACGGTCATTGGTAAGGTCTCGGTTCTTTTTCTCTTCTTTCAATTCTT
This sequence comes from Alopecurus myosuroides, assembly GCA_028641055.1. Taxonomy (NCBI): domain Eukaryota; kingdom Viridiplantae; phylum Streptophyta; class Magnoliopsida; order Poales; family Poaceae; genus Alopecurus; species Alopecurus myosuroides. The sequence goes on from CM054058.1 coordinate 463,907,000, forward strand.
GGTCATGTCTTTTCGATTGACCTTGATGGCGAGAATCTTGATGTTACTTATCTAGGTGGCTCTGGACAACGCGACGTACATCTGACCTTGAGAGAATACCGGCTCCGGAAGGTAGATACCTACAATTGGTATGGTATGTCTATATGCGTTGTTTATCGCCATGGTAAAGCTAAGCCTGATCGGGAACTGGTTGCTCCGGAATCTAAATGGGAGTGTGTCACTCTCACAGACAGAGAGGTATCCTAGGAAAAAACACTCTCTACCCCGTGTGTTGTCCCACAGCGATCTCTGCATCGACTGCGTTCCTCGCGGATCACAAGGCTTGTGTTGTTACACAATACGTTAGCTGCATCAATGTTCTTCAACAGTTTATCTTCAATTTAAGCTGCCCGTTCGTTACAACGGCTTAATTAAATAACTTTTGGCCTATGCACAATCTAATTGTTGGAAGAACAAAAGTGTACACGGTCTCATGTATGCTGACTCATGGTGGTTTTGGCAACAAACCTTTGGAGTAACTCAAGAGACTGAGTTAGGAAACATTATAGTAGAAAATAGTGTATATTTCATGCTGCTTACTATCCAAATTAATTAAAAGGGTATAAATAACTACACCCTCTCTTTTTTGATAAACTATGTATGTCTCATATACGTTGTCAAACTAAATTCAATTGAGAAAAATGAAACCACAAGGAGAAAAGACCACAAACCATCCTACCAAAAAAAAAAGTAGAAACGCCCAAATCTTTTGGGAAGAAAATAAAACTTGCAAGCATCTCCAGACCGAGTATGATATATCTAACTAAATCATCACGATCTCACCTGAGAGTGCTGCATCAATCACATGGTTGAAGATATTGGTATCAATTTCTACTTTCTAGTACTACGGTCATTATGCATGCTGACCCGGCCATGCTTCTACAGGATCAAGCAAACATGTACGCTCAGGGACGCGCGGTGCTGCCTGCTTGACCGCCGGATGCCCGTCCGCCCATTCGCTAATTGCGCCGCTGTCAGCTCTCAAAGACCGCCAGGACCCCAAGATGCGTCTAGCTTAGTTGTCTGGACAGTCTGTGGCTCAGCTTCTCACCTCGTCCGACACTCTGATCGTCGCGTCACCTTCCCCAGCCTGGCAGCCTGCGGTGTGGCACCACGAGGCTCTATTCGTTGACCACAGTGTACTTCCGAGTACCCTCATCGAAGGTTTCCATGCCACCGATGTCTAACGAATGCTCATCCGCAACATGTGATGCATCGCAAACATCATCGCCCTATCTCTGACCTTGGATTCGAACTTGCGGTCCATCAAGTTCTGGCGGCTTCGGTGCCCCTGTAGGAGTTCAAAAGTTTGGTTCAGCGGCGGCGTGGAAGACGTGGTGTTGGTATAGATAGGGACCTGGTGAAAAACCGATTATGGATTGGATCGACGCAGAAACTTCTACGATCCGATTCGGGTGTTTTTATAACTTTTATTCTTTCGGCGTACAAAGCGTGGACTTTACATAGAAACCTCAGGGGAGCGACGTGCTGGAGCGAACGCGAACAGTTATTTTTACTTAAGGGTGGCAATTTCAGTAAATATGTGCAAAGGCCACGCCTAGTAGAGATATAGAGGCTAAACGGCACAAAGCTGGTATCCTATATGGATTGGACACTCGGACTAATCGTATACGGGACGAAGTATATTCCGTGGAGGGTAAATCTGTATTTTGGACATGACGGACCAACCAACCATCATCACCTTAAGCCTTTTTATATAGTAGAGATAACAAGTACAAGATATACATGGAAACAATCTGTACGTATCCTATTCCTAACCATAATGGCCTGATTACATGCAAGATATCAATCAAGCTCTAAACATGCCAGGATATTGTCTCGCAAGTTACCAAACCAAGAAATCCAAGATGTGTCATCGCCCTCGATCTGAACCGGTGGACATCAGAATCTTCACTGTAAGTTCCCGGCAAAAAAACAAGAATCTTCACTGTAAGTTTCGAATTCCTCTATAGTGCCAAACTAAGAAGGTTAGAGATGTCCAGATATCAAAGTGATGATTCTATTCATAATCACGACTATTTCAGTGAAGTGAAATCCTCAGAAACAATATTATAAAAAATCATGTGGCTCTGAAAAGTTAACAGCATGCTCCAATGGACAAATGTAAGAATATGATTTTTTTTCTGTGAGAATCTAGATTCAGTTCTCTTATTTTTCTTCCTCGTGCATGTTGGCTGTAGAACCTCTAATGCATCTAGGAAATTTAGGATTTGGTTGATCCAGATGTTTGGGGCTTAGGTCATTCTCTTGGAATGGCTTATCTAAACAGTAATTTCAGTATAGGAATTTAGGATCCTGTGAGGTACAGCAACAGAGATTTATAGGCGATGCATTGACTCATCCAGCAACGTTAGTGCAACGCTTGATAGATCTGGAAAATGCAAATCATGTATTAGAGGATCTACATCCAACATGCATGGAAGTTACAATTAATGGAGTACAAAATACAAATAGCTCAGACCATGAAATCTGGACCGGGATAGATATCATCAAAAACCACTGGTTAATGGACAAATAAAATAGAATTTCATAGATATATGCATTCAGAACAAATCAAAGAATGCAGTTTGCCCGCCGTTTGTGTTAGGAATTTAGTCAATTTACAGATTAAATTAATCCAAGTATAAATCATGAACATGACGTAAACATACTGATACTTAACCATGTTCGTGCATACTAGATTGACTAGATTGACAGTAGACACATCTACGCAAACTACTAGTATCGCACACATGGAAATAACAAGAGCAGGGATAAACGTGTTATACCCTGACACCGGCCAGTTGGCAGTAGACGTAGCAGTGGCGGCAGCAGCGTTGGCGGCCTCAGCAGCAGCAGCGGCCGCAGCGGCCTCGGTGGCAGCAGTGGCGGCAGCAGCAGCTCGTTCGGCTTCGGTTGCCATGTTGATGACGAGGGCGACGCGGTAGTAGTCGAAGTAGATGTACTGTTGACGGCGAGGGCGACGCGGTAGTAGACGAAGTAGACGTACAGTAGCAGCGAGCAGTCGCGTAGGAGACGCTCCCCAAAAACCTAATCGCCCCTCTCCCGTACAGGATCTGGAGAGGCGGGGTTTCTGTAACACCTGGGGTGTTACCCTTATTAGAATTCGTTGCTTTCTTTTTCTTTTTGCATCACATTGCATTGCACCATGTTTGCATCACAACTGAAAAATTCCAAACAGTTTAAACTTTCACCCCTTGCTCAAAATTTCCAATTTCAAAATTTCAAACTAAACCACTCAATTGTTTTTCACTGGTTGAATCTTGTTTTAATCAACTTGCCTGTTACTAAAAATTTTCCCCCTTTTGTTTAAAAACCCTAATGGCAATTCAAAATTTCAAAGCAACTCAAACCTACTTATCCTTTTTCAGTATGGGTTCACAAGTTAAAAGAATCTTTGCAAACAAAGTAAAGTAAATAATGCTTGCAAAATTTCTTGAGCTTATTAAATAGAATTTATTTATTTCCAAAACTCCCAAATCAAAACATTATTTGAAATTCAACTAACCCCTTGAAAATCAAACTAACATTACCAATCTTGAAATCAATAACTAAACTTGTTTTTAATTATTGTTTTGCAAATTACTAAACTTTAATTATCAAATAACCACCCTCACCCCCTAATTGAAAAATTCAACTAAACAATTTTGAATCACATTAAAACTTTCAATCTTGTGAAGCATAATGCTAACCTTGCTTTAAGTTGTGATTTGAAAATTAAAACAAATAGTCCATCAAAGAAAAACCCCAAATCCTTTCTCTCTCTCCCTTTCATTCCTTTGCAAAAAAAATCAAAAGGGAAAAAAATATAGCAAGGAGAGAGAGGCAGGCAGCCCATCTCTGTTTTTCTCCCTCCCCAAGCCCACCATCGTTTCAGCCCGTTACCCCCCTCTCTTTTCTGTCTTCTTCCTCCTGCCAACGTCACCCTGTACGACCATCTTCAGAACCGTATGATCCTCCTCCACCCCCTGGATGCCATGCCGTACATGGCCCCCTTCTCCTTAAGTAGCTACCCATCCCCCCTCTGCTGCAAACCCTAGAACCCTAGCCCATCCTCATGCGCCGCCGTCTCTTCCATCTCCTCCCTCTCTCCGAAACCTTCAGTCTCTGAACCCCAACCGAGCCTTGCCACCACTGTTCCCCCCTCACCGCCGATCGCCATGATCATCTCGAGGGGCTACCGTTCCCGGGAATGGAACCTTCGTTCCCCCGGCTCCAAGATCCCTGAAGGCGCGGAGGCGGGAGGAGGCCCGAGGCGGCGACGCCATCAAGCTCTTCCTCCGCCGTTTCTGCCTCGACGACGGAACAACGACAGTGACCAGCAGGTGATCGCCCTGCCCTTCCCCTTCCTCTCGCCTCCCTCCTCTCACCAGCACCGCACGCCACCCACTGCCTCCCGCCGCCCGCACGGCGCCCGCCCCCTCTCCGGCGAGCCCACGGCGAGCAGCCGTTGCCGGCGATCCCCATCGATCTTTTCTGTCGTGGTACAGATGGGTACCTGTTCGGGTTCAGTCAATTCAGAAAAACAAGCCGCAGCCACAGCTGATACCCCCCCGACCCCCTCTACTGTCACAAAGAGAACACCAGCCCACTGGTTCGGGTCCCAGGCGCACAAGCCAGAGGGGGTGGGTTCGAATCCCACCCCCTGCAAATTGAAACATCCTTTTTCTGTTTTATTTCTTCAGATACAGAAGAACTGCAAATCACCAATAGGCCCTTACAGATTATTCTAGCCCCTGGAAAATATTTTCTAAGTCCCTAGTTACTAAAAAAATGGCAGATTTGCATCAAATGTTCTAAATTGCATAAGTAATTCAACCCAACCCCAAATTCAACATTTTTAATATGTTTTCTGTCCCAAATTAAATGTTCTATCCAAATATAAATTTTGTTTGCTGTTTTGAATAATTTAAATTGCTGAAAACAACTGTTTCTTGTTTATTGCATTCAAAATTGCCAAAATAATAACTTGCTCATTTTAAATCCAATTTCCACAAATGAAATATGTTTTCCATGCAAAATTAAACCACCTTTCCAAATATAAAATTTGTTTCATGTTTTGAATAATTGAAATTGGTTAAATGATTTAAACCTTGTTTAAATCATTTAATATTGCTAAATTCATAACTTAATCAAATCAAATTCTTTTGGGACATATAAAATATGTTTTCAAACCATCAAAGTGTGAACCTTTCCAATGTGAGTTTGAAATTTATGTTTTGAACAAATAAAAATTCAATTAGAGTCAAACTTGTTTTAAATTCATTTAAAACTTGTTTAATATTGTTTAATTCATAATTAAATTGTCCTAATTCCAATTTCAATATTTGAAACATGTAATCCAACTAAAATTTGATGTTCTTTTCAAATATAAACTTTGTTAATTGTTTTGCACACTTTAAGTTGATGAAAACATTAATTGTTTGTGTGACATGTTTAAGTAACCAAACTTTCCTAAACTTAATAAATGATTTCCAAAACTTGTTAAATCCTTTTAACACTTGCATCCATATCTTGATCATGCTGGATCTTTTGCCGTAGTAGTAATTGTTGCATCCGGTGTTTGTTCGAGGTTCGTTGCTTCTTGTCGGATAGGACGTTGAGATGATGTGAGCAACGACAAGTTCTGCTACCTTGCGGGATCTCAGGCAAGTATACTCACTTGCTGCCATATGGCTGCCTTTCATCACTTGTTACCGATTCTTTCCGTTGATTCTTTTCTGCTATCCTTAGTAGTAGTTGTTTCTGTTACGAACCCATCACATGAATCCTTTAACCTTGATATTGCCTCACCTCCACACCTATAACCATTGCTTGTGCCCGTGTCTTACTAGCATGCTTAGGTTGTTTTGCTCGAGTCTGTTACCCATTACTTTCTGTTACTATTCCATTATGTTCTGGGGGCTCGATGTTAATCAATCAATCATGCCAATGATATTGTTAAATAATAATTTGATGATAAGGCACCGGCAGGAGGCCCTTTGTGGTTTTGAGGCCTGCTAGTGTCGACCCTAATAGGAAAAGGGTCTTGTCTACTGATCCATGATGAGCGCACTACCCGCATGTGGGAAGCGAGTATGGGCGCCCCCCTCAACTTGACTCGATTCGCATCTCGTCCAAATTGCCACATTTAGTTCGGGCTTTCCATTTGCTGCACGCATATGCAGGTACGAACCCTTGGCGCCAGGGTGGAACTTTTGTAGTCGGCATTTAGGGCGGCGTGGTCTTCCAGTGCTATGAGGGTCCCCCTTTCTTCGGGGGCTCAATTAGCCGCGCACGCACAACACGTGGTGCTTTGGGCTTGATGCGAAGAAGAGTTGAGTTGTGTAGAGTATCTCGCTTGGTGGGTTAGCTCCCCATCTGGCGGGTTATTCTTGCGTGTACGGCTAAATTGGTGCAACCCTGCAGGGATAATCTTCTCGAGAAGCCGTGTTTTCCGCGGTTATGGATTACTTGGTGAAAGTACTGGCTAACAAGTACTCAGGATAACTTAAACCTAATGATCAACCATGTTACACCCAATGATTAACAATTTGACTAGTAATAGGTTTATTCACACAATAACCTGATTCATCTTTAATCCAACTGTGTGAGTTATCCTCGGATTGCTTCTTCGGATAAGGGGCGAGATCCAGGATGGGTTTGTTTGAAGTTATCTTTCAGTTGGTTACAATACTCGATCTTATCCTCTTTCTGTTAGCCGGAATTGGTAGTATCTCTCTGTAGTTGGTTAGTGCAGCCTGCTGTCGCTTATTTGCAATAACCCCTTCCTTTCCGTTGATCCTAAAGTATTTGTATCTTGTGATGACTGGCTACGCCGGTATCTTGTGAGTATGGGTTATCCACTTGCCAGTACTTAACCGTACTGACCCACGAATCTCTTTCGTGGCTGCAAATTCCAACTTGCAGTCAACAGGTTTGAAGTCTGACGACGTTAGCTTGGGAATCCCTCCGGCTTGGCCTGGGCAGGGATTGGACGCTCTCGGTTATCTTCAGGACTCTTAGTCCAATTTGGATCTTGTCCGTAGACGGACGATATGTCGTTTCTTCCGCTGTTGTTTGGATCTTTGTAATGTATCAGTTGTATCCCTGGCTCGTCTGAGTCATCTTGTATCTATCTGTTTCTGTTTTAATTGTCGAATATTCGTGAACTATTGTAATGTTATCATAAATGGCAACCTGGAATCGGTTATTATGCGGATTTGGCGGGAATGCTGAAATCTGCATAGTGCCCGATCTCGGGGCGTCACAGTTTCGGAGGCCTGCTCTCCCGTCGGTCGTGTACGCGGTAGACGGGATGGGATCACCGGCGGCAGCAACAGTAGGCGAAACGACAGTGGGCGCAAAGCTGGTATGAGTTGTGTGTCTGTGTCCGCCTCTGCGCCCTCTATATATAGGCACGGCCGGGTAGGAGAACAGTCAGCTCACGAATTCATTTGGCGTTTACTACAGCCGTTACCAAGTAATCAATGCGCGCGGTTACCATCAATGCGGCGTTTTACTACGCGCGGCTGTTACCAAAATAAATGTGACGCATTAAACAGCAATCAATATGACGTCTCATATTATTGGCGTGTCTGTTGATTCTCCGTTTCCAACTGCCAAAATAAAGGCATCGGCTCGGCTCATTCCCGCAACCCGCGGCGCGTCGTGACGTGTCGTGACGAGGCGAGGCGTGGCGAGGCGGGCGGCGGATAAGGAGGAGCGCGCGTGTGGAACACCTCCACTACTCCTCTCTCTTCATACCAACTCACACTAGTGGGGAGAGAGCTCACCTTATAAATTGGTGCAAAACTCTCCCAACTAGCAATGTGGGACTAAACTCCCACCATTTGCTATGGCAGCATGGTCCTTTGGGATTAAGTGGAAATTGGCTATTGGGCCCTAAAGGCCATCCGAATTTCAGCAATCCCCCACCAGATCCCGAAGACCCATGGTGTTGTCCTCTGTTCCATTCACTGTTTTTATATACCGGTATTTTCAGTGGAGACCCGTTAAGGTTGAACTTCCACCTAGAACAAGTAGCTACACTACATCACAACTGAACAATGGACTATGCCTTGAATTGTCAGTTTGGCGTAAAATAGTTTCACTAAATGTCTTGCCAGTACTAGGCTACCGAAGGCTGACCCCTCGGGTGGAGCATATTAGTCTTACTCCTGGCCTATTCATGAACTTATTAGAGATCACCCAATCTCATAGACTGTGACCAGCAGTCAGGATCATATAGGTGTGTTCCTCCAAAGATCGCTCTGTAGGATAGCATCTTGCTTATACAAGCCTTGGAACACATTAAGACAAAAGTCAACCTGCCATACAGTTTTTGAGAGTACTGCATCTCCAGTGGAGTGGGTTAGTAAAAATTACTCTCCTCAGTTAACCACTAGCTTGTTTTCCCAGGTCCCACTTCACGGGATCTCCGATCACATAGGTTGGGTTACTGCCATGGCAACTCATGTGGGTCTCATACCCATCTCCCTCGATGCACTTTCTATCACAACACGTGATAGCCCTTTAGTAAAGGGATATGCCAGATTCTTAGCCGACTGGATATAATCCACCGCTATCACTCCGGAGTTTCTTAAATGTCTGACAGCTTTTAATCTCATTTTTATGTGCTTTGTGGACTGTGCATTGTCCTTTTAACTCTTCACCTTGACAATTACTGTTTGATTGTCACAGTTCATAAGGATAGCCGGTACTGGCTTTTCAACCACAGGAAAGTCCATCAAAAGATCTCGAAGCCATCCTGCTTCGACACTAGACGTGTCTAATGCTGTTAATTATGCTTCCATTGTCGATATCGTTAAGATCGTTTGCTTGCAAGACTTCCAGGAAACAGCACCACCTCCAAGGGTAAACACATACCCCATTGTGGCTTTCATCTCATCAGCATCAGAGATCCAATTCGCATCACAATAACCTTCAAGTACCGAAGGATATCCACTGTAGTGAAGTCAATAGTTCACGGTACCTTTCAGATAGCGCATAATTCTTTCTACAGCGTGCCAATGCACATCACCCGGATTGGAAACAAACCGGCTTAGTTTGCAGACAGCAAACATGATGTCAGGCCTCGTAGCGCTCGCTAGGTACACGAGTGAAACAATTACTTGAGAGTACCTCAGCTGATCCTTAGCTGTGCCTTCGAACTTTCGAATCCGCACACTAGGATAATATGGCGTTGGAGAAGTTTTGCAGTCCGAATATCCAAAACGACTCAAAACCTTCTCAACATAATGGGATTGCAGAAGTGTAATCCCACCCTCATTGTCTCTCAATAGCTTGATGTTCAAGATAACATCAGCCACACCAAGATATTTCATCTCAAAGTTCTGGGATAGAAATGACTTAACCTCATTGATTACTTTGAGGTTGGTCCCAAATATCAGTATGTCATCAACATACAAACACAATATAACTCCTTCGCCCCCACCATGGCGATAGTATACACATTTGTCAGCTTCATTAACAACGAAGCCAACAGATGTTAAAGTTGTATTGAACTTCTCATGCCATTGCTTAGGTGCTTGTTTCAGCCCGTATAAAGATTTCAGTAATTTACACACCTTTCCTTCTTGACCATCTAACACAAAGCCATCTGGCTGTTGCATATAGATTTCCTCGTCTAACTCTCCATTTAGGAAAGCCGTCTTAACATCCATCTGATGGACGAGAAGACCATGCGAGGCCGCCAACGAGAGTAATACTCGAATGGTGGTCAGTCTGGCCACAGGTGAATAAGTATCAAAGAAATCTTCATCTTCTTTCTGGGAATAACCCTTGGCCACAAGTCTAGCCTTGTACTTTTCAATCGTACCATCAGGCCTAAGCTTCTTTTTGAACACCCACTTACATCCTAATGGTTTACAGCCATAAGGACGTTCAGTGATCTCCCACGTTCCATTAGCCATGATGGAATCCATCTCGCTACGGACCGCTTCTCTCCAGTAGTCAGCATCTGGAGATGCATAAGCTTCTGAAATAGAAGTGGGAGTATCATCCACAAGGTACACAAAGAAATCATCACTAAAGGACTTTGCACTTGTAACATCCCAAGTATGAAAAACTCCCACTTAGAATGTTTGCTTCTTGTTTATTTATGTTTTGCATCATGACATCATCATTGCATTTGTTTTGGCTTTTGTTTTCAATTATTTTCCTTTGTTTTCTATTTGAATTTCAAACTAATTCCAAATCAAATTGTTTCATACTTGTTCTGTTACATGTTTTCAAATAGAAAGTTCAAATCAATCCATCTTTTGTTTCCAATAAACCATAAAGTTCAAGCTATTTAAATTGTTGCTTTCAATTAATCATTTAATATCAAATTTCATTCAAATTCAGTTAAGTTTCCAAACAGCAACCATTTTGAAGTTTATGAAAATTACAAAACAAATCAATCATTTGTTACCATTACACTTGAAACTAAAAACTTGTAAATCGTTCTTTTCATTTAATCAATTAATACCAAAAATTCACTCAAATTCAATCAAAATTACAAACAGCAACTAATTTGAAATATTTGAAAACTAAAAGTTTGCAAACTGTTGCTGTTGTAATACACAACCTATACAAATTTTTCCTAATTTTTCTAACCCCCAAAACCTATCCTTTTATTCCCTTTCCTTTTCAGCAAAAAAAAATAAACAGAAAGAAAAAACAAAAAAAAAGAAACGCAGAGGGCAGGCAGTGGGCTGAGCCCAGCCCACCAAACCTGTCCCCCACGGCCTGCTACCCCCCCCCCCCATTTTCTTCCACCTTCGTACGGCAGCGCGATGCGCCTGTACACGTCAACAGATACAGGGCAGGGACGGCCACGAGCTCGCTCTCCCCTCCTTATTAACCCTAGCTGCCTCGAGCTCCCCTCTGCCCTAACCCTTCTCCCTCCTCTCTCCCTCGAGCGTCGTCGTTTCCCTCCTCCTTCCACCGCTCTCTTCCGTTTCTGAACCACCGCCGCACGCCACCACCTCTGAACCTCCGACGATCGCCGACGTTATGGTTCCCCACCGTCCAAGCTAGCAGCGGGAATCGACCCCCACTATCCCCTCTTCCACCTCGACACCTCACCGGTGGCTGCAAGCCGCTGATTCGCCGCCGCCGTCCTCTCTGTCGCCGCCGGCCATATCCTCCCCGAGCCTCTGCATCCTCGACATCGGAGGTGAGCTCCACCTCGCCTCTCTCCTCCCTCTTTCTTCTATGCACGAGCACACACTCCCTTGCACGCGCACGTACACGTCCCTTGCATCCCCGTCGAGCACGCAGCAGCAGCGAGTCGCAGTCCGCCGGCGGCCATCTCCCCGTCGCGGCCAAGGTTCAGAAACTGAACCTGTAGAAAAATTCAGTTAGCAGCGCTAACTGAACGATATCCTCCCTGCGCCTCCATTACTGACAAAAACGATTCGCCACCGCAGTGGCAACAGCACACACACGCACTCACAGGGTCGAGGGTTCGAGTCCCCCTCCCGCAGATTAAAACCACACTTTTTATTTCTTTTTTTTAGTTACAGAAACTTGTCAGATTCACAGACTAGTCCCTGTAATGTTTTTCCTAAGTCCCTGGCTGCTATTTAAAATGGCAGATTACACCCTAATCTTGGAAATTGCATAAATAATTCTTTTCAACTCCAAATAATACAAATAAAATATGTATACTGAACCAAATTTAATTCTCTATCTAATTAAATCATTTGTTTCCTGTTTTGAACATTTCAAATGTGTCCAAAATTCAAATTCAAACAAATCATTTCAAATTTGGTTAATTTCATAACTAATTCAATATTAATTCAAATGTCACATATGAAATATGTTTTCCATGCTAAATTTAACCACCTTTCCAAATATAAACTTTGTTTCATGTTTTGAATAATTAAAATTGGTTAAATAATTTAAACCTTGTTTAAATCATTTAATATTGCTAAATTCATAACTTGGTCAAATTAAATTCTTTTTAAACATATAAAATATGTTTTCAAACCAGAAAAACATAATCTTTTCAAATATGAATTTTATTTAATGTTTTGAACAAATAAAATTCAAATAACATTAATACTTGAATTAAATTTATTTAAATCTTGTTTAAACTTGTTTAATTCATAAGTATTTCATTTTAATTCCTTTCTCAACAAATGAAACGTGTATTCCAACTAAAATTTTGTGTCTTTCCAAATATTAACTTTGTCATCTGTTTTGAACAATTAAACTTGATGAAAACAACAAATGCTTGTGTAACTCTTTAAGAAGCCAAATTTCTTAACTTAATAAATAAAATTCTAAACTTGGTAAACAACATATCAAATTGATTCCATTATTGTTTCCTTTTTGTTAACTTCATCCATGCATCATTCTAATCTACTTTCACATGGTGGTTACTTATAGATCATTAAACTCAACCTTAATTCATGGGCTTTCCATATGCAATCCAAATTGCATATGGGCCCATTTAATTATGTTATCATGTCAATTAGCTTATCTTTGATGCACCAATTAAATTGTCATGCATCATCCCATGTTTGTGCACTATGCCATGGTATTGATTGTTCGCCTCTCTTCGAATGTTTGTTTGCTTCTTCTCGAATAGACGACGACGTTGAGACAGACGAGGTTTACGATACTACTTTAGAGGAGTTAGCCTAGTACCAGGCTACTGAGCTTGCAGGCAAGTATTCACTCACATGAACCATTGTGTTTCTTTCCACACTGGATACCGATACTTTCCTTTGTCTATTCTGCTAGCCCTATGAATCGTTGCTTGTGTCCTGATCCTACCACATGTTATCATATAGCCCTGATATTGCCTCACCTCCACTCCTATAACCCCGTTGCTTGAGCCCGTGTCTTACTAGCATGCTTAGGGTTGTTTTTTCTCGAGTCTGTTGTCCGTTACTTTCTGTTACCTTATTTATTATGTTCGGGGGCTCGATGTCAAACAATCAACCTGTTAATGTTTGGGTAATAATAATTTGATGATAAGGCACCGGCAGGAGTCCCGGCGTGGTTTTGAGGCCTGCTAGTGTCGACCCTAATTAGGAAAAGGGTCTTGTCTACTGATCCATGATGAGCGCACTAACCGCATGTGGGAAGCGTGTATGGGCGCCCCCCTCAATTTGATTCGATTCGCATCTCGTCCAAATCGCCACACTTAGTTCGGGCTTTCCATTTGCTCCACGCATATGCAGGTACGAACCCGAGGCCAGGGTGGAATTTTTGTAGTCGGCATTTAGGGCGGCGTGGTCTTCCAGTGCTATGAGGGTCCCCCTTTTCTTCGTGGGGGCTCGATTAGCCGCGCACGCACAACACGTGGTTCTTTGGGCTTGATGCGAAGAAGAGTTGAGTTGTGTTGAGTGCCCCGCTTGGTGGGAGGCATTCCATCTGGCGGGTTATTCTTACGTGTACGGCCAAATTGGTGCACCCCTGCAGGGATAAATCTTCTCGAGAAGCCGTGTTGTCCGCGGTTATGCATGACTTGGTGAAAGTACTGGCTAACAAGTACTCAGACAACTTACACCTAACTATAATAACTTGGCTAGTAATATAGATTACTTCAGCCATAAGAATGATGTCACCCTAATCAACAGTGTGAGTTTCCTTGGGTTGCTTCCTTAGTAGGGGGTAACATTGGATGGGTTTGTTTGGAGTTAGTTGCAGTTGGTTACGATACGCGATCTTATCTTCTTTCTGTTAGCCGGAAGTTGTAGCGTGTCTCTGTAGTTGGTTAGTGCAGCCCGCTGCAGCATCTTTTATATCACCTATTCTTCCGTTGAACCCAAAGCATCCCTGCTTGTGTTGACGGGTACACTTTGGTATCTTGTGCGTCTTGCTTGCCAGTACTTGTATGTACTGACCCCTTTGGGGCTGTGGTTTCCGCAGACAACGATTCCGAGGATCCCCATGGTGGTTACTACGTGGAGTACGACGAGACTGTTGACGAGTAGATAGCGGACCCGGGCAGGATCTGAGAATTCGTGGATGGGCTCCGTTTTCTTTTCATTCCCGGCCTCTTAGGCCTATTTGGATTTGTCTGTACTCAGACCTTTTGAATGCTTCCGCTGTGATGTAATGATGTACTGTTGGGAAATGTGTCCTCTGCATGAGTGTATTTGCTATCTCTGTTCTAGTGAGAGCCATTTGCAACTTATTTCCATCTTTTGTGTCTTAGAGATCTGTTGTGCTATCATTTTGTTAAACGTCGTTGACGTACCATGTGTGTATGGTATGAAGTACGTCAATGGTAGTATCCTGATCTCTATGGGATGGTTTACATCGACGGTGGATAGTAGAGATTGGTTGTCACACTATATGTGTTGGCCTACTTGTAAGAGGATGCGGGTGCAGGTAGGCCCCGTAATCCAATCCTCTACTATTCAACGGCCTGGTGAGTATCCTATAGAAGTCCGGGTGCGACAGCAGTCCTCTGTCTCTTGCCCCTACCAAGGGTTTCCTCGTCATCCTTCTCAGGATTCTCATCATGTGTTTGTTCATAATATTCCATAGGAATGGCAGGTTCAGGAGTCTCATCTGATTCCTGTCTAGAAGTGCTTTGCATATCTCTCATAGGAAAAATATCCTCAAAGAATGTAGCATCTTTAGACTCCAAAATCGTACCGACCTTCACGTCAGGTACCTAAGATTTCACTACTAGAAATCTATAGCCAACGCTATTCTTAGCGTATCCCAAATTAACGCAATCCACGGTCTTTGGTCTAAGTTTACGCTTTTTGGGGATCGGCACATTGACTTTCGCCAAACAGCCCCAAGTACGTAAGTACGAGAGTGTTGTTTTTCTCTTCTCCCATTGCTCATAGGGAGTGACCTCATTGTCTTTCGTCGGAACTTTATTCAGGACATGACATGATGTCAATATAGCCTCCCCCCACCATGCCTTGGATAAACCCGATGTATCTAACATGGCGTTAACCAAATCTGTTAGAGTACGGTTTTTCCTTTCGGCAACCCCATTTGACTGAGGTGAATAGGGAGGCGTCCTCTCGTGAATAATGCCATGTTCCGCACAGAAAGAGTCAAACTCATTAGAGAAATACTCTCCACCACGATCTGACCGGATTCGTTTAATTTTCTTTTCAAGTTGATTCTCAACTTATGCCTTATAGATTTTAAAGTAGTGTAGAGCCTCATCTTTAGTGTTTAACAGATATACATAGCAAAACCTAGTGGAATCATCTATTAACATCATGAAGTATCTCTTTCCACCTCTAGTCAACACACCATTCATCTCACAGAGATCAGAATGTATGAGTTCTAATGGCACCAAGTGTCTCTCCTCCGCAGCTGTGACGCCCCGAGATCGGGCACTATGCAGATTTCAGCATTCCCGCCAAATCCGCATAATAACCGATTCCAGGTTGCCATTTATGATAACATTACAATAGTTCTCGAATAATCCACAATTACAACAGAAACAGATAGATACAAGATGACTCAGAAGAGCCAGGGATACAACTGATACAATACAAAGATCCAAATAACAGCGGAAGAAACAAACGTCCGGCTACGGACAAGATCCAAATTGGACTAAGAGTCCTGAAGATAACCGAAGGCGTCCAATCCCTGCCCAGGCCAAGCCGGAGGGATTCCCAAGCTAACGTCGTCAGACTTCAAACCTGTTGACTGCAAGTTGGAATTTGCAGCCACGAAAGAGATTCGTGGGTCAGTACGGTTAAGTACTGGCAAGGGGGATGAAACCCATACTCACAAGTTACCGGCGTAGCCAGTCATCACAAGATACAAATACTTTAGGATCAACGGAAAGGAAGGGGTTATTGCAAATAATTGACAGCAGGCTGCACTAACCAACTACAGAGAGATACTACCACTTCCAGCTAACAGAAAAGGGATAAGATCGAGGATTGTAACCAACTGAAAGATAACTTCAAACAAACCCATCCTGGATCTCGCCCCTTATCCGAAGAAGCAATCCGAGGATAACTCACACCGTGGTATTAAAGATGAGTCAAGTTATTGTGTGAATAACCTATTACTAGTCAAATTATTAATCATTGGGTGAAACATGATTGATCATTAGGTTTAAGTTGTCCTGAGTACTTGTTAGCCAGTACTTTCACCAAGTAATCCATAACCGCGGAAAACACGGCTTCTCGAGAAGATTTACCCTGCAGGGGTGCACCATAGCAACCGTACTCATGAATATCCCGCCAGATGGGATGCCTCCCACCAAGCGGGGCACTCGACACAATCCAACCCTTCTTCGCATCAAGCCCAAAGCACCGCGTGCTGTGCGTGCGCGGCTAATCGAGCCCCACGAATAAAAGGGGACCCTCATAGCACTGGAAGACCACGCCGCCCTAAATGCCGACTACGAAAGTTCCACCCGGGTACCAAGGGCTCGCAAGATCATGCATGCAGCAAATGGAAAGCCCGAACTAGTACGGCGATTTGGACGAGATGCGAATCGGGTCAAACTGAGGGGGAGCCCATACTCCCCAAATGCGGGTAGTGCGCTCATCATGGATCAGTAGACAAGACCCTTTTCCTAATTAGGGGGTCGACACTAGCGGGCCTCAAAACCACCCGTGGGCCTCCCGCCGGTGCCTTATCGTCAAATTTATAGCATTAACAGGATTGATTGATTAACTTCGAGCCCCGGTACGATAATAAAAGAGCACGATAGTAAAAGAAGTAACCGACAACGAGCTCGAGCAAAAGCAACCCTAAGCAAGATAGTAAGACACAGGCTCAAGCAAAGGTTATAGGAGTGGAGGTGAGGCAATATCAGGTTTAAAGGATTCATGTGATAGGTTCGTAACAGAAACAACTACTACTAAGGCTAGCAGAAAAGAATCAACGGAAAGAATCGGTAACAAGTGATGAAAAGCAGCCATGTGGCATGCAAGTGAGTATACTTGCCTGAGATCCCGCAAGGTAGCAGAACTTGTCGTTGCTCACATCATCTCAACGTCCTATCCGAGAAGAAGCAACGAACCTCGAACAAACACCGGAATGCAACAATTACTACTACGGCAAAAGATCCAGCATGATTCTATTTTATATGCATGACATGGCAAGATGCAACAGGGGAAACAACTTAGGCAATTTAATCGGAACCGGAGTCCGGAGAAATAGGAATTGGTTCAAGTTGTTTATCTAACCATCAAGTTAAAGGTTGTTTAGCATGGCAAACAATAAGGTAGATGAGTTAGGCAATTTAAATGGAATGGGCAACAGCTGGAAATAATTAGCCCACACATTCCATATGTTGTCATATAGGTGAACATGCATAACAAGATCTAAAATGCACAAGATAAGATGCAAACAGAGATATGAATGGCATGAACATATTCCTTGCAATCTTCTGATTGGAAAACATATTTTATTTGTTTGATTTGGAATTAAAATGACTTAGTTATGAATTTGGCAATTTAAGTGCATGAAATAGGAGGTGAAACAATTATTCAAATTAATTGTTATAAACTAGAAAACAAAGTTGATATCCAAGTGTGGCATTTGATTTTGGATGAAAAACATGTTTTAAGTATTTAATTTGGAGCAACCAATTGCAATTTATTAATTATGCCATTTAATTAACCAATTTAAGGATTATTAAATAACATTAATTTTTAATTGCCCAAATGGCAAAACAAAGTTGATAAACATAAAGTACATTGAATTTGGACTGAAAAACATATTTGAGTTGTGTGATTTGAATTAGGTATGAATTAATTATGGAATTAACCAAATTGGAAAAGAATTGTTTGAATTTGAAATTTGAAACAATTTGAATTGTTCAAAACAGGAAACAAATTGCATATTTGAAAAGTACAGGAAATTTGGATTGGAAAACATATAAAGTTTGTGCAATTTGGGGTTAATTTGCAATTGTTATAGATGTTGGAAATTTCAGGGACTGTTTTGTGATTTTTTCAGGGACTTAAATGTGGGGAAACGGTGTGGACTGGGCCTGTGTGCGAAAAAAAACTGGGCAAGAAAGGGGTGGTACCGCGCAGCAGCCGCCCAGGGCCACTGACGCGTGGGCCAGGTGCCACTCTGGCGGCCACGCGCGCGGGTGAAAGGTGACGGGGCGGTGGAGGTGTATGACGGGTGGGGCCGCACCGCGCGGAATAAATCACCAAAAAGTGGGTTGGCGCCCTGGGGATCGAACCCCGTACCTGTACCGCGCGCGAGTGGAACATGACCACTACGCTGTCGCTGAAGCTTTGATTCAGATACAGAAATGGGGGAGTATGAGGTTCAGAAAGGCCGCGAAGTTAACTGAATCAAAATTCAGTCAGTCGAGCCAACTATCGACAGAGAAGATGCAGTCGGCCGATGGTTGCTGAGATCGCCGTGGGCGCCGTCCCTGCTGCTACGTGCGTGGCGTGCGACGGTGTGCTGCAGGTGCAGGTGCGTGGAGGCGGACGAGACAGAGAGAGACCGCTAGGAGGAAAAGGAGATGGAGATCGGGGGCTCACCGGGTCGCTGTTCGCTGTCGTCGTCGAGGCAGAAACTGCGGGGTTGCCGGCGACGGCGCGGCCGGCACGGGCCGCCTCCCGCCTCCGAGTCTTCAGAGAAGTTGGAGGTGGATGGGAGCGGGTTCCATTCCCGCAAGAAGAAGCCCTCGAGGTGATCAGAGCTGGGAAGGGGCGGTGGTGTTCTGACAGTGGCTAGTTGGTGGTCGATGGGTTCAGGTGAGTGCAGGGTTCAGGCAACCAAAGAATAGTAGAGAGGAGGAGGAACTCGAGAGGACGGCGGCGATGGAGGATGGGACTAGCTAGGGTTAGGGTTGGTGTGGTTTTATGGGGAGGGCCTAGCAGGTACGGCTGCACATCGGGAGGGAGGGAGGAGGATCTCACGGTGGTGCTTATGTTCGTACTGTCGCTGACGTTGGCAGGAGGAAGAAGACAGAAAAGATAGAGGGGTATGGGCCAACAGGGTTGGTGGGCTTTGGGGAAAAACGAGAGGAGGGGGTTGGGCTGGTTCCCTCTCCTCTCTCTTATTTTTTTTTTCTATAATATTTTTGTTGGTAAAAGATAAGAGAGAGATAGGGATAGAATTTGGGGAAAATTCTTGTATAAATTATTTTGTGTTAATTTTCCAAAACAATTAAAGCAAGAGTTCACCTTGTTTCACAATTTTCAATATTTAATTTGGTTTAAAGGTTTGAGGTGAAATTCAAACAATGTTTGATTTGGGAAATTTTGGGAAATAACAAATTTTATTTAATAAGCAACAAGCAAAGTTACAAACATTATTGAAATTAGTTTGTTTTGCCAAATTTTAAGTTTTGAGCCCATATTGAGATATGGTAAATAAGTTTGATTTGATTTGAATGTTTGGAATTTGCCATTAGGGTTTTGAACAAGAGGGTAACAATTATTAACAAGCAATCGGATTAAACAATTTCAAATTATTGAAAAACAATTGAGTGATTTAGTTTGCAGGTTTGAAATTGGGAATTTTGAGCAAGGGTGAAAGTTTAAATTGTTTTGAAATTTTCAGTTGTGATGCATACATGGTGCAATGCAATGTGATGCATATGATGCAAACAAACAAACAGGTAACACCACAGGTGTTACAGCAGCCTTGGGGGCTTGCGAGGTTGCTTTGCTTGTACACACGAATGGCACTTAGAACCTTTGGCTAAAGTGAAACTTGGGATTAAATTTAGTTTTGCTAACCGCGTCATGCAACTGAAACCAACGTGACAAAGACGTGAATGCCAAACTTCTGTTTCATTAACACTCGAATGAATATTGTTCACGACTTTATTACAGAAATCAGCGAGGGAAAAGCGGAACAGACCTCCGCACTCATACCCTTTTCCAACAAACAATCCATATTTCGTTACAACTACTTTATTGGACTCGAAAACCAACTTAAATCCTTCTCTACATAGAAGGGAGCCACTAACGAGATTCTTCTTGATGGCGGGGACATGCTGCACGTTCTTGAGCTGCACGATCCTTCCCTAAGTAAACTTCAGATCAACCGTGCCAACACCAAGTACAGAAGCACTTGCGCCGTTCCCCATCAATACGGACCCGTTCCTTGTGACCTGATAAGAAGAAAACAATGAGATGTCAGCACACACATGAATGTTTGCACCTGTGTCAATCCACCAATCAGTAGACTGACAAACTGAAAATACAGTAAACAAATTACCATACCCAGATGCCCCACTCTCATTGTTGCTCACGATCATGTTGACAGCCTTGGAATCCTGTCCTGGCTTCACATACTTCTTTGGGCACTTCACAGCCCAGTGTTCCAGTGAACCACAAGTGAAGCAACCATCTTTCTTCTTATCCTTCTTGAAGGTCTTCTTAGCCTTCTTCTTGAAGTCGGTATTCTGCTGGACACCAGTCCTCGCCTTGTTCTTGTTGGAGTTGTAGTTCTTCTGTACCATATTGGCCGCAGAAGTCCCTTCGTTCCCTTTTCCATGCGAGTCCTTTGCCCTCAAATTCTGCTCAACACTCAGATGGCCGATGACATCCTCTACTGAGAATTCACGCCTCTGATGTTTCAGAGTAGTGGCAAAGTTCCTCCAGGAATTAGGCAGCTTGGCGATGATGCATCCCGCGACATACTTGCCCGGTAGCACGCACTTGAGAATTTCAAACTCCTTAGCGATGCACTGTATCTCATGAGCCTGCTCCAAAACAGAACGGTTTTCGACCATTCTATAGTCATGGAACTGCTCTATACTGTACATCTCGCTGCCAGCATCGGTTGCGCCGAATTTGGATTCGAGCGCCTCCCACAAGTCCTTGGCAACCCGCACATGTAAATATGCGTCAACAAACTTCTCTCCGATCACGCTTAGAACGCATCCAACAAAGACGACGGTGGAATCCCTAAACGCCTTCTCCTGTTCAGGAGTAATCTTTCCCGTGGGAGTGACACCGGCGACCCAGAACACGTTCATAGCCGTGAGCCATAAGAATGTTTTGGTCTGCCAACGCTTAAAGTACGTCCCCGTAAACGGGTCTGGTTTCAGTGCAGTAGCAAAACCATGAATCGAAAATTTCCTACACATTTTAGGTTTTTGGATTGTTAGGAATTTAGGCAATTTACAGATTAAATTAATCCAAGTATAAATCATGAACATGACGTAAACATACTGATACTTAACCATGTGCGTGCATACTAGATTGACTAGATTGACCGTAGACACATCTACGCAAACTACTAGTATCGCACACATGGAAATAACAAGAGCAGGGATAAACGTGTTATACCCTGAGACCGGCCAGTTGGCAGTAGACTTAGCAGTGGCGGCAGCCGCCGCGGCGGCAGCAGTGTTGGCGGCCTCAGCAGCAGCAGCGGCCGCAGCGGCCTTGATGGCAGCAGTGGAGGCAGCAGCAGCTCGTTCGGCTTCGGTTGCCATGTTGATGACGAGGGCGACGCGGTAGTAGTCGAAGTAGATGTACTGTTGACGGCGAGGGAGACGCGGTAGTAGACGAAGTAGACGTACAGCAGCAGCGAGCAGCCGCGTAGGAGACGCTCCCCAAAAACCTAATCGCCCCTCTCCCGTACAGGATCTGGAGAGGCGGGGTTTCGGAGGCCTGCTCTCCCGTCGGCCGTGTACGCGGTAGACGGGATGGGATCACCGGCGGCAGCAACAGTAGGCGAAACGACAGTGGGCGCAAAGCTGGTATGAGTTGTGTGTCTGTGTCCGCCCCTGCGCCCTCTATATATAGGCACGGCCGGGTAGGAGAACAGTCAGCTCACGAATTCATTTGGCGTTTACTACAGCCGTTACCAAGTAATCAATGCGCGTGGTTACCACGTGATCAATGCGGCGTTTTACTGCGCGCGGCTGTTACCAAAATAAATGTGACACATTAAACAACAATCAATATGAATTCTCATATTATTGGCGTGTCCGTTGACTCTCCGTTTCCAACTGCCAAAATAAAGGCATCGGCTCGGCTCATTCCCGCAACCCGCGGCGCGTCGTGACGTGTCGTGACGAGGCGAGGCGAGGCGGGTGGCGGAGAAGGAGGAGCGCGCGTGTGGAACACCTCCACTACTCCTCTCTCTTCATACCAACTCACACTAGTGGGGAGAGAGCTCACCTTATAAATTGGTGCAAAACTCTCCCAACTAGCAATGTGGGACTAAACTCCCACCATTTGCTTTGGCAGCATGGGCCTTTGGGATTAAGTGGAAATGTGCTATTGGGCCCTAAAGGACATCCGAATTTCAGCAGTTTGGCGGGCTAGTGTGCAGCAACCCACGCTTCCTATGTAATTTCTGAGATTTGTAAACAATTCGGGGGGTTATTTAACAGGGTGCCTCAGTTGGCACCACGATCTCAGTTTTACCCCTAGCGCCGAATCGACCTCAGTTTTGCCCCTAGTCTGTCCGCAAGGACTCGTTTCGCTGCTCCCACCGTAACTTTCTGCCCCCGTTAGGATGCTGACCTGTGGGACCCATCATAGAACCGTTGACGCGGCATGTGGGTCCCAGCTGTTGAGCGTTGGCGCGGCTTGTGTGCCCCAACTGTTGACGGCTGGTGCTGCATGTGGGTCCCAGATGTTGACCGTTGCTTGCGGCCCAATGTCAAATGAGGCCCAATGTCAACATGCAGACTACACATTATCCATTTATATTTATTAATCCCTACATGCAGACTACACATTATCCATTTATAAAACCATCAAATTATTCGTATTAATAATATAAAATATATACTGTGATGAACTGAAATTTTTATATTATCTTAGAAAACATAATGCATCACATCTCTTATATATAAATTTTGTTTACAATGTGCATATTTTAAAGCGATAATTAGAATTAAAAAACGATAATTAGAAAGGATAAAACTTCTAAACAGTGGGTACATATTTGGACAAATATAAGAACATTTTATATATAATTAAACATACTTAGAAATGATAACTGGACCCACTTTACATATAATCAGTGGAACCCGAGGGACATTACATCTAATTAAAAAAAAACCTAACTGCTCCCGCTCTGCATGCGGGAGCCCTTGCCGCCCTCCGGCGCCCTACTTCCTCCATTCCGCCGCCCTGTCCTCCATCTCCTTGTTGACGCGGGCGCGGCGGTTCTCCGCCCGCATCCTCTCCTCCTCTCTCTCACGGACCCGCTTGATGCTGGCCCGGAATGCCTTCACGTCCTCCTTCGCCTGCTTCTTCTCCTCGGCCTTCAACTCCTTCTTCTCCAGCCGCTCCAGTTCCTTGAGGCGGCGGATCATCTTGGGGGAGAGGTCCTTGGGGGCAGTGAGGGCGGGCCCAGGGTTGTGGAAGAAGGGCGGCGACGGCGATCTCTCCCGTTTGGGAGATTCGACGTCCTCCAACGTATAATTGTCCTCGTACCAAGGCCGATCTTTCGGGCGGTTGTCCTCGTCGGAGACCGACTCGGGGCTAGATGGTAGAGAGTAGGAAGACATTGTTCGGGCTTGAAACTAGGGAGAGAAGGACAAAGGGCTGGAGAGGGATGAGAAGATGGAGGACGAGTGAAACGGTCTATTTAACGACACGATTGGACATGAATTAATTGGGGTAGATGAAGCAAACAGTGTGAAAACGTTGGATGCAGTGTAGAAGAGTCGATGCATGGTCAAAGCGGTGTATAACAGGCGTAGGCGTAGGCATAGGACAACTAGTGATACGGAGTACGAGCGCGTGTGCTTAGGCAGTCAAGTGATTCGACGTTGCATGCGTGTATTAAAGAGGTGAAGAGAAGAAAGTCCAAAGTCTCACGCCAAATCCTGCCTCGATGCATATACATTGATGCGTATCTTCTGAAAACGAGGCGTGGAGGGCTGCGTCGCTGCAAATGCGACGCGACTCGTGTTTCTGAAACGAGGCGTGCAGGGCTGCTGCAAATGCGATGCGACTCGTGTTTCTGAAACGAGGCGTGCAGGGCTGCTGCAAGTGCGACGCGATGTTTACTCTTTTCTTCTTGTGCCACGTTGTTTACTCTGAAAAAACGAGGCGTGCATCCACCGGGCTGGTGAACGGGTGAAAGATCATCGTCCGTTTTGGTAATCATATGACAACATAACCATTTGATCTAATATTTGTTCAATGGATGAAAATGCCCAGGTTATTAGGTTCACTAAGTTTATAGGGCATGTGCTCGTTCTATATGAAAAGTGCTAAGTGAAAGGAATCCAGGGAACTACAATTTGCAGGAGCGGAGGCTCCGGTGAATCCACTGGAGGCTCCGCCCAGGCTCCGGTGGGGGTCCGGTGTGGGCTCCGCCCAAATTCCTCTCTGGAGCAGAACAGAGGACCCTAGAGCGGAACCTCCGGTGGATCTCCGGTGGGCGGAACCTCCGCCAATTCCACCGGAGGCTCCGCCATCCGCCAACACATGGCCTACACGCAAAAAGGGTCCGGTGCGCCTCCGGTGGGACCTCCGCTAAAATGCCCTTCTGTTTGAGAAGAGCGGAGGTTCCACCGGAGCCTCCGGTGGTCCCCCTGGTCCAGTGCAAATGGCCTCCGGTGGTGGGTCCGGTGGAGGCTCCGCCAAACCACCCTTCTGTTTGAGAAGAGCGGAGGTTCCACCGGAACCTCCGGTGCACCTCCGGTGGGCGGAACCTCCGCAGATCCCACCGGAGCCTCCGGCCAGTTCGTCAGCGCTTGCGAGCTAGGGCACTGCGCAACTGCGCAATGAACAGAAGGCCACCGGAGCCTCCGGTGAAACCATCGGAGCCTCCGGTGAAACTGGACTGCAACGCCCACTTAAATGCAAGGGGTATAAATACCCCTTCCCCTACCTCATAAATGCTAAGCTTTTCCCCATTCTCTCTCCTAGCCATTAATGAAAGCTTCAACCACCTAGATCTCCCACTCCGTCCACCCAATCACTCTCAAACTTGGTGGAGAGCTAGAGGAGACCTAGATCCACACTTCCACCAAAGGAATCTCAAATCCATCCACCACAACCTAGTAGATCTAGAATCCTACTTGAGGCCTAGAAACCTTAGTAGATCTTGTGCTTGTAGTTTCCACCTTGTTGCAAGAAGCTACGTATTGCTTGAGAGCCTCCATCCATCTTGTGGAGTGACCTCAAGCCCTTGTAAAGGTTTGGTCAACGCCTTCAAGTCGACCTCATAGTGAAAACGAGCATCTCCTTCACCGGAGAAGCTCAAGGAGAACAAGGTGTGCACAACTGTGCTATTGAGGAGCGCCTAGGTGGCTCCCCACCTCTCCAACGTAGACGTACTTCTCTTTGAGAAGGAACTACGGTGAATCATATCCTTGTCTCCTTGTTTACACTTGTTGTTTGCTTTACTACCTTACGCTTTACTTCCGTTGCGCATATTATTCTATCCACATAGGTTGCTCACCTAGTTGCACATCTAGAGAATGGTATCTTATCTTACTAAGCCTCTAAAAGGAAAAGAAAAGAAAAATTGGTAGTCAACCTATTCACCCCCCCCTCTAGCTAGTTGACCATAGTGCACTTTCAATTGGTATCAGAGCCAGGTTCTTACTAAGGGCTTAACCGCCTAAGAGTACAATGGTCGATGAAAATACCCCCGGTAGTTCTAGTGCGGAAATCTCCAAGATGTCCGACAATATATCTAACCTACAAGACACGGTTGGAACTCTCCAAACCGAATTGTCTAAGGTTAGCTCTACTGTCAGTATGGAGGTTTCTAGCATCAAGAAAATGATGGAGGTATTATGGGGAGAACCAAGGAGTCCGCAGAAACACCTCTCACCACCAACGATGTTAGCTCGGACGAAGAGTACATTCCGGACATCGACGAAATGGAAGCTAACATCGCTTAAGCCAAGGCAAAAGCCAAAGCAAAAGCCAATAAAAAGGCTAAGGGTAGTGGGAACTCCGAGGGCTCCAAGTCTCAATCGGCTAACGGTTCGGGGTCTAACTCTAAAGTTCCACCACCTCCCAATTACGATTCTATCCACCCTATTGCCACAATGCCACACATGGTTAATGTTGGAAATCCTCCCATGCTTAACACTAACGAATTCTCTTCATGGAAGTTCGATATGGAGTCTCACATTTCAGGTTCTTGCACCGCTCTATGGAGAAGCATTCTTCATGGATTCCATCCTCATGATCCAAGCAACTTGACACCAAGGGAGGACATGGAATTCCAACTCAACAAGACCGCTCTCGTGACTATCCAAAAGGCTCTCCCAAGAGAACATCTCGAACACATTCGCGGGTTGAAGACCGCCAAGGAAGCTTGGGATAAGCTTGACTCTTTGTTCCAAGGAAATGCTAGCATTCAATCATCAAAATATGATGTTGCCCTCGACAAATCCAAGAACTTCATCATGCTTGAAGACGAGAGTCCCGAGGAGCTATATAGAAGAGTTGTCACCCTTGGCAATCAACTAAGGGATTTTGGGAAAGAGGAAATCTCCGATGAGTGGATCAAGAGGAAGTTTGCCAAGGCCATAACCCCATTTGAGAAGAACCTCTCCACTAGCATTCGAACAAGATCCGACTATAACTCTCGCAACTACATTGGAGTGCTTAGTGAGTTCATAGCCATATCCTTATCCCACAAGAGCGCGGATGATGCCCTTGCTCGCTCAAGAGGACATGGAAAGTCTCCCAACCTCGCCTTGAAGTCTAAGGCAATGGCCAAGATAGAAGAAGTGGATGATGATGATGATGATGATGATGATGAGGACTATGAAGATACGTACAAGGGTGCTCACAAATGTATTGCTCTTGCCATGCAAGGGTATTGGAAGAGATGGGAGGCTCACAAAGCCGATGCCCCGAGACCTTCAAGGAACAAGATCTTTAGGAAGAAAGGGGAGCGGCCAAGGACTTGCTACAATTGTGGAAGTGCAAACCACTTTGTCAAAGAGTGTCCCTTTGAGCCAAGAGAAGAGAATGAAGGGAAGCTTGTTCGCTAGGACAAGAACAAAGCTCCACAAAACAAGAACCTCGCTAGAAGAGTCCCAAGGGCTCTATATGTTCAAGAAGGCCCCACATTGGAAACATACTACTCCGGAGATGAAGGAGAAGATGAAGTGGTAGGTGTTTCCCACGTCGCCATAGCTACGACTTCCTCTTCATCGGTCTCTCTATTTGAATCTCCCAATGAGAAGGCATCGATCCGACCTACATGTCTCATGGCAAAAGCCACCGCGGTAATATCTTCCACCTCCAAGTCTATTAACACTAGCTCTCCCTCATTATTGGATTGTGTTGAAAACATTGGTGACGATGAGGAGGCCAAGAACCTAGGATCTTGGTTGTGTAGTCTTGAAGGTGAAACTAAATAAAAAGTAAAAGCTCTCCTAAGGCAACTTGACGATGCCAACTCTCTCATTGATGAGAAGGAGGAGATCATCATGACCTTGGAGAATCATGGCAGTAGCAATGAGAATCATGATGATGAACTAGTCAAGGCTCTTGAAAAGGAGAGATCCATGAGATCCTCTCTTGAAGAAAAACTATCTAGTCTACAAGATACTTATGCTATTAGTATTTCCAAGCTTAGAAAAGATAACGAAAAATCTCTTGCCAAGCTTAAGAAAGAACATGCTAAATCTCTTGTTTTACTTAAAGAATTTGAAGAGGAAGAGTTGAAGCTAGGAATAGCTCACCAAAAACTTGACGAGGAACATGACAAACTAAAAAAGGAGTTTAAGTCTCTTAAGGAAATTCATGACAAACTTGCCAAGTCTCGAATCAAGCTCCTAGCTCAACAATCTAATAAGCATGTTGTATCTTCATCAAATAGCATTGTTATTGCACCTACCTCTTCTACTACGACTAACAATGTAGGGAAGGAAAGAATTCTAAATGATGCAATAAGCTCTCAAGGTGCCAAGAAAGGAAAAGAGGGACTTGGTTTTGTTTCCAAGTCAAAGAAGATTTCCATGAACGTCACTTCTCCCTCTCAAAACGTTGTCTTTGTGAAAGAGGGTGAGGTGACCAAGGAAAAGGAGACCAACGCCATTATGGGTGGTGATACCTCTAGGGGGAGCATCACTCATAATGATTTAGCCGGAAAATATAAACCATCTTATGTTCTTATGAAATCTAGAGATGGACATGTTTATGCTAAATATGTTGGTACTTCTTATGGTGATGATTATCATTGGACTATTTGGGTTCCTAAGACCCTTATGACTGACAAAAGAGGACCCATTGAAGGATGGGTACCTAAATCAAGAAACTGATCTCTTGTAGGGAAAAGCTTCCGGGTCTAACAAATGGACAGTGGATAGTGGTGCATCCCAACATATGACCGGAAGCCGTGACGCAATAAGCAATCTTGAACCTCCTCTACCTCATCTCAATTGCGTCACTATTGGTGATAAGTCCGAGCTTAAGGTATTGGGACGAGGCAAGGTAGCAATATCAAATGATTTATCAATTGAGAATGTTCTCCTTGTTGAGTCCCTTGGCTATAATTTGATGTCCGTTCTTCAACTTGCGAATTGTGGTTTTACCTCGTTCTTTAATAAAGAAAGTGTGATTGTCACTTGGGAGACATCTCTTAAAGTAGCCTTTGTTGGGTTTGTCGAGAACGACATGTATGTAGTGGACTTCTCTAAAGAAGACACATGTGCCGCGACATGCCTAATGGCTAAAGTTGATGTGGGGTGGCTTTGGCTTCGCCGACTAGCCCACACCAATATGAGAATGTTACATGATCTCCAAAGTGGCAATCACGTTCTAGGACTAACCAAAGCTAAGTTTGCTAAAGATCGTGTGTGTAGCTCTTGTACCTTTGGGAAGCAACATGGGTAAGTACACCCAACCAAGACAACCATCTCCACCACAAGAATTCTCGAGCTCATTCACTTAGATCTCTTTGGTCCACTATCCTATGATAGCCTCGGAGGAAAGAAGTATTGCTTGGTGATTGTGGATGACTATTCAAGATATTGTTGGGTGTATTTCTTCAAGAGGAAAAGTGAAACTCAAAGTAGAGTCATCGAATTCATCACTCTAGTGGAGCGCCAACACAATGCTACCATATTGGCGATCCGGAGTGATAATGGCTCGGAGTTCAAGAACTACACCGTTGAGGGTTTTGTTAGTGAAGAAGGCATTGCTCATCAATATTCCACTCCATATACCCCTCAACAAAATGGTGTTGCAGAGAGAAAGAACCGGACTTTGATGGATGCGGCTAGAACTATGATTGCGGAGTTCTCTTCTCCCTATAACTTTTGGGCCGAAGCCGTCTCCACCGCATGTCACGCCACCAACCGGTTATATCTTCGCAAGATCTTGAACAAGACTCCCTATGATTCTCACGGGAAAGAAGCCGGATGTATCTTATTTCAAGGTCTTCGGTTGCAAGTGCTTCATTCGCAAGAAAGGTAAACGGTTGTCAAAATTTGAGACTAGATCTTATGAGGGTGTCTTTGTTGGCTATGCCACAAACGCTCACGCCTATAGAGTCTACAACATGTCCACCGGACAAGTTGAAGAAGCTATAGACATGGTGTTTGATGAGGATAATGGCTCCCAAGGGGGGGCGTATAGATCATGGTGTTGTAGGAGATGCAGTTACTCCCATCGTCATAAGAAGAATGGGGATTGGTGAAATAATCCCCATTGAGGGACACCGGATGACGGAGGGAGAAGGACTATGCCCCACTCAAGTGGAGCCATTGACTACACCCATTGATGATCAAGCTATCCAACAAGATGCACCAAGCCCTCAAGCTAATGACCAAGGCCAAGCTATTCATCTCAATCATGATAAAGATTCTATCATTGTTGAGAATGCTCAACCTAGTGGTGATTCATCACCCATTATTGATCAAGGACAAAATGAAGATGGACATGCCTACGATGAAGAAGGTACTAGCACGAAGAGCAAAGAGAAGGCTAGAGAATCTTGAACGAGCGGGTCATACGGAGGAAAAGATTCTTGGACAAGTTCGTGGAAGAGTGGTCACTAGAAGGCAATTGGCGGATTTTAGCAAGGCTCATGCGTTTGTCTCCTTCATTGAACCCAAGAAGGTATATGAAGCTCTCGAAGATCAAGATTGGCTTGAAGCCATGCATGATGAACTCAATAACTTCGAGCGCAACAAAGTGCGGAAATTGGTGCCTAGACCCAAAGATTGCAAGAATGTTATTGGCACCAAATGGGTGTTCAAGAACAAACAAGACAAAGATGGTATTGTCATTCGCAACAAGGCAAGATTGGTTGCCCAAGGTTTTTCTCAAGTCGAAGGTATCAATTTCGGTGAAACCTTTGCTCCCGTAGCTCGTCTTGAATCCATTCGCATCTTACTTGCCTATGCATCTCATCATAACTTCAAGTTACAACAAATGGATGTAAAAAGTGCTTTCCTTAATGGTCCCATTAGTGAGTTAGTATATGTCAAGCAACCTCCGGGTTTTGAGGATCCCAACCACACGGATCATGTCTATTAACTTGATAAGGCGCTCTATGGACTTAAACAAGCTCCACGTGCATGGTATGAGCACCTTAAAGAGTTTCTAGTAGATCGCGGGTTTAATGTTGGTTTAGTCGATCCCACCCTCTTTACTAAGACAGTTGGAGGAGACTTGTTCATATGCCAACTCTATGTGGATGATATCATTTTTGGGTCTACTAACACTTTGTTCAATGAGGAGTTTTGCAAGCTTATGACGGATAGGTTTGAAATGTCTATGATGGGAGAGTTGGAGTTCTTCCTTGGCTTTGAAGTGAATCAATATTATGAAGGAACTTTCATCAAACAAGCCAAATATACTCAAGAAATGCTCAAGAGATTTAATATGAATGATGCCAAACCTATGAAGACCCCTATGTCCACGACCACCGATTTGAAACCCGACCCTAACGGGAAAGAGGTAGATCAAAAGGTATACCGCTCCATGATTGGCTCTTTGCTCTACCTTTGTGCATCTAGACCCGATATCATGTATAGCGTAGGTAAATGTGCGATGTTTCAAGCCTCTCCGAGGCAAAGTCATTTGGAAGCCGTGAAACGAATCTTTCGATATCTAGTTCATACCCCAAACTTCGGTCTTTGGTACCCCAAGGGTTCAAGCTTCCAACTCATTGGATACTCGGATGCGGATTATGCGGGAG
Source organism: Alopecurus myosuroides (assembly GCA_028641055.1). NCBI lineage: Eukaryota > Viridiplantae > Streptophyta > Magnoliopsida > Poales > Poaceae > Alopecurus > Alopecurus myosuroides. Next base: position 463,938,077 of record CM054058.1, read on the forward strand.
AGAAGACGGATAGGAATTCCACATCCGGGGGTTGTCAATTTCTTGGCCTCTCCTTGGTATGTTGGTCTTCCAAGAAGCAAAATTGTATTGCTCTCTCCACCACCGAGGCCGAGTATATCTCCGCGGCAAGTTGTTGTGCCCAATTGCTATGGATGAGGCAAACCTTGAAGGACTATGGTATTCATTTTGACAAGGTGCCTCTTCTTTGTGACAATGAGAGTGCTATCAAGATCGCCTAAAACCCGGTTCTTCACTCCAAGACGAAGCATATTGAGATCCGTCATGTAACATCCCAAGTATGAAAAATAGCCATTAGAATGTTTGCTCTCTGTTATTTTATGTTTTGCATCATGGCATCATGTTCATTGCATTTGTTTTGTTTGTTTTCCAATTGTTTTCCTCTGTTTTATTTTGTTTTCCTTTGTTTTCTATTTGAATTTCAAACCAAAATTCAAACCTTCTGTTTCATCCTTGTGATGTTACAATTTCCAAAATGATATTTCAAATCAAAACAATCAATTGTTTCCATTAAAGTGTGATTTCAAAACTGTTGTTTTGTTTCTATCAAAAATGCATCCAATAACAAAACATTTTCAAATTCAAATAATTCTCCAAACAACAACCCTTTTGAACTTTATGAAAATTACAAAACAACTAAATCCTTTGTTTCAAATAAACTTGAATTCCAAATCTTCTAAATTACTTAATGTCACCCCTATTCACTTAATATCAAAATTAGGTAAATTCAATTTAATTTACAAACACCCACATCATTAAAGTTTTTGGAAAACAAAACATTGCAATGTTGTTGTTGAAATATTCCAAATCTATAAAATTCATTCTTAAATTTGCTACCCCAAAGCTATCTTCTTTCTCTTCCTATTTCAATTCAGCAAAAAAAAAAAATAGAAGCAAAGAATAAAAAGAAGAGAGGAGAGAGGGGCATGCAGCAGGCCCAGCCCAACTTCCCCCTTGGCCCATACCCCTTCGACCCCTTTTCTTCTTCCTCTGTACGGTCGACCATCCACCATAGCCACGTAGCAGAGAAAGAACAGGGAACGGCTGTGCTCTCCTCCTCCCCTCCTATAAACCTCGACCCTAGCCCTAGGGTTGCCCTCTGCCCTCTCCTTCTCCCTCCTTCCTCTCTCCCCCGCCGCCATCATCTTCCTCTCCTCCCACCTCTCTCCTCTCTGCTCTGTATCTTCTCTGAACCGAACACTGCACCCGAAATTCTTCCACTTCCCTCCGGCGATCACCGGCGTTAGGGCCCTCCTCCGGCCGGGCAAACGGCGGGAATGGAACCCCCCCGCCACCCTCTACCTCCTCCACCCCGCGGCGGTGGCCGGGAGGCCTCACTGCGCCGCCGCCGTCCTCCTCAAGACGCCGGCCAACCTCTGCTACTGCCCCGACCTGCTCCGTGCGCCTCCTCTGTCTGCTCGGTGAGCGCTCCCCTCCCCTTGATCCCTCTCCTCCCTCTCGCTCCCCTTCCTCCTTCCCTCTCGCACAGCACCCCCCCCCCCCACAGCAGCCCACAGCACCCACAGCGCCCCAACGCGAGCAGCTGCCGGCGACCGTGATGATCCCGTCGAGGTTCAGTAACCTGAACCCGAACAGGTTCAGTTAACACCCGAACTGAAGGTTATACCCCCCCACTGCCCCCTTCTGTTACAAACCGAAGAGCACAGCCCAGCTGGTTAGCACCCCTTTGCGCACAAGCCCAGGTCTGGGGTTCGAGTCCCCCTCCCACCAATAAACCAAACCTTTTTTATTTATTTGTTTGGTTATAGAAACTTCACAGTATTGCAACCCAGTCGCTGCCAGTTCTAATCTAGGTCCCTACAAATTAATTCTAAGTCCCTAAATATTGTTTAAATGGCAGAATTACACCTTAATATTGTAAATTGCATAACTAAATCATCCCAACTCCAAATTTAACATTTTTAATATGTTTTCTGTACCAAATTAAATGTTCTACCCAAATATAAAATTTGTTTACTGTTTTGAATATTTTAAATTGGTGCAATATTTGAAATCTTGTTTAATTCACTTAATTTTGCAAAAATCATAACTTGGGCATAAAAATTCCAAATTCAACAAACTAAATATGTTTTCCAATCAACTTTTCATGTACTTTCCAAATATCAACTTTGTTTGCTGTTTTGAATAATTTAAATTGCTGAAAATAACTGTTTCTTATTTATTGCATTTAAAATTGCCAAAATAATAACTTGTCCATTTTAAATCCAATTTCAACAAATAAAATATGTTTTCCATGCAAAATTAAACCACCTTTTCAAATATAAAATTTGTTTCATGTTTTGAATAAATAAAATTGGTTAAATGATTTAAACCTTGTTTAAATCATTTAATATTGCTAAATTCATTACTTGATCAAATTAAATTCTTTTTGAACTTATAAAATATGTTTTCAAACCATAAAAGTATAAACTTTTCAAATATGAATTTGGTTTAATGTCTTGAAGAAATAAAAATCCAAATAAGTTCATGTTTGAATTAAATTCAATTAAATCTTGTTTAACTTGTTTAATTCATAAGTAAGTCATCTCAATTCCTTTTTCAATAAGTGAAACATGTATTCCACCTAAAATTGTGTGTTCTTATCAAATACTACCTCCGTTCCTATGAATAAGGCGCGCACGTATTTCAAGACAAACTTTGACCGGAAGATTTGAGTAACAATATCTTGACTATATAGTGCAAATTTAACATTGTTAGATTCGTATTGAAAAACACTTAATAATGATATTAATTTCATACCAAATACTATTATATATATAGATTAATTCTTGGTCAAAGACAAATCTCGAAAAGCGTGCGCGCCTTATTCATTGGAACGGAGGGAGTATGAACTTTGTTATCTATTTTGAACAATTTAAATTGGTGAAAACAACAAATGCTTGTGTGACACCTTTAAGAAACCAAAATTCCTTAACTTAATAACTAAAATTTCAAAATGGGTAAACCTTATTTCCATTTGGTTCTATTGTTGTTATTTTGTTGTTTTCTTCATCCATGCATCATGCTAACTCACCTACACATGATGATTAGTTATAGAACAATTATTTCAACCTTAATTCATGGGCTTTCCATATGCAATCCAATTGCATGGGGTTCCATTTAATTATGTTATGTTACCATGTCAACTAGTTTATTTCTGATGCACCAATTAACCTATCATGCATCATCCCATGTTTGTGCATTATGCCATGTTATTGATTGTTTGTTTCCTTGCGTTGTTTGTTTGCTTCTTCTCGAATGGACGACGACGTTGAGACCGACGAGGTTTACGATACTACTTCAGAGGATTTTAGCTCAGTACCAGGCTGCTGAGTTTGCAGGCAAGTATTCACTCACATGAACCATCGTGTTCCTTTCCACACTGGATACCGATACTTCTCCATTGTCTATTCTGCTAGCCATATGTATCGTTGCTTGTTCTCCGAACCTATCACATGAATCCCTTAACCCTGATATTGCCTCACCTCCACTCCTATAACTCCTTTGTTTGAGCCCGTGTCTTACTAGCATGCTTAGTTTGTTTTTGCTCGAGTCTGCTGTCAGTTACTTTCTGTTATCTTATTCTATTATGTTCTGGGCGCTCGATGTTAATCAATCAACCTGTTAATGTTATAACTAAATAATAATTTGCTGATAAGGCACCGGCAGGAGGCCCTGCGTGGTTTTGAGGCCTGCTAGTGTCGACCCTAATTAGGAAAAGGGTCTTGTCTACTGATCCATGATGAGCGCACTACCCGCATGTGGGAAGCGTGTATGGGCGCCCCCCTCAATTTGATTCGATTCGCATCTCGTCCAAATCGCCTCATTTAGTTCGGGTGTTCCATTTGCCGCATGCATGTTTTTGCGAGCCCAGGCCAGGGTGGAAACTTTTGTAGTCGGCATTTAGGGAGACACGTTCTTAGAGTGCTATGAGGGTCCCCTTTTCTTCGGGGGCTTGATTAGCCGTGCACTCACTTAACGGGGTTCTTTGGGCTTGATGCGAAGAAGAGTTGAGTTGTGTAGAGTGCCTCGCTTGGTGGGTTTGATTCCCGTCTGGCGGGATATTCTTACGTGTACGGCCAAATTGGTGCACCCCTGCAGGGATAAATCTTCTCGAGAAGCCGTGTTTTCCGCGGTTATGGATTACTTGGTGAAAGTACTGGCTAACAAGTACTCAGGACAACTTAAACCTGATGATCAACAACCTTACCCCCAATGATTAACAACTTGACTAGTAATAGGCTTATTGACACAACAATCTGAACCATCATTAAGTCAACTGTGTGAGTTATCCTCGGACTGCTTCTTTGGATAAGAGGTGAGATCCAGGATGGGTTTGTTTGGAGTTAGTTGATAGGTTGGTTACGATACGCGATCTTATCTTCTCTCTGTTAGCCGGAAGTTGTAGTAACTCTGTAGTTGGTTAGAGCAGCCCGCTGCAGCATCTTTTATATCCCCTTTCTTCCGTTGAACCCAAAGCATCTGTGCTTTGTGTTGACGGGTTACACTTTGGTGAACTGTGAGTCTTGCTTGCCAGTACGTTTATGTACTGACCCCTTTGGGGCTGTGGTTTCCGCAGACTACGATTCCGAGGATCTCCATGGTGGCTACGACGTGGAGTATGACGAGACTGCTGACGAGTAGATAGCGGACCCGGGCAGGATCCGAGACTTTGTGGATGGGCTCCGTTTTCCTTTCATTCCCGGCTGCTTAATCCTATTTGGATTTGTCTGTACTCAGACCCTCTGAATGCTTCCGCTGTGATGTAATGATGTATTGTTGGGACATGTGTCCTCTGGATGATTGTATTTGCTATCTCTGCTCTGATGAGAGCCATTTGCAACTTATTTCCATCTTTTGTGTCGTAGAGATATGTTGTGTTATCATTTTGTTTAACGCCGTTGACGTACCATGTGTGTATGGTTTGAAGTACGTCAATGGTAGTATCTTGATTTCTGTGGGATAGTTTACATCGACGATGGATAGTAGAGTTTGGTTGTCGCACATAAGTGCTGGCCTACTCGTAAGAGGATGCGGGAGCAGATAAGCCCCGTAATCCAAGCATCTACTATTCAGTTCGGCCCGGTGAGTATCCCCTAGAAGTCAGGGTGGGACAAATGGTATCAGAGCCTGTCTGCCTGTAGGATCCCTTTTTACTGGTCGCAGTTGAGTCTAGAAACTATTTTGTAGCTATATAGGAAAAATGAAACGTGAGAGTAGGAATTCTGTCATTTTTCTTCTTTCCCCACCCACCCACCCTTTTCTGGTAAGGAAGTGCAACGTTGTTTTCTCTTCTCACCTAAACTTTCAAGTTAGGATTTCACGAATCCTGGTTTCTCTAGGATGGTTATATCTACTAGACCATGGGAATGGAGGTGGTTGTGACATGATTTATCATGTTGCCTACTCACGATTGAGAACGGAGGCGTGTAAGCCCCGGAAGCAGATCCTTTATTCCTTAAGCAGTAGATATTGATCCTTTAGAAGCCTGGATGGGTTTTTCTGTAGTACCTCAGGAGTGTTTTGATCTCGTGTTTTCCGGATGTTGATATACTGTTCTTCTCAACATCCTTTTCGTCCGTTGAATAATTATTGTTGCTTTCCACTTTAGTTCTTGTACCGGCGTCTAATCAATAACTCTGTTCCACCCTTCTGGCCAGATAGTCTATTCTCCAAATGAATCAAGTTCTATTCAGCTATACACCCTCCATACAAAACCTCTCCCTTTACTTGAAAATGTTCCGGTGGTTTCCAAATTCCCTGACATCTTTCCAGAAGAGTTGCCAGGAATGCCTATTGCCTTGAACTCCAGAAAAACTATCCAAGGTGCACGATGTGTTTCACGTGTCACAGCTCAAGAGGATCTTCCCAAGAAGTATCCGGACCTTTCTTTTCTCAGTAGGAATCTCGGGGCGCGATTCCTTCAAGGGGGGCGTTTTGTAACATCACAAGTATGAAAAATAGCCATTAGAATGTTTGCTCTCTGTTATTTTATGTTTTGCATCATGGCATCATGTTCATTGCATTTGTTTTGTTTGTTTTCCAATTGTTTTCCTCTGTTTTCTTTTGTTTTCCTTTGTTTTCTATTTGAATTTCAAACCAAAATTCAAACCTTTTGTTTCATCCTTGTGATGTTACAATTTCCAAAATGATATTTCAAATCAAAACAATCAATTGTTTCCATTAAAGTGTGATTTCAAAACTGTTGTTTTGTTTCTATCAAAAATGCATCCAATAACAAAACATTTTCAAATTCAAATAATTCTCCAAACACCAACCCTTTTGAACTTTATGAAAATTACAAAACAACTAAATCCTTTGTTTCAAATAAACTTGAATTCCAAATCTTCTAAATTACCTAATGTCACCCCTATTCACTTAATATCAAAATTAGGTAAATTCAATTTAATTTACAAACACCCACATCATTAAAGTTTTTGGAAAACAAAACATTGCAATGTTGTTGTTGCAATATTCCAAATCTATAAAATTCATTCTTAAATTTGCTACCCCAAAGCTATCTTCTTTCTCTTCCTATTTCAATTCAGCAAAAAAAAATAGAAGCAAAGAATAAAAAGAAGAGAGGAGAGAGGGGCATGCAGCAGGCCCAGCCCAACTTCCCCCTTGGCCCATACCCCTTCGACCCCTTTTCTTCTTCCTCTGTACGGTCGACCATCCACCATAGCCACGTAGCAGAGAAAGAACAGGGAACGGTTGTGCTGTCCTCCTCCCCTCCTATAAACCTCGACCCTAGCCCTAGGGTTGTGTAACATCCAAGTATGAAAAACCCCCTAGTTGTTTTATTTCTTGTTTATTTTAAGCAATGCATCATGTCATCATCCTCATGTTATTTCTGTTTGCATTGTTTTCATGTTGAAATTCAAACTTAATCAACCTTGTTTTCATACTTGTCTGTTACAATCTTTCAAATAATTAAATGCAAATCAAAAACCTCATTTGCTTCCAAACAATTCATTAATGATCACTTCTTAAATTGTTGCTTTATACCAAACAAATATTTCAATCAATTAATTCTAATTCACTTCAATTTCAAATCAAATGTATTTCAAATCAGTACCCATTTGAAACCATGAAATTCACCAAACAAATGTAATCATTAATCACATTAAATCTTAGGGGTAACCCTATTAATAATGTTTGTTTTCAATAATGTTTATTTAATATTGAAAATTCATTCAATTTGGGTTCAAATACAAACAGCACTTTTAATTTCAACTTTTAGAAATACAATCTTGGAAATTGTTTCCTAATTACCTAAATGTCTTAACCAAATTTTTCTGGAATTTTTCCTAAACAAAAATCTATCTCTTTCTTCCAAATCTGTTTTCTGCAAAAAAAAGGTAAAACAGAAAAAATAGAAAAGAGAGAAAACGCAGCGCGCGCGCAGCAGATAAGCAAACCCAGCCCACCTAAGCCAGCTAACCCGCAGCCCAGCCCGCCTACGCGCTCACTTACCGCTTTGAGAAGCGTGCCACGCTTCTGTCCCGAGTACGGCGCACATCCGCGGCCTCCACGTCGGAGTACGGCGGCAGCCGACGGCCCCCCGTGGTTTTCCGCGCCTATAAGATCCCCTCTGAACCCTAGGGACTAACCCTAATCCCTAGGTCCTCGCTCCCCGCGTCGCGCCGCCAATTCCTCTCTCTCTGTCGCACGTTTCCCCCTCTCTGAATTTCCTCGCCGGCGACAGCCCTCTGAACATCGCCATGGCGCCGCCCACCTAGCCTCTCCACTCCCTGTCCACCTACTGAAACCGAGCCGCCTCCTCCTCCTCTACACGCTGGACACCTGCGAGGGCACGGGAAGCCACTGGATCCACGACGCCGTCCACGCCATCGTCGCCGGCCTCGCCACCCCGAGCAATCGTTTCCACGGCCAAACCCCGGTGAGCTCCACCGTTTCTCCTCCCTCCTTCCCTCTCTGTGCCTCTGCTGCACGCGCACACGTCGCATCCTTCCTCACCACAGCAGCACCACCAGGTCGATGCGCGGCCACCGTTTCCCCGCCGGCGAGCAGCTGCTGTTATCTCTGACGAGGTTCAGTTTCCGCGCGTCAGTTGGGTTCAGTTAACTGCAGGTTGAAATACAACCTTGCTGCGTCGCGTATTCAGATAACAAACGCACAACAGCTGAGCTGGTTCAGTCCAACGAACGCGAGGGCGAGGTGCTGGGTTCGATCCCTGGCACCTGGGATTAAATCCCACTTTTTTCGTTGGAGCGCTGACAGCCCTGGCCCAGCTGTCAGCCACTCGTGTGCCACGCCAGCACAGTGCACCCACGGGCCCCCCGGCAGCGACTGGGTGCGTTTCCAGTGGGTGTAAAACGTTTTTTTAAAACTTTCTGTTTTCCAAACTAGGTCCAATTAAATCACAGATTGGCCCATGGGTTTAAAACCTGAATAACTTTTATTTTATAACTCTAAAAACTGCAAATAAAATATGCACACTAATCTAAACTCAATTGTCTATCTTTTGGTGACATTTGTTTTCTGTTTTGAATTTTCAAATTGCAATTTAAAATTGAAACCAAATAATTCAAATGCAAATTGCTAAATTCAATAACTAATTCTTTATTAATCCAATAAATGCAAATAAAATATGTTTTCCATACCATTTTGAATAACCTTTTCAAATATAATATTTGTTTTCTGGTTTGAATAATTTAAATTGCCTAAATAATTTAATACTTGTTTAATCCAATTAAAATTGCTAAAATCATAACTTGCTCAAAATAAAATATTTTTGAACATGCAAAATATGTTTTCAAACCACCAAAGTGTGAACTTTGCAAATGTGAATTTAAATTTATGTTTTGACTAAAAAAAATTCAATTAATATTCAAACTTGTTTTAAATTCAATTAAAACTTGTTTAATATTGTTTAATTCATAATTAAATTATCCTAACTCCTATTTCAATATGTGAAACATGTAATCCAACTAAAATTTGATGTTCTTTTCAAATATAAACTTTGTTACTTGTTTTGAACACTTTAAATTGATGAAAACAACAATTACTTGTGTGACATGTTTAAGTAACCAAAATTTCCAAACTTAATAAATGTTTTCTTAACTTGTTAACTATCATTCCTATTGCATCTAAACTTGTTATCTTATTGTTTTCATCATGCATGCATCATGCTAACTCAACTACACATGATGATTAGTTGTAGAACAATTAATTCAACCCTAATGCATGGGTTTTCCATATGCAATCCAATTGCATATGGGTCCATTTAAATTGTTCTATCTTGTCAACTAGCTTCCTTTGGTGCATCTATTAACATGACATGCATCATCCCATGTTTGTGCACCTATGCCATGTATTGATTGCCCGTCTTCCTTCGTTGTTGTTTTTGCTTCTTCTCGATTAGACGACGACGTTGAGACCGACGATCTGTACGACACCACTACTCAGGACCCAGCCCAGTACCAGGCTGCTGAGCTTCCAGGCAAGTTATCACTCACATGAATCATCGAGTTCCTTTCCACACTTGTTGTCGATACTATCCTTTTGTCTATTATTGCTAGCCCTATGTATCGTTGCTTGTTCTCCGAACCTATCACATGATTCCCTGAGCCAATGATATTGCCTCACCTCCATACCTACAGCCATTGCTTGTGCCTTAGTCTTACCTAGCATGCTTAGGGTTGCTTTTACTCAAGTCTGTTGTCGGTTACTACTTTTACTATCTTATTATTTGTACCGGGGGCTCGTTGTTAATCAATCAAACCTGTTAATTGCTAATGGTAATAATAATAATTTGATGATAAGGCACCGGTCGGAGGCCCATGAGAGGTTTTGAGGCCTGCTAGTGTCGACCCTAATAGGAAAAGGGTCTTGTCTACCGATCCATGATGAGCGCACTACCCGCATGTGGGAAGCGAGTATGGGCGCCCCCCTCAGTTTGACCCGATCCGCATCTCGTCCAAATCGCCTCATTTAGTTCGTGTTTTCCATTTGCCGCATCCATGTTTTTGCGAGCCCAGCGCAGGGTGGAACTTTTGTAGTCGGCATATAGGGGGACACGTTCTTAGAGTGCTATGAGGGTCCATTTTCTTCTGGGCTCGATTAGCCGTGCGCCCAAGGTGCTTTGGGCTTGATGCGAAGAACGGTTGGACTGTGTTGAGTGCCACGCTTGGTGGGAGGCATCCCATCTGGCGAGGTATTCATACGTGTACGGCCAAATTGGTGCAACCCTGCAGGGATAATCTTCTCGAGAAGCCGTGTTTTCCGCGGTTATGGACTACTTGGTGAAAGTACTGGCTAACAAGTACTCAGGACAACTTAAACCTAATGATCAATCATGTTACACCCAATGCTTAATAACTTGACTAGTAATAGGTTATTCACACAATAACTTGACTCATCTTTAATCCAACTGTGTGAGTTATCCTCGGACTGCTTCTTTGGATAAGAGGTGAGATCCAGGATGGGTTTGTTTGAAGTTATCTTTCAGTTGGTTACCATTCCTCGATCTTATCTTCTTCTGTTAGCCGGAACTTGTAGTTATTCTGTAGTTGGTTAGAGCAGCCCGCTGCAGCTTTTGTAATACCTATCTCTTCCGTTGATCCCAAGCATCTACGCTTGTGTTGACGGGTTACTCTTTGATGAAGTGTGAGTCTTGCTTGCCAGTACTTGGATGTACTGACCCCGTTGGGGCTGTGGTTTACGCAGAGTACGACTACGGCTATGATGATCACCAGGATGGCTACTACGTGGAGTTTGACGAGACTGCAGACGAGTAGATAGCTGGACCTCGGGAAGGATCCAGGACCTACGTGGATGGGCTTCGTCTTCTTTATTTTCCCCGGCTTCATAAGCCTTTGGATTTGTCGCACCCTGATTTCTAGGGGATACTCACCGTACGAACTGGATAGCAGATGCTTGGATTATGGGGCATAACTGCTCCCACGTCCCAGCTTCCTGGTAGGCCTGCGCTTATGCGCGACAACACAAGCCCTGCTATTCCACCGTCGATGTAAACTATCCACTAGAGATCAAAGGCACTTCCGTCGACGTACTTCAAACCATACACACATGGTACGTCAACGGCGTTGAACAACTGATATCACAACAGATCTCTACGACACAAAAGATTGAAATAAGGTGCAAATAGCTCTCATTAGAGCAGAGATAGCAAATACAATCATTCAGAGGACACATGTCCCAACAATACATCAGTACCATACAGCGGAAGCATTCAACATGTCTGAGTACAGACAAGAACCAAATAGGCCTAAGAGGACGGAAACAAACAGACGGAGCCCATCCACGAAGTCTCGGATCCTGCCCGGGTCCGCTATCTACTCGTCAGCAGTCTCGTCATACTCCACGTAGTAGCCACCATGTAGATCCTCGGAAACGTAGGTCTGCGGAAACCACAGCCCCAAAGGGGTCAGTACATAAACGTACTGGCAAGCAAGACTCACAGTTCACCAAAGTGTAACCCGTCAACACCAAGCACAGATGCCTTGGGTTCAACGGAAGAGAGGGGATATAAACGATGCTGCAACTGGCTGCGCTAACCAACTACAGAGATTCTACCACTTCCGGCTAACAGAGAGGGGATAAGATCGAGGATTGTAACCAACTGAAAGGTAACTTCAAACAAACCCATCCTGGATCTCGCCCCTTATCCAAAGAAGCAATCCGAGGATAACTCACACAGTTGAAATAATGATGGTTCAAATTATTGTGTCAATAAGCCTATTACTAGTCAAGTTATTAATCATTGGGTGTAAAGTTGTTAATCATTAGGTTTAAGTTGTCCTGAGTACTTGTTAGCCAGTACTTTCACCAAGTAATCCATAACCGCGGAAAACACGGCTTTTCGAGAAGATTATCCCTGCAGGGTTGCACCAATTTGGCCGTACACGTATGAATAACCCGCCAGATGGGAGATCACCCCACCAAGCGGGGCACTCAACACAACCAACCATTCTTCGCATCAAGCCCAAAGCACCTTGGGCGCACGGCTAATCGAGCCCAGAAGAAAATGGACCCTCATAGCACTCTAAGAACGTGTCCCCCTATATGCCGACTATGAAAGTTCCACCCTAGCCTGGGCTCGCAAAAACATGCATGCGGCAAATGGAAAACACGAACTAAATGAGGCGATTTGGACGAGATGCGAATCAGGTCAAGTTGAGGGGGGCGCCCATACTCGCTTCCCACATGCGGGTAGTGCGCTCATCATGGATCAGTAGACAAGACCCTTTTCCTATTAGGGTCGACACTAGCAGGCCTCAAAACCACACAGGGCCTCCTGCCGGTGCCTTATCATCAAATTTATTATTAATAACAATAACATTAGCATGATTGATTGATTAAACATCGAGCCCCCACAACGTAATAGAAATGGTAACAGAAAGTAACGGGTAACAGACTCGAGCAAAACAACCTAAGCATGCTGGTAAGACACGGGCACAAGCAATGGTTATAGGTGTGGAGGTGAGGCAATATCAGGGTTAAGGGATTCATGTGATAGGTTCGTAACAGAAACAACTACTACTAAGGCTAGCAGGAAAGAACAACGGAAAGTATCGGTAACCAATGTTGAAAGGAACACAGTGGTTCATGTGAGTGATAACTTGCCTGCAAAACCCAGTAGCCTGGTACTGAGCTAACTCCTTAGAAGGGGTGTCGTAAGTATCGTCGGTCTCAACATCGTCGTGTATCCGAGAAGAAGCAAACAACAATGCAGAAAGATAAACAATCAATATCATGGCATAGGTGCACAAACATGGGATGATGCATGTCATGTTAATGGTTGCATCAAAATGAACTAGATAACATGATTACACAAATTAAATGGACCCATATGCAATTGGATTGCATATGGCAAGAGTCCATGAATTAAGTGGAAACAAATGATCTACAATTTAATTATTATGTAAAAGTGGTTAGCATGATGCATGCATGATGGTAACAACAAAATAACAACAAATAACAATGATAGATGCAAGTGAAAAAGGATTTAACAAGTTTTGGAAATCATTTATTAAGTTTAGGAAAGTTTGGTTACTTAAAACATGTCACACAAGTAATTGTTGTTTTCACCAAGTTAAAGTGTGCAAAACAAAGTTTATATTTGAAAAGAACATCAAATTTTAGTTGGATTACATGTTTCAAATATTGAAATTTGGATTAGGATGAATTTATTATGAATTAAACAATAATAAACAAGTTTTAATTGAATTTAAAGCAAGTTTGAATATTAATTGAATTTTATTTAGTCAAAACATAAATTCAAATTCACATTTGCAAAGTTCACACTTTGGTGGTTTGAAAACATATTTTGCATGTTCAAAATTATTTTATTTTGAGCAAGTTATTATTTTGGCAATTTTAAATGCAATAAACAAGAAACAGTTGTTTTTAGCAATTTAAATTATTCAAAACAGCAAACAAAATTTATATTTGGAAAGTAGATGAAAAGTTGATTGGAAAACATATTTAGTTTGTGGAATTTGGGATTTTTATGAACAAGTTATGAATTTTTGCAAAATTAAATGAATTAGACAAGGTTTAAATTGTTTAGGATATTTTAATTATTCCAACCATGAAACAAAATTTATATTTGAATAGGTGGTTCAAAATGGTATGGAAAACATATTTTTACTTTTCAAACTTGGAGTTAAAATGAATTAGTTATGATTTATGCAATTAAATCAATTTAAATTGAGCCGGAAGCCCAACACATCCCATATTTAAATATTAGATGAACATGCATAATACAACTAAATTGCAAAATGCAAGATGCAAACAAAGGCATGGATGACATATTAATATTCCTTGCATTTTTCTGATAAAAATTGACATAAAGTTTATATTAGTTGGAATTACAAAATAAAAGTTATGCATTTAGCAAGTCTTAATTGAGTATAGAAGCATTTAATAGTTGGCACATGTTACATTGTTTATAACAGGGAACAAGTTGCATACTAAAGGAGATCCCATTTTTATGATACAGATTCATATTTTGTGTGTTTAAAAGAAAAATTGAATAGACCAAATTATTGCATTGTTGTAAAATAGCAGCAGGAATAAAAAGAATGGTGTGCTGCCTCTGTTAGGATTTGAGCCTGGGATCTTTTGCCTAGTGGCACAGGCTACTAGCCACTGGGACTGTATCGAGTTGTGACTGGATACTACTCTCATGCGACATGAAGCAAATAGCGACAGTGACTGAATTTTGGCAGTACAACTTCAGAGATAAAACAGGATATAAAAAAATGAGAGTTTAGCCTCTCCTGGGTATCGAACCAGGGATCTGATGGTCGCAATAGAGGGTCGATAGCCACTGGGATACTGACGGCTTGCTGCTAGGAATCAAGTTCGATTTCTAAAGAACCGAAGCAGCGACGATAACTGGATTCTGAACAGAGAAGGAACACTCCTTCCTTCAGGTTCAGTAACACAACGATGGGGAAGGGAAGCAAACTGCAACGCCGCTGTTGGTCCCCGGCGGTAAAAAACAGAACGATGAAGCAATGGGGATTCGAACCTAGGTCTCCTTAGGTGCAGGTCGGAGGAACAACCACTGGGTAGGATTCAGCCTTGTGCTCAGATCGGGATCTGACGAAATATGAAGGAGATGACTCGTTAACTGAATGTTTTCCACAAAACGCTTCCGACCTGGGAGCCAGCGATTCAAGGAAAACGACGATCGGCAACGGTCGGACGGTCCTTGCGGCATACGTGAGAACAAGGGAGCAGGGCGCAGCTCGTGTGCATGAGGCGTGTGTGCTGGTGCTTGTGTGGGCAACGATCCAACATGGATGCGTGTCAGTATGTGGAGCGTGTGTGCAGGGAGAGCGAGCAGAGGAGAAAAAAACTTCAGTTTCGGCTGCAGCCATGGTTGCCAAGGGTACAACACACAAGAACGGCATGGGGAGTGGTCAGAACTGCAGGTTTAGGCCAGGAATCGGACGAGGGCCTCACCTCGGTGTGGTTGTTGCGTCGTGCGGCTCGAGAAGGCTCGGAGAAGTCTGGCACCGTCGCTCATGGCCCTGTCCATGAAGTGTTTGATGGTGGAAGAAAAGAAAAGATGGGAAGAGATCTGGTGGCGGCGGAAAGGATAGGAGAAGAAGCTAGGGTTTCTGGAACGCTTCCGGGATAGATAAGGAGGTGGAGAGGGGTCCAGAAGGTGGTGCTGGTGCTCTGCTCGGAGGAAAACGACAGGAGGGAGGGTCACCTCCTTCTCGTGCTCGTACGGACACAGAGAAGAAGAGGTGAGGTGGGCTGTAAGGGGAGATGGGCTGGGCAGGTTGATGATGGGCTGTGTTTTCTCCCCCCCTCTAAACCATTCCTTTTTACAATTTATGTTTGTGTTATTTTTTTTTGTAGAAAACCAAATGGAAGAAAAGATAAGATTTTGAGCTTTAAAATTTAGGGAAAAAAAATCAGGGGGTTTTGTTAGCTCAACATCTACCCCATGACAACTTGGTTTTTGGAAATTTAAAAACTATTTGCTGTGTTGTCATTTGGTTTGAATTTAAATAACTTGCAACTTAATTGAGTAATAAAGAAAACAACAAAAATAATAGGGTGAACCCTATTATTAAAGTGATTAAAATGAGTTTGATTGTTTTGGAGATTTGTTATAAACTCAAGTTGATGGATGTTTTAAAGATTTGATTTAAATTTGAAATGATTTGGAATTAATTGATTGAATTAATTGTTTGATTAAAACCAACAATTTAATAAGTGATCAACATGGAATAAAATGGAACAATTTGGTTGTTTTAATTTGTTATTTTTATTCCAAAAGTTGTAACAGAACAAGTATGAAAACAAAGCAGTTGAAATTGTTTGATTTTCCTTATGAAAACAAAGAATAACAGATGCAAAAACAAAAGAAACAAATGCAACAATATGATGACATGATGCAATACCTTAATAAACATGAAACAAACATTCTAATTGGGATGGTTTTCATACTTGGGCTGTTACAAAACGCCCCCCCTTGAAGGAATCGCGCCCCGAGATTCCTACTGAGAAAAGAAAAGGTCCGGATACTTCTTGGGAAGATCCTCTTGAGTTGTGACACGTGAAACACATCGTGCACCTTGGATAGACGTCAGGGAATTTGGAAACCACCGGAACATTTTCAAGTAAAGGGGAGAGATTTTGCACCAAGGGTGTATAGCTGACTGGAACTTGATTCATTTGGAGAATAGACTATCTGTAATAAGGTTGGAACAGAGTTATTGACATCAATGCATCACCAAGAATAATCATCAATGTCAGAATCATCTACATGAGAGTAACGAGGAATATGTGGCCTCCCATTAGAATTGGATTGTATGTTGTGGAAAAGATTGTTGACACAAAGGAATGTGATTCTCCGGTATGAAATAACACTTTAGCTGGAATAGAGTTTAGCAGACGAACGGGGAAACTTTGATTAGACGCCGGTAGAAGAATTGAAGTGGAAAACAACATCAAGATTTCAACGGACGAAAGGTTCTTTAAAAGAACAGGATATTGAAGCAACATAGGGAAAACGAGACCAAAAACCTAAGGTACTACGGAGAACCCAAAACACGTGAAATCCTAACTTGAAAGTTTAGATAAGAAGGGAAAACAACGTTGCACTTCCTTACCAGAAAAAGGGAGGGTGGGTGGGGAAAGAAGAAAAAGAACAGAATTCCTACTCTCACGTTTCATTTTTCCTATATAGCTACAAAATAGTTTCTAGACTCAACTGCGACCAGTAAAAAGGGATCCTACAGGCAGACAGGCTCTGATACCATTTGTCGCACCCTGATTTCTAGGGGATACTCACCGTACGAACTGGATAGCAGATGCTTGGATTATGGGGCATAACTGCTCCCACGTCCCAGCTTCCTGGTAGGCCTGCGCTTATGCGCGACAACACAAGCCCTGCTATTCCACCGTCGATGTAAACTATCCACTAGAGATCAAAGGCACTTCCGTCGACGTACTTCAAACCATACACACATGGTACGTCAACGGCGTTGAACAACTGATATCACAACAGATCTCTACGACACAAAAGATTGAAATAAGGTGCAAATAGCTCTCATTAGAGCAGAGATAGCAAATACAATCATTCAGAGGACACATGTCCCAACAATACATCAGTACCATACAGCGGAAGCATTCAACATGTCTGAGTACAGACAAGAACCAAATAGGCCTAAGAGGCCGGAAACAAACAGACGGAGCCCATCCACGAAGTCTCGGATCCTGCCCGGGTCCGCTATCTACTCGTCAGCAGTCTCGTCATACTCCACGTAGTAGCCACCATGTAGATCCTCGGAAACGTAGGTCTGCGGAAACCACAGCCCCAAAGGGGTCAGTACATAAACGTACTGGCAAGCAAGACTCACAGTTCACCAAAGTGTAACCCGTCAACACCAAGCACAGACGCCTTGGGTTCAACGGAAGAGAGGGGATATAAACGATGCTGCAACTGGCTGCGCTAACCAACTACAGAGATTCTACCACTTCCGGCTAACAAAGAGGGGATAAGATCGAGGATTGTAACCAACTGAAAGGTAACTTCAAACAAACCCATCCTGGATCTCGCCCCTTATCCAAAGAAGCAATCCGAGGATAACTCACACAGTTGAAATAATGATGGTTCAAATTATTGTGTCAATAAGCCTATTACTAGTCAAGTTATTAATCATTGGATGTAAAGTTGTTAATCATTAGGTTTAAGTTGTCCTGAGTACTTGTTAGCCAGTACTTTCACCAAGTAATCCATAACCGCGGAAAACACGGCTTCTCGAGAAGATTATCCCTGCAGGGTTGCACCAATTTGGCCGTACACGTATGAATAACCCGCCAGATGGGAGATCACCCCACCAAGCGGGGCACTCAACACAACCAACCATTCTTCGCATCAAGCCCAAAGCACCTTGGGCGCACGGCTAATCGAGCCCAGAAGAAAATGGACCCTCATAGCACTCTAAGAACGTGTCCCCCTATATGCCGACTACGAAAGTTCCACCCTGGCCTGGGCTCACAAAAACATGCATGCGGCAAATGGAAAACACGAACTAAATGAGACGATTTGGACGAGATGCGAATCAGGTCAAGTTGAGGGGGGCTCCTATACTCGCTTCCCACATGCGGGTAGTGCGCTCATCATGGATCAGTAGACAAGACCCTTTTCCTATTAGGGTCGACACTAGCAGGCCTCAAAACCACACAGGGCCTCCTGCCGGTGCCTTATCATCAAATTTATTATTAATAACAATAACATTAGCATGATTGATTTATTAAACATCGAGCCCCCACAACGTAATAGAAATGGTAACAGAAAGTAACGGGTAACAGACTCGAGCAAAACAACCTAAGCATGCTAGTAAGACACGGGCACAAGCAATGGTTATAGGTGTGGAGGTGAGGCAATATCAGGGTTAAGGGATTCATGTGTTAGGTTCGTAACAGAAACAACTACTACTAAGGCTAGCAGGAAAGAACAACGGAAAGTATCGGTAACCAATGTTGAAAGGAACAAAGTGGTTCATGTGAGTGATAACTTGCCTGCAAAACCCAGTAGCCTGGTACTGAGCTAACTCCTTAGAAGGGGTGTCGTAAGTATCGTCGGTCTCAACATCGTCGTGTATCCGAGAAGAAGCAAACAACAATGCAGAAAGATAAACAATCAATATCATGGCATAGGTGCACAAACATGGGATGATGCATGTCATGTTAATGGTTGCATCAAAATGAACTAGATAACATGATTACACAAATTAAATGGACCCATATGCAATTGGATTGCATATGGCAAGAGTCCATGAATTAAGTGGAAACAAATGATCTACAATTTAATTATTATGTAAAAGTGGTTAGCATGATGCATGCATGATGGTAACAACAAAATAACAACAAATAACAATGATAGATGCAAGTGAAAAAGGATTTAACAAGTTTTGGAAATCATTTATTAAGTTTAGGAAAGTTTGGTTACTTAAAACATGTCACACAAGGAATTGTTGTTTTCACCAAGTTAAAGTGTGCAAAACAAAGTTTATATTTGAAAAGAACATCAAATTTTAGTTGGATTACATGTTTCAAATATTGAAATTTGGATTAGGATGAATTTATTATGAATTAAACAATAATAAACAAGTTTTAATTGAATTTAAAGCAAGTTTAAATATTAATTGAATTTTATTTAGTCAAAACATAAATTCAAATTCACATTTGCAAAGTTCACACTTTGGTGGTTTGAAAACATATTTTGCATGTTCAAAATTATTTTATTTTGAGCAAGTTATTATTTTGGCAATTTTAAATGCAATAAACAAGAAACAGTTGTTTTTAGCAATTTAAATTATTCAAAACAGCAAACAAAATTTATATTTGGAAAGTAGATGAAAAGTTGATTGGAAAACATATTTAGTTTGTGGAATTTGGGATTTTTATGAACAAGTTATGAATTTTTGCAAAATTAAATGAATTAGACAAGGTTTAAATTGTTTAGGCAATTTTAATTATTCCAACCATGAAACAAAATTTATATTTGAATAGGTGGTTCAAAATGGTATGGAAAACATATTTTTACTTTTCAAACTTGGAGTTAAAATGAATTAGTTATGATTTATGCAATTAAATCAATTTAAATTGAGCCGGAAGCCCAACACATCCCATATTTAAATATTAGATGAACATGCATAATACAACTAAATTGCAAAATGCAAGATGCAAACAAAGGCATGGATGACATATTAATATTCCTTGCATTTTTCTGATAAAAATTGACATAAAGTTTATATTAGTTGGAATTACAAAATAAAAGTTATGCATTTAGCAAGTCTTAATTGAGTATAGAAGCATTTAATAGTTGGCACATGTTACATTGTTTATAACAGGGAACAAGTTGCATACTAAAGGAGATCCCATTTTTATGATACAGATTCATATTTTGTGTGTTTAAAAGAAAAATTGAATAGACCAAATTATTGCATTGTTGTAAAATAGCAGCAGGAATAAAAAGAATGGTGTGCTGCCTCTGTTAGGATTTGAGCCTGGGATCTTTTGCCTAGTGGCACAGGCTACTAGCCACTGGGACTGTATCGAGTTGTGACTGGATACTACTCTCATGCGACATGAAGCAAATAGCGACAGTGACTGAATTTTGGCAGTACAACTTCAGAGATAAAACAGGATATAAAAAAAATGAGAGTTTAGCCTCTCCTGGGTATCGAACCAGGGATCTGATGGTCGCAATAGAGGGTCGATAGCCACTGGGATACTGACGGCTTGCTGCTAGGAATCAAGTTCGATTTCTAAAGAACCGAAGCAGCGACGATAACTGGATTCTGAACAGAGAAGGAACACTCCTTCCTTCAGGTTCAGTAACACAACGATGGGGAAGGGAAGCAAACTGCAACGCCGCTGTTGGTCCCCGGCGGTAAAAAACAGAACGATGAAGCAATGGGGATTCGAACCTAGGTCTCCCTAGGTGCAGGTCGGAGGAACAACCACTGGGTAGGATTCAGCCTTGTGCTCAGATCGGGATCTGACGAAATATGAAGGAGATGACTCGTTAACTGAATGTTTTCCACAAAACGCTTCCGACCTGGGAGCCAGCGATTCAAGGAAAACGACGATCGGCAACGGCCGGACGGTCCTTGCGGCATACGCGAGAACAAGGGAGCAGGGCGCAGCTCGTGTGCATGAGGCGTGTGTGCTGGTGCTTGTGTGGGCAACGATCCAACATGGATGCGTGTCAGTATGTGGAGCGTGTGTGCAGGGAGAGCGAGCAGAGGAGAAAAAAACTTCAGTTTCGGCTGCAGCCATGGTTGCCAAGGGTACAACACACAAGAACGGCATGGGGAGGGGTCAGAACTGCAGGTTTAGGCCAGGAATCGGACGAGGGCCTCACCTCGGTGTGGTTGGGGCGTCGTGCGGCTCGAGAAGGCTCGGAGAAGTCTGGCACCGTCGCTCATGGCCCTGTCCATGAAGTGTTTGATGGTGGAAGAAAAGAAAAGATGGGAAGAGATCTGGTGGCGGCGGAAAGGATAGGAGAAGAAGCTAGGGTTTCTGGAACGCTTCCGGGATAGATAAGGAGGTGGAGAGGGGTCCAGATGGTGGTGCTGGTGCTCTCCTCGGAGGAAAACGACAGGAGGGAGGGTCACCTCCTTCTCGTGCTCGTACGGACACAGAGAAGAAGAGGTGAGGTGGGCTGTAAGGGGAGATGGGCTGGGCAGGTTGATGATGGGCTGTGTTTTCTCCCCCCTCTAAACCATTCCTTTTTACAATTTCTGTTTGTGTTATTTTTTTTTGTAGAAAACCAAATGGAAGAAAAGATAAGATTTTGAGCTTTAAAATTTAGGGAAAAAAATCAGGGGGTTTTGTTAGCTCAACATCTACCCCATGACAACTTGGTTTTTGGAAATTTAAAAACTATTTGCTGTGTTGTCATTTGGTTTGAATTTAAATAACTTGCAACTTAATTGAGTAATAAAGAAAACAACAAAAATAATAGGGTGAACCCTATTATTAAAGTGATTAAAATGAGTTTGATTGTTTTGGAGATTTGTTATAAACTCAAGTTGATGGATGTTTTAAAGATTTGATTTAAATTTGAAATGATTTGGAATTAATTGATTGAATTAATTGTTTGATTAAAACCAACAATTTAATAAGTG
Source organism: Alopecurus myosuroides (assembly GCA_028641055.1). Taxonomy (NCBI): domain Eukaryota; kingdom Viridiplantae; phylum Streptophyta; class Magnoliopsida; order Poales; family Poaceae; genus Alopecurus; species Alopecurus myosuroides. The sequence goes on from CM054058.1 coordinate 463,959,751, forward strand.
ATCAACATGGAATAAAATGGAACAATTTGGTTGTTTTAATTTGTTATTTTTATTCCAAAAGTTGTAACAGAACAAGTATGAAAACAAAGCAGTTGAAATTGTTTGATTTTCCTTATGAAAACAAAGAATAACAGATGCAAAAACAAAAGAAACAAATGCAAAAATATGATGACATGATGCAATACCTTAATAAACATGAAACAAACATTCTAATTGGGATGGTTTTCATACTTGGGCTGTTACAGGATTTGTCTGTACTCAGGCACCTTTGATTGCTTCCGCTGATGTAATGAATGTTATGTTGGGACATGTGTCCTCTGGATGATTGTATTTGCTATCTCTGCCTTAGTGAAGGCTATTTGCAACCTTATTTCAATCTTTTGTGTCTTAGAGACATTCTGTGTTATCATTTCGTTCAACGATGTTGACGTACCATGCGTGCTTGATATGAAGTACGTCGACAGTAGTGCCTTTGATTTCTAGTGGATAGTTTACATCGACGATGGAATAGCAGGGCTTGTGTTGTCGCGCATAAGCGCAGGCCTACCAGGAAGCTGGGACGTGGGAGAAGTTATGCCCCATAATCCAAGCACCTGCTATCCAGTTCGGCCCGATGAGTATCCCCTAGAAACCAGGGTGCGACAAATGGTATCAGAGCCTGTCTGACCGTAGGATCCCTTTTACTGGTCGCAGTTTGAGTCTAGAAACTATTTTGTAGCTATATAGGAAAAATGAAACGCGAGAGTAGGAATTCTGTTCTTTTTCTTCTTTTCCCTCCCTCCCACCCCTTTTCTGGTAAGGAAGTGCAACGTTGTTTTTCTCTTCTCACCCAAACTTTCAAGTTAGGATTTCACGTGTTTTGGGTTCTCCGTAGTACCTCAGGTTTTTGGTCTCGTTTTCTCGATGTTGCTTCAATATCATGCTTTCTCTCAAAAACCTTTTCGTCCATTGAACCATGTTGTTGTTTCCACTTCCTTTTTCTTTCTACCGGAGTCTAATCAACTTCCCAAAATCATCTGCAGATGGGTCTCAGCTACTACCCGCAGGTGGTGCGGATGACCCGTTGCGAGAACACTGCCGGGTATCCGGAGACGCTGAGGGACATGGTTACCTATCTGGGGTTCCGTTGGGCACCAGAGTACCAGGTCTACGAGCACCAGCGCGAGTTCGACCAGACTTTCTACCGAGCCAACGTCTACATACTGTCGGATGATGGCAGGAGCATAGTCCACCGCTACGAGGCAGTAGGTTCCACAGTGGACATGGCAGTGCAGCAGGCAGCGTATGTGAGTCTCACTGTCCTACGTGCTGACTACTGGGGGTTTGATGATTCCATCTATCGTCATATCCCCCGTGGTTTCATCACTTCGGCGGGAGCTCATTTCACTCTCCACTCCTACTTGGAGCCTGACGAGGATGATAGCTCCAGGCTGCACGTCACAGCTCAGTTCGTGAGGCATAGTGATGCTATGGCTAGCACACTTGCTCAGGAGCTAGCTTCAGTCAGGGACCAGCTCCACCTTGCTCTGACGCGTCTGGCGACGTACACCACAGACTTCGTTGGAGACGAGCGCTTTGCGCGTTTCGTTCAGCCAGCTGGTCTTTCTCTGCCAGATGCTGGAGGTTACGAGCCGATCAGAGGTCCACTGCTCAACCTTGGAGCTGGTTACACTGGTATCCCTCTCTTTGGAGCACATGGAGAGGACGCTTTCTACTTCACCACTCCGAGGGTCCCTCTCATAGCAGTTCCTATCTACAGGGATCGTCGTGATACTTACTTCCGTGTGCAGACTCCTCCTCGCCGTCCTCTTCATCGTACCACTCGCCGTATCACTCGTCGTACTCCTAGACGCCGTCCTGCGTGATGAGCATTGGAGTACCGTTGTATCCGTTACTAGCTGTGTCTAGTTTATCCTTTCGTTTTCGAACCATGTATGGTGTGAGATTCTGATGTATTCGAACCTATGATGTACCTGTTGGTTATCTATTCATGCGTCGGAATAATATCTTCTTTGGTTGCTAAGTCTATCAATTCCTATTGTTGTGCTAAAATGAATTTCAATTCAGGATGCCTCCAACAAGGAACTCCCCGCCTGAGCCACCGCCGATCGCGGAGCTCTTGACTCAGATGACCCAGGTCATGGCTCAAATGGTCCAGGTGCAGAACAATCAGCACACTCACCAGAATGCTCCAAGGGTCACCATCAAGGACTTCCTCAGTGTGGGTCCTAAGGCTTTCGTGGCAACACGTGAGCCTCTGGATGCTGATGACTGGATCCGTGACGTAGCAAGAGCTCTGGAGATTGCTCATGTTGCGGAAGAGGACAAGGTCAACTATGCTGCTTACCTACTGAAGGGTCAGGCAGCCTCGTGGTGGGAGAACTACCAGGCTATGAGAGCTGGCTATCCTATCACTTGGGGTTGCTTCAAGGATGCCTTCCTGAAGTACCACATCCCGGATGGTCTCATGGAGAGGATGCGTGAAGAGTTCTGCTCTCTGAAGCAGGGCAAGCTCGACGTCATCGGCTACCAGAACGAGTTCAATCGCCTCGCTCGGTATGCTGGAGACGAGGTGTCCACTGAGGCCAAGAAGATGGCAAGGTTCCGCAGAGGTTTTATCCCGGAACTGAAGTACGCTCTCACGAATGTCAAGTGCAAGGACTTCGTCGAGCTCGTGAACACCGCGCTCAATGAGGAGAATGGGCGCAAGGCGTTCGAGGATTCGCGCAAGCACTCGCGTGAGGGTGGTTCCTCCCAACATGACCACCCCTCCGCAGAAGCGCCGCATCTGGGTGCCAAATGGTGCTGTCACTCGGGCTCCAAATGCCCAAGCTTCTCCAGGCTTTGGTCCCCGCCCACCCAACCCATCTCAGATGCATGGTCAGAGGGTTCCAATGGGGCAGCCAAGGCCAGGTCCTTCTCGCATCATCACTTGCTACAAGTGCAAGGAGACTGGACACTATGCTGATAAGTGCACTCAGAGGCAGCTACCTCTTCCTCCTCGCCCCAACACCAACCAGGCTATGGTTCGTGCTCCCCCGGCTAAAGCCTTCAACTCCAACAACAGGCCAGTCGGGAGGACCGCGAGGGTGAATCATATCAAGGCCGACAAAGCTGAGGAAGCTGCTGACGTCGTTCTCGGTATATTACCCGTAAACTCTATTCCAGCTAAAGTGTTGTTTGATACTGGAGCATCGCATTCGTTTGTGTCAAAGATTTTTGCAAAAGCATACAACCTAGTTCTGGTTCCGCTAAGCAATCAAATGACTGTTCACTCTCCGGGACCGCAAATGTTGACTTCCAAGATAAGTATGGACAATCAAATTCTGATTGGAGGTCGCATATTCCTTGCTTCACTCATGTTGCTGGGAAATTCTGACATTGATGTCATTCTGGGCATGGATTGGTTGAAGACCAACAAAGCCAAAATTGACTGTGCTAACAAGTCAATAACTCTCTCTCACTCTTCGGGCCAGATAGTCTATTCTCCTTATGAATCAAGTTCTGCTCAGCTGTTCAACCTCGATGCTAAAACTCTTCCTGCAATTGAGAATGTTCCGGTGGTTTGTGAATTCCCTGACGTCTTTCCAGAAGAGTTGCCAGGGATGCCTCCGGACAGAGCAGTTGAGTTCGTCATCGAGCTTGAGCCAGGTACTGCTCCAATCTCTAAGCATCCATACAAGATAGCTCCTCCTGAACTAAAGTTGTTGAAGGAGCAAATCGATATGTACATGGAGAAAGGCTACATTCAGCCTAGTTCCTCCGCTTGGGGTTGCCCAACTCTGTTCGTTGCCAAGAAAGATCAAACAAAGAGACTTGTTGTGGACTATCGTCCTCTTAACGAGAAAACCATCAAAAACAAGTACCCAATTCCTCGTATCGATGATCTCCTTGATCAACTTGCTGGAGCCTCAATATTCTCAAAGTTGGACTTGAGGATGGGTTACCATCAAATAAAGATCAGAAAGGAAGATATTCCAAAGACAACCTTCACCACTCGCTACGGTCTATATGAATACACCGTAATGTCCTTTGGTCTCACCAATGCACCGGCGACCTTCTCTCGACTGATGAATTCTGTCTTCCATGAATACCTCGACAAGTTTGTTGTGGTATATCTTGATGATATCCTTGTCTACTCAAAATACGAGGAAGAGCATGAAGAACATCTTCGTCTCACTCTCATGAAACTCCGCGAGCATCGTCTATATGCCAAGTACTCCAAATGTGAGTTCTGGATTCCAGAAGTGGCCTATCTTGGTCACATCATCTCTGCCAAGGGCATAGCCATTGACCCAGAAAAGGTTAAGGCAATTGTTGATTGGAAACCCCCTAAGACGGTGAAGCAAGTCAGAAGTTTTCTTGGCTTGGCTAGCTATTGCCGTCGTTTCGTCGAGAACTTCTCCAAGATTGCAAAACCTCTCACTGATCTCACCAAGAAGGACAAGAAGTTCGTTTGGTCTCCACAGTGTGATGAAAGTTTCAATCTCCTCAAAACCAAACTCACCTCTACACCTGTTCTGGTTGGTCCAGATACCACCAAACCCTTCCAGAAATTCTGTGATGCATCTCTCCAAGGTCTAGGAGCAGTTCTTATGCAAGAACGTCAAGTTGTGGCCTATGCTTCACGTCAGTTGAACACACATGAGCAAAACTATCCCACTCATGATCTTGAACTTGCAGCAGTTGTGTTTGCCCTCAAGAAATGGAGACAATACTTGTTGGGTAACAAAACGGAAATCTTTTCCGATCACAAGAGTCTGAAATACATCTTCACTCAACCAGATCTAAACCTCAGGCAAAGGAGATGGATTGAAAAGATCAAAGACTTCGATCTCACCATTTCTTACACTCCAGGCAAGGCTAATGTTATGGCTGATGCTCTCAGTCGCAAATCCTATTGCAACAATCTCATGATCATGGACAGCCAACCTCCACTTCATGAAGAATTCCAGAAGCTGAACCTTGGTCTTGTTCCTCAAGGATATCTTGCTAGCTTGACAGCCAGTCCAACTCTCGAGGACAAGATTCGTTCTGAACAGTTTCGTGATGCTGAAATCAAGAAGATTGTAGAGAACATCAAGGAGGGCAATGATAAGTTCAAGTCCTTCTCAATTGATGACAAAGGAGCTGTGTTCTTTGAAGGACGCATTGCAGTTCCTCAGATTCAAAGTCTCAAAGATATCATTCTCAAGGAGGCTCATGAAACTCCTCTCTCCATCCACCCTGGAAGTACAAAGATGTATCAGGATCTCAAGACTCTGCTTTGGTGGCCTGGCATGAAACGTGAAATTGCTCAATACGTTTCTGAATGCGACGTTTGTCAACGTGTTAAGGCAGTTCATCAGAAAACAGCCGGTCTTCTCCAACCTCTCAAAATCCCTGAGTGGAAGTGGGACATGATTGAAATGGACTTCGTTACTGGGTTTCCAAAGTCCAAGAAAGGCAACGATGCAATCTTCGTTGTTATTGATCGTCTCACTAAGGTAGCTCACTTCTTCGCTGTCAAGGAAACTATCTCAGCTAGCCAGTTAGCAGAACTCTACACAACAAAGATTGTTCCTCTTCATGGTGTCCCTTTGGAAATTAGCTCAGACCGTGGAAGCATATTCACTTCTCATTTCTGGAAGAGTTTCCAAGATGCATTGGGCACTAAACTTCTGTTCAGCACAGCCTATCACCCCCAGTCTCAAGGGCAAGTCGAAAGAGTCAATCAGATTCTCGAGGATATGCTTAGAGCTTGTGGTCTCTCATTTGGCATGAAATGGGAGGATTGCCTTCCATATGCTGAATTCTCCTACAACAACAGCTACCAGGCAAGCCTAGGCATGGCACCATTTGAGGCATTGTATGGCCGCAGATGCAGGAGTCCAATCAATTGGTCTGGAGCTGGTGAACGTTCACTCTTAGGCCCTGACATTGTTAAAGAGGCCGAAGAGAAAGTTCGCATCATTCGTGACAATCTCAAGATTGCTCAGTCTCGTCAGAAGAGTTACTATGACAGCAAGCACCGGGACATGGTCTATGCACCTGGTGACAAAGCATATCTCCGTGTAACTCCCCTCAGAGGCACTCATCATTTTGGTGTGAAAGGAAAGCTGGCACCAAGATACATTGGTCCTTTCAACATCCTGTCAAGACGTGCGGAAAATGCCTATCGTCTTGAGCTTCCAGAAAAACTATCCAAAGTGCACGATGTGTTCCACGTGTCACAGCTCAAGAAGTGCTTCAAGGATCCAGATCGTGCAGTTGATCATGATGACATTGAACTGCAAGATGATCTCTCTTACGAGGAGCACCCTATCCAAATTCTTGATGAGACCGTTCGTAAGACTCGCAACAAGAGCACCAAGTTCTTGAAAGTGCAATGGTCGCATCATTCCGATAAAGAGGCAACATGGGAGACCGAAGAGGATCTTCGCAAGAAGTATCCGGACCTGTTCATTTCTCAGTAGGGAATCTCGGGGCGCGATTCCTTCAAGGGGGGGCGTTTTGTAACATCCAAGTATGAAAAACCCCCTAGTTGTTTTATTTCTTGTTTATTTTAAGCAATGCATCATGTCATCATCCTCATGTTATTTCTGTTTGCATTGTTTTCATGTTGAAATTCAAACTTAATCAACCTTGTTTTCATACTTGTCTGTTACAATCTTTCAAATAATTAAATGCAAATCAAAAACATCATTTGCTTCCAAACAATTCATTAATGATCACTTCTTAAATTGTTGCTTTATACCAAACAAATATTTCAATCAATTAATTCTAATTCACTTCAATTTGAAATCAAATGTATTTCAAATCAGTACCCATTTGAAACCATGAAATTCACCAAACAAATGTAATCATTAATCACATTAAATCTTAGGGGTAACCCTATTAATAATGTTTGTTTTCAATAATGTTTATGTAATATTGAAAATTCATTCAATTTGGGTTCAAATACAAACAGCACTTTTAATTTCAACTTTTTGAAATACAATCTTGGAAATTGTTTCCTAATTACCTAAATGTCTTAACCAAATTTTTCTGGAATTTTTCCTAAACAAAAATCTATCTCTTTCTTCCAAATCTGTTTTCTGCAAAAAAAAGGTAAAACAGAAAAAATAGAAAAGAGAGAAAACGCAGCGCGCGCGCAGCAGATAAGCAAACCCAGCCCACCTAAGCCAGCTAACCCGCAGCCCAGCCCGCCTACGCGCTCACTTACCGCTTTGAGAAGCGTGCCACGCTTCTGTCCCGAGTACGGCGCACATCCGCGGCCTCCACGTCGGAGTACGGCGGCAGCCGACGGCCCCCCGTGGTTTTCCGCGCCTATAAGATCCCCTCTAAACCCTAGGGACTAACCCTAATCCCTAGGTCCTCGCTCCCCGCGCCGCGCCGCCAATTCCTCTCTCTCTGTCGCACGTTTCCCCCTCTCTGAATTTCCTCGCCGGCGACAGCCCTCTGAACATCGCCATGGCGCCGCCCACCTAGCCTCTCCACTCCCTGTCCACCTACTGAAACCGAGCCGCCTCCTCCTCCTCTACACGCTGGACACCTGCGAGGGCACGGGAAGCCACTGGATCCACGACGCCGTCCACGCCATCGTCGCCGGCCGCGCCACCCCGAGCAATCGTTTCCACGGCCAAACCCCGGTGAGCTCCACCGTTTCTCCTCCCTCCTTCCCTCTCTGTGCCTCTGCTGCACGCGCACACGTCGCATCCTTCCTCACCACAGCAGCACCACCAGGTCGATGCGCGGCCACCGTTTCCCCGCCGGCGAGCAGCTGCTGTTATCTCTGACGAGGTTCAGTTTCCGCGCGTCAGTTGGGTTCAGTTAACTGCAGGTTGAAATACAACCTTGCTGCGTCGCGTATTCAGATAACAAACGCGCAACAGCTGAGCTGGTTCAGTCCAACGAACGCGAGGGCGAGGTGTTGGGTTCGATCCCTGGCACCTGGGATTAAATCCCACTTTTTTCGTTGGAGCGCTGACAGCCCTGGCCCAGCTGTCAGCCACTCGTGTGCCACGCCAGCACAGTGCACCCACGGGCCCCCCTGGCAGCGACTGGGTGCGTTTCCAGTGGGTGTAAAACGTTTTTTTAAAACTTTCTGTTTTCCAAACTAGGTCCAATTAAATCACAGATTGGCCCCTGGGTTTAAAACCTGAATAACTTTTATTTTATAACTCTAAAAACTGCAAATAAAATATGCACACTAATCTAAACTCAATTGTCTATCTTTTGGTGACATTTGTTTTCTGTTTTGAATTTTCAAATTGCAATTTAAAATTGAAACCAAATAATTCAAATGCAAATTGCTAAATTCAATAACTAATTCTTTATTAATCCAATAAATGCAAATAAAATATGTTTTCCATACCATTTTGAATAACCTTTTCAAATATAATTTTTGTTTTCTGCTTTGAATAATTTAAATTGCCTAAATAATTTAATACTTGTTTAATCCAATTAAAATTGCTAAAATCATAACTTGCTCAAAATAAAATATTTTTGAACATGCAAAATATGTTTTCAAACCACCAAAGTGTGAACTTTGCAAATGTGAATTTGAATTTATGTTTTGACTAAATAAAATTCAATTAATATTCAAACTTGTTTTAAATTCAATTAAAACTTGTTTAATATTGTTTAATTCATAATTAAATTATCCTAACTCCTATTTCAATATGTGAAACATGTAATCCAACTAAAATTTGATGTTCTTTTCAAATATAAACTTTGTTACTTATTTACTTGTGTGACATGTTTAAGTAACCAAAATTTCCAAACTTAATAAATGTTTTCTTAACTTGTTAACTATCATTCCAATTGCATCTAAACTTGTTATCTTATTGTTTTCATCATGCATGCATCATGCTAACTCAACTACACATGATGATTAGTTGTAGAACAATTAATTCAACCCTAATGCATGGGTTTTCCATATGCAATCCAATTGCATATGGGTCCATTTAAATTGTTCTATCTTGTCAACTAGCTTCCTTTGGTGCATCTATTAACATGACATGCATCATCCCATGTTTGTGCACCTATGCCATGTATTGATTGCCTGTCTTCCTTCGTTGTTGTTTTTGCTTCTTCTCGATTAGACGACAACGTTGAGACCGACGATCTGTACGACACCACTACTCAGGACCCAGCCCAGTACCAGGCTGCTGAGCTTCCAGGCAAGTTATCACTCACATGAATCATCGAGTTCCTTTCCACACTTGTTGTCGATACTATCCTTTTGTCTATTATTGCTAGCCCTATGTATCGTTGCTTGTTCTCCGAACCTATCACATGATTCCCTGAGCCAATGATATTGCCTCACCTCCATACCTACAGCCATTGCTTGTGCCTTAGTCTTACCTAGCATGCTTAGGGTTGCTTTTACTCGAGTCTGTTGTCGGTTACTACTTTTACTATCTTATTATTTGTACCGGGGGCTCGTTGTTAATCAATCAAACTTGTTAATTGCTAATGGTAATAATAATAATTTGATGATAAGGCACCGGCAGGAGGCCCATGAGAGGTTTTGAGGCCTGCTAGTGTCGACCCTAATAGGAAAAGGGTCTTGTCTACCGATCCATGATGAGCGCACTACCCGCATGTGGGAAGCGAGTATGGGCGCCCCCCTCAGTTTGACCCGATCCGCATCTCGTCCAAATCGCCTCATTTAGTCCGTGTTTTCCATTTGCCGCATGCATGTTTTTGCGAGCCCAGCGCAGGGTGGAACTTTTGTAGTCGGCATATAGGGGGACACGTTCTTAGAGTGCTATGAGGGTCCATTTTCTTCTGGGCTCGATTAGCCATGCGCCCAAGGTGCTTTGGGCTTGATGCGAAGAACGGTTGGACTGTGTTGAGTGCCACGCTTGGTGGGAGGCATCCCATCTGGCGAGGTATTCATACGTGTACGGCCAAATTGGTGCAACCCTGCAGGGATAATCTTCTCGAGAAGCCGTGTTTTCCGCGGTTATGGACTACTTGGTGAAAGTACTGGCTAACAAGTACTCAGGACAACTTAAACCTAATGATCAATCATGTTACACCCAATGCTTAATAACTTGACTAGTAATAGGTTATTCACACAATAACTTGACTCATCTTTAATCCAACTGTGTGAGTTATCCTCGGACTGCTTCTTTGGATAAGAGGTGAGATCCAGGATGGGTTTGTTTGAAGTTATCTTTCAGTTGGTTACAATTCCTCGATCTTATCTTCTTCTGTTAGCCGGAACTTGTAGTTATTCTGTAGTTGGTTAGAGCAGCCCGCTGCAGCTTTTGTAATACCTATCTCTTCCGTTGATCCCAAGCATCTACGCTTGTGTTGACGGGTTACTCTTTGATGAAGTGCGAGTCTTGCTTGCCAGTACTTGGATGTACTGACCCCGTTGGGGCTGTGGTTTACGCAGAGTACGACTACGGCTACGATGATCACCAGGATGGCTACTACGTGGAGTTTGACGAGACTGCAGACGAGTAGATAGCTGGACCTCGGGCAGGATCCAGGACCTACGTGGATGGGCTTCGTCTTCTTTATTTTCCCCGGCTTCTCAAGCCTTTGGATTTGTCTGTACTCAGGCACCTTTGATTGCTTCCGCTGATGTAATGAATGTTATGTTGGGACATGTGTCCTCTGGATGATTGTATTTGCTATCTCTGCCTTAGTGAAGGCTTTTTGCAACCTTATTTCAATCTTTTGTGTCTTAGAGACATTCTGTGTTATCATTTCGTTCAACGCTGTTGACGTACCATGCGTGCTTGATATGAAGTACGTCGACAGTAGTGCCTTTGATTTCTAGTGGATAGTTTACATCGACGATGGAATAGCAGGGCTTGTGTTGTCGCGCATAAGCGCAGGCCTACCAGGAAGCTGGGACGTGGGAGCAGTTATGCCCCATAATCCAAGCACCTGCTATCCATTTCGGCCCGATGAGTATCCCCTAGAAACCAGGGTGCGACAGGTTGCCCTCTGCCCTCTCCTTCTCCCTCCTTCCTCTCTCCCCCGCCGCCATCTTCTTCCTCTCCTCCCACCTCTCTCCTCTCTGCTCTGTATCTTCTCTGAACCGAACACTGCACCCGAAATTCTTCCACTTCCCTCCGGCGATCACCGGCGTTAGGGCCCTCCTCCGGTCGGGCAAACGGCGGGAATGGAACCCCCCGGCCACCCTCTACCTCCTCCACCCCGCGGCGGTGGCCGGGAGGCCTCACTGCGCCGCCGCCGTCCTCCTCAAGACGCCGGCCAACCTCTGCTGCTGCCCCGACCTGCTCCGTGCGCCTCCTCTGTCCGCTCGATGAGCGCTTCCCTCCCCTCGATCCCTATCCTCCCTCTCGCTCCCCTTCCTCCTTCCCTCTCGCACAGCACCCCCCCCACAGCAGCCCACAGCACCCACAGCGCCCCAACGCGAGCAGCTGCCGGCGACCGTGATGATCCCGTCGAGGTTCAGTAACCTGAACCCGAACAGGTTCAGTTAACACCCGAACTGAAGGTTATACCCCCACTGCCCCCTTCTGTTACAAACCGAAGAGCACAACCCAGCTGGTTAGCACCCCTTTGCGCACAAGCCCAGGTCTGGGGTTCGAGTCCCCCTCCCACCAATAAACCAAACCTTTTTTATTTATTTGTTTGGTTACAGAAACTTCATAGTATTGCAACCCAGTCCCTGCCAGTTCTAATCTAGGTCCCTACAAATTAATTCTAAGTCCCTAAATATTGTTTAAATGGCAGAATTACACCTTAATATTGTAAATTGCATAACTAAATCATCCCAACTCCAAATTCAACATTTTTAATATGTTTTCTGTACCAAATTAAATGTTCTACCCAAATATAAAATTTGTTTACTGTTTTGAATATTTTAAATTGGTGCAAATATTTGAAATCTTGTTTAATTCACTTAATTTTGCAAAAATCATAACTTGGGCATAAAAATTCCAAATTCAACAAACTAAATATGTTTTCCAATCAACTTTTCATGTAATTTCCAAATATCAACCATTTTTTGCTGTTTTGAATAATTTAAATTGCTGAAAACAACTGTTTCTTATTTATTGCATTTAAAATTGCCAAAATAATAACTTGCCCATTTTAAATCCAATTTCAACAAATAAAATATGTTTTCCATGCAAAATTAAACCAACTTTTCAAATATAAAATTTGTTTCATGTTTTGAATAACTAAAATTGGTTAAATGATTTAAACCTTGTTTAAATCATTTAATATTGCTAAATTCATAACTTGATCAAATTAAATTCTTTTTGAACTTATAAAATATGTTTTCAAACCATAAAAGTATAAACTTTTCAAATATGAATTTGGTTTAATGTCTTGAACAAATAAAAATCCAAATAAGTTCATGGTTGAATTAAATTCAATTAAATCTTGTTTAACTTGTTTAATTCATAAGTAAGTCATCTCAATTCCTTTTTCAATAAGTGAAACATGTATTCCACCTAAAATTGTGTGTTCTTATCAAATAAGAACTTTGTTATATATTTTGAACAATTTAAATTGGTGAAAACAACAAATGCTTGTGTGACACCTTTAAGAAACCAAAATTTCTTAACTTAATAACTAAAATTTCAAAATGGGTAAACCTTATTTCCATTTGGTTCTATTGTTGTTATTTTGTTGTTTTCTTCATCCATGCATCATGCTAACTCACCTACACATGATGATTAGTTATAGAACAATTATTTCAACCTTAATTCATGGGCTTTCCATATGCAATCCAATTGCATGGGGTTCCATTTAATTATGTTATGTTACCATGTCAACTAGTTTATTTCTGATGCACCAATTAACCTATCATGCATCATCCCATGTTTGTGCATTATGCCATGTTATTGATTGTTTGTTTCCTTGTGTTGTTTGTTTGCTTCTTCTCGAATGGACGATGACGTTGAGACCGACGAGGTTTACGATACTACTTCAGAGGATTTTAGCTCAGTACCAGGCTGCTGAGTTTGCAGGCTAGTATTCACTCACATGAACCATCGTGTTCCTTTCCACACTGGATACCGATACTTCTCCATTGTCTATTCTGCTAGCCATATGTATCGTTGCTTGTTCTCCGAACCTATCACATGAATCCCTTAACCCTGATATTGCCTCACCTCCACTCCTATAATTCCTTTGTTTGAGCCCGTGTCTTACTAGCATGCTTAGGTTGTTTTTGCTCGAGTCTGCTGTCAGTTACTTTCTGTTATCTTATTCTATTATGTTCTGGGGGCTCGATGTTAATCTATCAACCTGTTAATGTTATGACTAAATAATAATTTGCTGATAAGGAACCGGCAGGAGGCCCTGCGTGGTTTTGAGGCCTGCTAGTGTCGACCCTAATTAGGAAAAGGGTCTTGTCTACTGATCCATGATGAGCGCACTACCCGTATGTGGGAAGCGTGTATAGGCGCCCTGTAACATCCCAAGTATGAAAATACCCCTAGAATGCTTTGTTCTTTGTTTTATTTCAAGCAATGCATCATGTCATCATGTTTACTTATTGTTTGCATTTGTTTTCCATCTGTTTTATTCTGTTTTCACAACTCAAATTCAAACCTTTTTCAAACATGGTTTCATACTTGCTCTGTTACAACCTTTGGAACCAAAATAACAAATAAAAACAACCCTTTTATTCCTTGTTTTCACTTATTAAATTGTTGCTTTAAATCCAACCAATAATTCAATCAATAATTCTCAAATCACCTTTTAAATTCCCAAACCAAGTTCAAATCAGTACCTAATTTAAACCATCAATTCACCACAAATTTGGAGTCCTAAACTCATTTATTTTAACCTAGGGATAACCCTATTCAAATGTTTGTTTTCAATAAAGAAATCTAATATGAAAATTCTCCCATATTTGGATTCAAACACAAACCATAATTTTAAATTTCAATTTTTGAAATCCAAGCTTGCAGGGTGGTTTCTAATTACCTAGAAGGCTTAACCAAATTTTTTCAAAATTTTCTATAAGCAAAACCCTACCTTTTTCTTCCAAAAGCAAACTGCAAAAAAAAAAAAAAAAAAACAGAAAAGAATAAAAGGAAACAGGAGACAGCTAACTATCTACCGCTTGGCCCAAGCCCACCTAAACCCCTAGCGCGCAAGCCCAGCCGCAGCAGCACAACTTACCGGTTCGTTGCGCTGAGATTCGTGCGCACCCTTCTAATCGCCCTTCTCCCTCCCGTACGGCGGCCATCCAGCGGAGCCACCTCGACACCGCGGCGACTCCGGCGGCTAGGGCAGCGTGCAGGCCCTATAAATACCTCCTAGGTACCTGGCGCTGTGCCCTAGTGCCTAGGTTTCCGCCTCCACCTCGCAGCGCCGCCAATTCGCCACCTTTTCCCTCGAGCTCCACCTTCCTGTTTTCCTCCCGCCGGCGAGCTTCTGTAGAATTCGATGGCGCCGCCGCAGCGATCTCCCACCTAGCCACCCGCCAGCCGGAATCAGACCGCCGTGGTTACCTCTTCCCCTTGGACACCTGCAATCGCCACGGTGAGCCTCCGATCGTCGACGCCGTCCTCTCTTTTCCCTCCGGCCGCCGCGCCCCGTTCTCTGAACTTGCACACCCCGTCGCCGTTGCAGATCAGCGCTACGGCTTTGGAGCACGGGAGTAGCACCGCCACCATCTCCTCTACATCTTGGACACCCGCGGGGGCACGGAGACGCACCACGCCCTCGACACCGTCCGCGATCGCGCCGCCGTCGAGCTCGCTGCCTCCTCTGAACCTCGACGCAGCCACGGTGAGCCCCACCGTCTCTCTTCCCTCCCTCTGCTGCTCTGCTACGGCACCGTGTGCACGCCCTCTGCGCCCAGCACGACCACAGCAGCGCCACCGTGCACAGCCACCTCGCCGCCGTTGAGCTCGTTAACTGACAGAGACGCAGTGTTGCGTTTCGTCGTCAGTTAAGTTCAGTGGCGTTCACTGAACCTTAACCTTGTTGCCTCCCTGTATCTGTCGAGCAAGCGATCGTAGCGCAGTGGTTGCGCCCTTTCTGAACCTCCTCGTGGTCGCGGGTTCGAGCGCTGGCTCGCGCACGGGAGAAAAATCCCACCTTTTTGCGCTCTGTGCTGACAGGGTGGCCCCCCCTGTCAGCCTCTCCTCTGCCACGCCAGCGTGCTGGCCCCGCAGGCCCACAGGGCAGTGCCTGTGGGTAAACCCCAGCACGGTAACAAACGACTAAAAACCATTTTGTTTTAAATTTCTATTTCATTTTAAAAAGCAGAATAATGAATAAACTTTAAAATTCCATATCTTTTGTTTTATAAACCCAACAAATACAAACTTTATATGAAACTTGATCTAAATTTCATAATCTTTCCAAATATTCAATTTGTGTTCTGTTTTGAATTTTCAAAATGCAATCTAAATTCAAATTCAAATAATTCAAATGCAAATTGAAATAATTCATAACTAATTCATACTGTTTTCAAATAATACAAATAAAATATGTTTTTCACCCCATTTTGAATGCTCTATTCAAATATAAATTTTGTTTTCTGGTTTGAACAATTTAAATTGCCTAAACAATTTAAATCTTGTTTAATTCAATTAAAAATTGTTTAAAATTGTTTAATTCATAAATAATTAATCCTAAGTCCAATTTCAAAATGTGAAACATGTAATCCAACTAAAATTTGATAAACTTTTCAAATATAAAATTTGTAATTGGTTTTGCATACTTTAAATTGTTGAAAACAATCAATACTTGTTCAACACCATTAAGTACCAATAATTCCAAACTTGTTAATGTTTTCTAAAATGATTAACTATCATTCCAATTGCAATTAACTTGTTATCTTCTTGTTCCTCATCATGCATGCATCATACTAATTCAACTACACCTAATGCTTAGTGATAGAACAATTAATTCAACTCCAAGCATGGGCTTCCATATGCACCCTTTTGCATATGGAATCCATTTAAACTTGTGTTTCATGTCAAGCAAGTTATTTTGTTGCATCTATTAAACATGACATGCATCATCCAATGTTTGTGCACTTATGCCATGTATTGATTGCCCGTCTTCCTTCGTTGTTGTTTTTGCTTCTTCTCGATTAGACGACGACGTTGGTACCGACGAGCCTTACGACACCACTACTCAGGACCTAGCCCAGTACGAGGCTGAGCTGCCAGGCAAGTTATCACTCACATGAATCATCGAGTTCCTTTCCACACTTGTTGTCGATACTATCTTTTTGTCTACTATTGCTAGCCCTATGTATCGTTGCTTGTTCTCCGAACCCATCACATGATACCTTGAGCCATGATATTGCCACCACCTCCATACCTACAGCCATTGCTTGTGCCTGTTCTTATCTAGAATGCTTAGGGTTGCTTTTACTCGAGTCTGTTGTCGGTTACTACTGTTACTATCTTATTATCTTGTACCGGGGCTCGTTGTTAATCAATCAATCCTGTTAATTGCTAATGGTAATAATAATTTGATGATAAGGCACCGGCAGGAGGCCCATGAGTGGTTTTGGAGCCTGCTAGTGTCGACCCTAATAGGAAAAGGGTCTTGTCTACTGATCCATGATGAGCGCACTACCCGCATTTGGGAAGCGAGTATGGGCGCCCCCCTCAACTTGACCTGATTCGCATCTCGTCCAAATCGCCTCATTTAGTTCGTGTTTTCCATTTGCCGCATGCATGTTTTTGCGAGCCCAGCGCAGGGTGGAACTTTTGTAGTCGGCATATAGGGGGACACGTTCTTAGAGTGCTATGAGGGTCCATTTTCTTCTGGGCTCGATTAGCCGTGCGCCCAAGGTGCTTTGGGCTTGATGCGAGGAATGGTTGGTTGTGTAGAGTACCCCGCTTGGTGGAAGTGCATTTCCATCTGGCGGGTTATTCTTGAGTGTACGGCCAAATTGGTGCAACCCTGCAGGGATAATCTTCTCGAGAAGCCGTGTTTTCCGCGGTTATGGATTACTTGGTGAAAGTACTGGCTAACAAGTACTCAGGACAACTTCAACATAATGATAAATCATGTTTCACCCAATGATTAATAATCTGACTAGTAATAGGTTATTCACACAAATAACTTGATGCATCTTAATCACAACTGTGTGAGTTATCCTCGGATTGCTTCTTTGGATAAGGGGGCGAGATCCAGGATGGGTTTGGTTGAAGTTATCTTTCAGTTGGTTACAATCCCCGATCTTATCTTTTCTGTTAGCCGGAACTTGTAGTTACCTTCTGTAGTTGTTTAGAGCAGCCAGCAGCAACTTTTATATTACCCTTTTCTTCCGTTGATCCCAAGCATCAATGCTTGTGTTGACGGGTAACTCCTTGATGAACTGTGAGTCTTGCTTGCCAGTACTTGGATGTACTGACCCCGTTGGGGCTGTGGTTTACGCAGAGTACTACTACGACTACGATGCTTCCCAGGATGGCTACTTTGTGGAGTTCGACGACGCTGCAGACGAGTAGTTAGCTGGACCAGGGCAGGATCCAGACCTACGTGGATGGGCTTCGCTTTTCTTTATTTTCTTCGGCTTCTTAAGCCATGGATTTGTCTGTACTCAGACCCTTTGATTGCTTCCGCTGTTGTAATGGATGATATGTTGGGACATGTGTCCTCTGGATGTTTGTATTCGATATTTCTGCCTTAATGAAGGCCATTTTCCCTTATTTCATTCTTTTGTGTCTTAGAGACCGTTTGTGCTATCATTTCGTTCAAAGCTGTTGACGTACAGTGCGTGTATGATTATGAAGTACGTCGACAGTAGTGCCTTAGGTTCCTAGCGGATAGTTTACTTCGACGGTGGAAGCAGGGCTTGTGTTGTCGCGCATAAGCGCAGGCCTACCAGGAAGCTGGGACGTGGGAGCAGTTATGCCCCATAATCCAAGCACCTGACTTCCAGTTCGTGCGGGGAGTATCCTCTAGAAACCTTGGGTGCGACAAATGGTATCAGAGCCAGTCTGCCTGTAGGATCCCTTTTTACTGGTCGCAGTTGAGTCTAGAAACTATTTTGTAGCTATATAGGAAAAATGAAACGTGAGAGTAGGAATTCTGCCATTTTTCTTCTTTCCCCACCCACCCACCCTTTTCTGGTAAGGAAGTGCAACGTTGTTTTCCGTTCTCACCTAAACTTTCAAGTTAGGATTTCACGTGTTTTGGGTTCTCTGTAGTACCTCAGGATTTTTGGTCTCGTTTTCCCGATGTTGCTTCGATATCATGTTCTTTTCAACATCATTATCGTCCGTTGAACCTTGTTGTTGTTTTCCACATCCTTTTTCATCTACCGGAGTCTAATCAAAACATTCCAAATAATCTGCAGATGGGTCTAAACTACTATCCGCAGGTGGTTCGCATGACTCGCTGTGAGGGCACCGCCGGTTTTCCGGAGTTGCTGAGAGACATGGTTACCTTTCTGGGGTTCCGTTGGGCACCAGAGTACCAGGTCTACGAGCACCAGCGAGAGTTTGACCAGACTTGCTACCGGGCTATCGTCTACATTCTGTCGGATGATGGCAGGAGCATTGCACACCAGTACGAGGCAGTAGGGTCCACAGTGGATATGGCAGTGCAGCAGGCAGCGTACGTGAGTATCACCGTTCTCCGTGCTGACTACTGGGGGTTTGATAAGTCCAGTTTTCGTCACATCCCCCGTGGTTACATCACGGCAGCAGGAGCTCACTTCACTATCCACCGCGACATGGATACCTACGAGACTGATAGCTCCAGGCTCCAGGTCACTGCCCAGTTCGCTAGTCACAGTGATGCCGTTGCTTCCGCACTTTCTCAGGAGTTAGCCTCAGTCAGGGAGCAGCTCCACCTTGCTCTCACTCGTCTGGCGACGTACACCACAGACTTTGTTGGAGACGAGCGCTTCGCACGTGTCGTTCAGCCAGCTGGTCTTCCGTTGCCAGATGCTGGAGGTTACGAGCCGATCAGAGGCCCACTTCTCGACCTCGGAGCTGGTTACACAGGGATTCCCCACTATGGAGCACAGGGAGAGGACGCTTTCCACTTCACCACACCGAGAGTTGCTCTCAGGGCAGTTCCTATCTACATGGATCGTCGTGATACCTACTTCCGTGGAATTCCTCCTCACCGTATCTCTCGTCGTACTACTCACCGCCGTCCTGCGTGATGAGCATGGGAGTACCGTTGTATCCATTACTAGCTGTGTCTAGTTTATCCTTTCGTTTTCGAACCATGTGTTGGTCTGTTGGATATTCTGATGTATTTGAACATGTGATGATGTACCTGTTGGTTATCTATTCATGCGTCGGAATAATCTATCTTTCGGTTACCAAGGCTATCCTTTTCTGTTGTTGTGCTAAAATGAATTTCTGTTCAGGATGCCTCCAACCAGGAACAACCCGCCTCCGCCACCACCAATGGGGGAGCTGTTGGCTCAGATGACCCAAGTGGTGACACAGATGGCCCAGATCCAGGCTAACCAGCAACACAACCAGAATGCTCCAAGGGTCACCATCAAGGACTTCCTCAGCTTGGGCCCAAAAGCTTTCGTGGCAACACGTGAGCCCCTGGATGCTGATGACTGGATCCGTGACGTAGCAAGAGCTCTGGAGATAGCTCATGTTGCTGAAGAGGATAAGGTCAAGTACGCCACCTACCTACTGAAGGGTCAGGCAGCTACTTGGTGGGAGAACTACCAGGCCATGAGGGCTGGCTTTCCTATCAACTGGGGATGTTTCAAGGATGCCTTCCTGAAGCACCACATCCCGGATGGTCTCATGGAAAAGATGCGTGAGGAATTCTGCTCTCTCAGACAGGGCAAGCTGGACGTTCTCGGCTACCAGAACGAGTTCAATCGTCTCGCTCGGTACGCTGGTGACGAAGTGTCCACCGAAGCCAAGAAGATGGCAAGGTTCCGCCGAGGTTTTAACCCGGAACTGAAGTACGCTCTCACCAACATCAAGTGCAAGGACTTCGTGGAGCTTGTGAACACCGCGCTCAATGAGGAGAATGGGCGCAAGGCGTTCGAAGAGTCGCGCAAGCACTCGCGTGAGGGTGGTTCCTCCTCCAACATGACCACCCCTCCGCAGAAGCGCCGCATCTGGGTGCCAAATGGTGCTGTCACTCGGGCTCCAAATGCCCAAGCTTCTCCAGGCTTTGGTCCCCGCCCACCCAACCCATCTCAGATGCAGGGTCAGAGGTTCCCGATGGGGCAGCCAAGGCCGGGTCCTTCTCGTATCGTCACTTGCTACAAGTGCAAGGATACTGGACATTATGCTGACAAGTGCACTCAGAAGCAGCTACCCCTACCTCCTCGCCCCAACACCAACCAGGCTATGGTTCGTGCTCCTCCGGCTAAAGCCTTCAACTCCAACAATAGGCCTGTCGGGAGGAACGCGAGGGTGAACCATATCAAGGCCGACAAAGCTGAGGAGGCTGCTGACGTCGTTCTCGGTATATTACCCGTAAACTCTATTCCAGCTAAAGTGTTGTTTGATACTGGAGCATCGCATTCATTTGTGTCGAAGATTTTTGCAAAAGCATACAACCTAGTTCTGGTTCCGCTAAGCAATCAAATGACTGTTCACTCTCCGGGACCACAAATGTTGACTTCCAAGATAAGCATGGACAATGAGATCCTAATTGGAGGTCGTGTATTCCTTGCTTCACTCATGTTGCTGGGAAATTCTGACATTGATGTCATTCTGGGTATGGATTGGTTGAAGACCCACAAAGCTAAAATTGACTGTGCTCAAAAGTCAATAACTCTCTCCCACACTTCAGGCCAGATAGTCTATTCTCCATATGGATCAACTTCTGTTCAGCTATTCAGCCTCGATGCCAAACCCCTTCCTGCAATTGAAAATGTTCCGGTAGTTTGTGAATTCCCTGACGTCTTTCCAGAAGAGTTGCCAGGGATGCCTCCGGACAGAGCAGTTGAGTTCGTGATCGAGCTTGAGCCAGGTACTGCTCCAATCTCTAAGCATCCATACAAGATAGCTCCTCCTGAACTGAAATTGTTGAAGGAGCAAATCGATATGTATATGGACAAAGGTTTCATTCAGCCTAGTTCCTCCGCTTGGGGTTGCCCAACTCTGTTTGTTGCCAAGAAGGATCAAACTAAAAGACTCGTGGTTGACTATCGTCCTCTCAACGAGAAAACCATCAAGAACAAGTATCCACTTCCTCGTATCGATGATCTTTTTGATCAACTTGCTGGAGCCTCAATATTCTCAAAGTTGGACTTGAGGATGGGTTACCATCAGATAAAGATCAGAAAGGAAGATATTCCTAAGACAGCTTTCACCACTCGTTACGGTCTATATGAATACACCGTCATGTCCTTTGGTCTCACCAATGCACCGGCAACGTTCTCAAGACTCATGAATTCTGTCTTCCATGAATACCTCGACAAGTTCGTTGTGGTATATCTCGATGACATTCTAGTCTACTCAAAATCCGAGGAAGAGCATGGAGAACATCTTCGTCTCACTCTCATGAAACTTCGCGAGCATCGTCTGTATGCCAAGTTTTCCAAATGTGAGTTCTGGATTCCAGAAGTTGCATATCTTGGTCATATCATCTCTGCCAAGGGCATTGCCATTGACCCGGAAAAGGTTAAGGCAATTGTTGATTGGAAACCCCCTAAGACGGTGAAGCAAGTCAGAAGTTTTCTTGGCTTGGCTAGCTATTGCCGTCGTTTCGTCCAAAACTTTTCCAAGATTGCTAAACCTCTCACTGATCTCACAAAGAAGGACAAAAAGTTCGTTTGGACTCCACAATGTGATGAGAGTTTCAACCTCCTGAAGACTAAACTCACTTCCACACCTGTTCTAGTTGGCCCAGATACCACCAAACCTTTCCAGATATTCTGTGATGCATCTCTCCAAGGCTTAGGAGCAGTTCTTATGCAAGAACGTCAAGTTGTGGCCTATGCTTCACGCCAGTTGAACCCACATGAGCAAAACTATCCCACTCATGATCTTGAACTTGCAGCAGTTGTGTTTGCCCTCAAGAAATGGAGACAATACTTGTTGGGTAACAAAACTGAAATCTTTTCCGATCATAAGAGTCTGAAATACATCTTCACTCAGCCAGATCTGAACCTCAGGCAAAGGAGATGGATTGAGAAGATTAAAGACTTTGATCTCACCATTTCTTACACTCCAGGCAAGGCTAATGTTATGGCCGATGCTCTCAGTCGCAAATCCTATTGCAATAATCTCATGATCATGGAAAGCCAACCTCCACTTCATGAAGAATTCCAGAAGCTGAACCTTGGTCTTGTTCCTGAAGGATACCTTGCTAGCTTGACAGCCAGCCCAACTCTCGAGGACAAGATTCGTTCTGAACAACTTCGTGATAATGAAATCAAGAAGATTGTGGATCACATCAAGGAGGGCAATGATAAGTTCAAGTCCTTCTCAATTGATGACAAGGGAACTGTGTTCTTCGAAGGACGCATTGCAGTCCCTCAGATTCAAAGTCTCAAGGATATCATTCTCAAGGAGGCTCATGAAACTCCTCTATCCATTCACCCTGGAAGTACAAAGATGTACCAGGATCTCAAGACTCTGTATTGGTGGCCTGGCATGAAACGTGAAATTGCTCAATACGTTTCTGAATGCGACGTTTGTCAACGTGTTAAGGCAGTCCATCAGAAGACAGCAGGTCTACTCCAACCTCTGAAAATTCCTGAGTGGAAGTGGGACATGATTGAAATGGACTTCGTTACTGGGTTTCCAAAGTCCAAAAAGGGCAACGATGCAATCTTCGTTGTTATTGATCGTCTCACTAAGGTTGCTCACTTCTATGCTGTAAAGGAAACTATCTCAGCTAGCCAGTTAGCAGAGCTCTACACAGCAAAGGTTGTTCCCCTTCATGGTGTTCCATTGGAAATAAGCTCAGACCGTGGAAGTATCTTCACTTCTCATTTCTGGAAAAGCTTTCAAGAAGCATTGGGCACTAAACTTCTGTTCAGCACAGCTTACCACCCTCAGTCTCAGGGGCAAGTCGAAAGAGTCAATCAGATTCTCGAGGATATGCTCAGAGCATGTGGTCTCTCCTTTGGCATGAAATGGGAGGATTGCCTTCCATATGCTGAATTCTCCTACAACAACAGCTACCAGGCAAGCCTAGGCATGGCACCATTTGAGGAACTGTATGGTCGCAGATGCAGGAGTCCAATCAATTGGTCTGGAGCTGGTGAACGTTCACTTTTAGGCCCCGACATTGTTAAGGAAGCCGAGGAGAAAGTTCGTATCATTCGTGATAATCTCAGGATTGCTCAGTCTCGTCAGAAGAGCTATTATGATAGCAAGCACAGAGATATGGTCTATGCACCTGGTGATAAGGCATATCTCCGTGTAACTCCCCTCAGAGGCACTCATCGATTTGGTGTGAAAGGAAAGCTTGCACCAAGATACATTGGCCCTTTCAACATCCTCTCAAGACGTGCAGAGAATGCTTATCGTCTTGAACTTCCAGAAAAACTATCCAAAGTGCACGATGTGTTCCACGTGTCACAGCTCAAGAAGTGTTTCAAAGATCCAGATCGTGCAGTTGATCATGATTCCATCGAACTGCAAGATGATCTATCTTATGAGGAGCACCCTATTCGTATTCTCGATGAGACCGAGCGTAAGACTCGCAACAAGAGCACCAAGTTCTTGAAAGTCCAATGGTCGCATCATTCTGATAAAGAGGCAACGTGGGAGACCGAGGAGGATCTTCGCAAGAAGTATCCGGACCTGTTCATTTCTCAGTAGGGAATCTCGGGGCGCGATTCCTTCAAGGGGGGGCGTTTTGTAACATCCCAAGTATGAAAATACCCCTAGAATGCTTTGTTCTTTGTTTTATTTCAAGCAATGCATCATGTCATCATGTTTACTTATTGTTTGCATTTGTTTTCCATCTGTTTTATTCTGTTTTCACAACTCAAATTCAAACCTTTTTCAAACATGGTTTCATACTTGCTCTGTTACAACCTTTGGAACCAAAATAACAAATAAAAACAACCCTTTTATTCCTTGTTTTCACTTATTAAATTGTTGCTTTAAATCCAACCAATAATTCAATCAATAATTCTCAAATCACCTTTTAAATTCCCAAACCAAGTTCAAATCAGTACCTAATTTAAACCATCAATTCACCACAAATTTGGAGTCCTAAACTCATTTATTTTAACCTAGGGATAACCCTATTCAAATGTTTGTTTTCAATAAAGAAATCTAATATGAAAATTCTCCCATATTTGGATTCAAACACAAACCATAATTTTAAATTTCAATTTTTGAAATCCAAGCTTGCAGGGTGGTTTCTAATTACCTAGAAGGCTTAACCAAATTTTTTCAAAATTTTCTATAAGCAAAACCCTACCTTTTTCTTCCAAAAGCAAACTGCAAAAAAAAAAAATATAAAACAGAAAAGAATAAAAGGAAACAGGAGACAGCTAACTATCTACCGCTTGGCCCAAGCCCACCTAAACCCCTAGCGCGCAAGCCCAGCCGCAGCAGCACAACTTACCGGTTCGTTGCGCTGAGATTCGTGCGCACCCTTCTAATCGCCCTTCTCCCTCCCGTACGGCGGCCATCCAGCGGAGCCACCTCGACACCGCGGCGACTCCGGCGGCTAGGGCAGCGTGCAGGCCCTATAAATACCTCCTAGGTACCTGGCGCTGTGCCCTAGTGCCTAGGTTTCCGCCTCCACCTCGCAGCGCCGCCAATTCGCCACCTTTTCCCTCGAGCTCCACCTTCCTGTTTTCCTCCCGCCGGCGAGCTTCTGTAGAATTCGATGGCGCCGCCGCAGCGATCTCCCACCTAGCCACCCGCCAGCCGGAATCAGACCGCCGTGGTTACCTCTTCCCCTTGGACACCTGCAATCGCCACGGTGAGCCTCCGATCGTCGACGCCGTCCTCTCTTTTCCCTCCGGCCGCCGCGCCCCGTTCTCTGAACTTGCACACCCCGTCGCCGTTGCAGATCAGCGCTACGGCTTTGGAGCACGGGAGTAGCACCGCCGTCGAGCTCGCTGCCTCCTCTGAACCTCGACGCAGCCACGGTGAGCCCCACCGTCTCTCTTCCCTCCCTCTGCTGCTCTGCTACGGCACCGTGTGCACGCCCTCTGCGCCCAGCACGACCACAGCAGCGCCACCGTGCACAGCCACCTCGCCGCCGTTGAGCTCGTTAACTGACAGAGACGCAGTGTTGCGTTTCGTCGTCAGTTAAGTTCAGTGGCGTTCACTGAACCTTAACCTTGTTGCCTCCCTGTATCTGTCGAGCAAGCGATCGTAGCGCAGTGGTTGCGCCCTTTCTGAACCTCCTCGTGGTCGCGGGTTCGAGCGCTGGCTCGCGCACGGGAGAAAAATCCCACCTTTTTGCGCTCTGTGCTGACAGGGTGGCCCCCCCCTGTCAGCCTCTCCTCTGCCACGCCAGCGTGCTGGCCCCGCAGGCCCACAGGGCAGTGCCTGTGGGTAAACCCCAGCACGGTAACAAACGACTAAAAACCATTCTGTTTTAAATTTCTATTTCATTTTAAAAAGCAGAATAATGAATAAACTTTAAAATTCCATATCTTTTGTTTTATAAACCCAACAAATACAAACTTTATATGAAACTTGATCTAAATTTCATAATCTTTCCAAATATTCAATTTGTGTTCTGTTTTGAATTTTCAAAATGCAATCTAAATTCAAATTCAAATAATTCAAATGCAAATTGAAATAATTCATAACTAATTCATACTGTTTTCAAATAATACAAATAAAATATGTTTTTCACCCCATTTTGAATGGTCTATTCAAATATAAATTTTGTTTTCTGGTTTGAACAATTTAAATTGCCTAAACAATTTAAATCTTGTTTAATTCAATTAAAAATTGTTTAAAATTGTTTAATTCATAAATAATTAATCCTAAGTCCAATTTCAAAATGTGAAACATGTAATCCAACTAAAATTTGATAAACTTTTCAAATATAAAATTTGTAATTGGTTTTGCATACTTTAAATTGTTGAAAACAATCAATACTTGTTCAACACCATTAAGTACCAATAATTCCAAACTTGTTAATATTTTCTAAAATGATTAACTATCATTCCAATTGCAATTAACTTGTTATCTTCTTGTTCCTCATCATGCATGCATCATACTAATTCAACTACACCTAATGCTTAGTGATAGAACAATTAATTCAACTCCAAGCATGGGCTTCCATATGCACCCTTTTGCATATGGAATCCATTTAAACTTGTGTTTCATGTCAAGCAAGTTATTTTGTTGCATCTATTAAACATGACATGCATCATCCAATGTTTGTGCACTTATGCCATGTATTGATTGCCCGTCTTCCTTCGTTGTTGTTTTTGCTTCTTCTCGATTAGACGACGACGTTGGTACCGACGAGCCTTACGACACCACTACTCAGGACCTAGCCCAGTACGAGGCTGAGCTGCCAGGCAAGTTATCACTCACATGAATCATCGAGTTCCTTTCCACACTTGTTGTCGATACTATCTTTTTGTCTACTATTGCTAGCCCTATGTATCGTTGCTTGTTCTCCGAACCCATCACATGATACCTTGAGCCATGATATTGCCACCACCTCCATACCTACAGCCATTGCTTGTGCCTGTTCTTATCTAGCATGCTTAGGGTTGCTTTTACTCGAGTCTGTTGTCGGTTACTACTGTTACTATCTTATTATCTTGTACCGGGGCTCGTTGTTAATCAATCAATCCTGTTAATTGCTAATGGTAATAATAATTTGATGATAAGGCACCGGCAGGAGGCCCATGAGTGGTTTTGGAGCCTGCTAGTGTCGACCCTAATAGGAAAAGGGTCTTGTCTACTGATCCATGATGAGCGCACTACCCGCATTTGGGAAGCGAGTATGGGCGCCCCCCTCAACTTGACCTGATTCGCATCTCGTCCAAATCGCCTCATTTAGTTCGTGTTTTCCATTTGCCGCATGCATGTTTTTGCGAGCCCAGCGCAGGGTGGAACTTTTGTAGTCGGCATATAGGGGGACACGTTCTTAGAGTGCTATGAGGGTCCATTTTCTTCTGGGCTCGATTAGCCGTGCGCCCAAGGTGCTTTGGGCTTGATGCGAGGAATGGTTGGTTGTGTAGAGTACCCCGCTTGGTGGAAGTGCATTTCCATCTGGCGGGTTATTCTTGAGTGTACGGCCAAATTGGTGCAACCCTGCAGGGATAATCTTCTCGAGAAGCCGTGTTTTCCGCGGTTATGGATTACTTGGTGAAAGTACTGGCTAACAAGTACTCAGGACAACTTCAACATAATGATAAATCATGTTTCACCCAATGATTAATAATCTGACTAGTAATAGGTTATTCACACAAATAACTTGATGCATCTTAATCACAACTGTGTGAGTTATCCTCGGATTGCTTCTTTGGATAAGGGGGCGAGATCCAGGATGGGTTTGGTTGAAGTTATCTTTCAGTTGGTTACAATCCCCGATCTTATCTTTTCTGTTAGCCGGAACTTGTAGTTACCTTCTGTAGTTGTTTAGAGCAGCCAGCAGCAACTTTTATATTACCCTTTTCTTCCGTTGATCCCAAGCATCAATGCTTGTGTTGACGGGTAACTCCTTGATGAACTGTGAGTCTTGCTTGCCAGTACTTGGATGTACTGACCCCGTTGGGGCTGTGGTTTACGCAGAGTACTACTACGACTACGATGCTTCCCAGGATGGCTACTTTGTGGAGTTCGACGACGCTGCAGACGAGTAGTTAGCTGGACCAGGGCAGGATCCAGACCTACGTGGATGGGCTTCGCTTTTCTTTATTTTCTTCGGCTTCTTAAGCCATGGATTTGTCTGTACTCAGACCCTTTGATTGCTTCCGCTGTTGTAATGGATGATATGTTGGGACATGTGTCCTCTGGATGTTTGTATTCGATATTTCTGCCTTAATGAAGGCCATTTGCCCTTATTTCATTCTTTTGTGTCTTAGAGACCGTTTGTGCTATCATTTCGTTCAAAGCTGTTGACGTACAGTGCGTGTATGATTATGAAGTACGTCGACAGTAGTGCCTTAGGTTCCTAGCGGATAGTTTACTTCGACGGTGGAAGCAGGGCTTGTGTTGTCGCGCATAAGCGCAGGCCTACCAGGAAGCTGGGACGTGGGAGCAGTTATGCCCCATAATCCAAGCACCTGACTTCCAGTTCGTGCGGGGAGTATCCTCTAGAAACCTTGGGTGCGACACGCCCCCCTCAATTTGATTCGATTCGCATCTCGTCCAAATCGCCTCATTTAGTTCGGGTGTTCCATTTGCCGCATGCATGTTTTTGCGAGCCCAGGCCAGGGTGGAAACTTTTGTAGTCGACATTTAGGGAGACACGTTCTTAGAGTGCTATGAGGGTCCCCTTTTCTTCGGGGGCTTGATTAGCCGTGCGCTCACTGCACGGGGTTCTTTGGGCTTGATGCGAAGAAGAGTTGAGTTGTGTAGAGTGCCTCGCTTGGTGGGTTTGATTCCCGTCTGGCGGGATATTCTTACGTGTACGGCCAAATTGGTGCACCCCTGCAGGGATAAATCTTCTCGAGAAGCCGTGTTTTCCGCGGTTATGGATTACTTGGTGAAAGTACTGGCTAACAAGTACTCAGGACAACTTAAACCTAATGATCAACAACCTTACCCCCAATGATTAACAACTTGACTAGTAATAGGCTTATTGACACAACAATCTGAACCATCATTAAGTCAACTGTGTGAGTTATCCTCGGACTGCTTCTTTCGATAAGAGGTGAGATCCAGGATGGGTTTGTTTGGAGTTAGTTGATAGGTTGGTTACGATACGCGATCTTATCTTCTCTCTGTTAGCCGGAAGTTGTAGTAACTCTGTAGTTGGTTAGAGCAGCCCGCTGCAGCATCTTTTATATCCCCTTTCTTCCGTTGAACCCAAAGCATCTGTGATTTGTGTTGACGGGTTACACTTTGGTGAATTGTGAGTCTTGCTTGCCAGTACATTTATGTACTGACCCCTTTGGGGCTGTGGTTTCCGCAGACTACGATTCCGAGGATCCCCATGGTGGCTACGACGTGGAGTATGACGAGACTGCTGACGAGTAGATAGCGGACCCGGGCAGGATCCGAGACTTTGTGGATGGGCTCCGTTTTCCTTTCATTCCCAGCTTCTTAAGCCTATTTGGATTTGTCTGTACTCAGACCCTCTGAATGCTTCCGCTGTGATGTAATGATGTATTGTTGGGACATGTGTCCTCTGGATGATTGTATTTGCTATCTCTGCTCTAACGAGAGCCATTTGCAACTTATTTCCATCTTTTGTGTTGTAGAGATATGTTGTGTTATCATTTTGTTTAACGCCGTTGACGTACCATGTGTGTATGGTTTGAAGTACGTCAATGGTAGTATCTTGATTTCTATGGGATAGTTTACATCGACGATGGATAGTAGAGTTTGGTTGTCGCACATAAGTGCTGACCTACTCGTAAGAGGATGCGGGAGCAGATAAGCCCCGTAATCCAAGCATCTACTATTCAGTTCGGCCCGGTGAGTATCCCCTAGAAGTCAGGGTGCGACACGTCATCACTTCATTCGGGATCATGTTGAGAAAGGTGATATTGATCTCTCATATGTCTCCACAACGGATCAACTTGCCGATATTTTCACGAAGGCCCTTGATGAACCAAGATTTCGAGCTTTGAGGAATGAACTAAATGTCATCGACTCTTCCAACTTCACTTGAAACCTTGCATATCTACCTTCATTATACTTGCTATCTAGTCTAGGTGTAGGCATGGAAATAGGGGGAGCGCTACTCAACTCATGAGTATGCACTCCTTTTATTATGCGAAAATCAATCAATCATTGCATATCTAGTCAATTTGTGACTCATTGTGCTTAATTGTGAGTAGTAATTTTGGACCCAAGATATATCTTCGCGGTGCCAAGTTACACACTCAAACATGGTGGCCTCGGCCACCGACCTTTGGTGTGTTTTGGATCATTCTCGCATATTATATCTTCATCTTGACAACTCGTACGGGTTCGGTTTTTCATTTTTTTTTTTGCTTCTTGCGAACCCCGTCGAGTAATGTCTCTCGTATATCAGTGAGGATTTTCTGACCCAAGCCCCACTTGCCCAAACCCTTGTTTCTATAGTAATGCTCGTGGTTTTCCAATCTTGGCGCGCCAAAATTCCAGTTGGGCGGAACCTCCGGTGAATCCACCGGAGGCTCCGCTGGTCCTGTCCACCGGAACCCCACCGGAGGCTCCGCTGGCGGGAGCGGAGGCTCCGGTGAATCCACCGGACGCTCCGCCGGCGGAAAATTTCTGTGGATAAGTGGTGGGCGTGCGGGGGTAAGTGAGATCCAATCTCATTTTCCCCCACCCGCCCCCATCTTCCTCCTCACGAACCGCCGCCGCCCCCAATCTCTTCGCCGCCGGATTTGGGTGCTCCACCGCGGGGAGGTCTTCTCCTTGCTTCGGGACGCCCCGGGAACCTTCCCTCCTTCCTTTTTCACCATGGACGAAGCCAGTACGTGCTCTCTCTCTCTCTCTCATCTAGTTGA
Organism: Alopecurus myosuroides; assembly: GCA_028641055.1. Taxonomy (NCBI): domain Eukaryota; kingdom Viridiplantae; phylum Streptophyta; class Magnoliopsida; order Poales; family Poaceae; genus Alopecurus; species Alopecurus myosuroides. Next base: position 463,990,214 of record CM054058.1, read on the forward strand.
TGGATGGGATGCGTAGGAGTTCATGTTCTAGCTTTCTAGATTTGTGGATTTGGAGTTTTAGGAGTGGAATTTCTAAAGTACAAACCCTAGCAACCTAGATAATGCGTGTTAGGCTTGAATTGTTGTGGTTGTAGGGAAGTTTAGTTTTCCCTAACCCTAGATTATTCAACCCTAACACCATGTGTATCTTGGTTTCTTGGTTTTGTGCGTGCTTTATCGACTCGAGCATTACTCGTTCTTCATGTTCTTCTTGCTTTCTCTCTTAGATGCTTTCGGTTCCAAAGGAAAAGGGCCACGGTACAAGACCACCGGCCGCCGCAAGCCCCAACCCGTGGATGAGATTCAAGAGGAACTTGACAACACTCAAGGCAAGCGCAAGCGGTATCCGGCTCCCGAGAAGACCTTGCCCAAGAGGAACACCGCACCAACCGCCTCCAAGATGTCTGATGCTATGTTTGTGAAGGAAAGACGGGAGAACCCGTACGTGATTGCCCGTGAGCGTCTCATGCCACAATTCCGGGGTAAGGATCAACGCTTACACACCATCTTCCAAAAGGAAATCTATAGTGAGATATTGATGAGGAAGCCGAAGGAAAATGTTGTCCCTCAACATGCCATCAATCTTGGGCACATGGAACGGAATCACAAGTACTTTGGAGAAGCCCTTGAGCTCATTGAGAAGTTTGGTCTTATTCCAATTATCACTCTTCAACAAGATTTTGATGAAGAGCTCGTCTGTCAGTTTCTAGCCACGGTTCATCTCGGCAATGAGACCAACCGTCACCTTATTTGGATGACTCAAGGGAGACAACTTACCATCAAGTGGAAGGATGTTGGCACTATTATTGGTGGCTACCCGGATTTCGGTCCTTTTGCTGAGGGAGAGGAAATTGATAATGGATGGTTCCGAGTTCATGTCATGAACACCGCGTCTCTCCCCAAGGATGAACTTACTCCTCTCTATCATTGGAAGAAGTACGCCGTTGGGTTCGTCAAGGGTCTCTATCCCACATATGACATCATGTTGCGCATCTATAGAGAGACTATCAACCCAAAGGCGGGGAATGTGGACGAGATTCAAGGATTCTTGAAGAACCTAATGCTCCTTACTCATCAACAACTGATGGATACCACTCCTCGCAAGCTTGATGTGCTTGACTATATTTGGAACGAGTTGTGGCATGCCATATGCAACCGCAAGAATGCTTGCTTTGGGCCTTTCATCATGAAGATCATATTACACGTGTGGAATGAGAAGTTTCCGGATCAACCTCTTGATGATGAGCATTGGATCTCTCACTCGGAAAAGAGACTTCTTATTAAGAATCACACGGAACCCATTGTGCATCCCACTCCCGCCGTTCGCAAGCACAAAGCTAGGCCTCGCATCATCGTTGATGAGGAAGAAGAAGAGGGTGGTCCATCTCAACCTCCTCCCTCTAGAAATGCTTTTAAGTGGATGGCAAGAGCTCTCAAGAAAGTGTTTTTCTTGAACAAAAAGATTGAGCAACATCAATGGGAAGCACATTATGATCGGGAACTCAAGAACCGCAACAAATCCCAAGCATCTCGTCAACGTCTTCGTGAGGATGGTCTCTCCATTGAATCCCTGGCTCTTGATAGCATCACAGATTGGGATGCATGGAAAGCAAAGGACTCCAAGGGCAAGCTCATTGAATGGTCCGAGGAAGAAGGAGAAGAAGCTACTAGCTCTCGCCGCCGTGCCCCCTCTCCGGACCCGGAAGCCTGTGATGAGTGATCTGCGGGACGTTAGCCTCTTCGTCTCCCTCTTTTGGTATCTTGATGCAAAAGGGGGAGAGAGATATATTAGGAACGGGCATTTGCATGGGTCTCCCTCAAGCTTTCTCGATCTGCATCTTTCTTTTGCTTGAGGGAGTTTGGCTTCTTATTTGAACTATTTGGAACTTCGTTTGTTTACATTATTCGTATCTATCGTGGACCTCGTTATATTATGTTCGTGTGAACCTAGTTTCATATTATTTATGTGTTATGTGTGTTATGTGCTATCATTGTCATATTACTCTTATATATCATGCCTAGATGATCTCAATATGAAAGGAGCATGCCTTTAGGGGGAGCTCCGTTCATATTGTGTTCTTAATCATGCAAATAGTTATGTTGTCATCAATTACCAAAAAGGGGGAGAATGAAAGACCATCGTCCGTTTTGGTAATCATATGACAACATAACCATTTGATCTAATGTTTGTTCAATGGATGAAAATGCCCAGGTTATTAGGTTCACTAAGTTTATGGGGCACGTGCTCGTTCTATATGAAAAGTGCTAACTGAAAGGAATCCAGAGAACTACAATTTGCAGGAGCGGAGGCTCCGGTGAATCCACCGGAGGCTCCGCCCAGGCTCCGGTGGGGGTCCGGTGTGGGCTCCGCCCAAATTCCTCTCTGGAGCAGAAGAGCGGACCCTAGAGCGGAACCTCCGGTGGGCGGAACCTCCGCCAATTCCAACGGAGGCTCCGCCATCCGCCAACACATGGCCTACACGCAAAAAGGGTCTGGTGCGCCTCCGGTGGCACCTCCGCTAAAATGCCCTTCTGTTTGAGAAGAGCGGAGGTTCCACCGGAGCCTCCGGTGGTCCCCCTGGTCCAGTGCAAATGGCCTCCGGTGAAACTGGACTGCAACGCCCACTTAAATGCAAGGGGTATAAATACCCCTTCCCCTACCTCTTAAATGCTAAGCTTTTCCCCATTCTCTCCCCTAGCCATTAATGAAAGCTTCAACCACCTAGATCTCCCACTCCGTCCACCCAATCACTCTCAAACTTGGTGGCGAGCTAGAGGAGACCTAGATCCACACTTCCACCAAAGGAATCTCAAATCCATCCACCACAACCTAGTAGATCTAGAATCCTACTTGAGGCCTAGAAACCTTAGTAGATCTTGTGCTTGTAGTTTCCACCTTGTTGCAAGAAGCTACGGATTGCTTGAGAGCCTCCATCCATCTTGTGGAGTGACCTCAAGCCCTTGTAAAGGTTTGGTCAATGCCTTCAAGTCGACCTCATAGTGAAAACGAGCATCTCCCTCACCGGAGAAGCTCAAGGAGAACAAGGTGTGCACAACCGTGCTATTGAGGAGCGCCTAGGTGGCTCCCCACCTCTCCAACGTAGACGTACTTCTCTTTGAGAAGGAACTACGGTGAATCATATCCTTGTCTCCTTGTTTACACTTGTTGTTCGCTTTACTACCTTACGCTTTACTTCCGTTGCGCATATTATTATATCCACATAGGTTGCTCACCTAGTTGCACATCTAGAGAATCGTATCTTATCTTACTAAGCCTCACTAAAAGGAAAAGAAAAGAAAAATTGGTAGTCAACCTATTCACCCCCCCTCTAGTTGACCATAGTGCACTTTCAACGGGGCCCCACTAGATAGTGTCCGTTGTTGCATGCAGTTACATTGAGACAAAACACCCAGCCCATGCACCGCTTCATTTTTAATCGTTTGATCGTAAGGAACGGTGCAGATCGAGTCCATGCATGCAAACTACGGCGGCAACGGCCTGCAGACGCTGAGACGAGCGCTTCTATGTGCGGGAACGCGATCCTCTGAATTTAGGTCACTGACAAATGGAGCCCATCACACACCGGACCCACGTGTCATGGGAGAAAGTCAGAGAACATAAGGTGGTCATAGTAAGAGGATCTGGTTCCCTCTGTTTTTAGGGCATGTACAATAGTGTAGACGGGTGCTCTCTGCACTACTCGTCCATGTCATTTCTAGACATTTTTAGAGATAGTTTGTACAGTGTGGTGACCCCCTAGCTTGTGTTGGGATCCACACACTCCGTAGCCCCCCTCCCGGTGAAACCCTAGCCCCGCTGGGGAAATACCTGACTTATACGGAAACATGCGGTAACTGCGTCGAAAGGGGGTAGCAATGTGGAAATATTTGCTTGGTTGTGGTAGGATAGCCCATAGGAACACAAAACAAAAAGGTAGAACCCACCTCTTCGGAAGATTCACGATGTTTGGTCCGATACAGGAGTTTCACCCTATAAGCGCTCACGAGAGAGAAGTGGATGCCGGTGAAGCGGGTTGTAACATCCCAAGTCTGAAAAATAGCCTTTAGAATGTTTGCTCTCTGTTATTTTATGTTTTGCATCATGGCATCATGTTCATTGCATTTGTTTTGCTTGTTCTCTTTTGTTTTCCTTTGTTTTCTATTTGAATTTCAAACCAAAAACTCAACCTTTTGTTTCATCCTTGTGATGTTACAATTTCCAAAATGTTATTTCAAATAAGAACAACCAAATTGTTTTCTTTTTATTCCAAAATGCTCACTTGTTAAGTTAATGGTTTTAATCAATCAATTGTTTCCAAATTCAAAGCATCTTCAAACAGCACCTCATTTGAAAATTATAAAAATACCAAACAATTTATAATCACATTTGTTCTATTTAATCAATAGGGGTCACCCTAATAAAAACATGGTTTCCATCAATAATCATTTAATTATCAAATTACCCAAATTCAAACCAACTCACTAAACATCACCTCTTTTGAAATTATAAAAATAATCCAAACCTTTTTGTGCTCTTTGTTTCCAATTAAATGCTTTGATCACCCTATTCTTAAAAATATTGTCAATAACCCTTTAATAATAAAATTCAATCACACAATACAAATTCAAACAGTACCAAAAATTCAAATGTTTTTGAATTCCAAAAATTGGTTTTGGTTGTAATCAACCTAATGTGCTCACCCTAATTTTTTCTATGATTTTTGGTAACCTCAAAACCCCTCTTCTCTTCCATTTCTTTTGCTACAAAAAAAACAGAAAATAAAAAAAAAATAAAAGGAGAAAGGATCGGCGCGCGGCAGTTAACTCTACCCCGGCCCAACCCACTTACCGCCTGGCCCGAAAACGATTCGCTGGCCGCCCCGTCGTCTCTCCCTCGTACGGCGTCCATCTGCTCGTGCCACGGCGACAACCAGAGCCACCGACGGCCAACATCGTTCCCCGTGCTCTATATAGACCCATGAAACCCTAACCTACTCTCTAGCCCTGCTCGCCCTATCCCCTACCCCCTCTGCCGTTACCCTCCGCCGCCAAGTTTCCCTCTCGGTTTCTGTCCTCGGTGACCAACCGGTGCGCCACCACCACTGCCCTCCCTTGGCGCCTCCGCTATGGACCACCTAGGCACCTTCCTACATGTCTAGGAGGTGGCCGGAGGCCTACTCCTCCGATTCCCTACCTCGCCACAACTCGCTGCTCTCCCTGTCCCTTGGAATCACATCTGCCCGAGCACGTTCTGCCGCCATGGCCGCAGGGAGTCGAGCTCGGTGCCACGGTGGTGCACAAGGCATCGAGGTCGTCCCTTTCGCCAGGAGCTCGTCTACGTCCACGTGAAGCCCAAGGAACTGGAGTCGTACCCGTGGAGGCCGTGGATGCGTCAAGTTCTTCCTCAACGTCCGCCGGCCACCGAGCGCGCCTTCACCGTCTCCGGTAGCGGCCCGACGTCCTCCGTCCGCTTCCACCTCTCAGGGCCCCCTCGAGGTGATTCCCCACCTCCACCATCCTCTTCCCTCCTCCCATTGTGCTCTGGATGAGCCGCCGTCGTGCGCCATCGTGCTCTACCGCCGGCCACCGCGCAGTTTCTGTCAAGTTTCAGAAACTTGTATTTCGTCAGTTAAATTCAGAGTTCGAACTGAACCTCAACCTGTTCCCATCCTGTTAACTGACAGAAACACTCGAACAGCACAATGGTTACAGCCACATCACGCGCAAGGGCAGGTCCAGGGTTCGATCCCTGGACAGCGCGATTAAACCCCAATTTTTTTGCGCCTAGTGCTGACAGGGTGGCCCCCCTGTCAGCCACTACCGTGCCACGCAGGCACGCGCAGGCCCAGGGCCCACCTGGCAGCGCCCTGGGTACGTTTCTGCGTGTAGAAAACGTTTTTCCAAAGTTCTGTTTTAAACCTAGGTCCTTAAAAATAACAGATTAGTCCCTGGCCTTAAAACCTTTATAACTTTTAATTTATAAAATCAAATAATGAAAATAAAATATGCACACTACTCTAAATTTAATTGTCTACCCATTGGTATCATTTGTTTCCTGTTTTGAAATTCCAAAATGCAATTCAAATTTGAATTCAAACAAATAAATTGCAAATTGCTAAAATCAATAACTAATTCATTATTAATCCAATAAATGCAAATAAAATATGTTTTCCATACCATTTTGAATAACCTTTTCAAATATAATTTTTTGTTTCCTCTTTTGAATAATTAAAATTTCCTAAACAATTTAAACCTTGTTTAATCCATTTAAATTTGATAAAATCATAACTTGCTCAAATTTAATTTTTTTTTTAAACATGTAAAATATGTTTTCAAACCAGAAAAACCTAACCTTTCCAAATATGAACTTTAATTAATATTTTGAACAATTAAAATTCAATTAATATTCCTATTTGAATTAATTCCAATTTAAAACTTGTTTAATATTGTTTAATTCATAATAAATTCATCCTAACTCCTATTTTCAATAATTGAAACATGTAATCCAACTAAAATTTGATGTTCTTTTCAAATATAAATGTTGTTAATTGTTTTGAACACTTTAACTTGATGAAAACAACAATTGTTTGTGTGACATCTTTAAGTAACCCAACCTTTCCAAACTTAACCAATAATTTCCAAACTTGTTATATTCTTTTTCCACTTGCACCTCTTGTTGTTATTATGTTGTTATCATCATGCATGCATCATGCTAATCAAACTTTCACATGATAATAACTTGTAGATCATTTGTTTCCACTTAATTCATGGACTCTTGCCATATGCAATCCAATTGCATATGGGTCCATTTAAATTGTGTTACCATGTTAGCAAGTTTATTTTGATGCAACCATTAACTTGACATGCATCATCCCATGATTGTGCACTATGCCATGATATTGATTGCCTACCTTTTCTGCATTGTCTGTTTGCTTCTTCTCGGATAAACGACGACGTTGAGACCGACGATACTTACGACATCCCTTCTAAGGAGTTAGCTCAGTACCAGGCTACTGGGTTTGCAGGCAAGTTATCACTCACATGAACCACTGTGTTCCTTTCAACATTGATTACCGATACTTTCCGTTGTTCTTTTCTGCTAGCCTTAGTAGTAGTTGTTTCTGTTGCGAACCCATCACATGAATCCCTTAACCTTGATATTGCCTCACCTCCACTCCTATCACCCCTTTGATTGAGCCAGTGTCTTACTAGCATGCTTAGGTTGTTTTGCTCGAGTTTGTTACCCGTTACTTTCAGTTACTATCGTTATTATGTTCTGGGGGCTCGGTGTTTAATCAATCAATCATGCTAATGTTATTGTTAAATAATAATTTGATGATAAGGCACCGACAGGAGGCCCTTTGTGGTTTTGAGGCCTGCTAGTGTCGACCCTAATAGGAAAAGGGTCTTGTCTACTGATCCATGATGAGCGCACTAACCGCATGTGGGAAGCGAGTATGGGCGCCCCCCTCAATTTGACTCGATTCGCATCTCGTCCAAATAGCCTCATTTAGTTCGGGTTTTCCATTTGCTGCATGCATGATCTTGCGAGCCCCTGGTACCCGGGTGGAACTTTCGTAGTCGGCATATAGGGGGACACGTTCTTAGAGTGCTATGAGGGTCCATTTTCTTCTGGGCTCGATTAGCCGTGCGCCCAAGGTTCTTTGGGCTTGATGCGAAGAAGAGTCGAGTTGTGTTGAGTGCCCCGCTTGGTGGAAGGGCCTTTCCATCTGGCGGGTTATTCATGCGTGTACGGCCAAATTGGTGCATCCCTGCAGGGATAATCTTCTCGAGAAGCCGTGTTTTCCGCGGTTACAGATTACTTGGTGAAAGTACTGGCTAACAAGTACTCAGGACAACTTAAACCTAATGATTAACAACCTTACACCCAATGAATAACAACTTGACTAGTAATAGGCTTATTGACACAATAATCTGAACCATCATTAATCCAACTGTGTGAGTTATCCTCGGACTGCTTCTTTGGATAAGAGGTGAGATCCAGGATGGGTTTGTTTGGAGTTAGTTGATAGGTTGGTTACGATACTCGATCTTATCTCTTTTCTGTTAGCCGGAGGTTGTAGTGTTTCCGTAGTTGGTTAGCGCAGCCAGTTGCAGCATCTTTTATATCCCCTCTCTTCCGTTGAACCCAAGGCATCTGTGCTTGGTGTTGACGGGTTACACTTTGGTGAACTGTGAGTCTTGCTTGCCAGTACGTTTATGTACTGACCCCTTTGGGGCTGTGGTTTCCGCAAACTACGATTCCGAGGATCTCCATGGTGGCTACTACGTGGATTATGACGATACTGCTAACGAGTAGATAGCGGACCCGGGCAGGATCCGAAGACTTCGTGGATGGGCTCCGTTTTCCTTTCATTGCCGGCCTCTTAGGCCTATTTGGATTTTGTCTGTACTCAGACACCCTTGTCTGCTTCCGCTGTGATGTAATGATTATTGTTGGGACATGTGTCCTCTCGATGATTGTATTTGCTATCTCTACTCTAATGAGAGCCATTTGCAACTTATTTCAATCTTTTGTGTCTTAGAGATTGTGTTGTGGTATCATTCCGTTTAACGCTGTTGACGTACCCTGCGTGATTGATATGAAGTACGTCGACAGTAGTGCCTTTGATCTCTAGTGGATAGTTTACATCGACGATGGAATAGCAGAGCTTGTGTTCTCGCACATAAGCGCAGGCCTACCAGGAACCTGGGACGTGGGAGCAGGTATGCCCCATAATCCAAGCATCTGCTATCCAGTTCGGCCCAATGAGTATCCCCTAGAAGTCAGGGTGCGACAAATGGTATCAGAGCTTGTCTGCCTATAGGATCCCTTTTTACTGGTCGCAGTTGAGTCTAGAAACTATTTTGTAGCTATATAGGAAAATTGAAACGTGAGAGTAGGAATTCTGTTCTTTTTCTTCTTTTCCCCACCCTCCCTCCCTTTTTCTGGTAAGGAAGTGCAACGTTGATTTTTTCTCCTCACATCTAAACTTTCAAGTTAGGATTTCACGTGTTTTGGGTTCTCCGTAGTACCTAGGGTTTTTGGTCTCGTTTTCCCGATGTTGCTTCGTTATCCTGTTCTTTTAAAGAACCTTTTCGTCCGTTGAAATCTTGTTGTTGTTTTCCACTTCAAATCTTCTACCGGCGTCTAATGAAAACTTCCTCGTAAACTCTGTTGCAGCTAAAGTGATACCGGAGCATCACATTCCTTCGTGTCAAAGATCTTTTCCGCAACATACAACCTAATTCTGGTTCCACTAAGCAATCAAATCAATTTTCACTCCTCGGGATCTCAAATGTTGACTTCCAAGTTCAGTCACAGAAATCAAATCCTAATTGGAGGCCACATATTCCTCGTTGCTCTCATGTTGATGGGAATTTCTGACATTGATGTCATTCTTAGTATTGGATTGATGTCAATAACTCTGTTCCACCCTTATTACAGATAGTCTATTCTCCAAATGAATCAAGTTCCATTCAGCTATACACCTTGGTGCAAAACCTCTCCCTTTACTTGAAAATGTTCCGGTGGTTTGCAAATTCCCTGACGTCTATCCAAGGTGCACGGTGTGTTTCACGTGTCACAGCTCAAGAGGATCTTCGTAAGAAGTATCCGGACCTTTTCTTTTCTCAGTAGGAATCTCGGGGCGCGATTCCTTCAAGGGGGGGCGTTTTGTAACATCCCAAGTCTGAAAAATAGCCTTTAGAATGTTTGCTCTCTGTTATTTTATGTTTTGCATCATGGCATCATGTTCATTGAATTGGTTTTGCTTGTTCTTTTTTGTTTTCCTTTGTTTTCTATTTGAATTTCAAACCAAAAATTCAACCTTTTGTTTCATCCTTGTGATGTTACAATTTCCAAAATGTTATTTCAAATAAGAACAACCAAATTGTTTTCTTTTTATTCCAAAATGCTCACTTGTTAAGTTAATGGTTTTAATCAATCAATTGTTTCCAAATTCAAAGTATCTTCAAACAGCACCTCATTTGAAAATTATAAAAATACCAAACAATTTATAATCACATTTGTTCTATTTAATCAATAGGGGTCACCCTAATAAAAACATGGTTTCCATCAATAATCATTTAATTATCAAATTACCCAAATTCAAACCAACTCACTAAACATCACCTCTTTTGAAATTATAAAAATAATCCAAACCTTTTTGTGCTTTTTGTTTCCAGTTAAATGCTTTGATCACCCTATTCTTAAAAATATTGTCAATAACCCTTTAATAATAAAATTCAATCACACAATCCAAATTCAAACAGTACCAAAAATTCAAATGTTTTTGAATTCCAAAAATTGGTTTTGGTTGTAATCAACCTATTGTGCTCACCCTAATTTTTTCTATGATTTTTGGTAACCTCAAAACCCCTCTTCTCTTCCATTTCTTTTGCTACAAAAAAAAACAGAAAAGAAAAAAAAAATAAAAGGAGAAAGGATCGGCGCGCGGCAGTTAACTCTACCCCGGCCCAACCCACTTACCGCCTTGGCCCGAAAACGATTCGCTGGCCGCCCCGTCGTCTCTCCCTCGTATGGCGTCCATCTGCTCGTGCCACGGCGACAACCAGAGCCACCGACGGCCAACATCGTTCCCCGTGCTCTATATAGACCCATGAAAACCTAACCTACTCTCTAGCCCTGCTCGCCCTATCCCCTACCCCCTCTGCCGTTACCCTCCGCCGCCAAGTTTCCCTCTCGGTTTCTGTCCTCGGTGACCAACCGGTGCGCCACCACCACTTCCCTCCCTTGGCGCCTCCGCTATGGACCACCTAGGCACCTTCCTACATGTCTAGGAGGTGGCCGGAGGCCTACTCCTCCGATTCCCTACCTCGCCACAACTCGCTGCTCTCCCTGTCCCTTGGAATCACATCTGCCCGAGCACGTTCTGCCGCCATGGCCGCAGGGAGTCGAGCTCGGTGCCACGGTGGTGCACAAGGCATCGAGGTCGTCCCTTTCGCCAGGAGCTCGTCTACGTCCACGTGAAGCCCAAGGAACTGGAGCCGTACCCGTGGAGGCCGTGGATGCGTCAAGTTCTTCCTTAACGTCCGCCGGCCACCGAGCGCGCCTTCACCGTCTCCGGTAGCGGCCCGACGTCCTCCGTCCGCTTCCACCTCTCAGGGCCCCCTCGAGGTGATTCCCCACCTCCACCATCCTCTTCCCTCCTCCCATTGTGCTCTGGATGAGCCGCCGTCGTGCGCCATCGTGCTCTACCACCGGCCACCGCGCAGTTTCTGTCAAGTTTCAGAAACTTGTATTTCGTCAGTTAAATTCAGAGTTCGAACTGAACCTCAACCTGTTCCCATCCTGTTAACTGACAGAAACACTCGAACAGCACAATGGTTACAGCCACATCACGCGCAAGGGCAGGTCCAGGGTTCGATCCCTGGACAGCGCGATTAAACCCCAATTTTTTTGCGCCTAGTGCTGACAGGGTGGCCCCCCTGTCAGCCACTCCCGTGCCACGCAGGCACGCGCAGGCCCAGGGCCCACCTGGCAGCGCCCTGGGTACGTTTCTGCGTGTAGAAAACGTTTTTCCAAAGTTCTGTTTTAAACCTAGGTCCTTAAAAATAACAGATTGGTCCCTGGCCTTAAAACCTTTATAACTTTTAATTTATAAAATCAAATAATGAAAATAAAATATGCACACTACTCTAAATTTAATTGTCTACCCATTGGTATCATTTGTTTCCTGTTTTGAAATTCCAAAATGCAATTCAAATTTGAATTCAAACAAATAAATTGCAAATTGCTAAAATCAATAACTAATTCATTATTAATCCAATAAATGCAAATAAAATATGTTTTCCATACCATTTTGAATAACCTTTTCAAATATAATTTTTTGTTTCCTGTTTTGAATAATTAAAATTGCCTAAACAATTTAAACCTTGTTTAATCCATTTAAATTTGATAAAATCATAACTTGCTCAAATTTAATTTTTTTTTTAAAACATGTAAAATATGTTTTCAAACCAGAAAAACCTAACCTTTCCAAATATGAACTTTAATTAATATTTTGAACAATTAAAATTCAATTAATATTCCTATTTGAATTAATTCCAATTTAAAAATTGTTTAATATTGTTTAATTCATAATAAATTCATCCTAACTCCTATTTTCAATAATTGAAACATGTAATCCAACTAAAATTTGATGTTCTTTTCAAATATAAATGTTGTTAATTGTTTTGAACACTTTAACTTGATGAAAACAACAATTGTTTGTGTGACATCTTTAAGTAACCCAACCTTTCCAAACTTAACCAATAATTTCCAAACTTGTTATATTCTTTTTCCACTTGCACCTCTTGTTGTTATTATGTTGTTATCATCATGCATGCATCATGCTAATCAAACTTTCACATGATAATAACTTGTAGATCATTTGTTTCCACTTAATTCATGGACTCTTGCCATATGCAATCCAATTGCATATGGGTCCATTTAAATTGTGTTACCATGTTAGCAAGTTTATTTTGATGCAACCATTAACTTGACATGCATCATCCCATGATTGTGCACTATGCCATGATATTGATTGCCTACCTTTTCTGCATTGTCTGTTTGCTTCTTCTCGGATAAACGACGACGTTGAGACCGACGATACTTACGACATCCCTTCTAAGGAGTTAGCTCAGTACCAGGCTACTGGGTTTGCAGGCAAGTTATCACTCACATGAACCACTGTGTTCCTTTCAACATTGATTACCGATACTTTCCGTTGTTCTTTTCTGCTAGCCTTAGTAGTAGTTGTTTCTGTTGCGAACCCATCACATGAATCCCTTAACCTTGATATTGCCTCACCTCCACTCCTATCACCCCTTTGATTGAGCCAGTGTCTTACTAGCATGCTTAGGTTGTTTTGCTCGAGTCTGTTACCCGTTACTTTCAGTTACTATCGTTATTATGTTCTGGGGGCTCGGTGTTTAATCAATCAATCATGCTAATGTTATTGTTAAATAATAATTTGATGATAAGGCACCGGCAGGAGGCCCTTTGTGGTTTTGAGGCCTGCTAGTGTCGACCCTAATAGGAAAAGGGTCTTGTCTACTGATCCATGATGAGCGCACTAACCGCATGTGGGAAGCGAGTATGGGCGCCCCCCTCAATTTGACTCGATTCGCATCTCGTCCAAATCGCCTCATTTAGTTCGGGTTTTCCATTTGCTGCATGCATGATCTTGCGAGCTGTAACACCTGGGGTGTTACCCTAATAGAGAGTTGTTTGTTTTCTTTTTTTTGCTTGCATCATATGCATCACATTGCATTGCACCATGTTTGCATCACAACTGAAAATTCAAAACAATTTAAACTTTCACCCTTGCTCAAAATTTCCAATTTCAAACTTGCAAACTAAACCACTCATTTGTTTTTCAATAGTTTGAAATTGTTTTAATCAAATTGCCTGTTAATAAAATTTCCCCCTTTTGTTAAAAACCCTAATGGCAATTCAAAAATTCAAAGCAACTCAATCCTACTTATCATATTTTCCATGTGGGTTTAAAGATTAAAATTTGGCAAACAAATTAAATTCAATAATGTTGGTATGATTGCTTGAGCTTATTAAATAGCACTTGATTATTTCCAAAATTCCCAAAACAAACATTATTTGAAATTCCACTAACCACTTAGAAACCAAACTAATATTTCCAATTTTGAAATCATTAACTAACCTTTGATTTTGATTATTGTTTGCAACTTAATAAAATTATTTATCAATTAAATACCCCAAACTCTATTTGGAAAATTCTAAACCAAAATAAAATTTCAAACTTGTGAAACAATGTAAACATTTGCTTAAATTTCTATTCTGAAAATTAATACAAATAATGCATAAAAGAAAGAAACCCTAAACCCCCCAAATTCTATTCCCTTTCCCTCTTGCGTCCTTTACAAAAAAAAAGAGTTAAAGAAAAATAACTAATAGAAGGAGGAGAGCAGCCCATTACTTCCTTTCAGCCCACCCCTTTCCCTTTTCTCCTCTCCAGCCCACCAAACCACCCAGCCCGATACCCCTTCATCTGTCGTCCTTCTCCCTCCTGTCGCTATCTCTCTGTACGGCATGGACAGGATGCTCCCACGTAGCCTTCCATCGATCACCACCACGAGCTCGCTGCCTCCATATATCCCCTCCCTCCTGGAACCCTACCTGCTCCCTACTCTTCCTCCCATCCTCCTTCGCCGCCGTCCTCTCTACCTACCCCGTTCCTTCCGTTTCTGAAAACCCTGCATCCACACCTCGAACAGTGAGCTCCGCCGTCAGAGGCTCGCCGTTGCAGCCACCCGTGAGCCAAGCTGGGAGGTGGAGCAGCACCACCCCACCTCCCTCTTCCTCCTCGAACACGAACCCCAGCCGGAGCAGCACCATGGCGACCGCAGCTTCATCGGGTTCAGTATGGGCGCCGCCGGAATTCGTCCAATTCCGTCACCTCCGTCCTTCCTCGACCCGATCGCCTACCTCAACCCCCCCCCCCATGGTGAGTCTCCGTTTCCATTTTCCCCCTTTGCTACACTCGATTCCTCTCCTCGTACCCCTCGCTATCCATGCCTGTATCTCCATGGCGGGGCAGTACGGTGCTCGGGTGCCATCGTCGATCGTTGCCTTGTGCACCAGCCCAGCCACGTTGCACCAATTCCACCCGCACGCACGCAGCCACACCCGACGATCACCTGCACGGTGCAACGAGGTCGCTCCCGAGATTTCCCAGCGCCTCGACAGATTCTTCTTCGGCGTCTGTTTCTGAACCCTGAAACGAACGCATCTGCCGGTGCGCGAGGTTCAGTAACCATGCCGTGCTTGTTAGCGCTTCAGATCGCGGATACACCACGACTAGCTAGCCACCCCAGTAGATCTACACCCGATCGGTACTCTGGAGGATGTAGAGCCCAACTCCTCTCCGACGCAAAGAATTGCTTCATCCGTTCTGTCGCAAGCAGAAGCAGAAAGACTGCACCTCTGTTTCCTGCGCGAGTTTCAGTAGATTCAGTTAGCGAGTTTCGCAAACTTAACCTCCCTCTCCACCCCGTACTGACAGAAACTTGCAGCAGCTATAGTGGTTAGCTGCTCTGCGCGCTATCTAGAGGTGGGGGGATCGAATCCCACCCCCCACGGGATAAATTCCCACTTTTTTCTTTTATTCTTTCACAACTCAACAAGTCACTAATCACAGCTAAGTCCTTTCTACTTCCTTCTAGGCCCCTATAAAATAAGTTATAACTTTCTGTAATTGTGTTTAAGCCCTGGAAACTTTAAAAACTTTCTGTAATTATGTTTTGACCCCTGGAATTTCAAATTTGAATATCCTTTGAATAATAAATCCAAACTAAGTAAATAAAAAATGGTTCCAAATCCAAGTTGCCTAAATTTTGCATATGCCATCTGTTTAATATTTTGAACACTTAAAAATTGATTTATTTTCTGCATTTTATTTAATTCCTTTAAAACTTGTGTAAATCATAATTAATTCAAATTGACTCCAAATTTAAATTGTAAAACATGTTTATTGTTCTAAATTAAATTGTCTATCCAACTATGCCATTTGTTTTCTGTTTTGAATTTTCAAAATGCAATTCAAATTTGAAATCAAATAGTTCAATTGTAATTTGCAACAATTCATAAATAATTCATACTAATTCCAAATAAGGAAAATAAAATATGTTTTCCATACCATTTTGAATAACCTTTTCAAATATAAGTTTTGTTTCATGGTTTGAATAATTTAAATTGCCTAAATAATTTAATACTTGTTTAATTCATTTAAATTTGATAAAATCATAACTTGCTCAAAATAAAATAATTTTGAACATGCAAAATATGTTTTCAAACCATCAAAGTGTGAACTTTTCAAATGTGAGTTTGAAATTATGTTTTGAACAAATAAAACTTCAATTAAATTCAAACTTGTTTTAAATCCATTTAAAACTTGTTTAATATTGTTTAATTCATAATTAAATTATCCTAATTCCAATTTCAATATTTGAAACATGTAACCCAACTAAAATTTGATGTTCTCTTCAAATACAAATTTTGTTAATTGTTTTGAACACTTTAACTTGATGAAAACAACAATTGCTTGTGTGGCATGTTTAAGTAACCAAACTTTCCACACTTAACCAATAATTTCCAAACTTGTTAAACCTTATTTCAATTGGTTCTATTGTTTTTATTTTGCTGTTTTCCTCATCCATGCATCATGCTAAACCACCTTCACCTGTTGATTAGTTGGAAAACAAATCATCTAACCATAATTCATGGGCTGTTCATATGCAACTCAATTGCATATGGGTCCATTTAAATCTGTTTATCATGTCAACTAGTTTATTTCTATGCATCAATTAAATTGTCATGCATCCATATCTTGATCATGCTGGATCTTTTGCCGTAGTAGTAATTGTTGCATCCGGTGTTTGTTCGAGGTTCATTGCTTCTTCCCGGATAGGACGTTGAGATGATGTGAGCAACGACAAGTTCTGCTACCTTGCGGGATCTCAGGCAAGTATACTCACTTGCTGCCATATGGCTGCCTTTCATCACTTGTTACCGATTCTTTCCGTTGTTCTTTTCTGCTAGCCTTAGTAGTAGTTGTTTCTGTTATGAACCCACCACATGAATCCCTTAACCTTGATATTGCCTCACCTCCATACCTATAACCATTGCTTGTTGCCCGTGTCTTAC
The DNA here is from genome assembly GCA_028641055.1 of Alopecurus myosuroides. Lineage (NCBI taxonomy): Eukaryota > Viridiplantae > Streptophyta > Magnoliopsida > Poales > Poaceae > Alopecurus > Alopecurus myosuroides. Next base: position 464,006,937 of record CM054058.1, read on the forward strand.
TAGCATGCTTAGGTTGCTTTTGCTCGAGTCTGTTACCCGTTACTTCTGTTACTAATCTATTATGTTCTGTGGGCTCGAGGTTAATCCATCAATCAATCCTGTTAATGCTAATGGTAATAATAATTTGATGATAAGGCACCGGCAGGATGCCCTTGTGGTTTTGAGGCCTGCTAGTGTCGACCCTAATAGGAAAAGGGTCTTGTCTACTGATCCATGATGAGCGCACTACCCGCATGTGGGAAGCGAGTATGGGCGCCCCCTCAATTTGACTCGATTCGCATCTCGTCCAAATCGCCTCATTTAGTTCGGGCTTTCCATTTGCTGCATGCATGATCTTGCGAGCCCTTGGATCCCGGGTGGAACTTTCGTAGTCGGCATATAGGGGGACACGTTCTTAGAGTGCTATGAGGGTCCATTTTCTTCTGGGCTCGATTAGCCGTGCGCCCAAGGTTCTTTGGGCTTGATGCGAAGAAGAGTTGAGTTGTGTAGAGTACCTCGCTTGGTGGGGTGATCTCCCATCTGGCGGGTTATTCTTGCGTGTACGGCTAAATTGGTGCAACCCTGCAGGGATAATCTTCTCGAGAAGCCGTGTTTTCCGCGGTTATGGATTACTTGGTGAAAGTACTGGCTAACAAGTACTCAGGACAATTTAAACCTAATGATTAACCATCTTACACCCAATGATTAGCAACTTGACTAGTAATAGGCTTATTGACACAATAATCTGAACCATCATTAATCCAACTGTGTGAGTTATCCTCGGATTGCTTCTTTGGATAAGGGGCGAGATCCAGGATGGGTTTGATTGAAGTTATCTTTCAGTTGGTTACAATACTCGATCTTATCTTCTTTCTGTTAGCCGGAAGTTGTAGTATCTCTCTGTAGTTGGTTAGTGCAGCCTGCTGTCGCTTATTTGCAATAACCCCTTCCTTTCCGTTGATCCTAAAGTATTTGTATCTTGTGATGACTGGCTACGCCGGTATCTTGTGAGTATGGTTTATCCACTTGCCAGTACTTAACCGTACTGACCCACGAATCTCTTTCGTGGCTGCATATTCAACATTGCAGTCAACAGGTTTGAAGTCTGGCGACGTTAGCTTGGGAATCCCTCCGGCTTGGCCTGGGCAGGGATTGGACGCTCTCGGTTATCTTCAGGACTCTTAGTCCAATTTGTATCTTGTCCGTAGACGGACGATATGTTGTTTCTTCCGCTGTTATTTGGATCTTTGTATTGTATCAGTTGTATCCCTGGCTCGTCCGAGTCTTCTTGTATCTATCTGTTTCTGTTGTAATTGTGGAATATTCGTGAACTATTGTAATGTTATCACAAGTGGCAACCTGGAATCGGTTATTATGTGGATTTTGGCGGGAATGCTGAAATCTGCATAGTGCCCGATCTCGGGGCGTCACAAAATGGTATCAGAGCCTTGGTTCTGATTCCCGAGATTGTTTCGATACGAATGGTTATCGAAGCAACGGGTCCGCAAAGCCTGTAGGATAACCTCGCTAACGGTCGTTGTTTCTAGAGTGTCGAAAACTATTTCTGCTAAACTATTTTGGAAAACCTCTCAATAGGATTCTTGTTTTCCTCCTTATCTCTATTCTATTCCCCTCCCATCTTATTTGTTTTGGAGTCTCCCCCTCTTGTCTATCTTTCAAAGTGTTAGGATCCTACGTGGGTGGATGTTTTCTGAGCCCTTAACCTAATAGGTTCGATCATCGGAAGGTTCCTGGTGGAAGAACATCGTCGTCACTCCGAGCAAGAATCCCTTGTTAGTGGTGTCGAGAAGCCCTTGTTAGTGGTGTCGAGGAGATCAACTGGAAGCACGAAGAATCGATAGTCGAACTTCTTTCCCCTCCCGGGTTAGCAGGTGGATTGCGAGGGCGCAATCCCTTGTTAGTGGTGTCGTCTGTAACACCTGGGGTGTTACCCTAATAGAGAGTTGTTTGTTTTCTTTTTTTTGCTTGCATCATATGCATCACATTGCATTGCACCATGTTTGCATCACAACTGAAAATTCAAAACAATTTAAACTTTCACCCTTGCTCAAAATTTCCAATTTCAAACTTGCAAACTAAACCACTCATTTGTTTCTCAATAGTTTGAAATTGTTTTAATCAAATTGCCTGTTAATAAAATTTCCCCCTTTTGTTAAAAATCTTAATGGCAATTCAAAAATTCAAAGCAACTCAATCCTACTTATCATATTTTCCATGTGGGTTTAAAGATTAAAATTTGGCAAACAAATTAAATTCAATAATGTTGGTATGATTGCTTGAGCTTATTAAATAGCACTTGATTATTTCCAAAATTCCCAAAACAAACATTATTTGAAATTCCACTAACCACTTAGAAACCAAACTAATATTTCCAATTTTGAAATCATTAACTAACCTTTGCTTTTGATTATTGTTTGCAACTTAATAAAATTATTTATCAATTAAATACCCCAAACTCTATTTGGAAAATTCTAAACCAAAATAAAATTTCAAACTTGTGAAACAATGTAATCATTTGCTTAAATTTCTATTCTGAAAATTAATACAAATAATGCATAAAAGAAAGAAACCCTAAACCCCCCAAATTCTATTCCCTTTCCCTCTTGCATCCTTTACAAAAAAAAAGAGTTAAAGAAAAATAACTAATCGTAGGAGGAGAGCAGCCCATTACTTCCTTTCAGCCCACCCCTTTCCCTTTTCTCCTCTCCAGCCCACCAAACCACCCAGCCCGATACCCCTTCATCTGTCGTCCTTCTCCCTCCTGTCGCTATCTCTCTGTACGGCATGGACAGGATGCTCCCACGTAGCCTTCCATCGATCACCACCACGAGCTCGCTGCCTCCATATATCCCCTCCCTCCTGGAACCCTACCTGCTCCCTACTCTTCCTCCCATCCTCCTCCGCCGCCGTCCTCTCTACCTACCCTGTTCCTTCCGTTTCTGAAAACCCTGCATCCACACCTCGAACAGTGAGCTCCGCCGTCAGAGGCTCGCCGTTGCAGCCACCCGTGAGCCAAGCTGGGAGGTGGAGCAGCACCACCCCACCTCCCTCTTCCTCCTCGAACACGAACCCCAGCCGGAGCAGCACCATGGCCACCGCAGCTTCATCGGGTTCAGTATGGGCGCCGCCGGAATTCGTCCAATTCCGTCACCTCCGTCCTTCCTCGACCCGATCGCCTACCTCAACCCCCCCATGGTGAGTCTCCGTTTCCATTTTCCCCCTTTGCTACACTCGATTCCTCTCCTCGTACCCCTCGCTATCCATGCCTGTATCTCCATGGCGGGGCAGTACGGTGCTCGGGTGCCATCGTCGATCGTTGCCTTGTGCACCAGCCCAGCCACGTTGCACCAATTCCACCCGCACGCACGCAGCCACACCCGACGATCACCTGCTCGGTGCAACGAGGTCGCTCCCGAGATTTCCCAGCGCCTCGACAGATTCTTCTTCGGCGTCTGTTTCTGAACCCTGAAACGAACGCATCTGCCGGTGCGCGAGGTTCAGTAACCATGCCGTGCTTGTTAGCGCTTCAGATCGCGGATACACCACGACTAGCTAGCCACCCCAGTAGATCTACACCCGATCGGTACTCTGGGGGATGCAGAGCCCAACTCCCCTCCGACGCACAGAATTGCTTCATCCGTTCTGTCGCAAGCAGAAGCAGAAAGACTGCACCTCTGTTTCCTGCGCGAGTTTCAGTAGATTCAGTTAGCGAGTTTCGCAAACTTAACCTCCCTCGCCACCCCGTACTGACAGAAACTTGCAGCAGCTGTAGTGGTTAGCTGCTCTGCGCGCTATCCAGAGGTGGGGGGATCGAATCCCACCCACCACGGGATAAATTCCCACTTTTTTCTTTTATTCTTTCACAACTCAACAAGTCACTAATCACAGCTAGGTCCTTTCTACTTCCTTCTAGGCCCCTATAAAATAAGTTATAACTTTCTGTAATTGTGTTTAAGCCCTGGAAACTTTAAAAGCTTTCTGTAATTATGTTTTGACCCCTGGAATTTCAAATTTGAATATCCTTTGAATAATAAATCCAAACTAAGTAAATAAAAAATGGTTCCAAATCCAAGTTGCCTAAATTTTGCATATGTCATCTGTTTAATATTTTGAACACTTAAAAATTGATTTATTTTCTGCATTTTATTTAATTCCTTTAAAACTTGTGTAAATCATAATTAATTCAAATTGACTCCAAATTTAAATTGTAAAACATGTTTATTGTTCTAAATTAAATTGTCTATCCAACTATGCCATTTGTTTTCTGTTTTGAATTTTCAAAATGCAATTCAAATTTGAATTCAAATAGTTCAATTGTAATTTGCAACAATTCATAAATAATTCATACTAATTCCAAATAAGGAAAATAAAATATGTTTTCCATACCATTTTGAATAACCTTTTCAAATATAAATTTTGTTTCATGGTTTGAATAATTTAAATTGCCTAAATAATTTAATACTTGTTTAATTCATTTAAATTTGATAAAATCATAACTTGCTCAAAATAAAATAATTTTGAACATGCAGAATATGTTTTCAAACCATCAAAGTGTGAACTTTTCAAATGTGAGTTTGAAATTATGTTTTGAACAAATAAAACTTCAATTAAATTCAAACTTGTTTTAAATCCATTTAAAACTTGTTTAATATTGTTTAATTCATAATTAAATTATCCTAATTCCAATTTCAATATTTGAAACATGTAACCCAACTAAAATTTGATGTTCTCTTCAAATACAAATTTTGTTAATTGTTTTGAACACTTTAACTTGATGAAAACAACAATTGCTTGTGTGGCATGTTTAAGTAACCAAACTTTCCACACTTAACCAATAATTTCCAAATTTGTTAATCCTTATTTCAATTGGTTCTATTGTTTTTATTTTGCTGTTTTCCTCATCCATGCATCATGCTAAACCACCTTCACCTGTTGATTAGTTGGAAAACAAATCATCTAACCATAATTCATGGGCTGTTCATATGCAACTCAATTGCATATGGGTCCATTTAAATCTGTTTATCATGTCAACTAGTTTATTTCTATGCATCAATTAAATTGTCATGCATCCATATCTTGATCATGCTGGATCTTTTGCCGTAGTAGTAATTGTTGCATCCGGTGTTTGTTCGAGGTTCATTGCTTCTTCCTGGATAGGACGTTGAGATGATGTGAGCAACGTCAAGTTCTGCTACCTTGCGGGATCTCAAGCAAGTATACTCACTTGCTGCCATATGGCTGCCTTTCATCACTTGTTACCGATTCTTTCCGTTGTTCTTTTCTGCTAGCCTTTGTAGTAGTTGTTTCTGTTACGAACCCACCACATGAATCCCTTAACCTTGATATTGCCTCACCTCCATACCTATAACCATTGCTTGTTGCCCGTGTCTTACTAGCATGCTTAGGTTGCTTTTGCTCGAGTCTGTTACCCGTTACTTCTGTTACTACTCTATTATGTTCTGGGGGCTCGAGGTTAATCCATCAATCAATCCTGTTAATGCTAATGGTAATAATAATTTGATGATAAGGCACCGGCAGGAGGCCCTTGTGGTTTTGAGGCCTGCTAGTGTCGACCATAACAGGAAAAGGGTCTTGTCTACTGATCCATGATGAGCGCACTACCCGCATGTGGGAAGCGAGTATGGGCGCCCCCCTCAATTTGACTCGATTCGCATCTCGTCCAAATCGCCTCATTTAGTTCGGGCTTTCCATTTGCTGCATGTATGATCTTGCGAGCCCTTGGATCCCGGGTGGAACTTTCGTAGTCGGCATATAGGGGGACACGTTCTTAGAGTGCTATGAGGGTCCATTTTCTTCTGGGCTCGATTAGCCGTGCGCCCAAGGTTCTTTGGGCTTGATGCGAAGAAGAGTTGAGTTGTGTAGAGTACCTCGCTTGGTGGGGTGATCTCCCATCTGGCGGGTTATTCTTGCGTGTACGGCTAAATTGGTGCAACCCTGCAGGGATAATCTTCTCGAGAAGCCGTGTTTTCCGCGGTTATGGATTACTTGGTGAAAGTACTGGCTAACAAGTACTCAGGACAATTTAAACCTAATGATTAACCATCTTACACCCAATGATTAGCAACTTGACTAGTAATAGGCTTATTGACACAATAATCTGAACCATCATTAATCCAACTGTGTGAGTTATCCTCGGATTGCTTCTTCGGATAAGGGGCGAGATCCAGGATGGGTTTGATTGAAGTTATCTTTCAGTTGGTTACAATACTCGATCTTATCTTCTTTCTGTTAGCCGGAAGTTGTAGTATCTCTCTGTAGTTGGTTAGTGCAGCCTGCTGTCGCTTATTTGCAATAACCCCTTCCTTTCCGTTGATCCTAAAGTATTTGTATCTTGTGATGACTGGCTACGCCGGTATCTTGTGAGTATGGTTTATCCACTTGCCAGTACTTAACCGTACTGACCCACGAATCTCTTTCGTGGCTGCATATTCAACATTGCAGTCAACAGGTTTGAAGTCTGACGATGTTAGCTTGGGAATCCCTCCGGCTTGGCCTGGGCAGGGATTGGACGCTCTCGGTTATCTTCAGGACTCTTAGTCCAATTTGTATCTTGTCCATAGACGGACGATATGTTGTTTCTTCCGCTGTTATTTGGATCTTTGTATTGTATCAGTTGTATCCCTGGCTCGTCCGAGTCTTCTTGTATCTATCTATTTCTGTTGTAATTGTGGAATATTCGTGAACTATTGTAATGTTATCACAAGTGGCAACCTGGAATCGGTTATTATGTGGATTTTGGCGGGAATGCTGAAATCTGCATAGTGCCCGATCTCGGGGCGTCACACGAGCCCCTGGTACCCGGGTGGAACTTTCGTAGTCGGCATATAGGGGGACACGTTCTTAGAGTGCTATGAGGGTCCATTTTCTTCTGGGCTCGATTAGCCGTGCGCCCAAGGTTCTTTGGGCTTGATGCGAAGAAGAGTCGAGTTGTGTTGAGTGCCCCGCTTGGTGGAAGGGCCTTTCCATCTGGCGGGTTATTCATGCGTGTACGGCCAAATTGGTGCAACCCTGCAGGGATAATCTTCTCGAGAAGCCGTGTTTTCCGCGGTTACGGATTACTTGGTGAAAGTACTGGCTAACAAGTACTCAGGACAACTTAAACCTAATGATTAACAACCTTACACCCAATGAATAACAACTTGACTAGTAATAGGCTTATTGACACAATAATCTGAACCATCATTAATCCAACTGTGTGAGTTATCCTCGGACTGCTTCTTTGGATAAGAGGTGAGATCCAGGATGGGTTTGTTTGGAGTTAGTTGATAGGTTGGTTACGATACTCGATCTTATCTCTTTTCTGTTAGCCGGAGGTTGTAGTGTTTCCGTAGTTGGTTAGTGCAGCCAGTTGCAGCATCTTTTATATCCTCTCTCTTCCGTTGAACCCAAGGCATCTGTGCTTGGTGTTGACGGGTTACACTTTGGTGAACTGTGAGTCTTGCTTGCCAGTACGTTTATGTACTGACCCCTTTGGGGCTGTGGTTTCCGCAGACTACGATTCCGAGGATCTCCATGGTGGATACTACGTGGATTATGACGATACTGCTGACGAGTAGATAGTGGACCCGGGCAGGATCCGAAGACTTCGTGGATGGGCTCCGTTTTCCTTTCACTGCCGGCCTCTTAGGCCTATTTGGATTTTGTCTGTACTCAGACACCCTTGTCTGCTTCCGCTGTGATGTAAGGATGTATTGTTGGGACATGTGTCCTCTAGATGATTGTATTTGCTATCTCTGCTCTAATGAGATCCATTTGCAACTTATTTCAATCTTTTGTGTCTTAGAGATTGTGTTGTGGTATCATTCCGTTTAACGCTGTTGACGTACCCTGCGTGATTGATATGAAGTACGTCGACAGTAGTGCCTTTGATCTCTAGTGGATAGTTTACATCGACGATGGAATAGCAGAGCTTGTGTTGTCGCACATAAGCGCAGTCCTACCAGGAAGCTGGGACGTGGGAGCAGGTATGCCCCATAATCCAAGCATCTGCTATCCAGTTCGGCCCGATGAGTATCCCCTAGAAGTCAGGGTGCGACACGGGTCACACCCCGGAGAGAAATCTTTGACATCCAAAGCACACAACACACATATACTAACATGGTATGGCACCCCCTAGCTTGTGTTGGGATCCAGACGCTCCGTAGCCACCCTCCCGGTGAAACCCTAGCCCAGCTGGAGAAATACCTGACTTATACGGAAACACGTGGTAACTGCGTCGAAAGGGGGTAGCAATGTGGAACTATTTGCTTGGTTGTTCTAGGATAGCCCATAGGAACACAAAACAAAAAGTTAGAACTCACCTCTTCGGAAGATTCACGATGTTTGGTCCGATACATGAGTTTCACCCTATAAGCGCTCACGAGAGAGAAGTGGATGCCGGTGAAGCGGGTCACACCCCGGAGATAAATCTTTGACATCCAAAGCACACAACACACCTATACTAACATGGTATGTCACCCCCTAGATTGTGTTGGGATCCAGACGCTCCGTAGCCCCCCTCCCGGTGAAACCCTAGCCCCGCTGGAGAAATACCTGACTTTAACGGAAACATGCGGTAACTGCGTCGAAAGAGGGTAGCAATGTGGAACTATCTGCTTGGTTGTGCTAGGATAGCCCATAGGAACACAAAACAAAAAGGTAGAACCCGCCTCTTCGGAAGATTCACAATGTTTGGTCCGATACTGGAGTTTCACCCTATAAGCGCATGTAAACTCACGAGAGAGAAGTGGATGTCGGTGAAGCGGGTCACACCCTGGAGAGCAATATTTGACATCCAAAGCACACAACACACCTATACTAACATTGCATGGCACACCTAGCTTGTGTTGGGATCAAGACGCTCCGTGGCCCCCCTCCCGGTGAAACACTAGACCCGCTGGAAAATTCCGGACTTATACGGAAACACGCGGTAACGGCGTCGAAAGAGGGTAGCAATGTGGAACTATTTGCTTGGTTTTGCTAGGATAGACCATAGGAACACAAAACAAAAAGGTATAACCCACCTCTTCAGAAGATTCACAATGTTTCGTCCGATACAGGAGTTTCACCCTATAAGCGCATGCAAACTCGCGAGAGAGAAGTGGATGCCGGTGAAGCGGGTCACACCCCGGAAAGCAATATTTGACATCCAAAGCACACAACATACCTATACTAACATGGTATGGTACCCCCTAGCTTGTGTTGGGATCCAGACGCTCCGTAGCCCCCCTCCCTGTGAAACCCTACCCGCTGGAGAAATACCAGACTTATAAGGAAACACGCGTTAACAGCGTCGAAAGGGGGTAGAAATGTGGAACTATTTGCTTGGTTGTGTTAGTATAGCCCATAGGGACACAAAACAAAAAGGTAGAACCCACCTCTTCGGAAGATTCACAATGTTTCCACCTAATGTTCTTTGAAATCTCTACTCTTGTATTCGAGGAATCACATTTTAGTGAAGGCTTTCGTTCTAATGTTTATAAATCCTATTTATATTTTTCCTAGACTTGTATTCGACCTATATAATGTAATTACGAAGCCTGGAAATTTATTGGATGAATATTCGTATTATTTATTTTCTTTTGAATAATAATGGTTTTAATCGAAAATCGTAAATAAAACAAGTTTAAAACATCAAAATGAAAAAAAAACTTTGGATCTTTCTTAGTCACACCAAAATGAAGCTTTGGTGAGATTTTGATCTTATTTCATCTCCAAAGGTTTGAAACTCATCTCATTTTCTTAAACTCTCTACTAGTCTGTTAAAGATATCACATCTTAGACAAGGCTTTTTTGTTCCATTCTTGATAAGAGAGGTTTATATTTTTTTTTCTCGTTACTATATGACATAACACTACTATGTGCGTCGGCTTTATATTTTTTCGATTTTTTTTTGAATTATTTATGCTCATTTCAAGCTTGGTCAACCCTCTGTTTGACCCAACCCAAAAGCTTCTAGAAGGACACCCAGAGATTCGAGCTGGGCTGTTGGATCGACGCCTTCTAGATGGAATCTTGCATCGGACGGATGCGCTCGCAGTCACAGGGATCCGCGAGACGCTCGCTCTGTGCTAGGATTGGTTGGTCCGTTGGCTACAGGGATCGATGGTTTGTATCTGTTCTACATATGATTTATTTTCGATACGGAGGGAGTATTAAGTATTAAACTATGTTATTTAAATAAAAAATATAAAAAATAGAAGAATGATACAAAACACAATGAAACTTCAGATTTACTACAGCGATGATTTTTATCTGTTTTACATATGATTTTTCTATTAAACCATGTTATTTAAATAAAAAAATGCAAAAAAAGAAGAATTATTCAAAACATAATAAACTTCATATTTACACTATATATGTAGAATAGATGTCTAGGAAATTAATTTGGCTAATGTAGACAAGATGCCAAAAAAAGTTGAAGCACAAATGGGGGTATTTACCCTAGCTTCGGACCTCATTTGAAACACATTTCTCATGAGAATAGAGCGATGGTTTCAAATGAGCATAAATAATTCAAAAAAAAATCAAAATGACATGAATCCAACGCACAATGTTGTTATATGTGATATAGTTGCTTCTCAAATTTGTTTGGATAATTTTGACAACGTCGAAATTTTCATGAGATTTCAAACGGGGGTGTCTACCCTAGCTTCGACCTCATTTGAAGCACATTTCTCATGAGAATAGAGCGAAGGTTTCAAATGAGCATAAATAATTCAAAAAAAAATCAAAATAACATGAATCCAACGCACAATGTTGTTATATGTGATATAGTTGCTCCTCAAATTTATTTGGATAATTTTGACAAGGTCGAATTTTTAATGAAATTTCAAACAGGGGTGTCTACCCTAGCTTCAGACCTCATTTGAAGCACATTTCTCATGGGGCAGAATAGAGCGATGGTTTGAAATGAGCATAAATAATTCAAAAAAAAAATGACATGAATCCAACACACAATGTTGTTATATGTGATATAGTTGCTTCTCAAATTTATTTGGATAATTTTGGCAAGGTCGAAGTTTTCATGAAAATTTCAAACGGGGGTGTCTACCCTAGCTTCATACCTCATTTGAAGCACATTTCTCATGAGAATAGAGCCATGGTTTCAAATGAGCATAAATAATTCAAAAAATATCAAAATGATATGAATCCAACGCACAATGTTGTTATATGTGATATAGTTGCTCCTCAAATTTATTTGGATAATTTTGACAAGGTCAAAATTTTCATGAAAATTTCAAACGGGGGTGTCTACCCTAGCTTCAGACCTCATTTGAAGCACATTTCTCATGAGAATAGAGCGATGGTTTCAAGTGAGCATAAAGAATTCAAAAAAAAATCAAAATGACATGAATCCAACGCACAATGTTGTTATATGTGATATAGTTGCTCCTCAAATTTATTTGTATCGGATAATTTTGACAAGTTCGAATATTTCATGAAATTTCAAACGGGGGTGTCTACCGTAGCTTCAGACCTCGTTTGAAGCACATTTCTCATGAGAATAGAGCGATGGTTTCAAATGAGCATAAATGATTCAAAAAAATTCAAAATGACATGAATCCAACGAACAATGTTGTTATATGTGATATAGTTGCTTCTCAAATTTCTTTGGATCGGATAATTTTGACAAATTTGAATTTTTCATGATAATTTGATAATAGCTTCAGACCTCATTTGAACCACATTTGCCTAAAATTTTGGAATGACTTGGTTCAACATCATACAAGATTATTCAAACATCATCCAAACTACTCCCTCTTTTCGCTTTTAATCTAGTTCTGGCTCGTGATTTTGTTCAGAAATACTCAAAATTAATTAAAAAACGGCGAACTCGTTGAAATAGGCGCAAATTCATAGATTCGACGATATTTTTACAGATAGACGGCATAATTTAACTAAAAACATAGAAAAAACTACGGCAGGCCGAGGCTCGCCGCGATCACCCGGCCTGGTCGTCGCCCTCCTCTTAGACGTCGTCCTCTTCCTCGTCGTCCTCCTCGCAGTCGTCCTAGGCCAGCATGTTGGAGGGCCCCGCCTCGTGGTCGTTCTTGGCGAAGGGCGATGGGTCGCTTGGCGATGGGATCGCCACCGTAGCGAGCCATCGCCGCTGCGCTCTGCCTTTGATCCGCAGCCAGTGCAGCTGCGCCTGCTCGGAGGGATGGCGGCGGTTCCGCCTCTCGCTCTGCAGGGCAACCTTGCGCCGGTCTCTCTCGTACAGCGCGACGAGCGCCTGCTGCTCATCCGACGCCGCGGTTACGGTGAGCTGCCGGTAGACCTGGCGCTCCGCCTCCTCCCTCTGGTGGGTCTCCAGGGATGCACGAATAGCGGCAGCCTCGGCCGCTGCCGCCGCCTCCTCGAGCCAAGCGCGCACCTGGTGGAACGCCTCCTCGTTCCGCCATGTTTGGAACGAGTAGAACGCCGCGTGCTGCTCGGGCCAGATTGGCTGCCTCCTCCTGTGCCTCCTCCAGCGTTGCGCCTCCCGCGGCAGCTGCTGCTCGGGCGCCGCCTCCTCCTGCGCCGGCTGCTGCTCGGGCGCCGCCGGCGTAGGACTCCTCGTAGTAGAACTCGTTGTCGCTATCGCCGTCACTGTGGCCCCGCATCGCGGCCGCGGGGCGGCAGTACAACGACGAGTTGCGGTTTGCACGGAGCCGGCGAGGCATCGTCTCGGGGTGTCTAGGTGAAATACGGCGATGAGAGTGAGTGCGATGAGGGTGAGATGAACGGCTAGAATGGGGAGAGCGGCGAGCGGCGAGGGGCCTTTTGTAGCCCTGGCGGGGCATTTGCTGCGCCGCGCGTGACGTTACTCCGACAGCCTTTGACCGACGCGGGGGGGGGGGGGGCGCGGTTTTCCCACGCGTCGCTAAACCCAGCGGGAAGCTTGGGTGTGGACTATTCAAACTGCGCGGTCCCGCCTGTAAGCTCCGGACGGTTTGAACGAACTTGGCAGTGCCACCAGGACCCACTTCGCGAAACGGAGTCTGACTCCTCGGACCCACTTCGCGGAACGGATTCGACTCCAAACTTATCGTTCCAGCCTCTCCATAGTAGTTGCGCACGGACTAGGGGCAAAACTGAGCACCATTCGGCGCTAGGGGTAAAACTGAGTAGTAGTGGACCGCTATGGGCAATTCGATAAAAAGCCCCAATTCAGGATGCATACAGGTCCCAGAATTTCATTCCAACATCCAAATTTTTGCTGCATGTTAGTATACCTTTACATAAAGTGGTTCTAAAAGATGCACCTATAGGTGCTATCTATCTAGTTAGATGGGGCCATTTCTCCAGGAACATTATGAACGTGCATGGTAAGCCAAAATTATACAAGTAATTGCTGTAACCAGAAACCAATCACAGAAATAAACAAACTAAGATAGGCGTCATGATCTCCCTGGTCGGTTTCATGAGGCACACACACTCAGCACAAAAATCACAAAATGACATATTTCATGTCTACACAGCAGCAGAACGCAATATATAACCTTCATTCATAATGTATTTCAGCAAAAATATGACCTATTAGTTGGATACCCCAATCATCGGAGTTTTCGTAGAACATGTCCGCCCTAGACCAAAACTCGGTAACACCTAATGGACCAAAACTCGGTAATACCTAATCGACCAAAACTCATAATCAAAACAAAATTACGAAAATCTGACGCAATCTAATGAGCCCCACTTTAAATGCCTTCCCCATGTCGACTGATATTGTCATTGACAAGGCATCCAGGCTCGCTCCAGGTCTGCAACAAATTGGCAAGTCAAAGTCAGAGCATTTTATAAGTACATTATTAGTGTCAGAAGTGCGATTATAGAGGGAAAAAAATGTTCAGAACAATCGGTCCATTAGCATGAGCCCAAAAAAATAAGTTAAATTCCAAGCACACACGAAGAATCTATAGAACATTTGTATGCGTTGATGAACAAATACTAGCATATATATTATGGAGGTGCATACATATTATCTGGATCTTTTAACTGCTCAAGTTTTACCAGATTAAAAGAATACCAAAGCTCGAGAATTTCCATTATGGAACTGAATCATACAGAGTCTAATTAAAAAATGAAATTGTTTAAATAATACATTATTCATTATTCAAACCAGAAATAGGTTTCTCAACCAAAAAATAAAACTAATTGGGTGAAATGTAAAGCAATTAATAAAGCTTTCGAAAGAGGGCATTGTGTTTGTCTTAGCTTGGTGCCGCATGATAAAGAACTGAACTTCACCAATTTGATCTCTTAACGGTGTATTGTGCTAGCGGTATCTCTTTCGCCAGGAGGGGATATGTAGCAGTCCTAACGCCATGTGTTTCATATGTAATTGTCTGATATACAACAGTGTGTCTACTGAAAATATGACCCACCAATATACAGTCCTAGCAGTAGAGTCGTACTCAATCAAGTCAATTAAATGAAGGCTAATTGTACGTAATCAAGTCAATTAGTAGAGTTATAAAAGTTTAGTCAGCTAACCTGTCACTTGAACAGTGTAATGAGAAAATTGGTCACCTCCTTCTTGATATCTCCGTGTCGCACAATAGCCTTCAGCTCGGCAATCTGTGCATTGCGGAGTCTAGCATCGAGTTCTTGGGCATCGTTGTCATCCATCTGCAGAAATGGATCTTTCAACATCCCTGGATACTCTGCCTCCAGGGCTAGCACCAGCTGACCGAGGACGGAGTAAGTTTCAGATTTTTCTTGGAATAACTTCTCCACATCTCTACGAGGCAGAGCATCTTCAGCCGGACCCGGATGGATTCTCTTCATCTGAGGCGACTTGGGCGTCGCCGAGGCCTTCCTCTTGCGTTGGGGCTTCTCGGTGGGATTGGCGGCAACCGGCAGATGCTCCATTGGAAGGGGCGCTGATTTGGGCTCATCGGGGATAGTTTCAGTTTCTGGTACACAGTCCTCGTCCTCCTCAGAGTCTCTGGCCTGCTGTGCCGGCGGCACATCGTCCTCGTCGTCCTCGTCTTCAGAGCTATCGTCGTCCTCAGAGGAAGACTGAGGGGCGGAGGGCCTGGGGGCGTCCCTGCTGGACATGGCTGGCGCCTCGTCGTCCTCGCCTTCAGAGCTATCGTCGTCCTCAGATGAAGCCTGCGGGGCGGAGGGCTTGGGAGCGTCCCTGCTGGTCTTGGCTGACCCCTCTTCATCCTCGCCTTCAGAGCTATCGCCGTCCTCTGATGAAGCCTGCGGGGCGGAGGGCCTGGTGGTCTTTGGCGGTACCTTGTCGTCCTCGGACTCCGAATCCGGGACAACTTCCTTGGAGGTTGGCGGTGGCGCCCTTGGCGCCGCACCGTTACCACCTGCCTCCTCCTCGTCCGATTCCTCTTCATCGCTGTCGTGCTCCGGGACCGGGAGACTTGGAAGCTGCTGCTCCATCTCGTGGTTGTCGGAGTTTTCGGAAGAGGCTTCCTCAGAGGAGGAGGTGGACCGACTGGGGCTGGCAGCCATCGAAACGGCGTTGGCGACGGCGGTAGGGCTTAGGGTGTAGATGGACTCCGATGGAGGGCTTGGGGTTGGATGGACTCAGATGGATGCTTACTCGCCCGCGCTTTTTATTATATCTACAGGGGACACATTTTTTGGGAGGGGAATCGTGATCAGATCGATTATTACCAAATCTAGCTGGGACGAATAGCGGGAAATCTGGGCAGTACAATTATTACCAAACCTAATCGTGATTAGATCGACTATTACCAAACTTAGGGCCCGCTTGGTTTGGCGTTTTTTAGCCGATACCCCCGTAAATTTCTCAGGCCCTAACCGCCACGGGAGTGAGCGCTTGGTTGGCCGTTTTCTTCGTCGCTCCGTGAATCCCGTCGCTGTTTTCGTTGCTGTGCGCGCGCGTAGAAATTACGGACCTAGTGTGGTCCGATAAAATATCCAGCGGAATTGTGGGCACAAGAAAACTGGCCTGTTAAGTTATGTGGGCCGGAAAAATAAACTCTAATCCAAGCGGGGCCTTAATCATGATGAGAGCAACTATTACCAAAGCTGCGAATTGGTTGGATTCGTGATCAGATGAATTATTACCAAAAAGCTTATAGTCTGACGGGATCTGGGCAGGATAACTCGGACGGGGATCCTTGAGGAATCGTGATCGAATCAATTTGTGGTTTTGCAAATACAGAACGTTCGGGTATTAGGCAAATGAATCCGTTCTCTTTATTTCCTTGGAGAGCTCCTCAATTTTGCAGTTACATGAATAATATTTTACTAGCACAATGCCCGTGAGTTGCAACGGAATACCCCAAAACAATATTGATCATAATCGGTCTTGCTTTGTGATTTGTGCTTTTGACTTAGCTTGTGACCGTGTTAGAAAAATATTAGCATATTCCTCTTATCACCCCCACCAGCACCACAAGGTGACCACCCCTCACTTCCAAACAGATTCATCCAGCGTGACCACCTCTAGGAGTCAGTGCCTCTTGCCGAAGACCAAGAAGATGCCCATCAAGAAGATTATGGCTGGGTCATCCACTCCTTCGGGAGACCAAGGTGTCCATTGCCGAAATAGGCTTGCGCCCCGTAATATTAATATAGCAAACACACCATACAACGTTGAGACCTCTGCTGGTGCAAAACAGTACAAATCTTTCCAAAAGAACAACAACAAAAAGTTAAAAGAAACTAATGCCCGAAATGTCAGATCGATGAACACGATGATCTCCCGCAACCGTTGCGACCACCGGATAATTCCACCACACTCCGCTGCCTTCGACGTGCCATGTACCAAGCAACACCTCTAAGAAGGATTGCAGCGACGACGACGCTGCTGCCCGGACTTATCCTAGGGTTCTCCCGGTACACGGAGGAGAGTGACAAGGGGGACAACCGACGCCCTTCAAGAAGGACGGCGGCGCCCAGAAGCATCGCCGTGCCGGTGCCTGCAAACACCAGCAAGGATTCCTCCTGGCCCCAACGTACCACCACCCCGGGCACATCCCCGGCTCCACCAAACTCGCCACCCACCAACATGCGCCACCACCGTCTTGGAACTATCATCGTCGTCTCCTTGTGGCAAGCCAAGCGAGGTCGGACGGACCGATAGAAGACATCGACAACATACGATCGGCAGTTCCGTCACCACGTGGAAGGGATCGACCTCCACCGCGTAAGGCAGTACCAGTCCGGACTCAGCAGCAGGAGCACACCAGGCATCAAGCCCGCCCGGGCCCAAAACGGACCCGTGAAGCCCCTGCCACCGTGCATCAGACGTGGGAGAGTCACCGCCAACCTCATCACGAACCTCAACTCCGTCCAGCCGGAGACTCTCGAAGGGAGCCCGAGGCCAGCCCGCCTGGACCCAGATCGGGCCCAAAGGGGCCAGATCTGGGCACCTAGGGCGCCACCGGCCAGGCAACACCTTGCAGACGCCTATGCCGCCAAGGGGCGGCCCCCGCGCTCCGCCACCACCCGGATACCGCCGGAAAGCCTCGGCCGAGGTGCACCGCCGCCAGATCCGCCACCCGAGCAGGGGGGCCGCGCCGGGGAAAGATGCGCCTGCCGCTACCGGCCCTGCACGACCCCGCACGGGCAGAGCACGGCAGCGCCTGCTGGCGGCGGCGACGAGAGGGGTGAAAGGCGCGGGTGGGAGGGGGGGCTAGGCGAGCGCGACAGGAGAGACCACCCCGGTCGCCTCGCTCGGGGAGGCGGCATGGGGGGCACCGTTTTCGACCAAGGTGTCCATTATGGAGATATTGTTGGTCTTCGACAATAGTTAATCCTTGAGCGTCAAACTATTTTACTGAGCTTTATCACGTTTGTGTACCGCTTTATTTCTATTCTGCAATATTTGCGGTCGGTTGTCTTTGATGTACCATTTTTTGTAACCATGAAAATATAGAAATTAAACATCCAATGCTCAAATTGTTGAAGGCCGCAATGTCGAGCACGTACGGAAAAGCGACATTTAAGGATTTGGACATGAACTTGCAATTGAACTTCAAGATAGTATAATTTATTTTAGAAAGAGAAGTTTAACTTTCCTATCTTTAGTTGTAACGGATGCCATATGTGCTAGCACACTCAGGAAATGACACGTCTCATAAAGAAGAATATAACAAGCATTTGTTTTTGTTAAGTAGTGTATATACATTCACGTAACACGGTATACCAATTGGTAGGACTCTCGTGTATCAAATGGCTGTCTTTTCTTTAAATAAAAATAAATCTTGTTGGTGTCGTTGTTTTAGGTGTATGGGACGCTCGGTTTTCTCAAGCCATGTTGTCCGACCTAGACGGTCTATGCTCTTTTTTCTTCCGATCGGTATAAGGTGGTTGTGATCCATGTTCTTTCTCTTTCCGATCGGGAGACGAGCGATAGCTCTTTGTTTTTCTGATCGTGAGGACTCGTACCCAGATGACTACCTGTTGCAGCATGATTCTTTTTGCTTGTTGATTCGATTGCGTGAGGGCGACCAGCTCGTATAGCACGCGGATTGCCTGAATCATTTAGTTGATGGAAACTTTGGGGGTAGTTTTAATGACGGACCGACCGACCAAGTAACCAACCAAACAAGCCTTAATGCTTTTATTATTATATACTAGCAAACTTGCCCATGCGTTGCAACGGGAGAAACAATCTAATTTTTTACTGAAGTGATCCAAATTTTGTACGGTAGTCATCTTTTTTGTCTTAAATCTTTTTCATTTTATCTACTATCTATCTTGTCGCTGCCGCCAAATCACCTCTACTTAACCACATACAATGTTGTATTTTACACATGGGAATGCGACTATACCATGTTGTATTTTACACTTCGCTATCGAATCATGATCGAATTCAAAACAAACACGCAGCTAGGTGTTTTCAGGCAATAGAAATTGTGATCAGTGGAGGTCAAGGAAGAAGTAGTTTCCCAAGAGTCCAGTATCAATATACATGCTACCTACTATGAAAAATCTGGAGATGGTTACTGGGGCTTTGGCATTAGCGATTCAAGCGTGCATGGTTCAGGCATGAGAAACCTTATCCGCATGGCAGATGCTCTAAAGCCAGAGGTCGAGCTTGTGTTCAGGCCCTTCCCTTTGCTTTTGATATGGCGTGAGAAGATTTGCATTGGAAATTCATGCAATGTCTATGAAGAAGGCCCTTTCATCAACTGATTTTTGATCTGGCCCAACATGGTGTTTTATTCATGAAGCCAAAGTACCTTCTGATGACAGGTTCCACTGATTGTAAAATTGAGCTCTGCTTCAGGTAATGCAATTGTGTAGCACATACTCTTGCTAAACATAGTGTGTTTATGGACAGGGGACTTGTGTGGTATGACCTGAATGGGTTCCATATTTTCTTAGTGAGGTGGTACCTAGAGATTTGGTTTTCACCAACTGCACGAGTAAGTTCATTTTAGTCTACTGAAGAAAATGGAGAAACCTTGCTGGACTCTTGTATACTGGTCATATAATTTCCTAAACAGATGACAGAGGTATGCGGCTTATGTCCTGGGCCAAGTGCAACTTGATAAATAGAATATGCAATATTTGGAGCATCATAAGTTGTTTTTTTTTCATATTTTCCAAATCCATATGCTTACTACAACCTATAGACTTTCCATATAAAACATGTTGGAGCATTACATAAATTTACTGAATCTTGACAAATAATAAGAAAACCGCAGAAAACGTTAATGTTTAAGGATGAAAATATTACCCCGCTGATGTTTTTCCTAGCATCTGATTCGAAGAAACATAGTGCTTCATCAACTTTCTCCATAAAATGGAATAATGAAATTTAATTGACCGAGTAGAAGTACTCCTCAAGGCATTAGCACAAACAAAATTGGGGCTCCAGACAACAACAGAATGTGAAGCAGGAGATGAGGAGTAGGGAAAATCAATCGAGAAGTACATAGGGAGATAATCATTGTTGGTCCAAGCACACCATGGAGGCTCACAGCTGTAGCTTGGCAACGAAGGTGGTCGCAGGCTCACAACGTCTCCACCTCTGAGCTCGGCCATGTGGCGAGCAACCTCGACATGACGTCGTGCTCCGTCTAGCAGAGAAGATTGATTGTGTGGCGGCTGTACATGAGCTCTAGGAGAGAGGAAGCACCGCTGGAGGGTCCAGATATGAGGGAGGGATGGTGCGGACATTTCTGGCTGACTCGGACTCCGTGCTCCCCACCGGTCTCAGCCACTACGATCGTGATGCCCCGTGCTCCTTCCTACCGCCGCACAGTCTCCACAGCCGGCCGTGGGCCTCCCGCCACCATTACTCCGAACAATCCTAGTGCCCAGACGCCGACCAGGTTTGGGCAAGCAGCCGGGAGCATCCCGTCTGAATCGGCTGCCAGACGGCATGGTCGCCAGATGGAAGTCATGGGACATTGAAAGTGGACGGATCTGGGTGGCCGGAGTAGAGGAACGAGCATGGCGTGTTGTAGCGTGCTCTGGTGTGACGCCCCGAGATCGGGCACTATGCAGATTTCAGCATTCCCGCCAAATCCGCATAATAACCGATTCCAGGTTGCCACTTATGATAACATTACAATAGTTCACGAATATTCCACAAATTACAACAGAAACAGATAGATACAAGATGACTCAAACGGGTCAAGGATACAACTGATACAATACAAAGATCCAAATAACAGCGGAAGAAACAACATGTCGTCCGTCTACGGACAAGATACAAATTGGACTAAGAGTCCTGAAGATAACCGAGAGCGTCCAATCCCTGCCCAGGCCAAGCCGGAGGGATTCCCAAGCTAACGTCGTCAGACTTCAAACCTGTTGACTGCAATGTTGAATATGCAGCCACGAAAGAGATTCGTGGGTCAGTACGGTTAAGTACTGGCAAGTGGATAAACCATACTCACAAGATACCAGCGTAGCCAGTCATCACAAGATACAAATATTTTGGTATCAACGGGAAGGGAGTGATTATTGCAAATAAGCGGCAGCGGGCTGCACTAACCATCTACAGGGGGATACTACAACTTCCGGCTAACAGAAAGAAGATAAGATCGAGTATTGTAACCAACTGAGAGATAACTTCAAACAAACCCATCCTGGATCTCGCCCCTTATCCGAAGAAGCAATCCGAGGATAACTCACACAGTTGGATTAATGATGGTTCAGCTTATTGTGTCAATAAGCCTATTACTAGTCAAGTTGTTAATCATTGGGTGTAAGATTGTTAATCATTAGGTTTAAGTTGTCCTGAGTACTTGTTAGCCAGTACTTTCACCAAGTAATCCATAACCGCGGAAAACACGGCTTCTCGAGAAGATTATCCCTGCAGGGTTGCACCAATTTAGCCGTACACGCAAGAATAACCCGCCAGATGGGAGATCACCCCACCAAGCGAGGTACTCTACACAATCCAACCCTTCTTCGCATCAAGCCCAAAGCAACTTGGGCGCACGGCTAATCGAGCCCATAATAAAATGGACCCTCATAGCACTCTAAGAACGTGTCCCCCTATATGCCGACTACGAAAGTTCCACCCGGGTACCAAGGGCTCGCAAGATCATGCATGCAGCAAATGGAAAACCCGAACTAAATGAGGCAATTTGGACGACATGCGAATCGAGTCAAATTGAGGGGGGCGCCCATACTCGCTTCCCACATGCGGGTAGTGCGCTCATCATGGATCAGTAGACAAGACCCTTTTCCTATTAGGGTCGACACTAGCAGGCCTCAAAACCACAAGGGCCTCCTGCCGGTGCCTTATCATCAAATTATTATTATTGCCATTAGCATTAACAGGATTGATTGATTAACATCGAGCCCCCAGAACGATAATAGTAAAAGAAGTAACCGACAACAGACTCGAGCAACAGCAACCCTAAGCATGCAGCTACGACACGAAGGCCAACGAGGTAAACAATCAACAATTAATAGGAAGTGGAAGGAAAGGCTATATCATGGCTGCAAGGTAAACATACGATAGGATCGAGACACAAGCATCGAAGCAAAGGCTAGAATAAGAACAACGGAAAGCATCGGTAACAAGTGATGAAAGGCAGCCATATGGCAGCAAGTGAGTATACTTGCCTGAGATCCAGCAAGTAGAGGTACATCCACAGAACTTGTCGTTGCTCACATCATCTCAACGTCCTATCCGGGAAGAAGCAACGAACCTCGAACAAACACCGAATGCAACAGTTACTACTACGGCAAAAGATCCAGCATGATCCTATTTTATATGCATGGCATGGCAAGATGCAACAGGGGAAACAACTTAAGCAATTTAATCGGAACCGGAGTCCGGAGAAATAGGAATTGGTTCAAGTTGTTTATCTAACCATCAATTTAATTGTTATTTAGCATGGCAACAATGGAATAGATGAGTTAGGCAATTTAAATGGAAGGGGCAACAGCTGGAATTAATTAGCCCACACATTCCATATGTTGTCATATAGGTGAACATGCATAACAAGATCTAAAATGCACAAGATAAGATGCAAACAGAGATATGGATGGCATGAACAGATTCCTTGCAATCTTCTGATTGGAAAACATATTTTACTTTTCAAATTTGGAGTTAAAATGAATTAGTTATGATTTATGCAATTAAATCAATTTCAATTGAGCCGGAAGCCCAACATTTAATTTAGGAGGTTCACGTTATTTAGTTACCCACAAAAAAATGCAATGCAACACATGAATGAGATGACATTTTAATTATAGTTGATATGTTATAAAAAAAAATAGGGCATAGGTATAGGGGTTTGGGTTTTGGGTTCGCACGTTGGAAAGAGGATCGCCGGGGTCAACGCCGGAAACTTCGGAACGTGGAGGAAGTAGACGAAGAAGAGGAAGTAGACGAAGTCGTCGATGTCGTGGAAGTAGTCGACGTAGTCGTTCTCGTTCCGTAGCCGAGGTAGTCGTTCACGTCATCGGTGGTCGTGGTCGAACTTTTCATCGGGGTCCGAAGAGGAAGTAGACGTTCGTTCTCAAACCACACGATCATCGTCGTCGACGTAGTCGTTCAACGTCCGGAGCCGGTGTAGTCGCAGTAGTCATGGGCGAACCGCGGCAACATCATCTTCGGGGTTGATGGCGATCTTGGTGGTCTCGGTCTTCGGGCGCGCACGAAGGCGGCCAAGGCAAAACGGACACGGTGGGGATAGTGGTCGTTCACAGTTCGATGTAGCTCGATGTAGCGGTACTTGTCGTAGAAGATCTTGTCGATGACGTACGGGTCGGCGAAGAACTCGGCGTTCAACCCATCTTGGGTGGTGACTCGTCGTCCGGAATCTTGTCGAGGTCACAGACACGGAACACGCGGGCACGAAGGCCTCGGCCAGAACAAACAGAGCACGGGCACCGGGGTCCCCCTGCTCCTCTTCTGCGTCGGCGTCCACGTGCACAGCATGCTCCAGCTCGGGGAGGCCGGCAGCAGCATCGACTACAAGCAGGAACTGCACGGACGGCCCCCGGGAAATCAGCATGTCTCTCTTCCCGTGTGCGTCGCCGTCCACGTCCAGCTCCACGCACCGGTGAAGCCTAGCTCCATCTTTTCCACGCCCATCTGCGCCGGTGCCGGGGAGGTCCAGTACTCGGAGACCGTCAGAGCAGCGGAAGGTCGCCGCGTGGGAGAGGGAGCGCGAGCAGGTAGTCTCCGGCGGGGCGGGGGAGCAGCGGAGGACGAGGGGAGACGGCGCGGCAGCGGCGTCCCTGCGAGTTGGGAGGCGGCGCCGGTGGCGGGGCGAGCTCGGAGGAGGGCGCCGGCAGCGACGGGGCGGCTCGGTCGGAGTTGCGGCCGCGGGAGGAGGGGCGCAGGAGGCGGGGGGCGCGGCGGCCGGAGGGGCAGAGGACGGGCCGGAGGCGGGGGACTTGGTAGAGGAGGAGGCGCAGGTCGAGGGAGGCCGGAAGTGAGCTCGGAGGTGGAGGGGAGCCGGGGGCGCGCAGAGGTGGCGCCATGGAAGAAGAGGGAAGGCGACGGCCGGCGGCGAGGCGGAGCTCGGGGAAGGGCTCGACGGCCGGTACATGGAGAGGGAGGCGGACATGAGGGAACCGGGGGCGGAGGCGGCGCCCGCGCGTGGAGGCAGGGAGGAGGCGCAGCGAGCGGGGGAGGGATCGAGCGAGAGGAGGGCGTTTTCCCGTGCGTGCGTGCGGTGTTTTTTTTTTGTTGTAGTTGGAGTGGAGGGACCAGAACGTGAAAAGGAGAAACGGCGGGGTGTTTTTTGCGAGGGAAGAAAAGGAATTAGGGTTCGGTGGGGGGGAGGGGCCGGCTGGGCCTATTTGGGCCGAGTTCGGCTGTGCTGCTGGGGTCGTAGGTGGGCCTTCGGCCTGCCTCCCCCAGTTGTGTTTTGGTTTATTTATTATTTTATATTTTTTTTTATAAAAGACGAACAAAACGGAAGTTTGAGGGGGTTTTTGAACTCCAAAAATTATGAGGTTAATTTCTATGGATTCAAAATTGAAAATGCCCAGTTGCACAAATTTTGTTTTTTCAAAATTTCAAATTATTACACATTGTTTGAATTTAAATTGTATTTGCCTCAAATTCACTTTAAATGGTTTATTTAAAAATTGACCAAGTTGTTTATTTGAAAATTCAAGTTTATGGAAGGCAATTCGTGTGTTAATGTTTGTGAAGTATTTTGAACACATTGGAACAGAGTTGAGTTTGAAATGGATTGGAATTTTTAAGTTGGTTGGAAAATAAGGGACAATGCATATGATGCAATGCATGATGAAAAGAAAAAAAACAACCAAACTAATTGGGGACTAAATTCCCCGGGCGTTACAGACGACACCACTAACAAGGGATTGCGCCCTCGCAATCCACCTGCTAACCCGGGAGGGGAAAGACGTTCGACTAACGATTCTTCATGCTTCCAGTTGATCTCCTCGACACCAGTAACAAGGGCTTCTCGACACCACTAACAAGGGCTTCTCGACACCACTAACAAGAGATTCTTGCTCGGAGTGACGACGATGTTCTTCCACCAGGAATCTTCCGATGATCGAACCTATTAGGTTAAAGGCTCAGAAAACGTCCACCCACGTAGGATCCTAACACTTTGAAAGATTAAGAGGGAGATAGACTCCAAACAAATAAGATGGGAGGGAAAATAGAATAGGGATAAGGAGAAAACAAGAATCCTATTGAGATGTTCCAAAATAGTTTAGCAGAAATAGTTTTTGACACTCTAGAAACAACGACCGTTAGCGAGGTTAACCTACAGGCTTTGCGGACCCGTTGCTTCGATAACCATTCGTATCGAAACAATCTCGGGAATCGGAACCAAGGCTCTGGTACCATTTGTGACGCCCCGAGATCGGGCACTATGCAGATTTCAGCATTCCCGCCAAATCCGCATAATAACCGATTCCAGGTTGCCACTTATGATAACATTACAATAGTTCACGAATATTCCACAAATTACAACAGAAACAGATAGATACAAGATGACTCAAACGGGTCAAGGATACAACTGATACAATACAAAGATCCAAATAACAGCGGAAGAAACAACATGTCGTCCGTCTACGGACAAGATACAAATTGGACTAAGAGTCCTGAAGATAACCGAGAGCGTCCAATCCCTGCCCAGGCCAAGCCGGAGGGATTCCCAAGCTAACGTCGTCAGACTTCAAACCTGTTGACTGCAATGTTGAATATGCAGCCACGAAAGAGATTCGTGGGTCAGTACGGTTAAGTACTGGCAAGTGGATAAACCATACTCACAAGATACCGGCGTAGCCAGTTATCACAAGATACAAATACTTTGGTATCAACGGGAAGGGAGGGATTATTGCAAATAAGCGGCAGCGGGCTGCACTAACCATCTACAGGGGGATACTACAACTTCCGGCTAACAGAAAGAAGATAAGATCGAGTATTGTAACCAACTGAGAGATAACTTCAAACAAACCCATCCTGGATCTCGCCCCTTATCCGAAGAAGCAATCCGAGGATAACTCACACAGTTGGATTAATGATGGTTCAGCTTATTGTGTCAATAAGCCTATTACTAGTCAAGTTGTTAATCATTGGGTGTAAGATTGTTAATCATTAGGTTTAAGTTGTCCTGAGTACTTGTTAGCCAGTACTTTCACCAAGTAATCCATAACCGCGGAAAACACGGCTTCTCGAGAAGATTATCCCTGCAGGGTTGCACCAATTTAGCCGTACACGCAAGAATAACCCGCCAGATGGGAGATCACCCCACCAAGCGAGGTACTCTACACAATCCAACCCTTCTTCGCATCAAGCCCAAAGCACCTTGGGCGCACGGCTAATCGAGCCCAGAAGAAAATGGACCCTCATAGCACTCTAAGAACGTGCCCCCCTATATGCCGACTACGAAAGTTCCACCCGGGTACCAAGGGCTCGCAAGATCATGCATGCCGCAAATGGAAAACCCGAACTAAATGAGGCGATTTGGACGAGATGAGAATCGAGTCAAATTGAGGGGGGCGCCCATACTCGCTTCCCACATGCGGGTAGTGCGCTCATCATGGA
Source organism: Alopecurus myosuroides (assembly GCA_028641055.1). Classification (NCBI taxonomy): domain Eukaryota; kingdom Viridiplantae; phylum Streptophyta; class Magnoliopsida; order Poales; family Poaceae; genus Alopecurus; species Alopecurus myosuroides. The sequence goes on from CM054058.1 coordinate 464,033,371, forward strand.
TCAGTAGACAAGACCCTTTTCCTATTAGGGTCGACACTAGCAGGCCTCAAAACCACAAGGGCCTCCTGCCGGTGCCTTATCATCAAATTATTATTATTACCATTAGCATTAACAGGATTGATTGATTAACATCGAGCCCCCAGAACGATAATAGTAAAAGAAGTAACCGACAACAGACTCGAGCAACAGCAACCCTAAGCATGCAGCTACGACACGAAGGCCAACAAGGTAAACAATCAACAGTTAATAGGAAGTGGAAGGAAAGGCTATATCATGGCTGCAAGGTAAACATACGATAGGATCGAGACACAAGCATCGAAGCAAAGGCTAGAATAAGAACAACGGAAAGCATCGGTAACAAGTGATGAAAGGCAGCCATATGGCAGCAAGTGAGTATACTTGCCTGAGATCCAACAAGTAGAGGTACATCCACAGAACTTGTCGTTGCTCACATCATCTCAACGTCCTATCCGGGAAGAAGCAACGAACCTCGAACAAACACCGGATGCAACAGTTACTACTACGGCAAAAGATCCAGCATGATCCTATTTTATATGCATGGCATGGCAAGATGCAACAGGGGAAACAACTTAAGCAATTTAATCGGAACCGGAGTCCGGAGAAATAGGAATTGGTTCAAGTTGTTTATCTAACCATCAATTTAATTGTTATTTAACATGGCAACAATGGAATAGATGAGTTAGGCAATTTAAAAGGAAGGGGCAACAGCTGGAATTAATTAGCCCACACATTCCATATGTTGTCATATAGGTGAACATGCATAACAAGATCTAAAATGCACAAGATAAGATGCAAACAGAGATATGGATGGCATGAACAGATTCCTTGCAATCTTCTGATTGGAAAACATATTTTACTTTTCAAATTTGGAGTTAAAATGAATTAGTTATGATTTATGCAATTAAATCAATTTCAATTGAGCCGGAAGCCCAACATTTAATTTAGGAGGTTCACGTTATTTAGTTACCCACAAAAAAATGCAATGCAACACATGAATGAGATGACATTTTAATTATAGTTGATATGTTATAAAAAAATAGGGCATAGGTATAGGGGTTTGGGTTTTGGGTTCGCACGTTGGAAAGAGGATCGCCGGGGTCAACGCCGGAAACTTCGGAACGTGGAGGAAGTAGACGAAGAAGAGGAAGTAGACGAAGTCGTCGATGTCGTGGAAGTAGTCGACGTAGTCGTTCTCGTTCCGTAGCCGAGGTAGTCGTTCACGTCATCGGTGGTCGTGGTCGAACTTTTCATCGGGGTCCGAAGAGGAAGTAGACGTTCGTTCTCAAACCACACGATCATCGTCGTCGACGTAGTCGTTCAACGTCCGGAGCCGGTGTAGTCGCAGTAGTCGTGGGCGAACCGCGGCAACATCATCTTCGGGGTTGATGGCGATCTTGGTGGTCTCGGTCTTCGGGCGCGCACGAAGGCGGCCAACGCAAAACGGACACGGTGGGGATAGTGGTCGTTCACAGTTCGATGTAGCGGTACTTGTCGTAGAAGATCTTGTCGATGACGTACGGGTCGGCGAAGAACTCGGCGTTCAACCCATCTTGGGTGGTGACTCGTCGTCGGGAATCTTGTCGAGGTCACAGACACGGAACACGCGGGCACGAAGGCCTCGGCCAGAACAAACAGAGCACGGGCACCGGGGTCCCCCTGCTCCTCTTCTGCGTCGGCGTCCACGTGCACAGCATGCTCCATCTCGGGGAGGCCGGCAGCAGCATCGACTACAAGCAGGAACTGCACGGACGGCCCCCGGGAAATCAGCATGTCTCTCTTCCCGTGTGCTTCGCCGTCCACGTCCACGTCCAGCTCCACGCACCGGTGAAGCCTAGCTCCATCTTTTCCACGCCCATCTGCGCCGGTGCCGGGGAGGTCCAGTACTCGGAGACCGTCGGAGCAGCGGAAGGTCGCCGCGTGGGAGAGGGAGCGCGGGCAGGTAGTCTCCGGCGGGGCGGGGGAGCAGCGGAGGACGAGGGGAGAGGGCGCGGCAGCGGCGTCCCTGCGAGTTGGGAGGCGGCGCCGGTGGCGGGGCGAGCTCGGAGGAGGGCGGCCGGCAGCGACGGGGCGGCTCGGTCGGAGTTGCGGCCGTGGGAGGAGGGGCGCAGGAGGCGGGGGGCGCGGCGGCCGGAGGGGCAGAGGACGGGCCGGAGGCGGGGGACTTGGTAGAGGAGGAGGTGCAGGTCGAGGGAGGCCGGAAGTGAGCTCGGAGGTGGAGGGGAGCCGGGGGCGCGCAGAGGTGGCGCCATGGAAGAAGAGGGGAGGCGACGGCCGGCGGCGAGGCGGAGCTCGGGGAAGGGCACGCCGGCCGGGACATGGAGAGGGAGGCGGACGTGAGGGAACCGGGGGCGGAGGCGGCGCCCGCGCGTGGAGGCAGGGAGGAGGCGCAGCGAGCGGGGGAGGGATCGAGCGAGAGGAGGGCGTTTTCCCGTGCGTGCGTGCGGTGTTTTTTTTTTGTTGCAGTTGGAGTGGAGGGACCAGAACGTGAAAAGGAGAAACGACGGGGTGTTTTTTGCGAGGGAAGAAAAGGAATTAGGGTTCGGTGGGGGGGAGGGGCCGGCTGGGCCTATTTGGGCCGAGTTCGGCTGTGCTGCTGGGGTCGTAGGTGGGCCTTCGGCCTGCCTCCCCCAGTTGTGTTTTGGTTTATTTATTATTTTATATTTTTTTTATAAAAGACGAACAAAACGGAAGTTTGAGGGGGTTTTTGAACTCCAAAAATTATGAGGTTAATTTCTATGGATTCAAAATTGAAAATGCCCAGTTGCACAAATTTTGTTTTTTCAAAATTTCAAATTATTACACATTGTTTGAATTTAAATTGTATTTGCCTCAAATTCACTTTAAATGGTTTATTTAAAAATTGACTAAGTTGTTTATTTGAAAATTCAAGTTTATGGAAGGCAATTCGTGTGTTAATGTTTGTGAAGTATTTTGAACACATTGGAACAGAGTTGAGTTTGAAATGGATTGGAATTTTTAAGTTGGTTGGAAAATAAGGGACAATGCATATGATGCAATGCATGATGAAAAGAAAAAGAAAAACCAAACTAATTGGGGACTAAATTCCCCGGGCGTTACATCTGGCGTGGCACTCATCCTCTAGTTGTTGGTCCACTCAATCATTGACAAGGCTAGCGTAGCTCTCCACCTTACGGAGTGTGTCTTAGCATACTTGAAAAGGAGAATTGAACCGATTCACAAGCTGAGAAAGGATTAAGGATTCAGAAAATGAGCACACGGTCACAACAGCAACCAACAACTGAACTAAGTCTCAATCCTTCCCTCAATCAGCAAGTACTTGCCATTCGCAGAAACCAGGCCTCAACCAACAAGAACTTTCCATTTGGCAGAATATATAACAATTACATATACAAACAATAATTCTCTAGCATTAACCCAACAGTCAAGCAAGAATAATACCATAATGTATATGGGCATGTAATAGTTCAGACACATGTAGTCTGTAGCGCAACGCTCCTCAATGTAAACAATATTCTGCAAAATGGTTTGCATTTTTTAAGTGTCTACAAAAGAACCAGCTTGCAAATCAGTCAGCAATCCAATGTTCTCCATAGTGAAATTATTACCTCTCCACTTCCTTTATACGGCAAACTCTGCAGCAACATCATGACTTTGATGAAGCAAGTGCTTTCCGAACATCATGCGGTCTATTCGTGGCAACATCTGTAGTATAGGTTAACTTTATCAAGATTTTACGCACTTGAGGTCACAGATTCATATGACAACAATGAAGGTACCTACAACCACATGGTAATATGGAAGATGGGTTGGAGAACTTACACTCAAGAAATGGAATCAGATCCAGCAAAGCGGTGTCATTAGTTTCAAGTTTTGACAGTGACACAATTTTCAGGTTGCAGGAAATATATAGAGAACTTGAGCAGGATTTCTGTTCAACTTCGGCAAATCCTGGTAAACATGTATAAGAATATTAGAAAGGAGTAGTTAGTACAAAAACAGAAGGTTTAGTCGTGTGTCACAAATCAGATGATAAACAATCGCATGGTCCACTTTTCCTGAAATTTTTATCTACAGAAAAATTCATTGATGTTCATTTACAATAAAAAAGATTACTACTGTATAATATTG